>JAPCYP010000097.1:1200000-1855602 GCA_035048595.1 Echinosophora koreensis
CGTGATTAAAATGCTCAAGTCCAGTTAATTTGGAGTTTGCATGAAGATGGAGTTTGAAAATCAAGAAAAAATGAGCAAAGTAGAGACCATCACGACCTGGGTGTGGCAACCATCATGGCCATGATCGCGTAAATTGAAGAAAAAGAAGAGCACAAAACTCAGAAGCTGTCACGGCCTGGCCGTGACAATTGTCACGGTCGTGACAGGCCAATCAACGCAAGAATTCACAAAGCAGGTGTCACGGCCTGGCCGTGACAGGTATCACGACCATGACGCATTAATTTTGGGATTCTTATTTCTGTTTAGATCTGATTTGTAATAGCTTTAATCCCAAGTTAACCTACACTATAAATAGGATAACTAGGCTCGAAATTAGGGATCCTTTGACCACTACAAAGGAAGCTTTGGCTTGATTTAGGATTACTCTCTTCTTCTCCAATTTCTTCTCTCTTTCTCTTAGGATTTTTATGTTCTTTTTGATCAAGATTGCTATCACCATGGCAATGCTTGAGTAGTCTTTTATTTCTAAGAATTGGGGCTATGCCCAAGACTCATTTTATGTGGTGAATTGATGATTTTCCCTTTTTGTTAATTTCAAATTGCTTTAGATTTAATTCCTATTGCATGAACTACTTGTGAATTTTGTGGCCACTTATTGGCATGTCATCGATACTCTAAGGATGAACTGAGAGGTGAACTTAGGTATTGGATCTATAGGGATTGAACTTAGGACTTAAATCACGAGAGTTAGAAGCGATCCTACGAGGGTTCATTGAATTGTCACAAATCTCAATGGGTTCAATTTAAATACAATCTTAATTGGGCACGGTTCTTGTATCTCGAGAGGGAACATTAACTATATTAAGATAAATTCACCTTCAAAGCAATTTCGATAATCAACAAAGGGGTAGTCAATTTACTAGCATAAACAGTCTTGTTGGTAACCCAATTCCTGGAAATCCCTTTTGATTTGAAAAACAACCGATTTGATTTACTATCCTATTTTGTTTGATTGCGATTTTTATAATTGATTTGTTACTAAATTTCAATTTCAAAAACCAAATATTTCCTTGTTTAGTCTAATTGATTTGATAATTAATTGTTATTCAAAATCATGGTCTCTGTGGATATGATCTTTTTATTACTTGACGACAAAGTCGTACACTTGTGGAATCACATTATCAAGTTTTTGGCACCGTTACCGAGGACTGTGCTTTCTTTAATATCAAATTAATTTCTAAATTGATTTTCCTAAACTTTTTTTTCTTTTCTTTTTCTAGTGTACCAATTTCTCTCTTTGCAGGTGACTTCTCTCTTTTATGCTAAGATCCCAAAGTCTTGGAACTCTTATTGAAGTTGATCCCGATATCGAAAGGACTTTTCATAGACAATGGAGATTACAAAGACAAAGAGCGAGAGAAAAGTTGATCCCCATTCCACTAATGGCCGATCAACCGGATACCAAACCACTGAAGGACTACGCAGCCCCAAATGCTAGGGGTTTGCAAACTGGGATTGCTAGGCTAGAAATTGAGGCGGAAAACTTCACTATACCGCCTCAGTTAATTGGCATGATTAGGCAACATCAGTTTGGAGGATTACCCTCAGAAGACCCAACTGATCATGTGGTGACATTCTTGGAATTTTGTGATACAACTAGGATTTAAGGTGCCCCAGTTGATGCTATCCGCTTGAGGTTATTCCCCTCTTCTCTTATGGAAAAGGCAAGAGCTTGGTTGAAGTCTGTGCCTGCTAATACTTTGTCAACATGGGACCAACTGGAGCAGGCATTCTTAGAAAAATTCTTTCCACCATCCAGGACTGCTTACCTACTAACTCAGATCACCGGCTTCTTCCAAAAGGATGGAGAATGCTTATCTGAAGCTTGGGATCGTTACAAGGGATTGCTAGGGTCTTGCCCACATCATGAGCTCGAGAAATGGCTATTAGTGCATACCTTCTACAATGGATTGGATTATTCTTCGAAGGTGTCACTTGACTCCGCAGTTGGTAGATCATTGATGAATAGACCACTGACTCAAGCATTCAATATCATTGAAAGCGTTGCCCCCAACTATCACCAATGGGGTTCAGAAAGAGGTAATAACCCGAAAAAGCTTTCGAGAGGTAAGTTTGATGTAGATGGTACTGATTTAATTATGTCTAAATTTGACTCATTGAGTAAGCTCTTTAATAAGCTTGAAAAAGCTAATGTGAGTTCAATTGGCACTACTAATGTTGCATGTGAGATTTATGGAGTGCAAGGACATTACTTCGTGGAGTGCCCATATGGAAGTGCTCCTGGCTCAACCGCTTCGGGTGAACAAGTGAATTCATGTCACAATTTTTATGAAACGAACCAGAAGTTGCCAAACTATGTTCCCCCGAATTCTTACAACCAAGGAAGGAAGAATAGCCCTTATCCTATGGGAACTACAACAACACTTTGAACCACGAATTCCAAGAAGGCAAAGGTAATAAGAAACCTGCATCGGGGTATCCTCAAGTACAAAAGTCTAAACTTGAGTCTCTTATGGAAAATTTTGTTGCAACTCAAACAAAGCAAAATGAAGAGTTTAGGCAACAAGGTAGGGCAGTCAATGAGGCAATAAAAGAGTTAACATATAAGGTAGATAACTTAGCCATCCATAATAAGATGTTAGAAACTCAGATTGCCCAACAAGCGGACAATTCTAATAGGCAACCGGGCAAGTTTTTGGGACAACCCGAAGTTAATCCCAGTGAGCAATGTAATACTATATACTTGAGGGATGATAAGCTTGGGGTAGTTAAAGGATGTGGAATGTGAGGTGGACATGAGTGAACAAGAAGAGATAGAACCAAAGTATGTCCTTCCACCACCTTACCAACCCCCAATACTTTTCTCACAAAAGCTAGTCAAGAAAAAGCAAGTAGAAAAACAGACCAAGGGTTTAATTGAGGAGCCTGATGAAATGATAAAAACTAATATGCCTCATAAACTAAAAGATCCAGGAAGTTTCTCTATTGTTTGCTCAATTGGAGAAGTTAAAATAGACCATGCCTTATGTGACTTAGGGGCTAGTGCGAGTTTGATGCCACTTACCATCTTTGAGAGGTTAGGAATAAAGGAATTGAGACCATCCAAGTTCTCTTTATAATTTGCGGATGGTTCAACTAAACACCCTCTAGGCATACTAGAGAATGTCCCCATAAAGGTAGGGAAATTTTTCATTCCCACTGATTTCATGGTGTTGAATATGAACAGGAATTCTAAATTCCCTATCATTCTTGGAAGGCCATTCTTGGCCACAACTGGAGCAATAATAGATGTAAAAAAATGGTAAGCTCTCTATGAATGTAGAGAAAGGTAGGGTGGATTTTGAGAATCTTGTGTGCAGGATTGAGATAATGCCTCCGAAGGTGAAGGAAGAGCTTATCATAGAAGCAACTCCCAAACTTTGCATGACAAATGATGCACCAAATAATGATGAAGGTGGACTTGCTCAACATGTGAAGTTAAAACTTCTGCCGGGAGGAAGTAAGGCCATGAAACTCAAAGTGAAAAGAGCAAAGCGAAAGCACATGTAGCCATATGAACACTATAAGCTCATTGAAGGACTTCCTAGGAAGAAAGGTGTTCTTTCACTTCCATGCCCAGTTGATCCAGGTTGATTGAAGGGAGTATGGTCAAGCTTACGACCGTAAATAAGTGCTTCTTGGGAGGCAACCCAAGCTTTCTTTCCCTTGCTATATTTTTTTTCAATAATTTTAGGAGATTAGAGGAGAAAGATCAACAATTGAAGGTTTTGCCAAGTGTGTTTGCAGGTTGGAAAAGCATAAAGAGCAAAAAAGCATGAAGAATAAAGTCAGAAGAGATCATGGCCTGGCCCTGAAAGGCTTCATGGCCATGAAGGAAGAAAAGAGAAAAGTCAGTGAGGATCACGGCTTAGCCATGAAATCCTTCATGACCGTGACAATATAAAAAAAAAACAAAGAAAAAGAGGGAGGCAGTGAAGGTCACGGCCTGGCCGTGACAATAGTCACAGGCGTGACACACCAGAACAGTTTCAGAAGTGGGCAGAAAGCAAAATGTCAGAAATGGTCACGCCCCATCCGTGAAAATCTTCACGGGCGTGACGCATCCCTACAGCGCCATCAAGGGTGGGAACAAAAAAAGGACAGATCCAATCACGACCTAGCCGTGAACATGGTCACGGCCGTGATGCGTCCTGCTGCAGTTTTTAAAAACAAATTCGCCCCTCTCACTACTAATTCGTGTAAGCAGTAGCCTTCTACTCTTCTTCTTCCTTTCTTCCACCTCCAAGCTCCATTCCTCCATCCTATTTTCGCCTAAACCTCATCACCACATCACTACTAAACACTAAACCACCATCATCTTCGTCTCATACCCATCATCTTCCTCCTCCTCCCTCTCTCCACCATACCCATTCACCAAAAAGGTTGAGATTGGCTTCATCCATGACACCCATGCAAAATAAACATTGTTTCCTTCCTTCCTATACATACCCATCAACTACATCAAGCCAATTCCATCAATTTTGGGCAAAATCAAAAAGCCCCAATTTTTGGAACCCTAACCTCCCTAATTCGAAATTTGCAAAAATTAAAAGAGGGGATTGTGCATTCTGCTGATTTGGAATCAATTGAAGGATCAATGGAAAGCAAGCGCTAATGGGAAAGTGAAGCTTCAGGTTCTCGCACCAGGGGGAGCCAAAACTGTAACACCCTATTTTTCCTTTAGGTGCTTTTGTATGCTTGTTTGGTTGGTTAAGCCTCAAGACTTAGCTTGAGGGCTAAGTGGGACTTCTAGGCTAGAAATCCCTCCTCTTAGGCTTATGTATTGTGACTTTCTGAGTCACAAGCACGACCGTGCTTGTTAAGGAGCACGACCATGCTCGTTGTTAGTGAGCGTCTCGCTGACACTGAGTTGAGCACACCCGTGCTCAACAGAGAGCACGACCGTGCTCAAGTGCGAGTCTTTATAAGCAGAGCGTGATCGAGGGTTACGTCAGAACCCTTTTTGGCACTAGCGGCTTCCCCAATGCGGCTGCAACCCTTTCGTTTCCTATTTTCTCTAAACTCCTTCCATTCTTGGAGCAGTGGAGACCCTTGGGAGCGTCTAGTTAGTCGGTGCCAATCATTGTAAGGTAACGATCCCTTCCCTCTTGGTTTCATTTCCCTGTTGATCTGGAAACTGATAGTTGCCCCTGTTGTTTGGCCAAGGCTTGGAAGCTGTTCGAGCCGGTTGAGGGAACGAGTCCAGTTTGTCATGGTTGTGTTGCATTGATTCTTCATACCAGGTATTGTGACACCCTTCTAACCCGCATGTTAAAAGCCAATTAATTTAAAAACAATTAAAGGAAAACATACAATTATTGAATAAAATAAACAATTGTCCATGGGTAGAAAAGTCTCACATGAACCGTTTACAATGCAAAAATAAAATAAGTTTTAAACAATAAAAACATAACCAACCAAAGTAATATAACCCAACCCCGATGTCACATACAGAGCTGGTATAACCGTTCCGGAATAAAATCCACGGAATTACAACTGAAACTAACGACTACGAAACATAAACTAGCCCTACGATGAGTGGTGGCTCCTCAGAGTCACTCCTCTCCGGGCTGCTCGTCATCCTCTGCAATGTACCAATCAGGCCAAACACAAACAACAAACATATATAGGGAGTAAGAATCGTAAAAAAATATTAGCATGGGAATAGGCAGTAAAGTAAACAATAAGCATATCAGCATCACATCAAAGATCAACATCATCATTATGCTATGCAGCGCAATGCAGTCCTACTCCGCTAAACCGTCAATGCATGTGGATCCACTAAACTCGGGATGAACGACTTCGGAGTTACATATCCACATTGAGAATCTACTCAACGCCGGAGAATCTACTCCTTGGATAGCCAACGCATCAAACCAACGAATGCCTCATCACGGGGGCGCTAGGAGAATCTACTCCAACCGTGGATGGCCGGATCGCCGTACTCTAGGACGATCTCCCCTATGTCGAACATCCCTAAACAACATCTCCGATGCAATGCGTATGCAACACAACAATAACAACAACACCGCCTCCATAACTCCAACGGAATCGACCGAAGGTAACAGCGGAATCAACTGCATCAACTTGAGTCGCAGAATCTACCTGAGGACTTACGCGGAATCAACCGCAGTGCCTGGGGCAAACTCTCTGCCACCAAGGTACGTAACAACAACACCTTAGACCCAAACCGTGGGGTCAAGGCCTCCTTGGTCAAAAAGCACCAAGGAACAACTCATCAGCTTGCGGCACCCAAAAGGGGTATCGACTTAACATCTCACCCTCTCATCATCTTTATTTATCTTTATTAACATTTACCAAGTTGTCTAATCAATTATCATCATAGGGAAGTGGGGTTTAAAACCCCTTAAGTCCTTTAATCTTGTTCTGTCACAGTGGGTTGAGCACGGTCGTGCTCGTAACCCAGCACGGTCGTGCTCAAGCACGTGAGGGGCGTGCTCCCCTGTAAGTGAAGCACGGTCGTGCTTCTTAATGAGCACGGTCGTGCTCAGCAGCACGATCGTGCTCTTTGTCCTGTACGGCCGTGCTCAACAGCGCGGCCATCTCCCCAGAATTCAACTGGGAGCACGGTCGTGCTCCCTGTTCAGCACGGTCGTGCTCAACGCGCGACAGTGCTGTTCTGGGCAGGAACAGAGGCTAAGTCTTTGTCCAAATTCCATAATTTAACCCATTAAACATCCTAAATCAGTTATCAACACTTTTCAAGGGTTAAATCCTTCAACCTTACCAACATCAATCAACAATGGCATCAACCACAACATCATGTTAACAACTATCATTATCATCATATCAAACTCATAGAGCAATTATCATAATGTGCATTAATACATCAACATACTCACGTATCAGCATACCACACATAACAGCAATACCATGTTATCATACAATACGTTTAAACTATTAATCCATACATAACATATATCATTCGGGGTTATGGGAACCCCTTCACTTTACCCTAACCCCAAACCTATGAATATACTACCCTTCTCCCCATACCTGGATTGAAGGTAGCCCTCTAACAAGTCCTGACAGCAAACGGTTCCTCCCCTAAGACGGCTCGACCTCAAACGATCCTTAAACAAATCAGAACACGAACAGTTAGTTCCCTAATCACAATAATGAAAAGGAAACTTAGACAGGGAATAAACGTTACCTATATAATCAACACAGGTATGCTAGCGGTCTCCCAAGGTCTCCAATACTCACTTAAACTGTTCCAGGAGGAGGAAGGGGAAGGAGACTCGTTCTGGCCGCACTCAAGGTGGCTGCTGCACTCACAATTAGGGTTAAAACGTTAAACCCTCGAGTTCTGTTCACGTATATAACGTTCGGACCTGAGCACGGTCGTGCTCTCCCTTGAGCACGGTCGTGCTCCACTTAGCGTCACGAGACGCGGTCCACGCCTTGAGCACGGGCGTGCTCAACTTAAAATCAGAATCACGCTTCTGACTTTAAGCACGGGCTTGCTGGTTGATGAGCACGGGTGTGCTCATGTACCAGAAAGGGACTTTTAGCCAAAAATCCCACTAAGCCCTTAAATGATAAATCCAACTTAATACAACCAGCTTAATTAAAATATTCTGAAAAACAGGGTGTTACAGGTATGGGAGAAGAATAGTGTATACACTAGGCTAGGGAGTAGCTTAAGATGAGGGTTTCTCATAGCCCCATTTTATTGTTGTTACAACTGTTACGTTTAATTGTTGTTGATGCCATGATCTGTTTGGGGTGTATGAATTAATTATTATAATTGCTAATTGGTTAATGGTATGCCTATGATTTATAATTACATGTTATATGCCAATGATATATAAATGTTTGAATATGTTCTTGATATGAATATGACTGTTATGTTGATGTTGTTTTTGGCTGAATGCTGTTGATTGAGTTGGACTGTTAATAAGACTGTAAGTGATTTAATAGGACTCTTAATTAACATCAGAATTAATGGGTAAATTCCCATTAATTTTCATAAGACATGAACTGTTAGTTTGAGGTGAGGTTGATGCCAACTGGATTAGTCCAAGGACCCTACGATCTGATTTGAGAGCATTAGGGAGTTTTAACTCCAAGAACACGTTTGATTTCTGCCCAGAATAGTATGGCCCTGCCCAGGAGCACGACCATGCTCCCAGTTAAATTCTGGAAGGTAGGCCGCGCATTAAGCACTGTCGTGCAGGACAGTGAGCACGACCGTGCTCCACTTAAATGGCAGCACGACCGTGCTGGGGTGAGCACGCCCGTGCTCCCCTTGCTGGTCATAATCAGAGATTAAAGGAACTAAGGGGTGTTTCACCCCAAATGTCCCCAATAATATGATAAAACACCAATCGAACAATGATGAGTTAGACAACTTAATTAAAGACTAATTAAGATGACAAAGAGTAATAAGCTGGTTAAGCCGGTACCCTTTGGGTTACCGCACGTTGTTGCGCTTTGGTGCTTTTTGGCCAAAGTAACCTCGATGCTTTTTGGTTGAGGTGTTGTTAAGTTGGACCTTGGTGCTTTTTGGCCAAGGGAGCCTTGACCCCACGGTTTGGGTCTAAGGTGTTGATGTTGATGTTGGTGATAAGTCTTGGGGTGCTTTTTGGCCCAAGCAAATGAGGTGGTTGACTTGTGTGTTGTTGTGCTCACGCATTCATACGTTGAATTTGATTAGTGGGGGATGTTCAACGTAGGGGAGGTCGTCCTATTATGATGATCTGGCCCAAGTCTCGGGTGGTTCACCCATGGTTTGGTGAACTGTGCGCCCCCGAGATGGCGTACCTCGTTATGGTACGTCGATTATCCAAGGGGTTCACCCATGGTTTGGTGAACTGCCGGCGTTGGTGCTTTTATGGCCAATGTGGATATGTAACTCCAAAGTTAACTTCCTGAGATAGTTGGATCCACATGCATAATGGAGTAGCGGATTAGGGTTGCATCGCATAGCATCTTTTGACTGTTGACTTGTATTATGTAAATGATGTTATATGACGTTGATGCTATGCCTGATATGATGTATGTTCATCTTATTCCCTATTCCCATGTCGTTGTGTTTACATGATTTCATACTCCCTGTTTTCCTGTTTATGTTGTTGCATGTATCTCTTTATGCAGAGGATGGTGAGCAGCCAGTGGAGGAGTGACTCTGAGGAGCCGTGACTCTAGTTAGGATGCTTAGTTATAGTTGTTAGTTGTTTTTAGTTATCTCAGTTTGTTTCCGTGATGTATCCGGATTTTGGTTATACCAGCTCTGTATGTGACATCGGGGTTGGGTTATGTTTTAGTTCTTTCGTTTATGTTTTATTATTTTAAAACTATGTTATTTCCACGTTGTTTTGTCGACATGTGAAACCTTTTTATCCAAGTGATTATTTTATTCAAATAAATGCATGTTTTTATATTACCTCTTTTAAGTAAATGTTTTATATTAACATGCGGGGTAGAAGGGTGTCACAGAAACTCTGCAGGTAACTCTTCTGAGACTAATGAATATGGTATTGTTTTTAAGAATATTGCTCAGAGAGAAAGGTTTGACATATTAAAGCATAGGAAAATAGTCCAAACCAAATATATGGATGATGCATGCGTTGATACCCTGGGTTTTGAGACACCCCGCTGTGCCCCTTGTGCCTTTAATTAGTTATTTAGATTCCTCGTGTGATTAACATTGATTATAAAACGAAAATGCGAAGGAATTAAAATTTGACCAACAATGAAAGATAACATCAAAGTCATATTATAAATACACACTTAAATACAATACCAAAACACTGTCTAGGGCATTTTCTCAGTAAGATCCCTAGCAGGTATATTCTTATACAAACCCTTAGTTGCGGAAACATAAACACATAGTTCTAGACTCACTGGCCCTATTTACTTAATTGCTATTACTACCATCTACAGCTCGTCCTCCTGCGTCTGGCTCATAAGGAGTCCCGTCCAACTCCTCTACATTAAAGTCCTCGGTGAAGTCCTCAGCTGGCTCCTCCCCATAGTCATCACCCGGATCTTCCGTAAAATCTTCTCGTATCCACATAAGCAAAACATATACAAATACAGGAATAGGGGATAAGACACATGTCTATCATCAAAGGTGGAAAAATGGACATAGTATCGAAATATAATAATCATTAACACCAACATCTCTCAAAACTCCAAATCAACCTTAAACCACTATATGGTTCCTCTACCCTTACTCTCATGCAAACTTGGCCATCTATATTCCTGTCATTAGTCAGTAGTCCAATCGGTCCGGTGCCAGTAACTTAGTGCCCTGGTGCCCATACACCAGTATAGTAGTTCCAAACTACTCTTGCCGTTGTACGGCGATAGAACCCGCCCTGGTGCCCATACACCAGTATAGTAGTTCCAAACTACTCTTGCCGTTGTACGGCGATAGAACCCAGTAGTTCCCGAACTACTCATGCTATTGCGCAATTAGTGCCATGGTGCCCATACACCATTTTAGTAACCTTTGCGCAACGCGATCCCTCAGGGACTCAAGGACTATCCCGACCTCGTGCGTTTCATCACACACGGCCATGAACCTTAACACATCTATATTATGAATCTCACCAACCCGCATTCATTATAGCCTAATGCCTCAACCTTCCACCACAAGTCTCAATACTCATTCAATATCTCATCTCATCTATACACTAAGGCTAGGCATCACTAATGCATCATAATTCACTCACCCAAATACATCTCTTAAATCACACATCTCGTGCCTTAACATTAACTAAACAGTTTATCATCCCAGGCAGATCATACTATATTATCAATCAACTACTCAAGTATCACAAGACATAATAATAAACAATTTATCACAACATAATTCAATAATCAATAAATTCAATCAACCTCGAATATCATAAGATTATCTTATCGGCGATAAACCCACAATCCCCAAATCATCATTGGTTTCACGAAAAAGCTTCCAATGTGATTTTGGTCTTGTCGATTACTCGACCACTAGTAGGGTTTAGGTCGCCCTACACAATTATTATAATTTAAATACTACTTATCCGTTTCCGATGGTAGATTGGTTCTTTCCCCCACCTGATTGACATGCACGCTTTCCCGTACAAGCTCCGAATGCGTCCATGCTACTACCAAGAACCTCAGCACACTGTCCAACAACATCCACAAATCTGCCACCGTCCATCCTTACACATCCACCGTTTCGCTTTGCGTCCCGTTACACGTACGAGTAACACAATTCGCCGGAAACACCAAATACCAACCCAATCAACAATAGGGTTTCAAATAACTAAATCTATTTGAATCAAGAGACAAAATCGATGGAAAAACTTACGAGAGCAACGGCTGGACTTAGGGAAAATCGGATTCAAAATATGCTCATGAATCCTAGGGAAAAACTACCAAAATAGGGCTACTGTTCGAGCTTCATTTCTCTGGACACATATCTTTATTTATAAAACGGAGCGGTGAGACTGAAGAACTATCCTTCAGAAACAATCTCACAAAGTTTCAGCTCGATCCAACGGTTAACGAATCTCAGATCGCAATTATATTGTGACAGGTTTGGTGGTACCCGGGTTGAGTTTTTCACCTCCTAGGCCTACTGTCCGAGCTTCATATCTCACACTCTGGAGGTTTGTTCCAAATTATGACCGTTGGATATTAAGAACTACAAGTATTGAACCTTATTCTAAAATTTGGGAATGATCCAACGGTTGAAGAGTGTTCGAAGACTCCTTCACTGCAACTGCTCCAACTTGGTTTCAAAGCTTCCATCAAAGGCTTCTTGCAACTATTGAGATTTCTCTCTCAATTCTTCTCCTCTAATCCGAAGTAGTGGTTGATAGAGAGAGTTAAGGAGATGAGGAAGATAACTAAGATCATAGAAGTGAGGGTTTACCTCTAAAAGAAAGTGAAAGAATGATCAAGTTGTGCAAGAACAACAATGGAGTTTTTGAAGAAAAAGTGAAGAAGAAATGGAAGAGATGAAGAAGTGAGTGAAGGGGGAGGGAGGCCACGGTTTTGGGGGTATTTATAGGGTAGATCTTAGGCTTTGTTTGGTTCCTTAAGCTTAGATTAATAGCTTTTAGGAATATTTAATTAATATAAGATTAACCATAGTTAATAGTTAACTTAACTAAGGTTATTTTGGCTAATCATGGTTAATAATATGTGGCTCACAATTGATGGAGGTGTGGCTGATTTTGGGCCACACATAGTGACTCACCAATGAGTCACTGATCCTATCCGTTAGCGGTTCCCAGAAATTCTGTACGCAGCTCCGTCAGTTACCCGATTTCGGTTTTTGAGAGGAAAATGATGAAACGAAAGCAAAATGAAATAGGTATGGTTTAGTATATATGGCTGCACGAAATTGAGGAGATGTGGGAGGTTTACAACCATGTAAAATGAGTGGTTAAGAGTGCGTAGATGTGTCTTGTTAATACCAGCGAAAGCTTGGGGGTACTTTGGTCATTTTACCCAAAAGTCATGATTACTAGCATTTAATGCTCATAAATGCTTGGTGACTCATCCTCCATGAGTCATCATGCATGACTCGTTGTCCCGATCTCTTGACGGGCCTCTGCAGTTCCGTTTTCGACTCCGTCGGTTTCCCGATTAGGGTTTCTGTCTATTTTTCGATCGAAAATTTTCAAACTAACCAGACTCATTGAAAATATGATTTAATTATAAACCATTTCGTTTACGAGTCAAAATTAGGTTTTCTGATCACTAAAATCTTACTGTCAGTGAAAACACCGACTGTTTTCTGTTCGAACTTTCACCAAAATTCGTCCGAAAACACATAATATTTTATTTCTGATCAGAAATTTGGAAGGTAGACTTCCTCACGGACAAAATATAAAAAATCTACAAATTTCAGTTTTTGGGTCAAATTAAGGTTTTCTGCCGGTATAAAATTATACTGTCAGTTAAAAAACGCAGACCGATTTTCGTCTGAGTTTTAAACCCAAATTTTAACCAAAGCTTCCTACCATAGAGTAGGTTCTATATTTGATTTTGTTTTCTCCAAAATCATTTCCTAAGTCTCAGATAAAAATATAAATAAATATATATTTACTGTTAATACAGCTTATCCGAAAATCGGGCTGTTACAGGTTTGACTGTTGATATAAACTGGATGTTAGAAAATGTCGGGTGGAGCGAGTTTGCTCGCACCCGATACCCTGCGTACATTGGCCCTACTCTTGAATTCCTGAGCTCCTTTGATACTCAAATTTTGCAAGGGGCCCATTGTACAGAAGGTCAGATCACTTTCCTGCTATTTAATGAGGATTTTCAATTGGCACTGGCTGAATTTAATGAGATTTGAATTGCCAGTTGGGGGGAACAGACACCTCTTATCGGATATAGTGATACCATTTGGTCTCATATTTCTTATCCTGGGGGTCATTTTAATCATAAGACGGCCAAGTCTACGGCCCTTGTTAACCCTAGCCTGTGCTATTTCCATAGGGTTATGTCCAACACCCTGTTTGGCCGTCGTGAGAGTGATGGATCCGTTCGTTCGGACGAGGTCCTATTCCTATGGGCCATGCTCCATCCTGAGAGAAATATCGATACAGGGTCATATATGGCTAGGCACCTTCTAAAGGTTGCCAAGAGCTCTAAGGGTTTGATTATCATTGGTGGATTAATCACCACCAAATGCCAGTACTTCCACTGGGTGCTTGTGAATCTATGGGGATGATCGTCCAGCAGGATGACATCTATTGCCTTAATCACCCTGTGCGCAAAGAACCTATTCCACTCCCAAATCCCACACTTCTGGATGTCAAAACTCCCGGAAATTGGCGGGTACTATGTGATGAGGACCCCGTGCCTACTAAGACCCAGATGCCGCTTCGCTCGCCACCGCCGGCAAGGCCATCTGGGCGCCCTTCTTCATCCTCTGCAGGTACATCTTCTGAGGACCCATATGCGTGACCCTCATCTACCATGAACACAATCTTAGGAAACCAGGAGAGCATGATGGAAAAGCAGCGCGAGTAGAGAGCTATGATCCAGCAGCTCTACGACTGGCATCTGAGCCAGCACCCACCACCATCTCAGTGAGTTGCTCCATTTTTCCTCTCTCCGACTTGATTATTTACATTGGGGACAATGTAAGTTTTTAAGCTTGCGGTAGGGGTATTTTGCATTTTGCATATTGCATTTTTCATGTTGCATTCATTTATGTGTAGTTTTGCATGATCACATCATTAGATTGCCCCTTGTTTTGAAATTGCATCCTATTGTGAGAACTTTGTGCCAAATGAATAGAGATAGTGAATTTTTGAACCCAATTTTTGTATTCTTGTGATAGGCTAATAATTAAAATGCTAGAGATGATCTTTTGATAGTTGTTAATTAGCATGTGGCTCCTTGAATGTAGTTTCTCATTGATTTCAAACTACTAAATGTGAGATTTTTAAGCCTAAAAGGGGTACTCACTAAATTTAACCCATTCCTTGTGATTGAGGGTTTTCTTCATCATTTTGCATGCATTTTCATGTAGAATTAGGCATTTTTATTTTGTTATTTGTTAATTTTTCCATTAGAACGGGTAAGGTGGTTCTGTGGTGTTTGTGTGCAGGAATTCGTGATTAAAATGCTCAAGTCTAGTTAATTTGGAGTTTGCATGAAGATGGAGTTTGAAAAGCAAGAAAAAAATGAGCAAAGCAGAGACAATCACGGCCTGGGTGTGACAACCATCATGGCCATGATCGCGTAAACTGAAGAAAAAGAAGAGCACAAAACTCAGAAGCTGTAACAGGCCAATCAGTGCAAGAATTCACAAAGTAGAAGCTGCCACGGCCTGGTCGTGACAGGCATCACGACCGTGACGAGTTAATTTTGCGATTCTGATTTCTGTTTAGATCTGATTTGTAATAGCTTTAATCCCAAGTTAACCTACAGTATAAATAGGATAATTATGCTCGAAATTAGGGATCCTTTGGCTGCTACAAAGGAAGCTTTGGCTTGACTTAGGATTACTCTCTTCTTCTCCAATTTCTTCTCTCTTTCTCTTAGGATTTTTATGTTCTTTTTTATCAAGATTGCTATTACCATGGCAATGCTTGAGTAGTCTTTTATTTCTAGGAATTGGGGCTATGCCAAAGACTCATTTTATGTGGTGAATTGATGTTTTTCCCCTTTTTTTAATTTCAAATTGCTTTAGATTTAATTCCTATTTCATGAACAACTTGTGAATTTGGTGGACACTTATTTGCATGTCATAGATACTCTAAGGATGAACTGGGAGGTGAACTTAGGTATTGGATCTATAGGGATTGAACTTAGGACTTAAATCACGAGAGTTAGAAGCGTTCATTCGAGGGTTCATTGAATTGTCACAAATCTCAATAGGTTCAATTTAAATACAATTACCACGAGAGTAGGGGTTGGTTTAATTGGACTCGGTTCTTGTATCTCGAGAGGGAACATTAACTATATTAGGATAAATTCACCTTCAAAGCAATTTTGATAATTAACAGGGGTAGTCAATTTAGTAGCATAAGCAGTCTTGTTGGTAACCCAATTCCTGGAAATCCCTTTTGATTTGAAAAACAACCGATTTGATTTACTTTCCTATTTTGTTTGATTGCGATTTTTATAATTGATTTGTTACTAAATTTCAATTTCAGAAACCAAATCTTTCCTTGTTTAGTCTAATTGATTTGATAATTAATTGTTATTCAAAATCACAGTCTCTGTGGATACGATCTTTTTATTACTTGACAACGAAGTCGTACACTTGTGGGTTCACGTTATCAGTCTCTAACGGATTTAATTTAATTGAAGACTATAAATAGAGAAGACTTTGAAGATGAAGCATACGCACAACATTAACTCAAGAGCATTTACTCTGCGCAATTAATTCTTCATTCTTTCATTCTTTATTTTTCAATCATTTGAAATTATTTTGCAGTCTTTCTACTTCACATTTAATCCACTCTTCTGAGTGTTTGTGAAAGAATTGTAAATTGTATTTATTACACTTTTCTTGAAAACAATACTTGTCTATGAGCCTGACGAGGCTAGTTGTGCAAACAATACTTGTCTAGGAGCCTGGAGAGGTTAGGTGTGCACAAAATACTTTTCTGTTCCGTAACGTGATAAGTTAGAGTTGAGAAAACTTGGTGAAGCCAAGGACTGGACGTAGCCCTAGTTGTTAAAGGGTGAACCAGAATAAAATAGTTGTGTCTATCCCTATCTCTTATTTCTTTAGTTTATTTCTTTATCTAACTTGTTAGCTAACTAAATGTGTTAAAGCTGTGAATATCAAACAAGTTTTTCACTTACATGTTTGTGTGCTTTTCTGTTGAAAACCATCAAGCAAGTCACTTGTCTGGCTGAAAAGCCTTTCACCTGTCTGCTCTCTGCTTGTACTTGCGAGAAGATTTTAACATTTGCTAAAAGTCTGATAAACATAATTCAACCCCCCTTCTCGTGTTTATATCTGTTAACTTTTTGAGTTTAATAACAGAAGTTAAAGGACCAGTTTGAAACCTGTTAACAATTTAAAGAACCAATTTGAAACTTGTTAACAATTTAAAGGACCCATTTGAAGCTCATTTAAAACATAAAGGCCTGATAGTTAACATCGTTGCTGATTTGATTGAGTGGAAAGGACTAACATGCTTTAACAGAGATAAATTAAGGGACCAAATTGAAACTTTTAAAAGTGAATGGAACAAATTGAAACTAATAAATAAGTTAAGTGACAAAAAGGTATTTTAGCTAAATTTTTAATAGATTTTCAATCTAAAAAGCTATACTTAGGAGGATAATATCACTTTTTGTTTGAAAAATTAAAACTCAATTAACAATTGAACCAATTCTTTAATTTATTTCTCACTCACCCAAAATTATGTATCCCAATTTTCTATATTAATATATTTAAATATTCTTAGAATAATAGATTCATTATTTTTAAAAAATAAAAATAATTGTCTTCTCAACCCAACCCATAACCCACTTCGAGTTGGGCTAGGCTAGCAAAATGCAAACACGAAAAATATTATTCTTGAATAAGGGATTTGTGTGACGCCCTCTAATATTTCAGTTTTTATTATTAATTTTATTCATTCTTGAAAAATAGATTGTTTAGGTTCAAGAAGAATAAAACACAACATATAAGATTTTATTACATCAACATTATAATAGAAACGTATTATGCATCATTTATCCATACATTCAGTCCATGCATAATATTACATTAGGAATGCATAATTAGGCTAAGTACTCCTACCAAAAAAAAATTAGGCTAAGTACTTAAGTAGAACACACAACAACATTTATTATCATCACACTTATAGTACTAGCTATATAACATATAATGTCTCTAGTTGCTGGAGTCGTTTCCCATTCGGTGTGGGGGGGTCAGACAAGCGAAAGTCCAGAGCATGTTGAAGGGCAAGTTGAGTTACAAACGACAATTGGTGGTATATTATTGAACAAATTATTGTAAATGTTCAAAATAATATTTCCCCAGTACGTGGCCATCACCATAGTATGATTGACATCCCATTCTCTTCCATCAAAGTCGCAAGTGATAGTGACTAGGTATGTCAGCATCTTTATAAAATATACAATTTTTCACTCATAAGAGAACAAGAAGGAGTGAGAACACTTTATCATATAATTTGAGTAGAATGATGATAAATACAATCAAATACATAAAAGAGAAAACAAACAATTTAAGGAAAATTTTTGGTGTACTGCAAATGATGGATAATGCCTGAGGTGCCAATCTAGTTGGGATGTTTTGTATTATAGTGATGCCTTTGCATTATAGTTGAGATCAACCTTTCGTATGGACTGACAAGTGCGAGGAAAATTTTCAAAAGATTAAGGAAAGTCTGACAACCTTGCCAGTGTTAATACTTCCTGAACCAAAGGAACCTTACGAAGTATATTGTGATGCTTCACACCAAGGTTTAGGATGTGTATTAATGCAACAGCAGAAAGTTGTAGCTTACGTGTCACGACAGTTAAACATATGGTTTTGATGATTGATCTCCAAATGCACACCAAGGAATAAACTCCAAGTGTTGAAGGGTTTAATATTTTCTTAAGGAATATTTTGTAAAATTGCCTTTAAGATTGAAGTATAAGTTGTAAGTGATTTAATAAGTATTTTAGAGTTAAAATGTTTAGAAGATTATTTCAATTTGATTCAAGACATTAAAACAAGTTTCTGGACTTGCCTTTGAAAAGAAAATATTGATTTTTTATGTGAAAAAGGCAAGTAGTCGACTACTTGGAATAAGCAGTCAACTACTTTGTTCTTCAGCATTCCAGAAACGAGTTTTAATCAAAGTAATCGACTACTTTCATGAAGTAATTGACTACTTTTGTAAAGTAATCGACTACTTTAGTCAGGTAGTCTACTACTTCAGGAAAGTAATCGACTACTTCAGTCAGGTAGTCGATTACTCAGCTAAAATTCTTGAATATTGGTTCTGTTACACTAAAGTAGTCGATTACTACTATAAAGTAGTCGATTACTACTTCATGAAAAACAAAATTAAAATTCTTCAAATTTTCAAAATCTCTTCTAAACCTTTTCTCTATAAATAGGGGTTACTTTGGCACGAAAATTAAGACTTTTTGAGCTAACAAAACTCTACCAAAAATACCTCCACAAAAATCATTAGAGCTTTTACACTTCAATTTGTAAAAGGCAATTATAGTTTTTTTTGTATTTCTCTTTGGAAACAACTTTCTTGTAAGTAATAGGAGAGTTGCTTCATTGATTTTGTAACACTCTTCTCGGGTGCTACAAAGTAAATGACATTTTAAGGCCGAAAAGTAGGTTAATTAAATTTGGCTATAAAAGAATGGGGTAATTTTTTTCCTTTTTCTTAAGTCATAAATATAACTGCTTTGTTTTAAATGAATGGACAATAAAATATTCCATTATCACAATTAGGATTATGAGTTCGAAAATCATTTACATAATACCCAACCCGACTCATAAACAGAAATCATAGAATATACAGACTCAACATAAAGATGTGGAGACGCAGCTCCTAAAATATAAGATACTTGGAGTCGCAGCTCCATAGACGGTTACATTAACTCCCAAACATACCCAGCTGGCCAAACTACAATAGAAAAGACCATCTTCTCTCATACCTCGTGAGAAAGATAAACCCAACTTACGAGATCTAGTGGAAACTCTATTTGAGTCCACTACCGACGTCGTCACAAAAGACACCACTAGAGTCACTACAAAAGTAACTCTTGGACTAAGCCCTATCCTCCCCCAAGAGGAGAAACTTGGTCTATGAACCCATCAACAGTTTGGAAAACGTCCACTAGAAAATCCAACATATCGTCCGCATGCTCGAACCCCAATCTCTACGATGTGTCAGTCAAGGAACATCTTGACGTCTCAATCTTCTCAAAAGAATGCAGAAGACACCAGCCGACATAGGCAATATAAAATAAAGAGGTGAGATTCCATTTATCTTACACATAAGGCAGACATGCAGTGATACGACTCACAGGTACATAATATAACACTCATATATTCTTTTTATCTCCCATTTTAATCCTGCAACTCAAAACTTCAAGAATATAATATACCAGACTCGACGGTAAGCTTATCAAGCATACCGGACTCGGTTTGTCCATCGGAAGACAGGAATAGAGAGAAACTGATTGAAACCGTATAGTCCCATTCCTACACAGCCTCAAGGAATATCCGATTCTAACATCGGAGCTAATTTGATATTTTGGAAGGAAATGGTCAGTATAGGTTTCACATCCGCCCACCTCAGGCACCATTGTTGCTTTCGTGTTACGCACACAAGGCTTAAATCATAACGTACGTACAATCATAATCACATGTGATCTCAAACTCTCTATAACACATCAGGCTCTTTATGAAACCTCTACAACCGAAACTCGGCTTCCTAGGCACAACGGCCTCACCGAACATAGCATCAACTATGTATCTGGGCAAAATTGCCAGAATACGTCCAATTGGTCTATCCATCGGATAACCTTGTGATTCCACCAGAATCCACTTGCTGTCAATCTCTGAGGGACGATATTCCCGATTACAAATCATTGGTCCTTCATTGATCCGCAAGTCTCACACGGACTTGTCATGTTTGTGTAAAGATGTTTTAAGGCACTTTCTTACAAGTCCTAACACATTATGAAATTGGATCGATAGTCCAATCATTTATTTCTTTACACTTTTCTAATGGAGCCTTTCTCTTGGCTTCCCAGAAAATCAAATAATTCTTAGTCCATTAAATCTTATGGAAGTATGGATATTGAATTATCCACACTTTACGACAAATGGTCTTGCTTCACCATAAGTCATAAATCATTAAGTTCATGTTTTTACTAAGTCATTCATGACTTAGGTTTTGCTCTTTAATATAAATACTAGTCTTTGAAGACTAGAATCTTCTTTTGTCTTGAAACCAAAACCTTTGGTTAAAACCAAACCATTTTAAAATCAGATTCCATCAAAGTACATAAGCACTAAATTCCTCAAAACAGTTTCTTGAAAAACATCGAAACCCTTAAAATATTGTTTTACCGCTTTTTACTGTATTTCAATTTAAATTCTATATTTTCACAAATATAATTGTTTGTCTCAAATCCTTCACTTCCCTAAGTTACCACACTTATATTAAAGTATTAAAATACTGATTTCAAACTCTAAATCATTGTTTTCTCAAAATCTTTACAAACGTTTGACAACGGTTTCGCCGCTTTTTCCTGAATTTAGGCTCAAAAGCCATACTTTTAAAAATATGGTTCTTCACCTCAACTATATAACTTTCCTAAGTTATAATACTCATTTTAGGATGTTGAAACATTGATTTTACCTCTTTCTCACCATTTATACAAAATTCCTAAAAATGTGACCGAACGTCGTTAAGTTTGTAAATCGCGTAAATCATTTTTCAACGATTTTAAACTCTAATAGTCCAAAACTCATTTTGCAGTTTTAGAACAGTTCAATAGGTATGAAAAACAGTCTCTCACTGTCCAGTTAAATATATTTTCGAAAATTACAATTTAACCCCTAAACTTTTATTAATTGCAAAAAGATCCTTATTCACTTAAAACCTTATAACCTTTTATTTATAACTTTAAATCACACCAAACCAACTTCTTTAGAAATATTTTTCTGTTGCCCTCAAATTCTCCAGAAATCACGTTTCTGCCCCAAACATTCTTCAATAATTGCAAAAAGGTCCTTGTTTACAAAAATGCTTATAACTTTTTATGTATTAATCCAAATAACGTCAAACCAATTTCGTTAGTCTTATATTACCAAGGGCTACAATCCCAACATATAAGAATATATTTTTCAGAACAGTCCCTGAATTTCTCAGTATTTGCATAATAGTCCCTATATCTTCAAAAATTCATAACTTTTAACATACATATCCAAATCAATCCAAACCTATTTCTATACTCTTATATACTCATTCAATCCTTATCAAAATTATGCAAACAAATTAACTCAACTTGAAACCCCATTAATCAGTTATGGCCGAATGGCCTTAAATAAATATATTAGGCATTCTTCTTAATAAGTCAAGCAAACAACAACCTTGATTCCAACTTAAGGTCATTGGAATCAAAACAACCATGTGACATATCATACCACAACCAAACATCAAATCAAATCCTCCAAGAGGATCACACACAAATAACTCAATAATACATAATCCTAACACTTAGGATTTACAAGACAACATACAATTACTTTAAACCACATACATATCTACATTAAGGTAGGATAGTAGTAATCTCCCCCCTTACCTCTTGTAGATCTCTTAAAACAAGCAAGGATGATGTTGTTCTCCTAAGGATGGCCACGGTTTTGCTTCCAAAATCCTAGAGATCAACACACAAAATTCAAAAGGATTATACGACTAAGCTTAGACATAACCAAAGATAGGAATCAAGGCTTAGATCACTTATCTTAAGCCAAAAGGATGATGATCAATAGATTGATGTTCTTGACCAAGAAATACCCACTTTTAAAGAAGTTTCAAAATGGATTTTTGGATGAGATAAATAAGGCTTAGAATGATGAGAGGATCATGGATCTATGGTTTATTCATGAAACAAACTCTTGGATTAATAATCCTTAAATCTTAGAAAGGCAAGATTTATGATTATAACTCAAAAATTAAACTAAATCATCTAACTCATCATATGTGTGGATTCGGCCAAGCACAATAAAATTGGCTAAATTCTTTCAATCTCTTGGATGTATGATCTTAGAGTACTAGAAAGACAATATCAAGTGTTATTTTGCAAAAGTTGAAACAAAACTCATGTACCCCACAAAACTAGGGTTTCGGCCATGAGTAGAAGACATAGGAGGAAATTTTATTTGATATTATGCTTTTGGATAATCAAAATAGAAGTCTTTGAGAGTTCATAGAAATTGGAATCACATCAAAATGATTTTTCTATGATTTTCTAGAAATTTTTGAAGATCTAGATCTAAGAATGAAAACATGATGATAATGGCATGAATCAAGTGAAATCAATGAATAAGAAAGCTTAGATGATCAAGGAGATGAGGTCTTACCTCTTGAAGATTGAAGACATGAAGAAAATGATCAACCAACACTTACATAAAATCTGGACAGTTTGAGGGTGTGTTGGTTTTGTGAGTATATCTCATGATCTACTCATCCAAAAATTTCAAACTTTGGCTTACTGGAAAGATAATAAGAAAAAGAAACAACTTTTATGTTGAAGGTTTCATTTGGTTCGGCTCATAACATGGGTAAAAATAGGCTTCTTTCTGCTGTCTCGCATGGATCTGAGGATTCTGGGCAGTTTCTGTATTTTGGTCATAACTCTCAATATACTCATCCGTTTTTGATGATATTCAGCTCGTTGGAAAGAAGAGAGAAAGAGGAACAACTTTCATGTAGAAATTTTTTCGATTTTCATAACATAAAAGGGTCAGAATTTCAGTGTAATTTGTGTTCTTTGAGTTCTTAAGAGAAAATGAGAGAAAGTGATGAAGAAGATGAAGGTAGAAATGGCTAAGTGTGGGCTGCACGAAAATGAGGGAGTTAGGATCAGATTTTGTGTGGTTTAATGTGATAAAAGAACTATGGTTGAGGTTTAACTAAGCTTAGGTTAAGTTAGTAAGGAAAATATCTAGATATTTGTAACTTTGTCATCATCAAAATTGAATGGACATGGATGAAGGAGAGAAATATGTGGTGGAGGTGGATCTAGAGTGATGTGGCCTAATTTAACACCCCAAAAAGGATGGAGATATTTTAGTTGAATTAACCAAACATATGTTAGGTTAATTTAGGGGTAAATTGGTCATTTCACTTGAATTCATCAAGATAAATGAGTGGTGATGGTGAGTAGGAGTATGTGTTTGATTTGTGACCATATGTGAGGAAGAAGATATTTTGTTACAAATCATGGTTGGCTAACCTTAGTTGGAGTTAACTAGACAAAGGTTAGGTTAGGGGTATTTTAGTCTTTTCACATTTACTTGTCATAAATGCACATTTAATGGCTATGGTGAGTCACTATGGTGACTCATTCCTCTTGAGTCATCATGGACGACTCGTCGTTCTGTTCTCCCGGTATATCTCTGCACATTCGTGTCTGGTTCCGTTGTTTACCCGATTAGGTTTTTGAGAGAAAGATGGTGAAATGAAATCAAAATGAAATGAGTTTGGTTTAGTGGAGGGGCTGCACGAAATTAAGTAGATTTAGAGTGTATTTTGGTCAAAATTCACTTAGGGACACTCTTGAAATTTCGCTTAAAGATCAAGGGCATTTTGGTCTTTTTACATATAATCATCATTACTTGCATTTAATGCAAGATGACTAACCCCTATGACTCACCCCCATGAGTCATCATTGTGCTTATCCACCTGGCGTCGGGTTTTGTCTCTGCACCTCCGTTCTGGATTCCGTCGATCCCCGATCGTCAAGTATTCGCCCGAATAAAATATAATTATTTCATTGCTAATGAATTTTTCCGAAATGTGGAAAATCGTTCGGAGTGAAATATAAAACCTAATGGTTTCGTTCATGATTCGAAATTAGGGTTTCTGCTCAGTAAATTCTTACTGTCAATGAAAACGCAGAAAACGCAGACCGGGTTTCGTCTGAATTTTCAACCCAAAACTTCCCCGTAACCTTATAAAAATAAGTATAACAGGGAAATGACCTTAGTTTCTCCAAAGTCATTTTCTAAATCTCGAATAAAATATAAACAAATATATACATATATGAATATTTACCGGTATTGAAGAACAGTGAAAATCGGGGTGTTACAGATTTGGTGGGGCATCCAAATCAATTTCAAGGTGGGGAATCCTTGAAGCCAAGGTGGGGAATCCTTGAGGCTAAGGTGAGGCATCCTTTGGAGGTAAGGATTATTTTGAGTGGGGCATCTCAAAATAATCAAAGGTAAAGGTGGGGGTATCCTTTAGTTTTTGGTAAATTGTAATCTTGTAAACAATTTTCAAAAGTAGTGGAATCTCTCAAGGTTCTTGAGAGCTGGACCTAGATCACTCAGGTTGTGATCGAACCAGTAAAATCGTTTGTGTGATCTTCTCTTTCCCTCACTCTTCTAGTTCTTGCAATTATTGTTCAATTGTTGTTCTTTATTGTATTTGGTTAATTGTGGTGGATTTAATTCTCTGATTTTTAATTAAGGTCATTCATTCATAATCACTCTCTTCATCTACTAAATTTCTTTGCATCATACATAGTGTTTCTTGAACAAATTTTTTAAGAAACCAAAGTTTTCAAGAAAGTGATTAAATCTCAATTCACCCCCCCTCTCGAGGTGCCATATTGATTAACAATTGGTATCTAGAGCTAGGGTCTTGAATTAGGCTTAATAGCTTTCAAGATTATTTTCGAAAATGACACTTGAATCAAGTAGGAAACATAAACACATTTCTACCACCTTTCCTCCAATTTTTTATGGTGAAGGATATCCTTATTGGAAGGCAAGGATGAAAATTTTTATTGAAGGAATAGACATAGACTTATGGGATACTATTGAAAATGGTCCCTTCATCCCCAAACATGGTGTTGGAGATGAAGAGAGAAACAAACCCAAAAGTCTATGGACTAAAGGTGAAAAGCAAAATGTTCAACTTGACTTTGAAGCTAAGAATATCCTCACCACCGCTTTGTCAATTGATGAATTCTTTCTCATTTCTAATTGCAAGAGTGCAAAAGAAATTTGGGACTCTTTACAAGTGACCCATGAAGGAACTAGTGAGGTTATTAGATCAAAGATAAACACCTTGATGCATCAATATGAATTATTTAGAATAAATCATGGTGAATCTATCTATGAGGTTAAAAATCGTTTTCAAGTCATTATAAATCAATTGCTTTCTTTTGAGAAAACTTTCACTAATGAAGATCTTGTGACTAAGGTACTTAGGTGTCTTAGTAGAGAATGGCAATCCAAGGTAACGGCCATCATGGAGTCTAGGGATCTTACAACAATGTCTCTAGCAACTTTGTTTGGAAAGCTCAAGGAGCATGAGTTGGAGTTGACAAGACTCAAGGACAATGAAGAAGTGGATAAAAAGGGCAAAGGAATATCACTTATGGCTTCCTCCTCCAAAAGCGTTGAAAGTGACAAGGAAAGCAATGACTCTAGTGAAGATGACAAGGAAGATGAACAAATCGAACAACTAATAAGGAGATTTGGGAAGTTTCTCAAGAATAAAAATAAGTGGAAGATATTCAACAATTCCAAGAAACCTTCCAAGAAAGATGCACCATCATCAACACCTCTACGCTACGAATGTGGAAAACCCGGATACATCAAATTCGAATGTCCTACTCTTCAAAAGAAAGATAAAGGTTACAAGAGGTCTAAGAAGGAAAAGAATGAGAGAAGGGCATACATTGCATGGGAGGACAACGACATTAGTTCATCAAGTGGTGATAGCACGGATGATGAAGTCTCCAATCTTTACTTGATGGCAAGTAAAAAAGATGACCAAGAGGTAAGTGATGATATGCATTATATTTCAATTATGATGAATTGCAATTAGCCTTTGAAGAATTGCATGAGGAATCTATAGAACTTGCTAGAAAGGTAACCAAATAAAAGTCAATAATCTCTATGCATGAAAATGATAAAATAAAATTAACTAAGGAGATAAATGAAGATGACAAGGAAGATGAACAAATCGATCAACTAGTAAGGAGATTTGGGAAGCTTCTCAAGAATAAAAATAAGTGGAAGATATTCAACAATTCCAAGAAACCTTCCAAGAAAGATGCACCATCATCAACACCTCTACGCTACGAATGTGGAAAACCCGGACACATCAAATTTGAATGTCCTACTCTTCAAAAGAAAGATAAAGGTTACAAGAGGCCTAAGAAGGAAAAGAATGAGAGGAGGGCATACATTGCATGGGAGGACAACGACATTAGTTCATCAAGTGGTGATAGCACGGATGATGAAGTCTCCAATCTTTACTTGATGGCAAGTCAAAAAGATGACCAAGAGGTAAGTGATGATATGCGTTATCTTTCAATTATGATGAATTGCAATTAGCCTTTGAAGAATTGCATGAGGAATCTATAGAACTTGCTAGAAAGGTAACCAAATAAAAGTCAATAATCTCTATGCATGAAAATGATAAAATAAAATTAACTAAGGAGATAAATGACTTGAAGTTTGAAATTAATTCTATGATCTTGAAGCATGCTAGTTCTAAAAATGATATACCTAGTTCCTCAAAATGTGATCAATGCATGTATCTTGAAAATGAGAATAAGTACTTAAAGTATACTCTTGCTAAATTTACAAATGGTAGAAGGAATTTGAATAATTTGCTTGGTAATCAACAATCTCCTTTTGTAAAAACCGGCTTAGGGTATAATTATTATGATAAGAAGGAAACACATTCAACAATATTTGTTCCATCTAGTAAAAATGCTAGAAATAGAGTAACATGTCATTATTGTTGTAAATATGGTCATATTTCTCCTAGATGCTATGTTAAAAGAACTGGTCTTGAAAAGGCCAAGATGATGTGGGTTCCAAAAAATATGGTACCTAAGACTAATATTCAAGGACCCAATCAAGATTGGGTACCTAAGATCTAAACTTGCTTTGTAGGATTGCTTGAGGACCCATGGAAAGGAATGGTATCTTGATAGTGGGTGCTCCAAGCATATGACGAGAAATATATAAAAGTTCATTCACCTCTCCCCAAAGCAAAGTGGTCATGTAACCTATGATGACAACAATAGAGGTAAAATTCTTGGTATTGGGAAAATAGGAAATGAGTCTACTGCCATTGAAAATGTTCTTTTAGTAGATGGTTTAAAGCATAATTTACTTAGCATAAACGAACTTTGTGATAAGGGTTATAGGGTTGTGTTTGATAGTAAATGTTGTATGGTTGAATGTTTGCATGATAATGAAATTAAATTTGTTGGAAAAAGAATTAACAACATTTATATGCTAGACCTAGATGACATCAATAATAATATTCAATGCTTGTTGAGTAAAAATGATGTGGCTTGGTTATGGCATAGAAGGTGATGTAAGCCAAGGAGGGGCAACCCAACTTTGCAACAAAACTGATATGAGCCCAATAAAGGCCATGGATCAAGAAGCTCTAACTCAAGCCCAAAATGCAAGACAAGGAGAAGAAAAGCCCAAGTTTATGACTTTGTTGCTCATCCATGATGAGAATGCATGAAGTATAGGCGTGATTCAAGAAGCCTAGTTGGAAGTCCATTATTTGTTATTACTTTGTAATTCAATAAGTGTAGGAATTATGTAAGTGGGTCCATGATGCAGCCCACCTTTTCCTATTTCTACACATGTGAGTTTAGTGTAGTTTGAGTTTCCTTTTAATGTAAATTGTGGGGGTTACACTTTTTAATTTGAGAAGCAAAGTGTAACCACCCATAATCAAGTGTAGGTGGGGCGTGACCATCATTGTGGTGGCTGAGTTAAAATAGGTTATTAGTGAGTCTTTAGTGTCATCATTAGGCCAATTAGGTGAGGGGTTATGTATTTTCGTTTTTATTTTGGTGGCTGATTTAAGTTAGGCTTTTAGTGTGTTTATGGTCATGAATTAGGCCAATTAAGTGGGGTTATGCTTTAGTCATTGGATGCCAAAAGTTTGGCTGCCTACACTATATGTATTTCGTCCAACAACTTTGAAATATAACTTGGAAGTTCATTGTGGATTGATATCCCATTGTGAGAGATTTGTTCTCTTGGGTTCTTGGATGAACCAAAACTTGTTTTTATCAAGAATCCAAGATTCTTGTGGCGAACCTCATTGGCTTATCAAACATCCTTGTTTGTGGCGCCTTGATCATCTCTTTCTCATCCATCTTTTGATTATTTCTTCACTTTTATCTATGTTACAATTCTGCACTTAATCTTTATCTTGTTTTTGTGTGTTTTGCGCCATAAACATATTATGAATTCAACCAAAACGATCATGTCAAGGCATCCCTCCATTTGGATGTCATCAAGTGGTATCAGAACTTAGGCTTTGGTTGAATTTTTGAGTTTTGTTCTTCATCTTCTATTTTCAACCTTTCTTCTTTATACCCAAAAACAAAAACAAAAAATTTTGCTACTTTGTTTCTGTTTTCGAAGGGAAATTTTCGTGGTTTGGTTATTACCCCAACACAAGTTTTCAAGTGTGATTCTCTTCTTCAAAGTTTTAAAAAAAAAAAAAAAAAGTAATAATCGATTATTCCACCCATATAAGCGATTATCCAAAGAGTCAGTGAACCCAAAATCGATTAAATAAATCGATTCTTACAAAAAAAAGGGGCCATAATCAATTATGACAACCCCATAATCGATTATTAAAGAGTCAGAGAGCCCAGAATCGATTAAAATAATCGATTATTAAAAAAAAAAAAAAAATTGGGCGAAAATTTTGTGTTCTTGAAGAGTTTCCCTTCTTCCTTTGTTTCTTTGTTTCAAGCTTTTCTTTTCTAGCCTTTCCTTTGTTGTTTCCTTGTTTTTGATAAGTTTGTGAATTTTGTTACTTGATTTTTGGATTTTTGTGTATTTGTGTTTGATTCCTCTAAGAACTCATGGAGAATATTTGAGAGGGAAAAGGCAAGAGAGAAAAATACATCTTGTGTGGGAAAAGCCAATTGAGTGAAATACATTTGTGTGCACAAGTGACGGAGTGTAGTGAGGAATTTAATTATTTCTTGTTATCTTTGATATTGTGTGTTCAAATGATGGCAGCCCATGAAGAGAGTCAATCATGTTCTCCAAGGTCTTCAACTCTTTATGCTAGAATGGCTACCCAATTACAAGACCTTCAAAGGCAAATGGAGCAAATGAGTACAAAGTATGATGGACAACTTGCCATCCTTCAAAACCGAGAAAATAGAGAAGGGGTCAAGATCAAAGTTCCTACCTTTCATGGGAAGAATGATCCCCAAGCCTATTTGAAATGGGAGATGAAGATAGAGCAAATGTTCCATTGTAACAATTACAATGAGGAAAAGAAAATGAAGGTAGCCTCTCTTCAATTTAAAGATTCTGCACTTGTTTGGTGGGATCAATTGCAAAAAGAGAGAGGAAGATATGGGGGGAAGCCTATTGAGACTTGGGCCGAGATGAAAAGAATCATGAGAAGAAGATATGCTCCATATCATCACCATAGAGTTCTTACCAACGAATCAAAGAAGGAGGGCAACACTTCAACTTCTCAGGAGGCCGTGACAAGTACTTATGTAAAGAAACCTATGGAAGTATCTTCTAATCTGAGAGAAAAAAAAATGCAAGAGGAAAAAGAAAAAGAGAGTGAAAAGAAGAGTGAAAAGAATGAGAGTACAATTGAAGAGGAGAAAAAGAAAAATGAGAGTATAGAAAAAGATGAGAGCAAAACAAAAGGTGAGGAGGAAAAAGTAAATGAATGTTTTGATGTTTTTCCTAACTCTTTGCCTACTTGTGTTGATTCTCTTTTGAAGGAAGTGCAAGATGTTTCTCCAATGGAAGCTTGCAAGACAACCGATGTAGTTGAAAAGTTAACCCCAAGGGAAGTACCCCATGGTTTGGGAACTTGCATGGTTTCCCAAAAGCATGTATATCATAACACAAAATTTGGTAATATGCTTGGTAAATTGCATGGGTCTTGTTATTCTTCTACATTTGATAGGAATAGAAACTTGCTTGATGAATTGCATGACTCTTATCATCTTCCTAAGATTGATTTGAGAATTATGAACCAAGACTTGCATGAATTCCTTGATAAATGTGTTGTTGTGTTTTCTAATGTTCATTTGGTGTATCACAACAATTTTGAGAAATGTGTTGGAAATCTTTCTTTTGTTCGAAATAAAGTTAGCATCTTGAGGTTTGTTAAGAGCTCTAAAGGTTTGCATGTGACAATAATTGATAGGTCAACTACTATTCCCCTTCTTACTCTACCAATTCTTGTGAATTCTTTTGAGTCTTCATATGAAGATCCTAATGTGTTTGAGAGGATTGTCTTGTTTAAAAAAGAACCATCATTTGTTTGTGATAAGGAGAATGTCCATGAGGTTCAACTTTCTTGGGAGCCGTTAAAAAGAGAAAGTACATTTTCTAGTATGACCATGTTCAAGCCAAGAAAGGTAAACTTGAAGGTAGATTTTCATAAGATGTATAACTTTGTGCTTACTCTTATGATTCATTACCTTGGCTATAAATGTGTTGGGATGTTGATTAAAAAATATGGAAATGTGTTATACCTACTTGCCACATTTGAAGGTTTCCATTCATTTCCATTTGATCCCGGTGGTGGGGTGTGTGTACATAAGAAGAATAAAATGTTTCGTCTTGAAAGGAAATAAAAGGGCCACTCTAGAAGAGATGGGCTATTGCAACTTCAAAAACAAAAAAAAAACAAAAATTTTGATATTGACTTTCTTTCAGTTTGGTGTCTATGTCTTTCATTTGATGTAGGGGTTGAAGTAATAAATTCGAGGACGAATTTTCTTAAGAAGGAGGGCCTGATGTAAGCCAAGGAGGGGCAACCCAACTTTGCAACAAAACTGATATGAGCCCAATAAAGGCCATGGATCAAGAAGCTCTAACTCAAGCCCAAAATGCAAGACAAGGAGAAGAAAAGCCCAAGTTTATGACTTTGTTGCTCATCCATGATGAGAATGCATGAAGTATAGGCGTGATTCATGAAGCCTAGTTGGAAGTCCATTATTTGTTATTACTTTGTAATTCAATAAGTGTAGGAATTATGTAAGTGGGTCCATGATGCAGCCCACCTTTTCCTATTTCTACACATGTGAGTTTAGTGTAGTTTGAGTTTCCTTTTAATGTAAATTGTGGGGGTTACACTTTTTAATTTGAGAAGCAAAGTGTAACCACCCATAATCAAGTGTAGGTGGGGCGTGACCATCATTGTGGTGGCTGAGTTAAAATAGGTTATTAGTGAGTCTTTAGTGTCATCATTAGGCCAATTAGGTGAGGGGTTATGTATTTTCGTTTTTATTTTGGTGGCTGATTTAAGTTAGGCTTTTAGTGTGTTTATGGTCATGAATTAGGCCAATTAAGTGGGGGTTATGCTTTAGTCATTGGATGCCAAAAGTTTGGCTGCCTATACTATATGTATTTCGTCCAACAACTTTGAAATATAACTTGGAAGTTCATTGTGGATTGATATCCCATTGTGAGAGATTTGTTCTCTTGGGTTCTTGGATGAACCAAAACTTGTTCTTATCAAGAATCCAAGATTCTTGTGGCGAACCTCATTGGCTTATCAAACATCCTTGTTTGTGGTGCCTTGATCATCTCTTTCTCATCCATCTTTTGATTATTTCTTCACTTTTATCTATGTTACAATTCTGCACTTAATCTTTATCTTGTTTTTGTGTGTTTTGCGCCATAAACATATTATGAATTCAACCAAAACGATCATGTCAAGGCATCCCTCCATTTGGATGTCATCAGAAGGGTAGTACACATTCACATGGAACACCTTAACAAACTAATTTCTAAAGACTTAGTTATAGGTCTCCCTAAAATCAAATTTCAAAAAGAAGGCTTATCTGATGTTTGCCAAAAAAGGTAAGCAAGTTAAAACTAGCTTTAAATCTAAGAATATAGTCTCTACTAATATACCACTACAACTTTTGCATATGGACTTATTTGGACCATCTAGAACTATGAGTTTAGGTGGAAATTATTATGCAGTTGTTATTGTTAATGATTTTTCAAGGTTTACATGGACTTCTTTTCTTGCACATAAAAATAATGCTTTTCACGCCTTTAAAAAATTAGCTAAACAAATTCAAAATGAAAAGGATCTAGAAATTGCATGTATTTGAAGTGGCTATGGAGGTGAGTTTGAAAATCATGATTTTGAAAATTTTTGTGATAAGCATGGTATCACTCATAATTTTTCAGCACCTAGGACCCCTCAACAAAATGGAGTTGTTAAGGGGAAAAATAGGTCTCTAAAAGAATTAGCTATAACCATGTTAAGTGAATTAAATTTACCAAAATATTTTTGGGCCGATGCGGTTAACACCGCTTGCTATGTAACTAAGAGGGTTCTCATTAGACAAATAATTAAAAAGACTTCCTATGAGTTATAAAGGAAGAATGCCCAACATAGCTCACTTGCATGTTTTTGGTTGTAAATGTTTCATTTTGAATAATGGAAAAGACAATCTTGGCAAGTTTGATGCCCAGGCTGGTGAAGGAATTTTCTTAGGCTATGCATCATCTAGTAAATCTTTTAGAGTGTTTAATAAAATAACTATATATGATTGTTGAAAAGTCTATTCATATTACTTTTGATGAGACTAACCCCCAAAAGGATAGGAAAGGTATTTTTGATGATTTTGTAGAGATCCCTCATAATCCTTGTGGAGGGCAACAATCCGATGATGATGAAGCACCAAACCAAGAATCAAAAATTGAAGAAACAAATGAAGGTCTACCCAAAGAATGGAGAATTGCCAAAGGCCATCCAATTGATAACATAATTGGAGATATATTTACTACAAGGTCTTCCTTAAGGGAATTTTGAAATTATATGTCTTTTGTTTCTCAATTTGAGCCTAAATCCATAGACGATGCTACTCTAGATGAGCATTGGTTAATAGCTATGAATGAAGAATTAAACCAATTCACTAGAAATCAAGTTTGGGTATTAGTCCCAAGACCCAATAATAAGCAAATTATTGGAACTAAATGGGTCTTTCGCAATAAACTTGATGAAAATGGCATAATAGTTAGAAACAAAGCTAGGTTAGTGGCTAGAGGCTACAATCAAGAAGAAGGAATTGACTATGATGAAACCTATGCCCCGGTTGCTAGGTTGGAAGCTATTCATCTTTTACTTTCATTTGCATGTTTTATGGATTTTCAATTATTTCAAATGGATGTTAAAAGCGCTTTTTTGAATGGCTTAATTAATGAAGAGGTGTATGTTGCTCAACCTCCCGGATTTGAGAATTTTGAAAACCCAAATCATGTTTATAAACTCAAAAAGGCTCCATATGGTTTAAAACAAGCTCCAAGAGCTTGGTATGAGAGACTTAGCAAATTTTTACTTGAAAAGGGTTTTAATAGAGGGATGGTTGACACTACACTCTTTATTAAAAAGAAAAACAAAGATATCTTGATTGTACAAATATATGTTGATGATATTATTTTTGGTGTCACTAACAATAGTTTGTGTAGAGAATTTTCCAAGTTAATGCAAAGCGAATTCGAAAAGTCGATGATGGGGGAGTTAACGTTCTTCCTCAGATTACAAATAAAGCAAACTCCTAGTGGGATATTCATCAATCAAGCAAAATATTGCAAGGAGTTACTTAAATGCTTTGGAATGGACAATGCAAATCATGCTACAACACAAATGGGAACATCATGCTATCTAGATAAAGACGAAGGTGGTAAGGCTGTAGAACTATCCAAGTATCGAGGTATAATCGGATCACTTTTATATTTGACCGCAACTAGACCCGATATTATGTTTAGTGTTTGTATGTGTGCACGTTATCAAGCAAACCCCAAGGAATCACATTTAACAGCAGTTAAAAGAATTTTAAAATATTTAGCTGGAACAATTAATGTGGGGTTATGGTATCCTAAAGGTTCTAGTTGTACTTTAATTGGATATTCCGATGCCGATTGTGCCAGATGTAAATTAGATAGGAAAAGCACAAGTGGCACTTGTCACATTTTTGGTCACTCACTTCTTTCTTGGTTTAGCAAAAAACAAGTTAGTGTAGCCTTGTCAACCGCCAAGGCCGAGTATGTAGCCGCCGGTAGTTGTTGCACTCAAATTCTTTGGATGCAACAACAACTTCTAGACTATGGTATTAAACTAGCAAATATACCTATAAGATGTGATAATACAAGTGCAATAAATATTTCTAAAAATCCTATCCAACATTCTAGAACCAAACACATAGAAATTCGGCACCACTTCATTAGAGATCACATTCAAAAAGGAGATTGCATAATGGAAATTGTAGAGACTAGTAAACAATTAGCGGATATTTTTACTAAACCCTTAGCTAGGGAAAATTTCTTTTATATCCGTAGAGAACTTGACATAATTGATTATCCTAGTCTCCATTGAATTCTATGCTCCTTTCTTGTTGTTAATATAAAAATGTATGATGTGTATGTGTTTTATATATGAAAAATGCATGATGTGTATGTGTTCAATATATGAAATATGCTTGATTTGTATGAGTTTTTATATACAAAGTATGGTTTTGCTTGTCACATTGTACTCTTTACTCCCTATGCGCTTCCATTTCATACTTTCTCCTATGCATTTAATATTTCCTTTTTGATAATGTCAAAGGGGGAGAAAGGTCATGTTGTATTTTTTTTTTTTTCAGAATATAATGCACAAATTCATGGGGAGTGCTAAAGTGTTTGTGACTTTCCAAAAATATTCCATATCTTCATTCAACAAAGGAGTTAACAAATAATATGAAGAGCTTAAGGCATTTGTCATCGTCAAAAAGGGGGAGACTGAAGTTCAACATATGGTTTTGATGATTGATCTCCGAATGCACACCAACGAATAAACTCCAATTGTTGAAGGGTTTACTATTTTCTTAAGGAATATTTTGTAAAATTGCCTTTAAGATTGAAGTATAGTTGCAAGTGATTTAATAAGTATTTTAGAGTTAAAATGTTTAGAAGATTATTTTAATTTGATTCAAGACATTAAAACAAGTTTCTGGACTTGCCTTTGAAAATAAAATATTGGTTTTTTATATGAAAAAGGCAAGTAGTTGACTGCTTATTCCAAGTAGTCGACTACTTGCCTTTTTCACATAAAAAATCAATATTTTCTTTTCAAAGGCAAGTCCGACTACTTGGAATAAGCAGTCAACTACTTTGTTCTTCAGCATTCCAGAAACGAGTTTTAATCAAAGTAATCGACTACTTTCATGAATTAATCGACTACTTTTGTAAAGTAATCGACTACTCCAGTCAGGTAGTCTACTACTTCAGGAAAGTAATCGACTACTCCAGTCAGGTAGTCTACTACTTCAATCAGGTAGTCGACTACTTAGCTAAAATTCTTGAATCTTGGTTTTGTTACACTAAAGTAGTCGATTACTACTATAAAGTAGTCGACTACTTCATGAAAAACAATTAAAATTCTTCAAATTTTCAAAATCTCTTCTAAACCTTTTCTCTATAAATAGGGGTTACTTTGGCACAAAAATTAAGACTTTTTGAGTTAACAAAACTCTGCCAAAATACCTCCACAAAAATCATTAGAGCTTTCACACTTCAATTTGTAAAAGGCAATTATAGTTTCTTTTGTATTTCTCTTTGGGAACAACTTTCTTGTAAGCAATAGGAGAGTTGCTTCATTGATTTGGTGGGGCATCCAAATCAATTTCAAGGTGGGGAATCCTTGAGGCTAAGGTGAGGCATCCTTTGGAGGTAAGGATTATTTGAGTGGGCATCTCAAAATAATCAAAGGTAAAGGTGGGGTATCCTTTAGTTTTTGGTAAATTGTAATCTTGTAAATAATTTTCAAAAATAGTGGAATGTCTCAAGGTTCTTGAGAGCTGGACGTAGATCACTCAGGTTGTGATCGAACCAGTAAAATCGTTTGTGTGATCTTCTCTTTCCCTCACTCTTCTAGTTCTTGCAATTATTGTTCAATTGTTGTTCTTTATTGTATTTGGTTAATTGTGGTGGATTTAATTCTCTGATTTTTAATTGAGGACATTCATTCATAATCACTCTCTTCTTTTACTAAATTTCTTTGCATCATACATAGTGCTTCTTGAACAAATTTTTTAAGAAACCAAAGTTTTCTAGAAAGTGATTAAATCTCAATTCACCCCCCCCCCCCCTTCCTGAGGTGCCATATTGATTAAAATTTTGCACTAAAGATATGGAGACACCACCATGATGGAGCCAAGTTTGATGTCTTTAGTGACTGTAAGAGTCTGAAATACCTGTTTGATCAGAACGAGCTCAACATGAGACAGAGACGATGGATGGAATTCCTGAAGGATTATGACTTCAAGTTGCAATATCATCCTGGAAAGGTGAACGTTGTAGCGGATGCACTAAGCCGGTAGGCCATTCATATCTCAGCTATAATGGTGAAGGAACTCGAGGTAATTGAAAAATTCCGTGATCTTAATTTGATCATGGACGTAAGTCAAAAGAAAATTAGTTTGGGAATGATCAAGATCTCTAGTGGGTTGATGGAAGAGATCAGAGAACAACAAGTTGCCGATACATGTCTTCAAGAGAAGAAAAAGTTAATGGAACAAGGAAAAACTACTGAGTTTAGCTTGGGATCAGATAACATCTTAAGGTGCAATGGACGAGTCTGTGTACCTGATAATTCGGAGATGAAAAAGATGATTCTTGAAGAATCACACAAGAGTAAGTTAAGTATTCATCCGGGATCAACTAAGATGTATCAAGATCTAAAACAAAGGTTTTGGTGGCCAGGCATGAAAAAGCAAGTCACGGAGTACGTTGCATCATGTCTGACTTATCAAAAAGCAAAGATAGAACATCAACGACCAAGCGGATTACTTACATCGTTGGATGTACTTGAATGGAAGTGGTATAGCATATCGATGGATTTTGAAGTAAGTTTACCACGAACTTCCAAAGGTTTTGATTCAATTTGTGACAGTCTAACGAAGTCAGCACACTTCTTACCTGTTAAGATCAATTATACTATGGAAAAGTTAACCATTGTTTACATCAAAGAAGTGATTAGACTTCACGGAATACCTTCGAGTATTGTTTCAGATAGAGACCCGAAGTTCACTTCACGTTTCTGGGGAAGTTTACATCAAGCACTGGGAACCAAATTACGCTTAAGTTCAGCTTATCATCCTCAAATCGATGGACAAACAGAAAGGACAATTCAATCATTAGAAGACTTGCTGGGAGCATGTGTCTTAGACCATCGAGGGAGTTGGGATGACATTTTGCCGCTTATCGAATTCACTTACAACAACAGTTTTCACTCAAGTATAGGGATGGCACCCTACGAGGCTTTGTACGGGAGAAAATGTCAAACACCCTTGTATCGGTACCAAGATGGAGAAAGCATGATTTTAGGACCAGAAATTGTGCATAATCCGTGAAAGAATGAAAACAGCACAAAGCAGGCAAAAGAGTTACTCTAATCAGAGAAGACTGTCAAAATAGGTAAATTGTAACATCTTCAATTTTTACGTCATTAGAAACTTATTAGAATATTTTAATAATTCACCCAAACCTTGTTAAAAAAAAATTATAATATGTTTCTAATGATGTAAAAATTGAAGATGTTACAATTTATCTATTTTGACAGTCTTTTAATTATTCATTTATGTTCCTCATTTATTCCTCTTTCTCCCATAAATTCATGGTTCACATGGAGTCTGGTGTTTGATGGGAATGCATTCTCTTCATTGGAAAATAACTTGAGGAAATAATGTGGGGAAAATCCCACTCTTAAACCTCATCTTCCACCATTATTATAGTGTAAAGACTCTCTCTCCCTTTTATGATGTATGGTGGGGATTTCACTGAATGGTAAAGTATGGGAGAGAATCAATTCTCACGTTTGATAGGTAGTTTTTTTCCAGGGAATCATGATTCTCAATAATGATGGTTTCTGAGAATAAGCCTTAAACATTCCCGGAAATGTTAACATTATTTTTAAAAATACAATGAAAAATGAAAAATGAAAAATACTATAATAATTTAAATATTAAAATAATTTAAAAGAAGGTTTGATGAACTTTATAATTTATAGTATTAATTATATTTTTTATAATTTATAATTAGTATTTATCATATATTCATTACTAATATTAATTATACTAATTACTAATATTAACTATACTTTTGTAATTTTAAATTATTGTTTATTATATAAATATTAAAAAAATTTGTTTAAATTATAATGTAATTATTATTTTATAAAATATTTTTATTCTAAAATAATATATATTTTAATAAATTCAGAAAATTCCTATAATAATAATTATTTTATTAATAAAACAAATTATTCGATATTTATATATAATAAATAATAATTAAAAATAATATTTTCCATGAGAAACTAGGGTATAATAATCTTTTTGAATATAAAACTTTCTCATGTCCATGGGAAATAAGATTCCCAACCCCTCTCATGGGAATGTTTTGAGGGGGACCATAGCAAAAAAAAAAAAAAATCTTGGGAATCTTGGGATTGTTTGTTTTATTTCCTGTTTTTAAAAATAATTACAAAATTATGTTTTCATTTTATTTCTTGTTTCCAAATATTTGTATAAGAAACAGTAACAAAAGAAAAATATCATTTCCAGTGTTTCCTATACAATTTTTTTAAAATAGGAAATATATAATAAAAAATAATGTGACAATTTTGTAATTATTGTTTAAATAGAAAATAAAAACAAGAAACAAATCAAACATGCCTTTAGGAATGTGTTTTTATTTTTTATAAAGAAAAACATACCAAACATGGGAATTTATGATTTCCAAGTTAGGATTTCTGGACACTAAAAAAGAATCCATCTACCAAATGCCCCTTAAAAGAAACGATAGTGTAACCATAACTTTCATTTTCGTTGAGTCACTAACGGAATTTTATAACATGGACAATTATCCCTCCATTTATTTGATATTTACATTATATATTAAATTACTCATTAAATGTTAATTTTACATAATATTGTATTATGGACAAAATAAATTAAAAAACAATTTATTTATTTTTACCAAAAAAATATAGACACCTGTAAAGCACATCATCATCTTCCTCAAATTAATAGCCTTTAAGTAAAAGTATAGCAGCTCAACTCAACCTCCATGGTCAAACTTGGTCATTATTCATCACACTAGTGAAGAAAACATTTTCAAAATCGGTTAAAAATGACTTTAAAAATTGGTTTTCGATCGATGTTGAAAGAGAGGATGTTGAATATTGGCATTTTCAACATCGATTATGAGTTAGAACCGATGTTGAAAGTGCCCTTTCAATAGATTTTTAAAAAAATAACAGAACTTTCAACATCGGCTCTAGCTCCTAACATTTTTTAAAAAATTAACAACACTTTCAACACCGGTTATGAGCTAGAACTGATGTTGAAAGTGCTCTTTCAACAGAGTTTTTTAAAAAATAACAGCACTTTCAACATCGGTTTTGGTCATAACCGATGTTGAAAGTATGTTTTTTTTATAAAAAAAAAAAAAGGACTGGTTTACACCACTTAAAATCCTTTTCCTAGTTCACTTATACAACCAGAATCCCAGCAAACAGAAATTAAATCATGCGAAGATAAAGTCACAATACTATATTGATTAAGTAAAGGCAAAATTACACTTTTAGTCCCTTAAGTTATTTGTTTTGTTCAAATTGGTCCCTTAAGTTTTTTTTGTGACAAACTAGACCCATAAGTTAGGTTCAGGTTTCAAATTGGTCCCTTAAGTTTTTTTGTGACAAACTAGACCCTTAAGTTATGTTCGGGTGACAAATTGGTCCCTTAATTTGTCAAAGGGACAATAAATTAGACCTTTAATTTATTATTTTTAATAACTTAAGGGACCAATTTGTCACCCGAACAATAACTTAAGGGTCTAGTTTGTCACGAAAAAACTTAAGGGACTAATTTGAAACCTGAACCTAACTTAAGGGTCTAGTTTGTCACAAAAAAAACTTAAGGGACTAATTTGAACAAAACAAATAACTTAAGGGACCAAAAATGTAATTTTGCCTTAAGTAAAAGTATACATATTGATTAAGCAAAGTCAGCCAATAGAAAACTATACATTTAACAAACTTAACTAAATACATATAATGTCACAAATTTAAATTAAATACATATAACAACAAAGATAACCAAGAAACAATAATAATGCATAACAAAGGAACTATATATATAAATATGAGTACATGATCACAAATTAATTTTCAGTTATCTCAATAAAGAAGGTTGCCCAACCCTCCTTTATGTCCTTGATGTCCCCTTCAGAGAGTGGATCTGAAGTGTCGAGAATCTGCACGTTCAATTAACATAAGATAAATTTAACATTTAGATAATCAAATAAAACAAAACATAATTAATCTATAACTTGTTACAAACTCTATTACTTACCTCATTCGATCCATCAGTAATACTAGCAGAGATAATGTCGAGCAACCACTTCATGACATAATATTCGCACTCCCATCCGTCGCATTGCCAATGAAACTACAAATGAATACCCAAAAGAATATAATGAGTAAAACATAATAGTAACTATTGTAAACTGCAACTGAATCTCGGGTACTAATAAACTACTTACATTAGGGTAAATCCACCTAATAAGCTTAGGCCTAGTACCATCTAACATACGACATGCGTCCATAGATCTATCATAAAATAACATTTAAAGTATTTTATAGATTTTAGAGTAATTAATAAAGCAAATGTAGTACAAATTAAATTAATTAAAAGCTTACGTTTCAACAATGCCCTTGTTTTCTTTCGTCGATGTAACATCTGTGTTTTATAACCCTATTTTATGTGTTGGTTGAGACACCTCGATGTCCCATTAAAGAACATCAAAAATAGAAAAGAAGCTCACAGAGGCACACCCCTAGCAGACACATCTGGCTGATCCATATCACAGACTATATGCGCATCTGGAGCTACCCTCGCCCTCGTCATAGCGGCGTCTATAAACTCTGGTCCTGGGCTCCCACACTGACTCGTTGCTGCTCATCACAACCCGATGGGGATGAAAGTGGTACATCGTCTGAACAACTCCGTTGCTAGCCTTTGAACGATCCACCATGTTCCACATATCATATGGGAACTCCTGTTGGCGGGGTGGATACCACATCTCGGAGAATGGAAGACGCTGAGAGATGCAGTAAGATCCTAGCAAATTGAAGAAGGGACCTCCTCCTAGACGGATGTAGATGTTGACTGGGCCGACAAGAACTGTGAGTAGTCGAACTACCACCCACGTTCATCATGATATACGATATCAATATCGCCCAGAAACTGGACCCTGGATAGGATCCTCTGGAGGTAGTGCATCGGTCTGTGCTCCGGTCCCACCACCATGTCAGTACAGCTGCTGCTGCTCATCTATCGGTCGAGTACATACAAAGAAATAGAGATAGAGAGGAGATAAGCATCTAAACAACACCAAAAACAGGGTTGGGGCACAATACAACATGTTATCATCCATCACATGTATGCAAACAACAATCATCTAGGGTACCATTCCGTTTGCTGTGACAAAAAAGGGTGCTTCCCCCCTATGTGCTCAATCTCCAATAAGGGTATCTTGGTCACCTCGTAAGTTCCACCTGCAACTAGAATACTCAGGGCCGGACGTCCGGATAGCCAAGCCTCCACAAGGATCATGACATAGTGGGTGCAAATCACTGGTCACTGTAGATCGTTCCAGGCCGGACTACATTCCCAAGGTTCCCAGAATCGTCCCTCTTGTTCGTAATGGCTACAATCTCAAGAGGGGGGGGGGGGGGGGGTGAATTGAGATATTAAAAACTTTTTCAGCAACTTTAACAAAAATAGAGTTTTCTTAAAGAAAATTGGTTTTTACTCAATTTTAATTCTCAAGATTCAGAATGTTAAACAAGTAATGATGATAACAAAGAGCACAACTAAGTACATGCAAACTTAACACAAGATTACAGATTAAAGATTCAACTTAAGAGCATTTAAACCATATTAACATCACACACAAGTATATGACAAATATATGGAGTTTAGGGATAAGAAAAATGCGCAAACAGATTTATCCTGGTTCAGCTACCTCCTCTGGTAAGCCTACATCCAGTCCCACACCTTTGTGGTTTCCTCCACTATAATCAGCAATTACAATATCCAATTACAACAACACAAGGATAACCTCCTCGCACAAAAACTTTCCAAAAAGCACACTAGCTTTTCTAACCAAGGATCCCTTCTATCCTTGTCAAAACCTAAGAGATACCCTCTTTTAATCTCAATAATTCCCAGAAAGAATGAGAGTAAACAAGACTCTAAAAGTCAGATTGTACAAATTGAAGCTCTAATGAATATCACACTTTTTCTCTTAAAGATGAAGCTCAAGGAAACTTTAATTTTCGAGTTTGTAAATTCAAAGTGAGTAAGTAATGCAAAAGTGTTTCTATGAGGTCCTTATATAGTGATATTAAGAAATAGATCCGTTGGACAAGTCATAGAAGTTGTTACAAGTGAAGCAAAATCAGTTTTGAAAAGCTGTCACGACATAATCTGTGTAGTACATCTGTGTATTAACAGTTTTTGAACTTTTACAAAGCGCATACACAGATTATGTTCTTTGTACATTTGTGTATTAAACTGAATTTTCAACTTTTTCAAGCACGTACACAGATTACGTTCTTTTGTACATCTATGTATTAAAGTGGACTTTGAACTCCAGAACACGCGTACATCGATTATCAATCTTGTACACCTGTGTATCTCTTGCCCTGTTCTTGAATACACAGATTATAACATTGCGTACATCGGTGTATAATAGAACACAAACCCAGATCATTCCAGAACTCTATACACAGATTGTGTACATCGATTATGCATAAATGAACAAGTTCTAAAGTATCTGATTTGTTCTATACACAGGTATATGATTTTGTACATCTGTGTATTCTTCATAATTTTCAAGACACAGCATAGATACACCTATGTACAACACGCGTGTACTTGGTTTTTCACTTGTACTTCGAAATATCAACTGAACATACACACATGTACAACACATGTGTACTGAAAGGTTTTCCTCTTTAATTTGAAATTTGACTGACTATACACATGTGTACAATACATGTGTATAGAAAGGTTTTTACTTATTATTTGAAATTAGCTGAACATACACATGTGTATAATTTCACTTAACTTCTTATTTCAATTAAACTATTTTGAAAAACCTTTTCTTTGAAAAACTTATTTAATTAAACTTTAGAAAGCTTAATTTTTGTTTAATTTTCAAAGAGCTTCGCTTAAGAGATTGGTGTGCTATCCTTACAAATAGCATCTAAGAATTTAATGATCTTCTTCAATCTTGGTCTTGATGCCTTGTTCCATGTAATCTCCTTTGAGTCTTTGACATTGCTTGCTCTCTTTGATTCTTTGACTTTCCTCATCATGAGTGAACTTGGAAACACTTGAACACTTCATTAGAATATAACCAAATTGAAAAACTCATGCAATAATTCACATTGTTTGTCATACATCAAAACCTCAAAAAGGGCTTAGTCTTACACCTCTCCATATTTCGTAGCCGTACCGGGTACACCAACCTCGCATGACTACCAGTCACGCGACCCGCCACTTGGTAACTTATGCAATGCACAACCATCCTAAGTTGACACCGTTACAAATTCACACCTATCCATCTTCACATATCACGATGCCCGAAGCATCTACAACTCAATTCGGTGTCCATACACCTGCCACAAGGTCCAACTTCATCCATAAGCCACACAAACCAATTCCAACATCATAACTTTCATCAACCAAGCACATAACCAAGGTAAACAAGCAAAATCAAGGTTGGATCAAACAAACCCAAGGCTAAACCCTAAGGGGTGCTCACTGCCGAACAATTGTTTGGGTGGCTAGGAAATGTTTGTTCAATTCAATATTGGACATACATGATGACAAGGTCATATATAGGCTAGGAAAATTATCAAAAGTCCAAAAATCCAATCAAGCAAATTTCTATGAATTAATACATGAATTTTCAAGAATATTTAAATTGAAATAAATTACATATATATGAAGCTAATGAAGCAAGGAACAAGATTACCAACTAGAGTCAAGAGAGATTACCCCTTGGTTGATGTGAAGGTGAAGAACAAAGTGTGGGTAGAAAATACCCTTTTGCAAATCAACTCCAAATGAGTTTTTGTGTGAAATAACATGTCTCTAGATGGTCTAGGGGAGTAAGAATATGTAGTTTGAATGATAAAACAAGCATTGGATCATGCTCTAATGAGCTTGACTGAAAAAGGCCTAGAAACCCATTTTTCATTCTTGCTCCAAATGGAATTTTGTGTGAGATAGAAAGTGTTTAGATCATGTAGGTGAGTATGAATATGGTCTTATAATCTCAAACAAGCAATTGGAAGGTGTCTTCATGATGGTGGCCGAAATTGAGATGGAGAGGAAGAAAGGAGAGAAAAATGAAGAACAAAGGCTTTTAATCTTTGAAACTAACTTACGTTGTCAACTTAAGTGTTTTTGTACAAGGAAATGAAATGAAAGGAACAGGTGGAGGTGGAGTGGCCGTGCTTTACATAGGTGAGGAGTGGGTAAAATTGTCAAAAATCCACTTGGACATGAAAGGAATTAGTAAAGAAGTTCAAGGGCAAAAAGGTCACTTCACTTGAAATTTTAGATATTTTCATAAGATATTTTTATTTTGTCATCATGACTTAGTGACATCATGGTGTGCATCACCACATGATGTCATGGATGACATCTTCAGTCTTATTTCCTGGCCTATTTCTACAGTTCCGTATCTGGTTCCGTCGTTTACCCGATTTAGGTTTTCACACGTTTTTCGTCAAGATTCTACTGAATATAATATTTTATTTTATTTTTGTGATAAAATTTTCGAAATAGACCTTATCACTAAACTAGTGATAAAATATAAGATTTTTCAGTTTCGGGTCAATTTAGGGTTTTCTGCCAGTATAAACTTATATTGTCACTTAAAATGCAGACCAGTTTCCTCTGAGTTTGAAACCCAAAATTTAACCGTAACTTCCTTTTATATAGCAGGTTTCAACTATGATTTTGTTTTTCTCAAAATCATTTTTTCGATCTCAGGTAAAAATATAAAATATAATTACCTGTCAAGAAACGAGAAAACAGGGTGTTACAAGATCAGCCAAAGCTGACTCAAAACGAGGTTAAATATGGATCTTAGTCTCATTAGAAAATCTCCCAACATGATTTTCCGAGCCAATGATCAAGGTCATTGATTTGAGTAAAGTAGTGGGATCCTATTTAATAAAAGACCTTATTAAATATGTTTTAATGCATGCTGCATATACTTGCATATTTCTTTATGTAGATTCACATGGTATCAAACGCATCTAATCTATCACTACGATCGGTCCTTGAGAATGACAAACTATCTAGAACGAATTTTTCGGATTGGGACATGAACTTGAGGATTGTCCTCAAACAAGAGCAAGCAAGCCTTTTTCCAATGTATACTAGAAGAAGGAAGCCCTATGAGTCCTCATGTTCTTCAAATGATTGGGTACATTGAGAGTCTGATAGGTTGGGTTTTCCTTTAGGTCAAGATTTGGCCACCGACTCAATCCTGTAATCGTTGCCGGAGAGCTACAATCAATTTGTCATAAACTTCAATATGAATGATCTTGACAATCCTTTGTCAGAACTGTGGAGCATGTTGAGAACTGCTAAGTATAATATTAACAAAGGAAAGGGAAAGGCCATTATGATGGTCCAAAATGGAAAGGGCAAGAAGCAGCCCAAGAAGCTCATGAACAAGCAGAAAGGGAAAGGCAAATGAAAGTCCAAGCTTGGAACTTCTGGCTTGAAGCATGTGGGCGGGATAGCTAAGTAAGGAACTTGATTCCATTGTGTCTAGACCGAACATTAGAAGAGGAACAACCAGAAATACCAGGAAGAGAGTAAGAAGCAAAAAGGAAGTGAGACTTCCGCTTCAGGTATTTATGTTATTGAGGTTAATTCATCTACTTCAGCATAATGGGTATTCCTTACTGGATGTGATTCTCACATTTGTACAAATGTGCACGGACTAAGTAAGAGTATAAGATTGTCCAAGTGCGAGGTCGACCTACGAGTGGGAAATGGAGAAATGGTTGCTGCATTAGTTGTAGGGACTTGTGAATTGACTTTGTCTTCTGGGCTTATTTTAGAACTTGATAATTGTTATTTTGTTCCGGTCATTAGTAAGAACATTATTTCTATTTCTTGTTTGGACAATAAAGGTTTTGATATTATGATAAAGAACAAATGTTCTCTATATTTGGATAATTTTTTTTTGCTAGTGCGGCTATGAGTAATGGACTCTATAGCCTTGATCTCGATATGCCCATATATAACATAAATACGAAAAAGGACCAAACTCATTGCTAGATGCCACTTATTGTTTATAATATTTAATATTATTGCCAATTTAGTTGGAGCCTATAGGATAACACACAAAGCAAATGCAGAGCAGTTAAATTAATTAAATATGATTTAATTAATATAAAAGACAATTGGGCTTGTAGTATACAAGGCCCAATAGGGTAAGCAGTTAAGTCAAAGGAAGCTGACAACTTATAAATGGGCTAGTGCTCTCCCCTTCTAACCTAGACTTGCTAACTGTGCCTCCATGTAGCAGTCAGCTAGCACAAGATACTTTGCTCCGACACCTTTTGCTCGCATGGACTAAGTATAGGTGCCACACCTGCATGGTCGTTTTGTGATTCATGTTTTGTACTGCGTGATCCATGGTGATGGTTTTCTTCAGCCTTGAGATATGATTTTAAAAGATTATTATCTCATGAAAATCCAACAGAATCGTGCTTTCAGACGCTTGAAGTTGAATTTATCTGTTTCTTCCTAAGTCAGACGTCTGGCACGTATATGAGCTTCTCCAATCATCAGAAAAACGCTTGATTAAGTAAACCCAGACACTTGAATACTTCAGACGCATGGTTCACTTTATGAATTTTGTCTAAGATATATTATTTTCTACACACTTAAAACACTTGTTAGTAGATTTCAAATAGTTCATTTAAAATCGTTTATCATAAATGTTTGGGCCTATCAAAATTAAAGGAATCAGGTCAGTTGGGATGGGTGCTTGAAAATTATTGTACGGAATAGACTAAACGAAAAAAATTGAAAAATTTCATCTGTCTTAAAAGAGAAGAATTAAATTCAAAATTCAAAAAAAAATTCATTAACCAAATAACGCCACCATTATGGACAATTTTATTTTATATTTCTTTTTGCTATCAACTTTATTATTTTTTGTATGAACTCTTCTTGTAATTAAGATTTAGATTTATTTTGAATCATGCAATGCTTAATTGGAGAAATCAAGGTATTTTTTATTAAGAAAGTGAGATAATTTCTATAAATAATCATTAAAGGAGATGTGTAATTATGCCACAATACTAGATATTTATCTCAGATAGCGAGGAGACTGTGACTGAGCCTCCACAGAGAGTTTATCGGCATCATTTTGGTGAGGGCCAAGGTAGCTCTAGGTACCTATACTAGAGATAATATGTGGGCCAAAGCGTCATATTCTATGTGACAAATTGCTATTAGACAAACCAGCCCCAATGCTTAAATGATGGGCTGGTTTGTCTAATAGCAATTTGCAATCCTTCTATGTGACAAAGTAAGAGGGTGACTTGAAAAGATTAATTCTTACTTAAACAATTTTCATTTTAGTTTAATTGGCATATATTAATCATGTAAAAACTTTTTTATACCATCAACTAATCACTATTTATGATATGAATGACTTTTAAGGTAGCTAAGATAAAAGTCAAAAAGAATTTACTGACGTGATAATTTACAATTGGATATTTGTGTAAAAAAGTTTTACATTATAAATGTATAACAATTAAACTCTTTTATTTTAGAAAAACTAGAAGTTTGAAACTTATTTATAAAGTTACTAGATTATTTTGAAATCAACAATTTTCCATTTCACCCTTGCAAAACTAATTAACAACAATTATTAAATTATATGAAAAATTCCCTATCCTTTTTATAATTTCTTTATAATATGATTTTTTGTTTTAATTATTGAGTTGGTTTCTAAACTATGTGGGAATTTTCAAGTAGGTCCCTGAATTTTAAAAATTTCTAATAAAGGTCCCTGAAATTATATAAAATTTTCAATTGGTTTTTGCACTAAAAAGTTTCTAATTGGGTCTCTGAACTTATATAAAATTTCCAATTGGTTCTTGTGCAAAAAAGTTTTTAATTGGGTTCCTGAAACTTATATAAAATTTATGGGTCCCTGAAGTAGAAAGGTGACTACATAAAATAAAAATAAAATAAAATGATAGATGATGAATTTAGAGAAAACAAATACTGTTTGACATAATAATAAAATCACAACAGATGAATATGAGAGAAAAAACTCACTATTTAAAATAATAATAATAATAATAATAATAATAATAATAATAATAATAATAGAATTAAAACTCTTAAGGGAGAGCTTTGCCGCCCTTGTGGTCCTACCCTGCTCGAGAGATTAGTCTCCGCAGTTGCACGCGGAGGATACCCCGGGAAACCAAAAAAGAGTAATTGTGTATTATAATAATTAAATAAAAATAGACAAATTTGAGAGAGAAAAATTAGTTCTTGAAATGATAACAACAAAATAATGAAATATGAAATTGTGTTAGAAAATTCATGTTTGATAATAAAATATTAAGAGATTAAGTTGATAAACCTTAATTAAAAATATACATTTTTAAATATTAATATATTAGTAAAGGGTGATTTTGAAAAAAAAATATATCAAATAAGAATAAAATAGTTAAAGATGAAGCTTAGTAGAGATTGAAATAATTTTTATTCTAATATTATAATAAGAGATGAAATTGAGTAAAAAAATTCAATAATAAAAAAATAAAAATAAAAATAAAAATTTAATAACAAAGATCTCCCTCAAGAGTTTTAACGCTACAGCATTCCCAGGGCCAAGATTCGAACTCGAGATCTCTGGTTAAGCTAGAAGAGACCCGTGCCATCTCATCCAAGTGCTCTTGGGTAAACTACAACCAGGATCGAACCCACGCACTGATAGATAGACTAGTAAATGTCTTACCAATGAATCTACATAACTTTTTTATAACAAATTTATTACTTGAAATAGTAAATAAAATAAAGAATATAGTTAAGTAAATATCACATCTTATTTTGAATGTCAATTTTATTTTGTGGTATTTAATTTAATTTAATTTAATTAATTAATTATTATATTATTTTATATTTTAATTGTGGTTTATCTTAAATTATTTTAATATTTCTTAAATAATATTTTTACTTGTTGTGTCTATTATTATTATTATTATTTTAATATTATTTCAAATATTAAATATTTAGCCCAGTTTAATATGTTAATATTTTGTTATAAAACATGAATTTTCTAACACAATTTCATATTTTATTATTTTGTTATTATCACTTCAAGAACTAAATTTTTATTCTCAAATTTATCTATTTTTATTTAATTATTATGCTAAACAATAGCTTTTCACACTAAGTTTTATTTTTTATTTTATTATTATTATTGTTATTTTAAATAGTGAGTTTTTTTTTCTCATATTCATCTTTTGTCATTTTATTATTATGTCAAACAATATTTTTTTTTTTCTAAATTTCATCATCAATGATTTTATTATTATTTATTTTATATAGTCATATTTCTACTTTGAGGACCCAATTGAAATTTTATATAAGTTTAAGGATCTAATTATACATTTTTCTAGTTCAGGGACCTACTTGAAAATTCTCCAATAGTTCAGGGACCAACTCAATAATTAAAACTTTTTTTTACAAACCAAAAAAAATAATTTTCTTAAAATTGTTTTTCAACAAATACATTAAATATAAAACTAATATTATGATAATCAATCATTATAATAATTGATTATACGTATTATTGATTATTAAAATAATCAATTTTTTTTTTTGCTAACCAATCCAAAACACACATTAATCTAAAGATTATTATTAACCGAAAATAAAAATAAAAAATAAAAAACAAGAATATACGGTGGGGGTAGATAAATGCATAAAAGCTAAAAACCCAAACAGAAGTACGAGGTGGAGGCCTATGGAGTTGGAACCGAACATGGCTCAGAGAAACACGATGGTCATGGAAGAACAAGAAGATACTAAGGAGCAGTGGAGGAGGTTCAGCAGAAGGAAAATAACATCTTCTTCTTCTCCTATTAATAATCTCGATGACGGTTGTCTTATGCACATCTTTAGCTTCCTTCCCCCTATTCCAGGTATAACCCCTTTTTTTGCCCCTTCCATTTTTCTCCAAATCTCAATCTTTTCGCTCTATTCAACAACACCCAGATTTTGTCTTTTCAAATTTTACTATTTTGATGTACCATCTTTTGGGATTATGAGTACTTGGTATTTAGCATTTATTTGCATTTCGTTGTGTTTTGAGAAATATGGAAAGCTTAGATTTTGAGGCTTGAACCCCGAGTGGGGATTATGATGTTAAAATTTGGAGTTTAAAGATGGATATTTATGAAATATTCAATCATGGTCATATAATCTCACGGGAGTATCCGATTTTAATAAATCCCACGGAAGAAATTTAACAAGTTAGTCATTGGATCCCTTCTTGACATATGATTATTACCCCATCCAAGATTTTCTGACATTGAGTTGTTTGTTTACTTTTCTACAAGAACTATTTAATTAGTAAATTGTTCAAGAATCTGTTGCATGCTATAGTTTTAGTGGACTATTTCTCCTACCTCCATTTTAGCTGATGATAACATTCTCTGTTGGAAGAGGCTAATGACTCTTCCATTAATGTTGTTCTGTCTATCCTTAAGTTTTTTTGAGGTTATTTCTGGGCTGAAGATTAATCTTGCTAAAAGACGGTTGATTGATTTGAATGTGGAGGTGGTAACTCTTGGACTATTTCCTTTTGGAATCATGTAATTCACAAGATTCCAAAACACTTTGAATGGTTGCAAGGGGGCTTTCTACTCCTTGAGTGGTCTGATAACTCTTGCTCAACCTTGTTATTTAGAGAGTATGGTTTAGATTATGCTAGGTGACAGTACTTGTATCAAATTGGGTATGGGTATGGGTATTGGGTATGACACATACATAGATCAGTAATGTCTCCTTCATTGAGGCCTTCCCTTATCTCTAGAACCTCTATACCTTGCATAATTTCTCCATTAAGGTTTTTTTCTATTTAAGGTTCCCATTTAAACTAGGATTCCTCTTATGTAATAAATTGAGTGACACGAGTTACCAATGTACAATCTGTTAAGTCTGATTTGCAATTACTCTTCTGGTGTGTTTTCTTGCAATTTCTTTCAAGATTTCAACTCACTTTCCAAATAGTCAAAGATTTATCCCTGAAAACGATGTTTAATAGGATTAATCCAAATGACTTCAGATTCGTAGGTCTCACACTGCTCTCTCCCCCACTCTGTGTTATGCAATTATGCTCAAGTCAAGTTCTGAAAAGTGAGTCATTTATTTCTGCATTGGAAGGCAGCTAAAAACAATCCTTTTAGAGTTTGCAATGAGTACAGGGTATGTACTTTTCTATCTTGGAACAGTTTCTATTGGTTTGATATGAAGGTTTTAGTAAAGAGTAATGCAGTGCAGCCAGAAACAATTAGCTAGAATTTTGACAGAATTCAGCCAGATTCAAGGGCAGTTGTTGGATAAAACAAAGAGATAGGGACCACTCCATTCAGGATTCACAAAAATGCCAATTCATTCTGTCAAACTCTGGCTGTATAGCATTTTTCTTTGGTTAAAAAAATAAAAAGGAGCCAAAATTCCATGGCATTGTGTTGTTTATGCAATTCTTTGGTGCATTTGGTTGGAGCAGAATGCAGTCATCTTGAAGAGTGTTTCCAGCTGATAAATTTACTTTGGGACAAGATTGTGTTTTTACCCTCCCTCTCTTTGGTGTTCAGCCCATGGTTTTTAGAATATTTCCATCTCTGATTTTGCATAGAGATTGGGCAGCCCTGCTGCATTGTTAGTTTTTATCTTGTATTTCATTGTTTTAGAGGAAACCTTATCCTCACTCTCCTTGTGCTTACACTTTGATCTTCTCTTTAATTACTTTTTTTATATAAAAAACAAAGAAACAAATAAAATACTGTGGAGCATTTCTGTCACAAAGCTGTTATTGAGTTTGCAGATCGCTTTAATACCGCCCTCGTTTGCCACAGATGGAATTACTTGGCATGTCACCCTCGCCTGTGGCTTCGGGTAGATCGATCAGTCAAAGACTTATCTGAACCTGGTGTTTTCCCCAACATTGAAACCGCTGTCTCTGCTTCAAGGCATGTAACATTAATGCTGTTTCTGTATGACTCTAGATTTTTCCTCCGGTTGTGAATTCTAATTGTCTCTTTTTTCCTTACAGACCAGGTGATACCATTCTAATAGCAGCTGGTGGAAGTCATCATGTCTCAAACATTCAAATAAAGAAACCACTCTGCTTGGTGAGTTATCCAACTCTTATAATATCAAAAAGGGGCATATTTTAAGTCATTCTTAAAAAATTAATGTCTTTATTCATTTATTATTTTCTGAAAATAAAGTTTCCAGGGAGTTTCATCTGTTTTCATGTTTTATTACCATTTTTCTTATCTAATAGTACAAGATATGGTGTGCTTACCAAAAGCACAGGATTCACCTAATAAAGAAAAATAAGAAACTAGAAATTGAGTGATTTGACCAGCATGCTATACCTTATTTCTATCTAGGTTAGATAAATAATTTCAGGTTTGGCATTACACTATTACTTGTAAGTTGTATCAAACCATGGCCCACTGGAAAACCATGCAACCTTGACCATTTTTGAAATTAAGCCTTCCACATAGTTTGTAGCCCTCGTAGCTCTGTGCTCATCTGTTGCTGTTATGAAGCGAGTGCCTCTTTTAGTTGTCCCCATCCTATAAAGCACATCTCTGTACATGAGACACAACATAGACACAACAACATGGTGATATCTTTAAAATAAAAGGACATGAAGCTACGTAGATACATACAACAATTATTTTAAGTACACTAATATGGAATTGTATCCCTATTAAAGCATCAAGAAGTATCTGAGAGCATACTTAAAATATATCTAATATTAGTTTGTGCTAAAACACATTTAGATGGCATTTAGCAAGTGGCAAATATTAAAAACTGATTTTTGTTTTTCTTTTGTTCCTTATGGACCATATTAGTGTATGTCATAAGGTGTTCAACACAAGATAGATAGATAGATTTTAAAATTAGATAGATTCATAAGTATTATATATGTGTAAAAAAAAAATCTGAAACTAATCAAGTATACCTAAGATGTGACTAGATTGTGTGGTAACATAGAAGGTACCTAGCAAGTGTAAAATACTAAAAATTTAAATATTTTATTTTTGTTTCTAAAAGAACTATGAATGTTTTGGAATATTAATAACTCGACATGAGTGTCAATTGTCCAATGTATTGGACATTGATGGGTCTCCTTTTTTAAGCTTCCTTGCTTCATAGACCATTTCTTAATTATCGTCATGTTGGTTAACATATATAACTGATTATCAGATTATTTGTACATATAGTCAGACTTTTGAATCTGATATCAAATTTTTGCTGCTATTTGGTGACGGTGTAAAGCACGACCTTTATCTTCCCTCGTAGATATGTTTGGCTTGAGCAACTTCCATTGGTTTTCTCTTTCTTTGTAGTTTTCTGTATTGCCTTTTGCTGTGTAGTCGATTCCATCTAGTGACAAAAGGCTTGGTTTTACCAAGGAGGATTCTTTATCCTCTCTTTGTATTTTGCCCCTTCATATTAATGAATTTCTTCTTTTGTCAAAAAAGTTGGTGTATCTTCATGTACTATTATCCCGGCTTGTTTAGTTCTACTAATGTCCCTGCAAATAAATGAATTTCAGAAGTTCATATGTTTTGGATTGGATTTAATAATTGATGCTGGATGTGGAGTTGCTTTCGTCAGAGTGATGGGTAAGAAAACCCCACAAATTTGAGTTTGATTGAGAGACTAAATTGACAACAAGAACCATAGAAATGAATCAGAATAGAAGCACAGCAAGAACTGCTCAGACCCCAATGCAACTAGAGTCTACAGCAAGAATTTGATCAGACTCCTATGCAACTGTAGTTGCGATAGAACCACATCCAATGCAACTAAGCATCACCCCGGTTATTTTGAGGTTGATGACATGTTTGGAAGTGTTCTTTCCATGAAGATGATCCTCAAACTTCTAATCCTAGCAGAGAGCAAATAGGGTCCCATAACAAGTTTCTTTTTTTCTTTTCTAAAATTATTTGAAGAACTGTTTTAATGGATTGTGAAAAACAAACTGAAACAAACAGACCATTGTAGGTTTCATGTCACTTGAAAGTAATTGGTTCTTCTACCTTCTCATTAGTATAATTCTTGAGGAAATAATAAGTGTTAATTGTAAAAAAAAATAATAATAACAATAATATTTCATATTTGCTTTTCCAAAATCAATGTTCTTTGTTCAGATTGGTGCAGGTGAACTTCCAGATGACACAACCCTCATCTGTTCGCGAGGCTCAGACAGGTTTGTATTCCTTACATTTAGCTTTTATCTTGTTGTGTAGTGTACTTTTGAACTTGTAGCTAGGAGCCACCTTCATGCTGCTGGATTTCAATGGATAAGATACTTGCCAAGACAATCAGCCTCTGAGCCTCATGCAATGAATGTGGGTTCATAATAAGGCATCTGTCTGTCATTAGATGTATCTGATTATAAAGTTTACCATCTCAACCATTATCCAGCAGCATGGAAAGGGTTCCTTGAAAAGTACCGCTAGATATTTCATCTTCAGCAACACTTGGTATGTGCTTTTTTTCGTTTTGTCTGAACAGTGCATTGGAGTTCCTTTCCACCTGCAAATTAGCAAACATAACTGTCAAGGCAGAGCTTGGTTGCTGCTTGCTACATAGAAGGGGAAGGCTAACAGTAGATGGATGCATACTTCAGTGTGAATCTAATCCTCTTGATTATCTCTCATGTCCAATTGTGAGTACGGCCAGCAGCAGTGAGGTTCTTCCCACATCAATGAAGAGTAATGGTGATGGTGTATTTGTTTCTCAAACCCGTATTGAAGGGGGTGCCAAAGCTGTCTTGACAAGTGGGGACCTGGTCTTGCAACGAGTCAGAGTGATTTATGCTCGAACTTCACTTCTTTTCTGGTTTGATGTAGAGCAGATGTGACCAAATTGGTCATCACAAGCCTTTGTGATATCATTTGTAGTTTTGCTTACCTAAACTTGCCTGTAATTTATTTTAGTGGTGTAATGACGGCATTTAGAATTCTTTTACTGATGCTTTTTCTGTCCTTATGTACCATTCGTATATGTAAGATGTAATAAAAATTCAGTGTACTGTGATCTTTTTTTTTTTTTGGTGCACCAAGGGTATATTCTAGTCCATAGCTAGAGACTAATTTATTTTGAGGCATTGAGATTATGGAAGTGAGTTTTATCTCTTCCAACAAAACCTTTTTAATACACATGATAATCTCTGACATCGTGTTTAAGGAACTCAGTTATCTATTAACTATATTGGGTCTTGTAGGTATGATCGTTATAATAGTGGTCTAATTTAATGTAGTCATTGATATAAATCATATCATCTCATTTTAAGTTTTTCGTGAAAAGAAAAAAGAAAAGCCTGAAATAACATAAATGAGGTATTTAATTGTTCTATTAAAACTTGGGTAAAACTTGCCAATGAATGAGTAGGCTGCTATTCTAGCAAGCATATCAACTTTATAAAAAAAATTCTTACTAAAAAGATTCTTTATCGAATTGATTGTACTTACAAGACCACGTGATGTTCATTGCAGATAAATTTTTGCGCACCCTTAACAAAATACACCTTTCACAAATCAATGTACTCAGAACACCGCTACGTTAATAAACATAACGTTTGAGATGACAATTTCAACGCAAATAAAGGCGCTATTCTTTTCAAATTTATTATGCGTTTCGAATCAAACCGTTCCCATTTATGCTTTACCTCCCACCAAAAGAAAAAATAAATCCATGAATTACCTGTGATCAAATAACACTCGGGAGGAAAAGTTACCATCACAAACGTTTACAAACAAAAATAACTAAACTAGAGAAAACATCTATACGAAGACCAAGATGTACAGTAAAAAAGTTGGACCTTGATTGTCCACGAATGGACCAGTAAGTAAAACAGTTAGATCTCTCACCCATCCACTGAAACGGACTAAAAGTTATCCACAAGTAAGCCCGTGGTCAGCAACCACAAAAATGGAATTCCCTTGTTTTCACTGGATATATTCCCATATCATTTCACCTGTATAAAATTTCTCAACCCCAATTCCCAGTATTACACAAGGTTCATTTTCTTACACAAAAACGATCGTGATTGGTAAACATATTCTTGCCAATGGTTCCTCACAAAACATCACAAACAACCTGAAAATTGAGCAAGGAAATGTCATTATTCCAAGAGGAGAATTGACAATTCATTGCAAGTATTGTTATTACAAATAAGCCGTCGATGGTGTGAAACTTTGGGTGCAAATTTTTTCTTAAAAAAACGTATAGTTTATGGCTTGACTGTTAAAAATCATAATATGGCTAAAAAAAAGTGCCTGTTTCAACTTTTATTAAACTACTTATCCAATATCAGCCCCGTTCCAAAAGAAAATGAAGACTGGTGAAGCAAAGATGGGGCACAGAAATGAAGCTCGAATCATTATAGTAGGTGGGTTGCATGCCTTGCCATCTAAGGGCAGGTAGGATCAGATTCTACAGATCGTTCACTATACCATTTTGACTAAGAATAAACACCAACTTCTACAAATATGATTTTTGTTTGATAAATTTATGCAGCTGCTTCACCAGTCCTCTCAATTAATAGAATAGACATAATGACTAACATTATATATAAATATTTAATAGCATACCGTTATAGGACAAAAATCAGGATAGCTGAAATCAACTCCCTACAGTAGGTCTTCGTTTCACAACCAAATCATCAGCTGAGTAGTATTCAGCTATGAGCTTGTACATGTATGACGGGTTATGCCCTCCTCTGAGAAGTAATTTCCAAACCAGCAAATGCAGAAAAAGAAACAGATTAACACACTTGTTTTCAAAGTTATCCATGCAGGAAAGGTAGTTTTCTTAATTGGTTTCTGTTCAACTTACGTGTCAGTGATAAAGAGACTAACAAGTTTTGGTGGCACATAATCAAATGTCGGATTAACGACATGAAGAGAACCAGCGCCACTTGCAGAATCCATGCAATCTGAAAATTCCCCAAAGTCAAGTAGCTCAGATGGGGATCTCAATTCATTCAGCAGGACTTCAGGATTGTGCGGATACAAAGGGCACAACTGTCAATAAGATAAAGCAACTTTCAACAGAAACCCCACAATTGGTAACTGAAATTATGAAGCAGATCAAAATTTAATTACATAACATGGTTATGGCACTAAAGTTGCCTAACTAGCAACTAATGGAAAGTCTGGAGGTAACAAAAACAATTTTATCATAATCTGGAAACATATGAATCAATGACTAAGAAGCAGTTATTTAATTCTCATCATTACAAATCCCATCATTAGGTTCTCAAGAGTATCTAAATCAAGTTGAACAGCTTGAGACATCTAGACTTTAAAGTTTAAACCCATATTCATTAGACGTCAGATGTATATACAGCCTACTGGAGAACAATTAAGCTGATTTCAATAAATCTAATGAAACTCGGTGCTTTCAATTTCCGATAATACACATTTCTATAACAGCAAATGAATTTGGGTTGCCCCAAAATTTAAAGAATTCAAATAATTTAAGGTTCATATGACTATATAGTAGAAATTCTGCGCTTCACTTAGATTTTGTATTTATAGACATCTCATTGCCATTGAAATTATTTGTCTCTACTTCCTCATCACCCTTTTAATGCATAATAAGTTGTCTAAAATCTGGAGTTATAAGGTGGATGGGTTGGTTTGGGGGGAGGGACATAGGGTTTGGAGTGACAAGGAGGTCATGGGTTCAACTCCCTCCACTAACATAACACATACTAATTACTAACATTTGCCTATCAAAAAAAAAATTAAGTTGTCTAAAATCCAAGTAGTCTAGAAGAGGACCATTATTGCAATGGAACTTGAACCTTAGGGGTTGGCAATTCATAGCTTGTTAACTCTTACTATGCTTATCCTCCATTTCTAATTTTATTTCCCTAACTGGGCATCCTGCAGGATTAGAACTGAGACCTCACTATCCTCCCCTCCACTGGTCTTTTCCCTACAAGAATACCTACATGCAAAAGAGGGAGCATAATAAATTAAAACAATAGGTTCAAAATTGTTTAAAAGTTGAAACAAGTGTCATGTATGTATCCGTATAAATTTGAATTAATTGTCACATCATACTTATTTTGCCTAAAAGTTGGCTTTGAACAATCAAAATATTGTTTGGTGATTCATTTAAAAATCTCACTGAAAAAAATTACACATCATTGATTAGAGATTTATTTTGATTCTGATATTCCAATTTACAAGTGTGCATATCATGCCATGAAGCACAGACACAGACACAGACACCGGCAAGGAGTATCAGACACGTGTCATATGAGTGTTGCACACATGTCGGTGTTAGACACATGTCCGACACTCGGGTACCCCAAAAGCTAGCAGTGGCAGTGCTTCCTAGATTATCATGTTGTTCAATCAATCAAGTTGCAGATGCACAACACCTTATTCTCAAGTAATAACGTTACTAAAATCAAAATTAAGGAGAGAAAAAAACCTAATCCAACCATTGAACAGAACTTGGTTTTCAGCTCAAACTGACATGAGGATGAGATTTTGATTCCTATTCAAGTTCAATATATGTGCAAAACAATTTTCAAATTATTCATCTCCAACTGGTTTGACAGTAAACTATCATCCTATTTTCAGATTTGACAGAACAAGAAAGAAATCATGGGCAAACATCAAAAGTCATAAGAATTATTGTTTCTTAGAACATGACAGATGTGAGGCAGATAGAGATTATATTTTAATAATTCACCTTGTGACTCCCAGCTAGTACAACAAAAGGAACAGCATGCCTTTGAGCAGCAAGTGCAACCATATGTAACCCAACTGGGGCAATAACTCCACCATTAGCCATGACAGCATGAGCTCCAACTATAACCTATGAAATGGTAACGTGAAAATCAATTTAAATACAAAATAAGAGTCTTGATTCCAAATATAACATCAGGATTTTCACATACCATGTTCACCCGGGAAATCATAGCAAAAACAGCAGAATCAGTGATTACTGTAGTCTGTAAGCCTCTACCAGCTAGTTCTTTCGCAAGGAGATGTCCTTGATACCTGATTTCATATACAGTCAACATTAAATGAACAAATCCATTGCTTATAAACCATCACCATCACTTGAAAATGCTAGCTGCCCACTACTACCAACCTTGGGGCACCCTCAGCAACAAAGACCTTATATGATCTCTTTTTTTCCTTTGCAGCACAAAGAAATTCCAACACTGTTTTTGAACTTCCAAGCGTTAATATTACCTCACTGAAATTCATTCAAATAGCGGTATAAATGAATAAGAAAAAGAAAAAGATTTTCTTCTATCTGAAAAGGAAAATAAAGAAAAAGAACAAGATCCTAATAACAAGACATAATCAAATAAATCAACAGATGCAAATTCACCTTATTTAAGACCTGGTGGATGCAACACAAACACATGCATACACACGCACACATGCACCTACAGGAAACATACAAGAAAATGTATGGAGTATGGACCCTAATGCTAGTCATGCAGATTAAGCAACCCTTAGCAAACAAAACTTAAATTTGAAACACGGATGGAAAAAAATAAATCATTTTCCCAATAAGAAGAAAGCAAGAAACCATGCAAGAGTTACTTTAGAAAAAGAGAAAAAATATTGAAGACTTTGTTGTTTGATGATGTAAATTACATGGCATTTGTCAAATATATGCACGATACTCATTGTGTACTTGAAAAATAATCCCTAACAATTATGTCAGACAATAGTATCAGTTGCTACCCCAGCAATACAATCGCCATAAATTCATAAAAATCACCACCATGTTATTTGTTTTACATCCAAGACCAGTAACACCATCATGTTTTTACATAAAGATAATGCAGTCTCCACAGGAATCTAAAAGAACAAAGAGGTCAAACGGCTTTCAAGGGGTTAAACAAAACTGCAGTTTTTTTTTTTTTTTATTTTATAGGCAAATGTTAGTGTTAATGTTAGTATTTTTGTTAGTGGGTGGGGTTTGAACCCTCAACCTCCTTATCACTCCACTCCTTAACTCCCCCACCCAAACCACCTTGACCACCTTATGACTCCCAAACAAAACTGCTGTTTGATATACTCAACCATATAAATAGTTAGATAAAAAATGTTAATTGGAATCTTCCACGTGGATTATTCTTTGCCATTCCAGTCCAATCTTCCCCCACCGACAAAATAATGTAGAATTTAGAAAGCACTAAAAAAGAAAGCATTGGACACTGAACATATGCATTGCCTCCTATCTAATTGTCATAAATAACAATATCACTTTTAGTTTATGATTAAGAATTCAACCCATCTAGAAATAGTTAGTGTAACATTCACTATATGACATGGTCTAGAATCCTCTACTCAAGAAACAAAAGCTTTCAATCAACCATGAAGAAGAGAATTCATTCGTGTTTGATCCCTTATCAATGCATACTTATGTCCAGAAGTAACAAGTCTTAGCATTTACAGGAAAACCAAAAATCATGATTCTGGGGATGTTGTAGGCTCAAATAAATCGACAAATAAATATGTAAAAGCAATAAATTGACATGTTGGGGAGAAAATACAACATGTTTTCAAACAACAAGCACCTTAAAATAGCAAGAGAATAACAATATATCTTAGAGTAGTTTCAGGTGAAACGAACTTTTGATGAATGTGCTCTACTGCTTGCTCAGCTATTTGTTCATAGCAAGTGGCTATGTCTTGAATAAGTTCGTTAACCGCTTCAATGACATCATGTTTTAACTTTCGAGCTCTTGAACCTTTGTCAACAGCTGTAACAAAGGAAAACAAAACTCAAACTCAAGACACAACACTGGAACAATAACAATTTCATGATCAAATGTCACACAGCAAAAAGGAATCAATATTACAGAATATTCACAGTGAACAACAAGCAAACTATCCAGTAATGTCAATGAAGCATTCTAATATTGTAGTAAATATAAAAACAAAGTTATATCATTTTCATATATATAGTGCCATCCTCACATCTACTTTTCCCTTCAGATTCACCCCCAGAGGAAGATGTGTGTGGAGCGGCAGCTGAATCAGGCATATCCTCTAGAAGAGTTTGCAATGATGGTGGACGCAAGGTGCTTCTTGCAGCAGCTGCTACAGCAGCAGCAGATAAGACAGGATGATCATCTCGCTCCACGTCATCTTCATCGTCGCTTGCAACCGATAGTCCCCAATCTGCCACAGCAGCTGTTGTAAGTGAAAGATCCTCCTCCCTTATAATGTGTAAAACACGCCTCACAATATTTCCCACAGCAAGCTCTGCAATCACATGCATACATAACATGTTACATATCAATCTCCATAATTCCCGATCCAAAAGCAGAACAATGCAATCAGAAAGCAAATAGATCCAAAAGGACATTCTTGACCACAATAAAAACACTGCAAACATTACAGACAAACTGCATATTTCTAGTATGAAAACAAAAAAACCGAATCTTAGCATACCAACAGGATTTGCAGCAATAAGCTGCTCCCCCACAGCCCTTACTGCATTAATCAGAGCTGCAGCCTGGTTTGTGTGTGGCACCCGCTGCTGCGAAATCACAGACCGAAGCAACTCCGCTGTCTGCTTTGCAGTGGCCTGAGAACCTTCAATTTTACTAGCAACAGACAGAAACAACAAAAAATCACAGAAATAAGCTCTTAAACTCACAAGTCACAAGATGGTTTTAATACACCTTTCACTGAACTCAAAGAGTGCCAATCAGAAAAAAAAGAAGAGAGAATTACCGTTTTTTAAGCTGATTCACAAAATCATTAACAAGTGTCTGAACATCCGGCATTTTGACGCCAAATTTAGCCTGAACAAAATTCATAAATATATATATATTTTTTAAATAATCCACTTTAAGAAAATACAATTAAAAGGTTAACCTAAACAGACATAGCAAATCATAGGATTGTAATTTGTTTCATAACAATTTGATGATATGAAGTTTCCTCAGGAACCCCGAGAGAGAGAGAGCTAGAGCTTTACCTGAAGGACGCTATGAACAGTGTTTGGTTTGTGGGAAAATATTGAGCGAAAATTAAGAATGAAGTAGAAAAACTGTTGGAATCGTTCTCTGTTGCGTGCGCTTCTGGGGTTTATGAAAAGTGTGAAGATTTGCAGATTGAGTAATAATAAGTTCGAGTCGTGTAATCGGTTAGCCCCGATTCGGATCGGGCCCATCCGGGCTACCTAAAGTATGTTAAGAGCATCCCAAACCCATTTTGGGTTTTTAACTCTCATTTAGAGCATGTTTTGTTTTTACACTTATCAATTGTTTTGTAAATAATTATTTTTGTTAGGGTTTATAGCTGAAATGAATAAAAAACATTTTTAAAAAACTTTAAGCTCTTTTAACCATCTATGATATTAGGACAGTGTGATGTTATTTTATTATACTGTAATTACACTTTTCCTTTCCCATAATAACACTCCCCAACGGCTCTTCAGCAACCACATTAATGTTACATTTTCCCTGTATCCACCTTCATCTTTCTTCATCAAAACTCATCAATATTACACCTTCCTCCAAACTTTGACTTCTCCACCGACAATAGTTGATGCCGTCTTTTCTTTGTGATTGTCATTTGCCGTCGTGCTTGCCATTGTCGCCTCCTCGTAGTCGCTGCCAACCACCAGGTTTGTATGATCTGCCTTCTTCTATTTTTTTTTTTGTAGATATGTGGTTGCTGTGTGTAGAATACAAAATGGTTGTAGATCTGTAATTGTGTGGATGGAAACTTGTTCATGTTCTGCCTCTGTTAACAGATTCCACTTCCATTTGGTGACCTTGAGAAATGCATTTGTAATGCGTCTATCATTTGTTTTCTTCGTTGATTGATTTGTTATTATAGGTTGAGAACTTTTCTGGTTATTTGGGGTGAACATGGTGGTGGGGTTATTTGGGGTTTATACTGCTTGACCTGTGTGGCGTGCTTGCCTGTGTGCTGGTTTTGTTGATCAATTCTCAAAGGCTTGACTAAAATATTCATCTTGCAGTACTAGTTATGGTGTTGATAGCTGGTTGGTTTTCCAATTTCGTTGGTTCACATTCTCATTCACTATCTACTCTCCTGGATTTGGTCTGCGGCTTACCCATTGGATGGTGTTTTGGTTAGGGTCATGATTTTGGGTTTTAGTTTGCTGGTGGATATTATGTTTTTATGTTGTTGCTCTATGGGTGTTTGTTTCTGTTATTCTATTATTTAGGTTGCATTCTTATTTTTGTTGGGGGACTTTGCTGGATGTTCTGTATTTGTTGGTTGCGTTCTTTTTTGGATCTTGGTGCTTTTGGGGTTTTAGATATATTGCCAAAGTAACAGAATAATAGAAAGTGCTGAAGTTATAGAATGATACCTTTTGTTTGTAGTCAAATTTATTTTTGCAAGTTAGCAATATTTGAATAAACAACATACCATAAAATTGAAAGTGAGAAAAAACTCAGCTGCAGAACATGGAAATTATGATTTATTTTAAAAATAATTTAAATTATTCTTAAATAATTGCTAGATATTTGATGTGCTTTCCTTTTAACTACCATGATGTGTAAATGGATTAAGAACTAAAATAGTTTGATTTTCTTATAGTTCACTTTAACTTTTCAAAGATACATGTGTAAATTATGATATGAACTGAAAGAAGACACCTCAATTTGAATGCCACAACCTCTTAAAAGGGCTACATTTGCTATGTTCTTCCCTTCTGCAACACGTTTAGCATTTACAGGATGAGAAACTAGTATTTTGGTTATTTCCTTGGACAGTTCATTAACAAAAATAGCAGTGTGGCTTGCTTCATAAGAATCATCTAAAGCTTCTGCTTTCAAAAGTAATAATAAATGTAAAACCCCCAACAAAGTAATAATATTGGTTGAATCATCTATACTATATGCAGTATGTTGTTCGGGTTATCTTTAGCTACCAGGAATTTTGTCTCTTCAATTTGGTATTATTTGTACACCTAGCCTCTTCAGGCTCACTCAAGTTTGTTTGAAAGAAGAGTATAATAAATACAACTTGCAAGTCTTTCATAACACTCAGAAGAGTGAATTTAATATGGTTAGAAAGACTGCGTAATAACTTCAAATGATTGAAGAATAAAGAATGAATGAATGAAGAAATAAATGCGCAGAGTAATGGCTCTTCGAATTAATGATGTGCTCGATATCTTCATCCTCAATGTTTTCTCTATTTATAGCCTTCAATCAATTTGAATCCGTTAGAGACATTCCTTCTGATTTTTGGCTTTAAGTTGAGCTTCATTAAATGTGATAGGGTCGTTCTGGGTAGCCATTTAATGCAAAGGAATGTTGCTTGTACTCAAACAGAGAGAGACGGTGCTTTATGCTTTGTGCAGTAGCCAAATCAGAGTTCTTCAGGTTGCCTTTGTACTTTGCTGACCACATTTCCCTTTTTGTGCGACTTTCAGATGTATTGGGGAATAAAGCATTTTGGTAGCACTCCTTTTATGAGCTCCAGGGTAGCTTTGAGTGTTTGACCTTCTGAAAATCTTGATCCTTGTGAGACCTTCAGCATCTTCTGACTGAGTAAACAGCTCACAAAAGTTCTTTAGTTTTCGCGTGTTCTTCACTGAGAGACACCAAACGGGTGAGAGCTTCATTAGACGGGTTGACTCTTATATGCATAAAGTCAACAAATCTAGATAAGCTAGCAGACGGGTGAAAATTCTTCATCAGAAGGGTTGTCTTTATCCATCAGACGAGTGTTCTTCACTTTTGACCAAGAAAGTCTTAGGGCAGACAGGTGATTAAAATACTTAAATAATAATCTGCACACTAAGTAGACAGGTCAGCAACCAATATGTAGTTCAATTAAATTGTTGCAAATGTTTAGTTTTCATCAAAACTTAGGGCAAATACACATCAGACATTTAGAGACTTAACAATCCCCCCTCAGACATTGAAATGATTTAATGAACCTTATAAAATATTAACAAAAAAGTAACAATTGTACAGACAGATTTATGTATGTAGACAATCACTAGTGGAAAATATGCTTTCTACATCACGGATTCTATATCGGTTGTGCGAAAACCGTTGTAGAAAGTAGTGCAGTGGCATTTTTGTAATAAAATGAACTTTGAGAATGACTTTCTACATCGGTTGCAAAAGGAACCGATGTAGAAAGTATGCGGTGGCACTTTTGTAATATTCTGGATAACTTTCTACCACGGTTACTTTTGAAACCGACGTAGTAAGTCTATTTTCTACAAATTTGAAATAACCTGCACCATTCCAGCCTCCTCCACATTCCTTGCGCCGTATAGGGTTCCAAATTCCCTACGCCATTCCAATCTCTCACCTTTACTTCCCACTCCGCCGGTCCGTCTTTGCGCCGACCACCCAGTCCCCTCCACGCCTCGTGTCATCCTCCTCTGCGCCTCCTCTCCTTCTTCCGGTAAGCTCCCTTTCTCTCTTTCCCTATTTCTCTATTCATTTCCCTATTTCCTCCACCGTCCATGTCCCTTCCGCCAACAGCTCCCAAGTGTGCATTCTCATTTTCTCATTACCAAAGAGAGAAAGCGACGAAGGAAAGAGTGAAAGGTAAGAAAGCATCAAACATAGGCACCTCCCTACCAACAACTAACAACTTCCTCCCTTCCATTTCATCATCACACTTCACCCACACACACATGTAGCTAACTAACTTCCATACAGATAGATAGAGGCCAAGGGGGGCAAGTCAACTTTGCAACGAGAATGATATGAGCCCAATAAAAACCATGGATCAGGAAGCAATTCAAGGACTTGGTGGGCCTATGACAAGAGCTAGAACCAAGAAGGCCCAACAAGCTCTAATTCAAATGGTAGCTTTTATAATGGAAGCAAGCCCAAGTGCAAGTCATGAAGACATGGGTTCCAAGTTGGTAACTAACCTCCTACAATTAGAGGATCCATAATGATGTGGGGCGTGCACCAAGAAGGAAGACCATTTTAGTTTTAATTCAATAAGTGTAATGAGTTATGTGAGTAGATCCAATGTGCTAAATATTGCATGTGGGTCAATTCCATTTCTCCATGATGTACACGAGTTTGTAGTGGTTGTTGGGAGGGATCTTTTTGACTTGCATGTCAAGAGTAACTCCTTTAAGTTATTAGTCTTTTATTTGTTTTGTTTAATTATGGGGGGTTACACTTTTAATTTGAGAAGTAAGTGTAGTAGCCATATAATGGTAGAGTTAAGTGAGCCTTTTAGTGGCTGAGTTAAGTGAGTTAATATGGGGGGTTATGGAATCTTTGTGTGAGCCAAAATTTGGCAGTCACACCTCTATATGTAACACACCATTTCCATTGAAATAATAACTTTGAAGTTGAATTTTGGATGGAAATCCATTATGAGAGAATTGTCTCTTTGGTTCTTAGTTGAGCCATATTGTTCTTATCAGGAATCCAATATTCTTGTGGCGAACTTCATTGGCTTATCAAACTCCATAGTTTGTAGCGCCTCCCACCTCTCTTCTTCATCCATTTCTTATTTTCTTTATACCTTGAATTGAACTCAAATATATTGCTTAATTATAATTGGTAAAATTCAACCTAAGATCATTCCAAAGGCAACCTATCCATTTGGTTGTCATCAAGTGGTATCATAGCTCAGGTTTTGTTGAATTTTGAGTTTTTGTTCTTCAATTTTCGTTATGTTCTTTTTCTTCTTTTCTACCCAAAACCCAAAACCAAAAAAATATTACTTTGATTCTTTTTTTTTTTTTTTTTGAAGGAAATTTTCGTGGTTGATGTTACTGTCCCAAAACAAGTTTACAGGTGTGTTTCTTCTTCATCAAAGTATATATAAAAAAAAAATCTTATAATCGATTATATACTAGTGATAATCTATTATTCAAAGTCAATGGACCCAAAATCGATTACAATAATCGATTATTCCAAAGTCAGTGGGATCATAATCGATTCCTATAATCGATTACTTATCAAAAAAAAAATTCATATTTGGGCAATTTGTGTTCTTGAAAAGTTTCCCTTCTTTCTTGTTGTCAATATTCTCAAAGCTTTCCCCTAGCACTTTTGTTTTCCTTTGTTTTGATAAGTTTTGTGAATCTTGTTACTTGATTTTGGATTTGTGTGTGGATTGTTGTTTGACTCCTCTAAGGCCTAAAATAGAACAATTGAGTGGAAAAAGGCAAGAGTGAAAATTACATCTTGTCTGGAAAAAGCCAATTTGAGTGAAATACATTTGTGTGCACACATGAAGGAGTGTGGTGAGAAATTTTATAATTGCTTGTTATCTTTTGATATTGTGTGTTAAGTGATAACAGTCCAAGATGATAGTCCACCTCTTTCTCCAAGGTCAGCAGCTATTCATGCTAGGATGGCTACTCAAATTCAAACCCTTACAAGGCAAATGGAGCAAATGAGTACAGATTTCACTAGACAACTTGCCAACTTCCAAAAAGTGTTCATAGAGATGTGAAAAACTGTAATTGGGGTAGAGATTCAGAAAAATTGTTATAAAAAACTGGGGTCTTCTTTAAAGTTTCTATCTCGTAACACATTGTACAGAAAAACATTAAGAGCTCTAGGACCAACACAATAGAATACAAAGGTGTTTTCAAAGAAACAGACTCAATAATCTTTTGTGGTAATCAAAATAGAAGTTTCAAAACGTGGATAAAAGGGTAGGGGTTCAGACGGTCCTACATACCCAAAATGTTGTAGAGCAACAAAGCCAATCCGATCACCACCAGTAGGAGTCTTCTACTTTTGATATTATGTCAGTCCAGATCCTGAAGCTTCTGCTTCCATCTGACCTTTAATATCTTCTAAAAACAATGCAAGGTCACTTGCTGTGAAATCCTTTGTACCTTTCCTTCTGATAATCTCCTCTCTTTGATAGTCTGTAAGCAGATGCCTTAGGACAGACACATGAGAGTCATTTTCAAGAAATTGTTTGTTCAGAACTTGCTCCTTCACTGTTTCTTGTGGAAGGACTTCACCAATAGTCTTCATTGGTCTGGGTCTGGTGTCTTGATATCTCCTTTTCCAGGCACACCACCCGAACTTGTACTTATTCCACATAACTTCAAATGCATCAAGTCTTGCTTGTCTTTCTTCTTCAATTTCCTCTTCTTCAACTTCTTCTTCTTGTCTTTCCTCTTAACTTCTTTCTGGTGTCCAATCTCCTCTTCTTGTCCAACTTCTTCATCTTGTTTTTCTTTTTCTTCTACAACTTGTTCTTCATCTTCTTCACTTAATATTTGTTTCTTGAAGAGCTTTTCTTCACTACTTTTACTCTTCCTCTTTCTTGTTATCCTCTTCTTCTTATTAACAGAACCAAAAACTCCTTTGAATGGTTCAGAGACCACTTCAGAAACAGAACCAGAACCAAAAGCCTTGTTAGTATTGGCCTTCTTCTTCTTCTTCTTCTTCTTCTTCTTCTTCTCTTCTTCTTCTTCTTCTTCTTATCATAAACATTGTTCTTACTTGTTTCAACTTTCCTTTTCAACACAACAACAATGGGTTTATCATCATCAGAATCTTCTTCAGAAGTTCTTACAACACTTGTTCCAACAGTAGGATCTCAGCAATCCTAAGATTGAGATTCCTAGTAATCTCAACTCCATTGTCATTCTTCATTTTTAAATCAACTAAATTTGCTACAAAAATAATAGGAGTCATATTCAGAGAGTCTAAATTCAGAACTGTTCCTTTATTTATTATCAACCTAGTGAGTAACAATCCATAAGGGTACAAGTCTTGTTCTTTTTCTTAGCTATCTTAATCATATGATTGAAGATAAGGTCATTTATATCTATCTTAATATACAACATAAGATGATATAAAACGAACTTATCTAGCTTTGTGATGACATTTAATTGTCCTCTTCTCGGAGTCACACATAGTAAGTGCAGAAATCTTTCTTTGGGGGTGAGTTCTTGAGCCGATTTTATTTCAATGTAAGGTGAACCAAATAGAGCCATTCTTATGTCCTTCTTCCTTACTGATTCTTCCAATTCTTCAGAAAAACTAGCGTCTTTTCTTGCGCAACCGGTAGCTTCTTCTAAATCCTTTGAATCAAACTTGTGCTTTACAAGATTCACATTCATAGTGATGCTGACAACGAACATTGTGCTTGCAGTGTCAGACGTTCTCCAGAATTCCTTTGGTCTATGAGGGTAAGTGTTTTCCCTGATGGAGAAGAAGTTCATCTATCCAGCGTACTCGATTTCAAACGAGACATCCAAGCCATCATTTTTAATTTCTTCAAAGTTGACAGCACTTTCCACCACTATTCTTCTGACTTTGCTTTCATCTATGTTGGTGATGGAAGGGAGATTGTTTGCTCATTTGGGTGCCATTTGGGTAGAAGGATTGAGAGATTTAGGGCTTTTTCGCACAGAGAGAAACGAAAGCATAGAACTTGAGAGAGAGAAAGGGAGTATGAAGGTGAACGGTTTTGAGAAGGTGGAGAGGTTACAAAAGCAAAAAGCCATTATGATGTGACAATTGGAGAGAGAGAAAAACTAGGCGAGGGAATGAAAAGGTTTCTCATAAATTTCCCACTTAAACTCTTAATATTTGAATTTAATATAAGCTTTTCTTAGTCTTAAAAAGATCCATGTCATATCATATGCATCTTAACACATCAGACACATTATTCAAACATTCACATGATAACATATTCATTTAAGTAAAGTTTGAATACTTACTTGTAAGTGATTTGTCTCATTAAATCGCTAACCTATTTGTTGTTTCCTACCCTCGAGACTTTGAAACATTCTTCTTCAATTGGGAGGCTTTGGAATTTATACTCTTTTGTGATTGTGAGTCATGAGAGTCCACTTTCCAACTTCTATAATTGGAGTCCTCTTTGTTCTACTCAATGAATCTGCAATGGGAATAATGAGATGTTTTGGTACCCATACCTTCATGGGTCCTCTTTTGTTTAGATTTATGAGTTTGTGAAGACTTGGCTTTCCTTTTATGGAAGAACTTGGACGTGACATATCCAGATTTACCACAAAATGTACATGAAGTTCTAAAAGAAGTTTTGTTGGGATTTTCAAGTTATCTGAAAATTATTAGATACTTTTTCATGATTCTCTTAAATGTATTCTATACCAGTTTTGTCAAAGCTAGCTCTCTGACTTCCAAGAAGTTTTGTCAGATTTTTTTTTACCATTGACAAATCTAGCAAGATCATTAGTGAGCTCTTCTACTTTCTGTTGAAGTTACAACACTTCTTCAGATTGTAGTGTTTCATCAATGATCTCAACTCTTGGCATTTCAGCCTTGAGCTTTCTGTTTTCTTTAACTAGCTCATTAATCTCAAGATTTTTCTGTTCATGCTCCTTAGTGAGCTTTACATACTTTTTCTTAAGATCTTTGAACTTGTCAAGAATGCAAATAGATTCACTGAGAAGTTCATGATAGGCATCTTGTAGATCCTCAAATTCAAGGTTTACCTCATAGTCTGAGTTAGTGTCCCCTAAAAGACATTTGAACTCATCATCTGATTCTTTGTCAAGATATTCCCAAGTGATCATCTTTTTCAATGGTAGCATTTTGTCACCAGCTATTCTGATTGCAGCTTTTCTGGCACTGGCTTTGTTTCAGAATTTTCTTATCTTCCTTATAGCTTCTGAGATTTCCTCATCTTCATCATCATTATGAGGATGTTTATCCTTTGGCATGCTTGAAGATGGATTGTTGTGGTCATTGTTCACAGATTGCTCCTCAAAGGTTTCTTTGACAACAATGTCCTCATCATAGAATTCCTCAAGCCTATTCCAGATATCCTTTGTTGTTTCACAGTTGCTGATCTTATCATACTCAAATATGCTAAGAGAGCATACAAGTAGATACTTGGCTTTTGCATTTAGTTGGACCATGCTCTTTTGATCAGCTGACCATCTACTCCTTGGAATAACATTTCCATTATCATCAGTTGGAGTATAGGTCCTTGAGATATAATATCCCCATAGATCCATATCTGTTGATTCTATGAACATTCTCATTTTTCTCTTCCAATACTTGGAATATTTTCCACTAAACATGGTAGGTCTGCTAAGATATGTACCCTGATTGTACACACTGTTACTTGAGCATGCTTCTGCCATCTTCCGGAATCTTTTCCACTACACTTGTGAGGTGCTAAACCTAGAAGCTAAGCTCTAGTACCAACTGAAATGGCACAAGACAACACTAGAAGAGGGGTTGAATAGTGTTTTCGTAAATCAGAGTTTTCAAGCACCAAACAAAATTTAGTGCAGATAAGACGCTATAAGACAGACACCTGTTTCAGCAAGCTGAATTACAAAGAGCAACTATTAACACACCCCAAACTATTAGTAACAACAAATAAATAACTTGTAAATAAAGTAAAGAGTTTAGGGAAGAGAGTACTCAGGGATTTATCCTGGTTCACCCACAAACTTTGGGCTACGTCCAGTACTTGGCTTCACCAAGTTTTATCACTATAACTGATCAAGGTTACAGACAAGTATTATTTGCACACCTAGTCTCTTCATGCTCAACAACAAGTATTCTTGAAATAAGCCTCTTTAGGCTCAAGGAGTTTGAAAGTTGTTTGAAGCACATCTTGTAACATCCCGTCTTTAAAGTATGGGATTTATATGTAAATTAAGTAGGTTTAAGTGTTAGATAATATTTCTTATGGTATGAGGAAGTTGTGGTTCAAATTTAAAGAGATTTAGCCTTGGAACGAACCCAGAACATGAAGAAATGCACGAAAACAGAATCTGGTCAGTAGAGCATGCTCAAGCGTGGAAAACCCAACGTTCAAGCGTTGGCACGCTCAAGCGTGGGTTTCCAAACGCTCAAGCGTGGAAGAGGTGGAAGCGGTGCGGTGCGGTGGAGACGGTGCCCTAAAGTGTTAAAATGACCACACTGAAGCGTTAAAACGCTCAAGCGTGGGGTTCTGAACGCTCAAGCGTTCTAAGACTTTATAAAAGGACTTGGTTTTGGTTCATTTTGAAGTCTTGGCCAAGTTTAGGGGGTCCTTCTTCCTTAAATTCGGGCAGAGCTTAGTTCAGAGGGTGGTGTGGAGGTTCTGGAACTCCGGTGGGGTAATCGGAGTATCGAAATCAAAAGCAAATCGTACCGTTGTGCTCGTAGTTTCGAATCCTACAAGTTTCGATAGTTGGTTTCTCAAACCAATGACGGTATGTCATGGTTTCATTGAAGTGCTTAGTTCGGTTTTATTGGATTTGTAATCTTTGTATTATACTAAGCATACCTATGATATTCGGTTGTAGTTATGGTCGTCGAATACGTGAGGATTTTTGCCGTTGTCATAGAAATTAAGTCTTGACTTCAAGGGAGCTTAGAGGCAACGAGAGTGCTCTTGAGGCAACATAGGTATATCTCTGTGAATTCTAGTTTTGGATTAGTAATTATTGACGTTGTGGTCTCTGATATCGTTTTGATATTTTTCTATGTTTCCGGCGACACATGTTATCCGTATGTGTGCTTGGAACAGAAAATGGGATGGTGGCCGTATTGATATGGATGATTGCAGATTTGGGACTATGCTCATAGGTGTTCGTGGTTGACGGTTATCGAGGGTCAAGACTATTCGTTAATTCAGGAGTTGTGCATAATCGTTATCAGGTGAGGGGGAAAACCTCAATTATCGGGAAAATAGGCATAGAATATGACCATTAACATGTGTGGGGATTCTCAAACCCCGTTGATAATGATATATGCTTGGTGTGTTGTATCTGAATAATATGTTTGTGTGATAATATGTTTGTATGAGAATATTATGATTATATATGAAGTTTAAGTATGCATGTGGTAATTCTATATTATTTTGTTGATAATATGACAATATATGGACTGTATGCAATGATAAGTTGAGGTTGTGATGAATCTGATCATGATTGAATTTGGAGATGTTTGTTATAAGACCAAGTTGATAGTTAAGTAGGAAAATATGATTTTGTGGTGATATCGAGGTGTTAGATGGAAAGGTCGTGTGAAATCACGTGGTGATGTATGCATGCACATATCAGCCATATTGCTGATCAACCTTGTGGGTAGCCGCAACAGCTGTTTGAGCGGTTACTAACAAGGGATTGATGGTTGTGAACGACTACAACGAAAGTTGGACAGTTGTCATAGGAAAGCCATATGAATAGCTACAATTGAGTGGCCGTCGTACGAGGTCGGATCATACTTGTGTGTATAACTACAACAACAGTTTGAGTGGTTATTACACAAGGGAGGCGACCGTGTCGAGTTGCAGTTTGAGTGGTTGTCACAGTGGAGCCGTGTGAACAGTTGCAACAGCTGAGCAATTGCCACACGAGGTTGAGGTGAACTATCTGGAGCGGCCAAGTTGGCGAAACTCATGTTAGAGCGACATGGGTGCTTTCTCATTGTTGGAGAACTTCTTGAGTTTCTCATAGCTGGAGGGATTCGGGAAGGCAGTGTTTCCTCAGCATTGGAGGACCTCTGTTGCACTTTCTCGGTAACTCAAGAGCCAGTAGCCCAACTACCGACTTATGTTGTTGTAGAATTGGCCAACCATGCACACTGGACCAGTTGTGCATTAGAATAAGTTATGATCCTAGTTGATGAGATTTCCAGGTTGATTGTTATGATGACGATCTTGAGAGACGGTTGTGTTTGTTGATGTTCATGTTAGTATGTAGTATTTTATGTTGTTTCCTATTCTATGATGATTGTAGAGTTTCTTACCTCCTGTATATCTATGTCTCTCTGTTTCTGTCATATTGGTTCGGATCGTGATTCGAAGATAGAGACGAGTATTTAGCTGGCGCGGAGACGAAGAAGAAGACGAGGACACTAATGTCGCTTGAATTAAGAGACTTTCAGAGAAGAGGTTGAGTCTTTAGTAGTTATACCACGGCCAGTGGAGTGTCAGTTATTGTATAAGCCATAGCTTCTGTTATACTCTGATGTTATATATATGTTTATTGATCTAAATAAATGTTTTAAATGTGTTAATTGTTTCATTATAATCACATGCATTCATCATGTGGCACTCGAAAGGGTGTTATACATCTTCAGTATTACAACAATTCAACCAAATAACACTTCAGAAAGTTAATAAGGATGATCTGGTGAGTTGCAGATTGAAATCTTCTATAAATGATCTTGTAACTTGGAGAGAAGATGATGAGGGTATTAGAGCTTTCACCTTTTGTGTAGTTTCAGTAAGAATTCTTTTTCCCATAAGAGAGTTTGTGAATATCGTGTCTTTGATATGTCGTGTGTATTCTCTATTTGTCTCAGGTTCTCTATATTCTTCAGTCTTTGAGTTTTTCAATTTATACTTGTCCATAATAGATCCGTTGGGGCATGGTCATGGATCTTCTTCTTTATCTTCTGGACAAACAATAGCCGTTCTTACTTGGCATTTAATGTTTGAGAAAGTTAGAGGTCCTTTGTTGACCACAGAGCATAGCAGATATCATTTCTTACTCGGGTAGCTTTTCTTTTCTTATTTGTGTAACACTTAGAAAAACTCAGAGAAAGGTGATTTTCACTTTATTGTATAAAAGGAGTTTTGTAGTAATGCCTTTGTCTTTTCTTCTTTTCTGCCCTTGATATAAGACAAGGAATAAACTAATATACTTCATTTGAATATTTTGATTCCTTTCTTCGATGTAATTTCTTCATATAATATTTTCTCTTTTTGAACGTTGCTCTAGCACGAGCAAAAATATATCTTCATACTTAAATACTTCAGGTCTTCAAAACCAGAGATATGAACTTGAACGCATTAAGGATGCTTTAATGATTCTGACATGAGCTAACTGTCTTCCTGATTTCGTCAGAGCTTCAAACACATCTTTAAAATGATCAGACACTTCTTTGCATGTATGAGTCTTACTACAGATTTAGTCTGTAACTTGATCTATCTTCTTTCAGCTTTCTTCAGAAGATTGTATTTTCACACTTTGTAGTTTTGCTTATGGAGTGTTTGATCAGTGTATAGCTTTTGGAGATTTTCCTTGTTCTTTCAATTAAGAGATGAGGTGAAGATCTTTGAGTAGGTCACTCTTCATTCTTTAACATAGTCTTCACATGAGTAGTTTGATTGGTTGATGGTTTATCTTCATCTTCAATCTTCAAGATACAATGAATCAATTTGCCTTCTTGCTCTTAGCTTCTTCCTTTATCTTCAAGGAGTCTGAGATATGATGGTTGCCTAAGTGCTTCAGTGCTTGAGTCTTTCATCAGACGCATTTCTTTTGCATAGTGCTTTTAGCTTCTAAAGATCAGACTCATGAAAGATGCTTTGATCCTTTCATTGGATCGTCTTGCCAAGAGTATTGTCTTTCTCTGCACATCTCAATTAGATGATTAGCAATGTTCAGACACTTCAATTGAAATCATTTGTTTAATGTTTGAGTTCATCAAAACACACACGACCTAACTAGAGTGTGTGTCAGACAAATGACAGATTCAGACGCTCTACGACTTAACTTAGAGAAGAAGAAGATTGGTTCAGAATATTAGCACTATCTCTCTTTTTTCAAAGGCTCTCAAAACGATATTTAAAACATTTGAAAATAGAGCCATTGGAGTTATAAAGAATTTCATTACTTAAAATAACTCTATTTTCTTATTTCAATTTGATTTCAAATTAGTTTGAAATATAGTCGTTGGAGTTTTAAATGCAACAGATAAAGAAATATAATGTTTTTATTTAAGTGCATCATAATCGATTATTATATTGACATAATCGATTAAGGCTTTTCTGCTATGGTTGAGATTTTAATAAAACTTGCATAATTGGTTATCCAAATCGGTTATGCCTTCTTTGTAAAACAACTCAATTTCGTAAATTGTCATAATCAATTATTTCATAAGCATAATCAATTACATCTCTGCTGTCAGCCTAAAGCATTTTTCACGTTAAAACACGAACTGACCATAATCAATTGTATAATAGATTATTTTCCCAAGTTTTTTTTTCCAAAGATAAATTTGTAACAACCTTCTTGAGCGCTACATTGTCCATGACATTTCAAGGCCAAAAAGTGGGTTAATTAAGATATCAATTTTATATTATGGGATAATTTTTCTTTTTCGCAAGACAGTAATATAAATGCTTTGATTCAAGTAAATGTACAATAAAATATTTCATAATTAAGATTATAAGTTCGAAAATCATCTACATAAGACCCCACCCGACTCATAAACAGAAAACATAGAAATATACAGATTCCAATATAAAGATATGGAGACACAACTCCTAAACATATCAAATACTTGGAATCGCAGCTCCATAAACAATAAACACTACTCCCAGACAAACCAAGCTGGCCAAACTAAAAACATAACAAGAAAACTATCCTTTCTCGCACAACGCGAGAAGGATGAACTAACTGACGAGGTCTAGTGGGAACTCTATTTGAGACCACTATAGATGTCGCTATAGAGATGATACTCTTGTAGCCACTACAGGTGTTAGCTTCCTCCAAGCTAAAGCCTCTTTTCCTATCTAAAGGAAAAGTCAGAAGGAAAGTCAGGGCTCGTGAACTACTGACAGTCATACCCGACTCAGGGAGATGAAAACTTGGGTATGACCAAGGCATATGACTCCATCGTCTCGATCTACTTGATTGTATATAGGCCACGATCTAAAAGCTCCCACAAATCTTGACTTTACAGTCTTCCGTTCCTCAGTTTGGAACGTTGTATCCACGTAAGCGGACCGTCTCATACTCAAATTAGGTTCGATGGTTCGATGGTTCGGCGGTGCTGCCGTTGCCTTCGCATAATATAAGATAGAACCACACAGCCAGACAAACAGAATATGAGGTGAGATCCGCCATTCATCATACAACATAAGGCAGGCCTGCAGTGGTACTACACACATACATATGACAACATATATATCACAGTATAATTATCAGCAATTCCACACATACCCGAAGGTTGAACAATATCTCTCTACCAGCAAGTTTTAACAAAACATGACAGACACTGTCAATTCATATATACCACGAGAATGGAGGTAACTGATTGAAATTGCATGTCTCATACCTACACAGCCTCAAGGAAGATGTGACCCTAACTCCGGAGCTAAGAGAACGTTCGGAAAGGAGTGGTTAAAGGAAATGTATCACAAATGACAATATTAGGCATCTTGTGGGAATCAATAATAACAACCACATGCAGAATTAGAACTGATTGTGAAACACTCTCAATAACCTAGACCTGCTAGCATCTAGTCCCGTAGATGTCAGTGTATTGCATGAAACGCCACGACCAAGAAGAATCACCAACTGGCCATCCCATGACCTTCCTAACACTGACCATCCCGAGACCATTGAAGATCGTCACTAGCAACGTCTTCTGCATGCGCACAGACATGTAAGCCCGCTTCCTAGGCACAAAGGCCTTACGTCAATTTCATTTGATCAAGCCGTTAACGGTGTATGTGTTCATATTTATCCACCGGATAAATTTTGGGGTTCCTTGCAGAAACCAAAAGCCATTCTAGAGGCAAAGTAGACAGTACCAACTTATTGGGAATCACCCCTAGTTGGACTATCCATGTTTCAACAATTTAGTATATTATAAAGGTTGGTCGATCGTCACCAACTCATTATACCTCTTTAAGTCCATTCTCGAATGGAATTACTTGTCGAGCATGAAACCTTACAATACTCTTTGTCATTAAGTATTATGGATGTGTGGATATTGAATTATCCACACTTTATGACAAATGGTCTTGCTTCACCATAAGTCATAAATTATTAAGTTTGTATTTTTACTAAGTCATTTATGACTTAGGTTTTGTATTTTTACTGTAAATCCTAGTCTTTGAGGACTTGCAATTCTTTTTGACTTAAAACCAAACCTTTAGCTAAAACCAAATCATTTGAACATAAGTCAATCAATGATACATAGGTACTAAATTTCTCAAAACAAGTTCGCGATAATACTTGAAATACTAGTCTTTAAAGACAAAAATCTTTTTGGTAATAAAATCAAAACTCTGGGCTAAAACTAAACCAATTTGAAGTAATATTTGAAATTAGGTACATTAGTATCAAACTTCTCAAAATAGTTCCCTGAAAATACTTGAAATACGTAAAAGACAATTTTGCCCGCTTTTTTATTGTATTTGGGGCCTAAACCCCATATTTAAAAAAATATAATCCTTTTTCTCGAATGTTTCACTTTCTTACGTTACAATACTCGTGTTAGGGTATTAAAATACTGATTTCAAACTTTACGTTAAGGTTTGCTCAAAAATTCTAAAACTCGACCGAATGTCGCTAAGTTCGAAAATCGTGCAAATTTCTTTTTCTGCAATTCTTAACGCTAATGGTCCAAAAACTCATTTGGAGTCTTAGTACACTTAATTATGTATGAGAAATAGTCTCTAACTATCCAAAAACTATCTAGACCAAAATTAATGCCTTAGCTTCATTTTACATGTCCGGTTTTCTTTGAAAATTCCCATTTAGTTCGCTAAATCACGATTTTTTGTTCTCCTAAGACCTAGATTTAGGTCCAAACCATTTTGGTTCATCGACCTAAGCAATTTCTTTTACTAATTACTACCTTACAACCATCACCACACAATCACATATACAATTCCTCCAAGAGGATCACATATACACAAAGTCATAACCCTAACATTTAGGGTTTCAAGATAACACAAAAACAATATAAACCACACCCACAATATGGTATGATGGTGGTTAGTCCCCCCCATACCTCTTGAAGATCACTTAAAACAATCAAAGGACGGTTGTTCTCCACAAATGGGGCCTGGTGGTTTTGGCCAAAAAGAACCTAGCAAAGAACAACAACAATTTAAAAGGATCATTCTCACAAGTTAGGCTATGGATAAGGAAGAGAAAACATGATAAGAATCTTACTATAAGTGAAGGAAAATGGATTATCAAGTGATTGGTGTTCTTGATCAAGAAATACCCATTTTTCTAGAGAGCTCCAAAGGGATTTTTGTGTGAAATAGAAAGTGCTTAGATCATGTAGGGGAGTTGAGATATGGTCTTAGAATTTCAAAACAACACTTGGATGAGGGTTTTAGGGGCTTAGCCGAATTTTGAGGGTTAGGAGAGAAAGCTTAGATGTTGATGAAGTAAGAATCATGAAATCATGTCTCTAAGTTGATGAAGTATGGAGGATAAATGAAGAACAACTATGAACTTTCTCAAGAACACTTGAGAGGAAATGAAAAAGACTAGTTTGATGTTGGAACTTCCTAACTTAACTAGTTTAGGTGTTTTTGTACAAATGAAAATGAATGGATGGATATTGGTGAAGCTTGGCACGAAAATATCCATGAGAGAAGGAGGGTATTTTGGTCGTTTAACATTGTTGGACATGAAAGGAATTAACAAAGAAGTCCAAGGGCATTTTGGTCATATTTTATGGAAATATCTAGTTATTTTCACAAGTGATCATTACACTTGATGAGTCATGGTGTGAATCACCATGGTGACTCATGTAGGTGATGACTCGCCGTTCCTATCTCCCGGCATACCTCTGCAGTCCCGTCTCCAGCTCCGTCGTTTACCCGATTAGGGTTTTCGATCGTTTTTCGCCAAATTCGTCTGAATAAAATATTTTATTTTATTTTTGTGCAAAAAATTTAGAAATAGACTTTATCAATGAAATTATGATAAAATCTAGAATTTTTCAGGTTCAGGTCAAATCAGGGTTTTTGCCAGTATAAAACTATACTGCCAGTAAAAACGCAGACCGGTTTCAGTCTGAGTTTTAAACCAAAAATTTCATCGTAACTTCCTTCGATATAAAAGGTCTCAAATATGATTTTGTTTTCCTCAAAATCATTTTCTGGATCGCTGGTAAAAATATAGAATATAATTACCAGTTAAGATACGAGAAAACGGGGTGTTATAAAATCCGATTTACGAGTAGGTCCTGTTCAAGTCTTGCATGTGGGTGAGTGAACTGGGCTACTACATGATTGTGCTCGATAGTTTCAACTTTTTCTAAAATGATTAACATAATTTGGACTTGTGCACTCCAAACTTTATATTCACTTTAGTTGTCCCATTTCCAATCGATTTGGGACTTCTTTTATTTTTCAAAAATCTCCCCTCAAGTCTAACCGGCTTGGCGCAATTGCGACTTGCATTTAGTTTTCTAGTTGTGACTTTTCCTTTAGTTTTGAGCTTGCGCTTGCACTTCAAGTTTTGAACCTTAGAGGCCACAAGTATGTCTTCATTTTATTGTCTGGGCTTATGCTCCTTTTCTAGACTTGAGTCTCAGAGGCCATAGCAATGTTTGTTCGGATCTTCTTTTCGGGTCATTCAAATGTAATTCAATTCTAACTTCATTTTATTCTGATGTTTCATTTCATAATACTTCCCTGACTACCAATGCACTACTAACTCTAATCATCAACTAGATGAAGACAAGGAAGAGTGGTCTCGTTATGTAGTTGAAAAGATAATTTAATTATGTCTACATTTAGAATTTTGTAAATTGAATATCTTGGTATCGATTTTGCAAATTTTAATTAATTAAGTAAATTTTCCTTCTTTCTTGACATTTTTGGTTTCATTCTTTCTTGGTGTTTTTTTTTTTTATTTTATTTATAGGCAAATATTAGTGTTAATGTTAGTATTTGTTAGTGGGTGGGGGTTGAACCCACAACCTCCTTATCACTCCACTCCTTAACTCCTCCACCCTAACCACCTTGACCACCTTATGACTCCCCATTCTTTCTTGGTGTTGACTGTGCAAATACAGTCTTGTTCTTATTTTTTGCTCTAAATTAGCATTTCTTGTTGGTACAGGTACAATTTTGGATCAATATGCTCTGAATGCTCGTGGGGGAATGTGTCTAACAACGAAACTATACAAAAAGTGTCATCTTTGGAAGCACTACCTTTTGTGGACAAAATATCGCTCTTCCTAGTAGAAGCATTACCTCCGGTACCCGCAAGAAGCGCTATCTCAAGTCCTTTTTATATAGCTCTTCTTTTTTGGAATTCTTGCTTCACCCTTTGATAATTCTAGAAATGTGCAAGTTGTGTAACCCCTTCTAACAGAACTAAATATAAATTTTACCTAAAGTTGTTTTTATAGAGAGAAAAAAAAAACCACATTCAAGACATGCATTCCAAATTTTTAAAATGAACTTTGTATCCTTTTATTGCTTTACTTATAATAAATGATATGCACATATCAAGATGAGGGATATGCTGAATAAATGCTATTAGTAGGTTTGGTAGAAAGGCCAAACCCAAATGGGAAAAGGGGATCATAATGAGGATCTCCAACATTCATTGGTAGTTGATCAACCGTTTTGAATCATGTCTGTGGAAGCATTCTTGTGAAACCATAATCACAATATATAAGTATAAAACATCAGCTACACCCTAACCTTCACTACTTGGAAGCCAACCAGCATCAAGTGCATCTATTAAAGCAACATATAGTTCAATAACAAGAGGGCGCCCAGAAATAATGATAACTACACATTTTACAGCTCCACAAACATTTGTTATGGTACCGGGGCCAGGGTTGGGGATTGTCAAGTTCATTTTGTCACCATGCATCTCAGCATAAGGATGCTCTCCTACTATAACCATGGCATAGGAAAATCCGTTAGACTTGATGAGTTCTATATCAGGGTTCTCCTTGCAGATCATTGTGGCCTCTGGATCAACAGTGTTTTCTATAACAGTAAGAATTGTAGTCCCTGATCATATAAAAGTTCACCAAAATCAGAAGTACTTCACAATGAGAGAAATATAATTAAAAATAAGGGAAACTATGCTGACTTCACTCGAACTTAGACTTAATTACATCTATCACTCCTTTTGATCCAAAAGTTACACCGACCTCCCTTAGATGTTTATATTTTAAGATATAAGTGCAATGATAACATAAACTTCAAGAGAGGCAAGTGTAAAAATAACAAACTTGGAAGTCGGTGTAATTTTTAAAACAAGAAAGGTGTCAGGTGTAATATAGCTAAAACTCAAGCAAGTTAATGTAGTTTTCCCTTGAAAATATTTATTACCTTTGAGAATGTCATTGCCATTGATTCCTTGCCATTAAATGGTCCAACCACCACACTGACATCCTAGATTATCTGCATGGCCTCCGGCTAAAAGTATTTTTTTATGCCTTTTAAGGAAGAGGCAATAAAGGCTCATCAGCAGATTCACCATTTTTTAGAAGGACCAACAATTTCCTTACAGCTTCCCTAGCCAATTTTCTATGTTCCTGTTGAAAATTATGGTTAAAGTAGAAGACATACAAAGTGATTCTTACATAAATGAAATACATAAGAAAAACAAAAAATAGCTAACTTGAATCTCCAGATATCTGACTAAACTGTAATCAGCAAATGGGTTCTCAAAAAGACCCATCATGAACTTAACCCATAAAATTCTTTTTACCGCATCATCAATTCGACTCATAGGAATGAATTTGTTATTCACCATCATGGTTAGACCATCTATGAATTCTGTGTATAACTTTGGAACCATGAACTGCAAACGCATGCAAAGTGTGTAAAATTATTAAATGTATCCTTATTGGATGAACATCAAATCAGCATAGTATCATATACTTTTGGCTATTAGAGTGTATCTATAGACTAATGTATAGCTATGTTAGTTGAGCTTATGGTTAATCAGTTAGAGTTGCTGACTCATTAGTAACAGATTCAGTTATGAATCGTACCCTATAAATAGACATGTACACACACATTATAATTCAATGAAAATAGATTCAGTTCATATTCTTTACTTCCTGTTTCTCATTCTCTACTTCTAAGATGGTATCTAGAGCTTAAGTTCTAGGACCATGGCTTTCGATTCCAATCTTGATCCTCCTCCGTCACCGCCGGCGGCAGTGGCCACACAAAACAACTCCAATCTCTCTTCGATTGACACTGGAAAACTCACCGATAGTAACTTTCTTCATTGGAAACAAGTCGTTGAAGCCGTAATTCGTGCAAATCGGCTCGTGAGGTATGTTGCATATGTGCGAATTCCACCTCGTTACCTCACTGATGAAGATCGTGTTACAGATCGCACGAATCCAGAGTATCTTGCATGGGAAGTGCAAGATCAACACCTCTTCATTTGGGTTCTCAACTAGCTTTCTGTTAAGTGTGAGTAAATTCTCCCAGGATAATCATGTGATCTTTGAATTCCTTTATCATGTCTGTTATGTTGTTTCTCAGGTCAATAAGCAGGTGCTATTGACTGGTCAAGTTACCTCTCAAGGCCTCTGTCTTCCCCAACTCAATGTGGCAAGGAAGTTCACTCAAGTCTCTCCTACTTGCCTCAGTGTCACTAGTTTTTCTAAATTCAATAATGTTGTAAATACAATTCCTAGTTGTATTACAAGTTGTAATTCAAATTCAATTGTTTCTAGCTGTAATTCTGTTGATCATAGTTCTAGCTCCTTCTATGTTTGGCATTGTAGGCTTGGCCATGCCAATGATGTTGCTGTTAAGCACATTCTTCAACATTGTAACGTTCCTATTATCAGTAAAAGATTTCTAGATTTGTGTACTGCTTGTTGTTTTGGAAAATCACATAGATTACCAGCTAGTGGCTCATCTACTGTCTATACTGCACCTTTCGAAATACAATTCCTAGACTTGTGGGGCCCAGCCCCTATGCAATCAGCCTCAGGGTACTCTTACTACTTTTCAATTGTAGATGCCCATTCTAGAATCACCTGGATATTTTTGTTGAAACACAAATCTGAAACTCTTAACAATTTTTAAACAATTCATGGAACTTGTTAAAGTTCATTTTCAGTCAGTGATTAAATCTGTCCAATCTAACTGGGGGGGGTGGACTTGGGTATAGTCCATAGAGTCATTTGTCCCCACACTCACCATAAAATGGGAGTGTGGAGAGGAAACATAGACACATTGTTGAAACTGGCTTAGCACTTCTTGCTCAGGCCTCATTGCCTATGAGATTTTGGGGACATGCCTTTACTACAGCTGTCTACCTCATTAATAGAATTCCAACTCCAAAACTCTCTCAGAAATCTCCTTTCACTGTCCCATACAACAAAGACCCAGACTACTACTTTCTAAAAGTCTTTGGATGTGCATGCTACCCTTGCTTAAGGCCTTACAACAAAAAATAAGCTTCAGTTCAGGTCTACTGAATGTACTTTCCTAGGATATTTCCTCTTCCCACAAGGGCTATAAGTGCCTATCCAGTGATGGCAGGTTGTACATTTCCAAGGATGTACAGTTTAATGAGTTTAAATTTCCTTTTGCTAACAAAGGCAGTACAACTCCCCTCCCTCCAACTCAAACTAATGTTTCCACACCTATTCCTCTCACTGTCCTACCACCCATTCCATTTCCTCAAAGTCCTGCACCTGAAGTCATTCCCTCTCCCTCACTATATCTGTCTCCTTCTATTTCTAATTCTCCAACTCACCTTCAGTCTCCCATTATTGGCTCTCAGTCTAGCACTCAGTCATCTCCTCTTCTCTCTTTACACTCAGGGTTAACACCTCAGTACCCATCTTCATCAGTTTCCCCTACTGGTTCTCCTAGTCCTGTTCCTCATTACACTTAGTTGACTTCACTAATACAGCAGGTTCCTTCACCTGTGCAGCCTCCCTGTAATCTTCATCCTATGGTCACAAGATCAAAATCTAGAGTGTCACAAGTGCTAATGGTACATGCAGAACCACATACGCCTAAGGCTCTAAATCAACCACATTGGAAAGATGCTATGCAAGCTGAATATGATGCATTGGTCAGGAACAATACCTAGACTTTAGTTGATTTTCCTCCCCATAGTCAAGCCATTGGGTGCAAATGGGTGTTTAGAGTCAAGGAGAACCCGAATGGATCAATCAAAAAGTAGGGGTTTGATTACACTGAAACTTTCTCCCCTGTGGTGAAACCAGTTACTGTTAGAGTGGTTCTTACACTTGCTGTCACAAACCAGTGGGCCATCAAACAGCTAGATGTTAATAATGCATTCCTCAATGATTTACTTACTGAAGAAGTCTACATGGAGCAGCCTATTGGGTTCAAAAGTGAGAATCAGTTTCATGTGTGCAAACTGAATAAGGCCATATATGGCTTGAAGCAGGCCCCCCAGGTCTGGTTTGAAAGGCTTACACAAGCCTTGGTGCACTTTGGTTTCAAGTGTAGCAAATGTGATCCCTCCCTGTTTGTTTATGCCTCAGGTGGTCACAACACCTATATTCTCATCTATGTGGATGACATTATTGTCATAGGCTCCTCTCCCACTCGAATTTCTCATATTATTAACAAGCTAAAGCTAGAGTTTGCACTCAAAGAACTTGGTGATCTAGACTACTTTCTAGGAGTTGAGGTTAAAAGGCTATCCAATGGAGCTATTCTCCTATCTCAATCCAAGTATATCAGGGATTTTCTAGGCAAGGCAAATATGACAGAAGCAAAGCCACTGCCTACACCTATGACCAGTAATTGCAAGATCACCAAGCACGGGGGTAACTATCTATCTGATCCATCCCACTACAGGTCCATAGTTAGTGCATTGCAGTATGCCACCATCACTAGGCCAGAATTATGCTACAGTGTTGGCAAGGTATGCCAATTTCTCTCTCAACCCTTAGAGGAACATTGGAAGGTAGTGAAACGTATTCTCAGATACCTAAGAGGCACAATTTCCCATGGATTATTACTGAAACCAGCAACAAAAGGAAGCCCATTCAGTCTCCAAGCTTTCTGTGATGCAGTCTGGGTTGCAGATTCTGATGACAGAAGGTCGGTCTCAGGTTCCGGTGTCTTCTTTGGGCCTAACTTGGTCTCATGGTGGTCCAGAAAGCAAACATTGGTGGCAAGGTCTAGTACTGAAGCAGAGTATAGAAGCTTGGCTACCACTACAGCAGAGGTCCTATGGTTGAAATCACTGCTACAGGAGCTACAAGTTCCAATTATGGCTCCAGTCATATACTGTGATAACTTGAGCACAGTATCCTTTTCTCACAATCCAGTTCTTCACTCAAGGACCAAGCATATGGAACTGGACCTATTCTTTGTTCGAGAAAGAGTCATAGACAAATCTATTTCTGTTCAGCACCTGCCTGGACTTGACCAAGTAGCTGATCTACTAACTAAAGCTTTGACACAGACCAGTTTTGAGACACTTAGGAGTAACCTTGGAGTAGTATATAACTTCTCCTATGTAAACCCACCTTATGACTATAAAGGGGTATATTAGAGTGTATGTGTAGACTAGTGTATAGCTATGTTAGTTGAGCTTATGGTTAATCAGTTAGAGTTGCTGACTCATCAGCAACAGATTCAGTTATGAATCGTACCCTATAAATAGACATGTACACTCACATTATAATTCAATGAAAACAGATTCAGTTCATGTTCTTTACTTCCTTTCTCTCATTCTCTACTTCTAAGATTGGCCTAAAGTACCAGGTCAATGCCAGTAGAAACTCCTGCTTCAATTGAATAAGTGATGTTTGCATGAGGTGGAGAGGTAATCCTATCAATACCCTCAAAATCTGAAATAACCAAGCCCTGGCGTAATCCATGAAAAGGTGAGGGTCATTAAGAATTGTGCATATGTGATGATAAATAGGATTTCAAAGTTATATTCGATGAACAAATTGTCTTACCTTGAAATGGAGTGTGTACTTGAGTAAGCCAGTAGCAAGGTCACGGTTAGCATGCATTTTTACTCCATTCAAACTGGAGTAAGAGACCATAATGGTTGCCACACCCTTGCTAATTGAGCTAAAGTAGCCTGGCATGTGAATTCTCATCAACGCATCTCTATCTATAACAGTGTTGTTCTCATCAATCCCATTGATTGTTCCACCATCACCCATAGTGCTTAGCACTAGCCATAACCTTTTCTCTGTCCAGCCATACATTAGTAATTCAAAAACTTCATACTAATTGAAACAAAATCAGTAACATAATTTAACATATATGTTGCAGCCTATAATAAGCAGCATATTGATTTAGGAAACAATCTCCTTCGTCCCTTGGTCTAAGCAGCAAATCCTATCATCCCTTTCAACCATTTGGCCTATTTCACCCTAGTGGCTAAAAATAAGGAAGCAAACAAAAAGTAAAGAAAAGAAAGGGCAAAACAAAAAGGAAAAGAAAGACCACCAACAATGTGAATTGGAGGTAGAGTGTGAGAGGCAGGATTTGGGTGCAACACTACTAGGACCCGAGGATATGGTGTGATATGGGTTGAGGTAGGATGAGCAGGGAAGTTAGGTGAGGGTGAGGGTGAGGGTGAGGGTGAGATAGGGTGACTTGATGTAGGATTAGGCAAGGTGGGAGGAGAGGTTATGGGATGCAGGGGTTGGTTTTGGGTTTCAAGGGAAGGTGGTTGAATCATGGGAATTGGAGGTAGAGTGTGAGAGGCAGGATTTGGGGATGAATTTGAAGAGTCAAAGAGATCATGATAAGGGAACCGAAGCTCATTGAAGATCACATCCTAAGAGATAAACATACGACCAGTTGGAGAGAGACATTTGTAGCCTTTGTGAGTGGAAGAATAGCCTAAAAAGAGACATTCATGGGGCCTAAATTCAAGATTGTGACTGTTATATGGCCTTAAGAGAGGAAAACAGGCACATACAAACACTTTTAGGAAGCTGTAATCAGGTGGTTGTTTGAAAAGCTTTGTGTGAGACACTTCTTTGCCAATGGAAGTGGAGGGCAGCCTGTTTATTAAGTAAACTGTTGTCAAGAAAGTTTGATCCCAGAATTTGAAAGGAAGAGAAGCATGAGCAAGAAGAGTAAGACCTAATTCAACAATGTGTCTATGTTTATGTTCTACAACACCATTTTTATGGTTTGTATGAGGGCAAATCACTCTATGTGTGATGCCAAATTCTTGAAGGACCTTGGGGAAGGAATGAAACTCACCACCACAGTCAGTTTGAATGGCTTTAATTTTGCTGTTAAATTGGAGTTCAACCATGTTTTTAAAGGTTAGGAATGTTTGTAAGGCTTCAGATGTGACACCCTTCTACCCCGCATGTTATAAGGCATTTAAAATAAAACAATTTAAATGAAAAACATGCATTTGTTGTATAAAATAAAAACCTTTGTCCATGGGTAGAAAAGTCCCACATGAACCAGTTCACAACGCGGAAATAAAAAGTTTAAAACAATTAACATATCAATAAACAACCCAACCCCGATGTCACATACAGAGCTGGTATAACCGTTCCGGAATAAAATCCACGGAATTACAACTGAAAACTAACAACGAACAAAACATAAACTAGCCCTAACTATGAGTGGCGGCTCCTCAGAGTCACTCCTCTCCGGGCTGCTCGTCATCCTCTGCAAGGTGCCGATCAGGCCAACAACAGACAAACAAACAAACATAGGAAGTAAGAATCATGTAACATAATAGCAAGGAATAGGTAGTAAAGTAACTCATACAGGCATGGCACCAACATAATCATACATCAACAACATCAACAATTCAACATGCTATGTAGTGAAATGCAATCCTACTCCGCTAAACCAACAATGCATGTGGATCCACTAAACTCGGGATGGACGACTTCAGAGTTAAATATCCACATTGAGAATCTACTCAACGCCGGAGAATCTACTCCTTGGATAGCCAACGCATCAAACCAACGAATGCCTCGTCACGGGGGCGCTAGGAGAATCTACTCCAACCGTGGATGGCCAGATCGCCGTACTCTAGGACGACCTCCCCTATGTCGAACATCCCTAAACAACAACTCTCCGATGCAATGCGTATGCAACACAACAACAGTGGCAACACCACCTCCATAACTCCAAAGGAATCGACCGAAGATAACAGCGGAATCAACCGCAACAACTTGCCTCGCGAAATCTACCTGAGGACTTAAGCGGAATCAACCGCAGTACCTGGGGCAAACTCTCGGCCACCAAGGTACAACAATAACACATTAGACCCAAACCGCGAGGTCAAGGCTTCCTTGGCCAAAAAGCACCAAGGCATAGCTCAACAGCTTGCGGTATACAATGGGCACCGACTTATCAACTCGACACTTCACCATCTCATCAACTTAATCATCTTTGTTGAGCATTAGCCAAGTTGTCTAATCTTTATCATTAATCAACTCATCATTATTGGGGAATGGGGTTTGAAACCCCTTAAATTCCTTTAATTATGTTCTGTCTAGGAGGGTTGAGCACAGTCGTGCTTAACCCCCAGCACGGTCGTGCTTAAACACGTGAGGGGTGTGCTGCCCTTTAAGTGAAGCACAATCGTGCTTCTTATTGAGCATGGTCGTGCTCTTTGTCCTGCACGGTCGTGCTCATCGCGCGACAGTGTTGTTCTGGGCAGGAACAGTAACCGAGTTTCAACCAATTTCAAGGGTTTAATCCGTTAATCATCCTAAATCCATTATTAGCACGTTTAAGGGTTAAAACTCAGCATTAACAATAGCAACAACTCAATAACATCATCATGTTAATAACAACGATTAACAAACAACAATCATGATCATATTCAACATAAATCAATCATCATAAACCAACCAGAAACATGCATTATAACATAGCCTTGAATCATATAATCATAAAAATCAAATAACGTTGGGGTTATGGGAACCCCTTTTACTTTACCCTAACCCCAAGCCTATGTAAACACCACCCTTCTCCCCATACCTGGATTGAAGGTAGCTCTCTAACAGCATCCTAACAGCAACCGGTTCCTCCCCTAAGGCGGCTCAACCTCAAACAATACCTAAAGACCAACACAGATGCACAGGGCTCTCCAACGGCTTCCAAAACTCCAAGAACTGGCTGAGTTTAGCGGTAACAGGGAAGAACACTGTGTCAGCCGCAACAAGGTTAGCAGCCACCAAAAGTAGGGTTAAAAAAAATCGCAACCCTCGGTTCTGTGCGTATATATAAAACTCGGACCTGAGCACGGTCGTGCTCAACTTAATGTCACCGAGACACGGTCAGCACATTGAGCACGGGCGTGCTCACTATTGAGCACGGTCGTTCTCAACTTAAAATCAGAAATACGCTTCTGACTTTAAGCACGGGCATGCTGGCTAATGAGCACGGGCGTGCTCATGTACCAGAAAGGGACTTTTAAGCCAAAAATCCCACTAAGCCCTCAACCGAAACAGCTTTATAAAACACTTCCGAAAAACGGGGTGTTACATCAGACTTCTTTTTGAGCAAGAATAACCATATGAACCGAGTATTAGCATCAATAAAAGAGATGTAATAAGTGAAGCCAATAGAGGAATCAACAGGGGCAGGGCCCCACAAATCACTATGAGTTCAAAGGGGTTGGCATACACAGTAGTAGAATGATGAGAGGGTAGCGATGAGCCTTTCCAAGAGAGCAAGAAGAACAAAATTCACTCATTTTATTTCCAATTGAAAGATTACAAGATTGTAATACATTCTATAGAGTATCCTTGTTAGGATGACCTAGGCTAAGGTGCCATGTGTTGAGTGATACATGTGCAATGGTATTAATAGTGGGAACAAGAACATTATAATTGGCATTTGAATTACAATTGTTTGAACTGAAAACAGAACCAGAATGAGAAGAAGACTTGGCGAGAAGCTGAAGGTTGGTGAACTTGTATAGTCATTAGCTCCAACATCTCCTCGGAGTAAGACCTCAATGGAATCTTGAGATTTCACAAGACAAACATTAGGATGAAACTCGAAGAAAACACGATTATCTTTACCAAATTGACTTACACTCATAAGATTCTTTGTGATGTTAGGAACATGTAACAAATTATGGAAAACTAAATTAACATTAGAATTAAGTGGTGACTTGAAATAAGAAGAGCCAAAAGAAAATGGATAGACCTTGACTGTTACCGACTAGAATGTGATCAGAGCCTCCATAGGGCATAGGGTTTTGAATGTTCTACATGTCAACTGTGACATAGTGAGAAGCCCCAGAATCCGGGTACCACTGGCTAGAGAAACTTGGCTGAGATGAAGCAGCTAACACAGTCTTGATGCAGCGTTTGGCACTGTCATTGTGCCCTTATCAATCGTAGGTGTTATCACCCATTACAACTTATTAGTACTACTCATCAGCACTGTTCAACGTTACTGTTCACACGATTATTGTTCATCGACCACTGTTCATCGTGCACTGTTTGTGTGATTACTGTTTAGGCGGTACTGGTCATCGCGCACTGTTCACATGTTGCTGTTCACCATGGTATTGTTCACGCATACTGTCAGCTTGTTTTTCCTCCTCTTCTATGGCAGAAACTGAAGCGCAAATCTGTCAAAATGACTTGGATCATTTGCGGACCCTTCTTGACTCTCTCAGTAAGCCTTCTGGTTCTTGTTCTTTGGCAATGACTAGTAAGAGTTTTTGCTCCCACTCCTTTACTGCCTCTGGTATATCCCTAAGGATGCTTGGATTTTTTACTCTGGTGCCACTGATCATGTGACCTTCCATTGCAAATTGTTCTCCTCTAATACCTCACCTTCTAGTATTCATTCTATTACTGTTGCTGATGGTTCTCATACCCGTGTGGTTGGTTCTAGAAATATTGAATTTCAATCGTCTTTAAAACTAGAAAATGTGTTTCATGTTCCCAAACTTTCCAATAACTTGATCTCTATTCATAAACTTACTCGAGACCAAAACTGTGCAGTAACCTTTTTCCCTTCTCATTGTGTTTTTCAAGATCTTGCCACCGGGAGGACGATTGGAGTTGCTAAGGAACAGGGAGGGTTGTACTATTTGTATAATGAAAGAAATGGTCAGAAGGTGCTGTCTTCCTGCTTCCAGTCCGAGTCTTACCCTCCTGCATCACAGGTCTGGCTTCAACACAAGCGTCTTGGACATCCTCCATTTTCTCTTATTAAGTCTATGTTTCCGTCTTTGTTTTTACAACAATCTGTTGAGTCTTTTAAGTGTGATGTCTGTCAGTTTGCTAAACATTATCGTGTTTCTTTTCCTTCTAGTTTTAATAAAAGTGTTGAACCATTTGATCTTATACATTCTGATGTTTGGGGACCTGCCCCTATTTCTAATATTTCTGGTGCCAGATGGTTTTGTTTCCTTTATTGATGATTGTACTCAAGTAACTTGGATTTTCTTGATGAAGGATAAATCAGAAGTACCCCAGCTTTTTGTTCATTTTTATCATATAGACACAATTTGGGAAAGGCATTAAAAGATTACGTTCTGACAATAGGAAAGAGTATGTCAATCATAGCCTTTCAAGCTTTAATAGTGAACAGGGCATCATCCATGAATTTACATGTGTTGACAACCTACAACAAAATGAGGTTGCAGAAAGAAAAAATCGCCACTTACTTGAAGTTGCTCGAGCCCTTCTCTTCCAAATGTCAGTCCCAAAGTTATATTGGGGAGAAGCAGTATTGACTGCTGCCTATCTGATTAATCGAATATCAGAGAGATGTAAAGGTGTCTGTTGAACGGAGAGAGAAAGAAGGTTAGAATAACAAATAAGAAATGGAAGGTAAATGCTATTCACCGGTTAAAATTACAATTTTTTTTTTTTCTATTTTCAATGCATTGGAACAGTGCAAGCATACTCTCTCAAATGCTGAAATGCATTTCCAAAAAAAGGTTGCATTGGAAACAACATATATGATCCATGGCCAATCACATGCGTGATATATTTAGGAAGATGAAATGAGTATGCAAAATGACTCCCTAAAAGATGAAAGTGTAAATGCTTCACTTAATTGCTCAGTAAGACGTGTACTATTACGCTATTAAATATTAAAACAATTATTAATTTAATCAATCAGTCTGATAAATTACAAAATTACCCCCAGTTTTGGAGGGAAAAAATACCCCCAATGACTGTTACTTTTATATATATAAAGATTTTCTACAGTGAGCCACCAGATGAATCCTCTTTGCCAGAATGAATAGCAATACAAGTACAATTCATTTGTAGTTCAAGCGTAGCAGCAGGAAACTACCATCATTCACCATCCACTTTGGCATCAGTTCCACTATAAGCATCATATATTGTTGGCATGGAATGGTTTCATTCTGGTTAAGGTTTTACAGGAAATGTCTTGAAGAGATGTAGTTCTGCTATTGAAGACTATAACTCACAGTTATAGTCTTCCAATTTTGACAACAAAAACATTTCTTCCAGTATTTTATAGATCTCCTCGGATTGAGGGTGTGATTCATCCGCCACCAAAAATTCTTTGAATTCGCCTTCTATCTCTATTAAGCTATGACCAGGAATTTTCTTCACGCCCTTTTCTCTCATCAAACTTCGCACCCTCTTTACGTCAGCCCATTTTCTCTCATTAGCACAAATATTAGCCAGCAACACATATATTCCACTGTCATCTGGATCCAAGCTTAGAAGATTACAAGCTGACAATTTAGCCAGCTCAACATTGCCGTGCATTCTACAAGCATTTAGAAGGGCACCCCAAGCAGCCTCACTAGGTTGCATTGGCATATTTGTTATTAACTTATACGCTTCTTCAAGGAGCCCATTTCTTCCAAGTAGATCAATCATACATGCATAATGTTCCCTTTTGGGTTTTATCCCGTAGTTCCTTTCCATGGTGTCAAAATAGTGTTGACCTTCTAAAATTAACCCACCATGACTGCACGCTGTTAACAAACTCACAAATGTAATATCATCTGGCTTAAATGCCATATATCTCATGTGATTAAATAGGTTGACAGCTTGTTTTGCTAGACCATTAGCAGCATACCCTGCAATCATGGAATTCCAAGAAACCAGGTTTCTCTCTGACATTGAACTAAAGACTTCTGCTGCTGCATCTATGCTTCCACATTTGGCATACATATCTATAACCGCATTTCCCAGAGTAACACTAAGGTGCATTCTCTTTCCTTTGACAAAGTATTCATGAATCCAACTACCCAAACTCAAGCAACTCAGCTGGCCACAAGCAGATAGCACACTTACTAAGGTGTGCTCGACCATAATCATACCTGCCCCAATCATTTCATGAAACAACTTTAATGATTCCTTGGATAGGTTATTCTGAGAATACCCTGCGATCATTGCATTCCACGAGACTACATTTTTCTGAGGAGTTTGATCGAAAAACCACCTTGCAGATTCTAAGTCGCCACATCTAGCATACCCACTAACCAGACTAGTCCATGAATAAACATCCCTAGTTTCCATTCTGTCAAAAAGCTCTCTTGCACTCATCAAACAGCCACATTTGACATACATGTCCAACAAGGCATTGTGCAAACTCAAGCTGCACCTCATACTCTTCTTATCTATGTTTTCATGAATACTTTTCCCCATATCAAGATCACCCTTCTGAGAGCATGCTGAAAGCACAGCAATCAAAGTCACCTCATTTAGCTCAACATCGCTCACCAACATCAAATTGAATAGCTCCATAGCCTCATCAGAACAGTTAAGGGCTGCATACCCATCAATCATTGTGGTCCAAGTAACAACATCCTTATCAGAACTTTCATCAAACACCTTGCGTGCATTCTCCAACCAACCGCACTCTGCATAAAAATGGATCAACCCATTACGCACAAGCAACTCAGAATCAAAACCTGTTTTCAGAACCACACAGTGCACGAATTTCCCCTCCCAAACTCCCCTCAACTTCTCGCACGCCTTGAACGCGAAAACGAAACTCCTGCAATCCATCATTTCAGCTCGCTCTCGCATCATCTGAAGGAAGAAGGAGAAAGCAATGGTAGGAATTTTGGCTTTAACGTAGCCTCTGATCATGGTATTCCACATGTAGGTGTTGGGTTTCTCAATCTGGTCAAAGAGAACACGGGCATGGCGAATGTCTCCGACGTCGGAAAGAGCACAGAATGCTAAGACCCGGCTCACGGGGAACGTGTGGGAAATGAGACCGTTTCGCGTCATGTGGGCTTGAATCTGCTTTAGTTGGTGCATGGTGGAACAAGATTCCATGATTACGAGCGTTGGGTTTGTGATGACGACGTTGGTTGTTGAGTTCCATTTGAATTGGTTGGTGGAAACCGACGCAGAAGACGAGAATGGGTTGCTTGGTTGAAGGAGGAGTTTGCAGAAGAGAAGAGAGAATGGTTTGGATATTTTAGCGGTTGAAGCTGAACATAGAGAAAAGTGACGAAGTGGAACAAGCAGTTTTTTCATTTCTCATTTCATGTCCAAAAAAGAAAAGAAAAATCCTGCCTTCACCACTGAGTCACTGACTCTCCCTTTCCTCTGCATTCTGTGTTTTTCCTCAAACCCACATGTCTGCCTTGCTGCTTGCTTACCATGTGTGTTAGTAACTTTTTGTTTTTATTTTTTTTATTTTTTATAAAAGTAACTTTTTAGTTTTTTTTTTTTGAATAACGACAGACGAGTAATTGAGAAAAGAATAATAAGGTGACATTTTGTTCTTAAAAAATGAAAAATATCAATCTGATTCCAAGAATATAAGATACGAATCAAATTATTTTTTTTAGGATAATTTTTAGCAACATTTTAATTCCCTATCAGAGATTATTTTGACCAACATTTTACATTTTTGATAATCAAATTGAAATTTTTTATTTTTCAAGAACCAAAATGTTACGATGTTTTTTTGTCGAGGACTAGTTTAGATCTTTATTCTTTGTTTTTTATTTGATAGCTACTTCTGACACCTCAAATTAGCTCCATCTTGTACCACTTTTATACTTTTCCTTTCCAAAAATACCCTTCACCACCCACGTTAATATCTCATTTCCCTTCCATTTTTTTTCACACCTATCATCTACGCTATTTTTTCACAGAGTTGTGTTATCGTGACAACCAACCATGGACAACATACGGGATAACCTGCACTGTAGCACTATTATAGCGTTATTGTAGTGCTACTTTTATTTCTTTTTTTTTTATACAATTTTTGACATTTTAAAAAAAAAAAAATTTATTTCTAAAAAAAACTCATTAACCAGATAATGAGCTGAATTAACCAGATATTTGTACATACTTAACCAAAATTTTATTTCTCAAAAAAAGCCATTAACCAGATAATGAACTGAATTAACCAGACATTTGTACCTGATTAACCAGATATTTATACATACTTAACCAAAATTTTATTTCTCAAAAAAAGCCATTAAGCAGATAATGAACTGAATTAATCATATATTTATACCTGATTAACCAGTTATTTGCACATATTTAACCAAAAAATTTTATTTTTCAAAAACACTCATTAACCAGATAATGAACTGAATTAACCAGATATTTGTACCTGATTAACCAGATATTTGCACATACTTAACCAAAATTTTATTTCTCAAAAAAACCCATTAACCAGATAATGAATTGAATTAACCAGATATTTGTATTTAATTAACCAATTTTTATTTTTAAAAGAAAGTCAAATTTTGTAAAAATAAAAATAACGCTATACTGTTGAACTATACGGGTTGTCCCGTATAGTTGTCAAATTTTGTTGTTAGAAAAACATTACTCCTTTTTCACACCTCATTTGCACACCTCAATCCCTATTTCTCATACCTATTCACCATTCTTGCACCTCCATTGGCTTCATCATTCACGCTGCATGAATGGAAAAGAGAGTATTGAAGCGCTATCGTTTTGTGAACGTCCATTCATCGGGTGAGATTCTCATAGAACTGTTCATGTTGTAATGTCCAAAATTTAAATTCCGGATAGCATCCGGATAATAAAATTCAGACGTGTAAAATGGCCTTCCAGAATTTAAAATCCGAATGGGTAAATTGGCAACCTGTAATGGTATAGACTCACCGTAATTTTATTTCCAGATATTTGAAATTTTACACATTTGGAAATTATTTTCCGGACATGTCAAATGTTAAACATTCGAAATTTAATTTACAGATTAGAAAATGACATGTCGTAGAGTATTCAGAGTTTAATTTTCGGACATCTGAAATTTAAACATCCGGAAACTAATTTCCGAACGTGTAAAACTTTAAACATCCAGAGTTTAATTTCCGAATGTACATTTTACACATCCAAAATTTCGAATGTGTGAAATGTCCTAATTTAGCATTTCAAAAAAAAAAAAAAAGCAATATTGTGTTCTGATTATTTGTTATGACGCATCTAGTTTTATGATTGTGTTCAGTGGACATGGAAGACTATTTTGCCAAGCTATCTGGGGAATTGGACATGCCAAGTAATATAGGAGAGGTGGAGATGTAAGAATAATTTTTCATTTGCCTTGATTGTAGTCTTGAAAAACACTAATATATTGTTATGTTGTTTTTTTCAAAATCATGTGAGCATAGAGAGGTTGTATATTCCGAGTGTAAATGAGATTGTTGATTGTAGTGATGCATTCACCACAACAGAGGTGGTTGAATAATGAAATATTATTAGTATTATGCTATGACATTGTGTGAACATTATAACATCATGCTTTATTTTTATTGTCAGGTATTTCCAACTCGAGATGATATGTTGACTTGGGCTCGAAAAGTTGGTAAAAAGAATGGGATTGTTGTTGTCTTTCACAAGTCAGACACAGGAGATAATGGAAGGACGACAGTAGTAATTCTTGGTTGCGAAAGGGGTAGGAAGTATAGACCATACAAGAAGGAGTTAACTCGCAAGGTGACCAAAACTAAAAAAATGTGAATGTCCCTTCAAAGTAAAAGGAAAGTTATAGAAAAACAGTGAGGGATGGAAACTTAATGTAGTGTGTGGCTTTCACAACCATGAGTTAGTGGAAACATAAGTGTCGAAGAGAGGTTTTTGGTCGATGTTATGACAAAGAGCATGGTGAATCCAATAAACATATTACTTAATGTTCTGGATATTTCCTAATGGGCCTAAAGGCTCACTTGTTTTTCCTATAAAAAAAAGGCCTTGGAGAACAAGGAAAGTCTCTGACTCTTCATCTCCTCCATAGACTCTCCCCTTCTCTCTAAACAAAAACATGTGAGTGCTATCTCCAAGCGAGAACCGGATCTGGCCTACATCATATGTGTTCATCCCTTTCCCTCAAAGAGAACTATGCATGGCTCTGGTTTCCCCATTGGTAATACGTACGATCAGAGTTTCCCCTTTGTCAAGCCCAACATCGAGGCATCCCCCTTTGTGTACAACAGTAGACCATGAGCCCCCAACTAGAGGCACAAACCAGCAACCTGAAGCATCAAGAAGAAGTTCAACATTGCCGAGAGCCTTTTTCGTACACTCTGCACTTTTCTACTGTCGGATCTGGATTCTTTTTGGGCTTCATCAGAACATTGGCGCCATCTTTGAGAACCGTAATATCTTATTCCTGCCATCGCTTTTTCACCATGGAGCTACCGACTTTGTCAAGCGTTAGAAAATGACTCTAGTATGTTTTGATTAGACTTTGATTCACTAATCATTTGCCAAGTTTAAATGGTATGTAAAGATCATTTAGTACAAGGACATAAATGCAAAGGATCAAAGGAGAAAGACAAAGGCAAAGCAATGATCATGATTGGAATGCTTGAAGATGAAGAAATCTCAAATGAAGAATCACAAGGAATCTCAAGCAAAGGAACTTAGAAAGTTTTATGTAAAGAAGAGTTTTACTTATTTTTTTTTTATTTAACTCTCTCAATTAATTCAAATTAAAAATGGTTTTCACAAATTAAAATTGAACTTAAAAAGAAAAAGGTTAATTGAAAGGTCTGTACATCTATGTACTTTCAGTTAATTAACTATTTTTTAATGAAAACCTATGTGTACATCAATGTATAAATGTTATACATCAATGTATACATCGATTGATTCAAGAACAACTTGATATGTATGCAACCTAAGCTTCTGTAAATCGATTAACACATCGATATATAAAGTGAAACAGAAGCCAGTACTTTTTGAAATAAGCATACAATCGATTGATACATCGATGTATAAGGCCAAACAGAGGCCAAGAATCTGTTTCATATACATCCAATCGATTAGTACATCGATGCATACACAAAACAGAAGTAAGTCATGTGTTTTCAAAGAACCAATCGATTGACACATCGATGCATAAGCCCAAACAGAGGCAAAGACTTTTTGAAATGATTATGCAATCGATTGTGCAATCGATGTAAAGACTTCTAGGCTGTTGATGCTTGTGATTTTCAAGAACACAATCGATGCATACATCTATGTAACAATGAGAATCAAGAACTATCAAGAATCCAATCGATTGAGCAATCGATGTACTCAGTGTAAAAATTGCAAATCTTGTTTAATACATCGATTAGGCAATCGATTGACTGGCATAATCAATTTTTGATAAAAAGTTTGTTTTGATCTTAACTAACTTTTTAAAGTGTACCCAACAGATCTATTTTGATATACACCTATATAAAGGCTTGGGCAAACGTTTTCAAGGAATCAATTCATTCAATTCTGAAAGTTTACACGAAATTGAGAGAGAGCTTTTTCATTGAGAATAGTTAAAATTTCTGCTAAGTGCTTCAAGTTGTAACATTTCTGATTTCTTAGAATCTGAAAAATCAATCTTTTTATTGTGAAAGGAAGAGAATAGAGAGAAGGTTTTCTCTCTGTGTGTTGATCTAAGAGTAGAAAGGACTCTTAGAGGTTTGACAAGAGTAGAAGGGACTCTTGGAAATTACAAGTTTGCTTTGTCTAAAAGCTGTCACTGGGTAGAAGGAACCTGAGTTGTGAAGCTTTGTAAAGAATTTTGTAAGGGGACTGGATGTAGGTTACTAGAGGAGGTAGCTGAACTAGGATAAAACTCGGTTTGCATTTCTCTCTATCCCTTAACTCCTTTAACTGCTTTAATTGTTGAATATATGTGGTTAAGTTTTAGTTAAGGAAAATTTGTGTATGTTCTAATCTGAAAAACTATCTTTCTCAATCTTTCTTGTTAAAGAATCAAGTGTTGAATCAAATAAACTTGCAAAAACTTATTTTGTTTTGTTGGTTGGCAAAATCTTTTCAAAAGTGTTAGAAAAGTTTCAGTTTTTACTTAAAGGGGAAAAGTTCTCAAAAATCTTATATACTCAATTCAACCCCCCTTCTTGAGTATTAGAAGCCACAACCAACAAGTGGCATTAGAGCTTTCACTCTTGTGTAAAGCCTAACAACTTAAGAGGATGGCTTCAAATGACATCTTGGGAGAAGTGGCTTCTCTAGCAAGACCCTCTGCATTCAATGGCACTGCCTATATGTATTGGAAAGAAATGATGTTAATATTCCTTGAGGCAAGTGGTCTTGATATGTTAGATGCTGTTGAGAATGATCCATACATCCCTCATAATCTTGATGCAAATGGCACCAAGACAAATAAGCCTAGAGCTTAATAAGATGATGAGGACAAGAAAAAAGTAGGTTATAATGCTAAAGCTAAGAATATTATAACTGCTGCTTTGAGTTATGATGAATTTTTCAGGGTCTCTAATTGTAAGACAACAAAACAAATGTGGGATATGCTGCAAATTACTCATGAAGGGACAAGTGATGTGAAGAGAGCAAGAATGAACTCACTCATGCACGAATATGAACTCTTTCACATGAAGAAAGATCAATATATCAATGATATGCAGAGGAGGTTCACTCATATTGTGAATCAACTAAATGGACTTGGAAAGACTATTTCAGATGAACAACAAATCAACAAGGATATGAGGTGTTTGACAAGAGAATGGCAACCAAAGATCACTGCTATAGCTGAAGCAAAAGACTTAGAAACCATGGACATTGCTTCCTTATTTGGAAAGTTGAAAGAGCATGAAATGAAACTACATAGACTGAATGATCATGAAGAGAAGGAGAAGAAAAAGAAAGGCTTATCACTAAAGGCTCATATCTCCAAAGAAATTCATGACAGTGATGAAGATGAAGCACTTGAGGAGGATGAAGATTCTGACGAAGACATGGGTTTGTTGGTTAGAAAATTCAAAAGGTTCCTCAAGAAGAAAAAACCTTTCAACAAAAGGCCCTCAAACTTCTTTTCCAAAAAGAATTCCTCAAAGACTGAAAGTTCAACATCAAATGTGAAGTGCTATGAATGTGGAAAAATTGGACATTACAAGAATGAGTGTCCAAGGCTTCAAAAGAAGGACAAGCATGACAGCTTTGAGTCCAAAGATAAGAAGAACAAAAAGCCAAGAAGAGCATACATAGCATGGGAGGAAAATGGCATGGATTCCTCTGAAGAATCTGACGAAGAAGAAGCAAATCTCTGCCTTATGACTAGTCATCAAAGTGACACAGAAATTGAAGATAAGGTAAATGATCTTCCCCCTACTTATGATGAAGTGCAAGATGCTTTTGATGAATTACATGGTGAATATCTGAAAATTGCTAAGCAACTCACATCATGTAGAAAAGTCATTGCTAAACAATGTAGTGATTATGCATCTCTTCAAATTAAGAATAAGGAATTGGAAGCTAAAAAAAGTAGGCTAAGTGCATCTAGCTCTACATGTCATAATTGCAATATGCTTGAAAAAGAGGTTGAAAAACTGAAAATCACTCTCTCTAAATTTACTTTAGGAAGAGATAATCTTAATGCAATTTTTGGACAACAAAAAGGTGTATATGATAAAGCTGGAATATGATACAAACAAGCTATGCATGAAAAATCCTTTAAGAAACTATTTGTTGCTCCTTAGACTTCTACTAGTCCTTTTGTAAGATGTTTTTATTGTGCAAGAAAAGGACATACTGCATCTACATGTTACTTTAGAAATCCTTCAAGGATAAATGTTAAGCAAATATGGGTTCCTAAGGGAACATATGTTATGACTAACAACAAAGAACCCAACCAGATTTGGGTACCTAAAGGAAAAGTTTGAAAATCTGTCTTGTAGGTGTGTTTGAAGGCCAAGACTTCAAGTTGATACCTAGATAGTATAGGAATCCCATCATTCCTCTATAGATAGTGGCTGCTCCAAACACATGACAGGAGATATTACAAAATTCACAACCTTTACTTCAAAAGAAGGAGGAAATGTAACATATGGTGATAATAACAAAAGGTAAAATACTTGGTGTTGGGACAATTGGAAAAAGTCCAGCAACAAGGATTGAAGGAGTTCTCTATGTTGAAGGGCTCAAGCGCAATCTCTTGAGCATAAGTCAACTTTGTGATAAAGGGTATAAGGTAGATTTCAATTCAAATATGTGTATGATTGATCTAGAAATGATAAAAACATGAAGTTGACAGGAAATAGAGTAAACAATATTTACATGCTAGACTTAGACAATTTATCTTCAAATGATGCATGTTGTTTAATCTCTAAAGAAGAAGAAAATTGGCTATGGCATAGGAGAATAGCTCATATTCAAATGGATCACTTGAACAAATTGATTTCCAAAGAATTTGTAAATGGTCTACCTAAAGAGAAGTTTATGAAAAATGGTTTATGTGATGCTTGTCAAAAGAGCAAACAAGTTAAAACTTCTTTTAAAGCTAAAAATATTGTTTCCACAAGTAGACCTTTACAATTGTCGCACATGGATCTCTTTGGTCCCTCTAGAACAAAGAGTTTTGGTGGAAATCTTTATGCTCTAGTGATTGTGGATGATTTCTCTAGATATACATGGACATTGTTCTTAGCACACAAAAATGATGTTTTTTCTGCTTTTAACAAATTGGCCAAACTTGTACAAAATGAGAAAGAAATGAAAATTGTATCTATAAGGAGTGATCATGGAGGTGAATTCCAAAATGAAGAATTTGATAATTTCTGTGATGAGCATGGTATACAACATAATTTTTCAGCACCTAGAACTCCACAACAAAATGGAGTAGTTAAAAGAAAGAATAGATCTCTAGAAGAGATTGCTAGGACCATCTTAAATGACTCTAATGTGCCAAAATATTTTTGGGCAGATGCTGTAAGTACAGCTTGCTATGTACTAAATATAGTCTTAATTAGACCTATCTTAAAGAAAACTCCTTATGAGTTATACAAAGGAAGAAAACTGAATATCTCTCATTTTCTTGTTTTTGGTTGTAAATGCTTTGTGCTGAACAATGGCAAAGATAATCTAGGCAAATTTGATCCTAAAGCTGATGAAGGCATTTTCCTAGGCTATTCTATAACTAGCAAAGCATTTAGAGTTGACAACAGAAGAACTCAAACAATTGAAGAATCTGTACATGTTACATTTGATGAATCTAACCCCAAGAGGTTGGGAAAGGATGTTTGTGAAGATGATGCAGGTAATATGGAAGAAAATCAGACTGAAGAACGACAAGAAGATGCAAATATGGATGATGTTGCACAAAATCCAGAAAAAGAACCATATGAAGAGCTACCTAAAGAATGGAAGATTGTAAGGAATCATCCCTTGGACAACATCATTGGTGAAATATCCAAAGGGGTAACTACTAGACATTCTTTAAGAAATGCATGTAACAATATGACTTTTAGCCCAGGCCTGGCCTTGAAATGCATTCTGCCGGGTACGACTTTGCCAGATACACAAGACTCTCACTTTTTTGCCTGGTCCGAGATCTATTGCGGAAACTCGCAAGTGATAAGTGCTTATTTGAGAGTCGATCGAATAAAGCTCCTATGACCAGCCCGTGTCTTGTTGTTCGATCCGCTCTCCCTGTTGTTCCAGCTCCAGTTGGTGGTGATACTGTTCTCACAGAGTGAACGAGATTCGGATCAATCATAAAAAAGTAAAGTAGGACAGAACCATTCGCTGCGAACAAGTCTTCTGAAAGAAGCAGTTCTCTTATCCGCTATTGTTAGCTACCAAAAACTATTAATGATGCTATTGTTGATGAAAATTGGATCATGGCAATGCAAGAAGAATTAAATCAGTTTGAAAGAAACAAAGTTTGGGAACTTGTTCCAAAACCCAAGGATAAACAGATAATTGGTACAAAATGGGTGTTTAGGAACAAACTTGATGAGAATGACATTATAATAAGGAATAAGGCTAGATTAGTAGCTAAAGGATATAATCAGGAAGAAGGCATAGATTATGATAAAACTTATGCACCTGTGGCTAGGCTAGAAGCTATAAGAATGGTGCTAGCATATGCATGTATCATGAATTTCAAATTATATCAAATGGATGTTAAGAGTGCATTCCTTAATGGTTTTATACAAGAAGAAGTGTATGTTGGTCAACCATCAGGTTTTGAAATAAATGATTTCCCAAATCATGTTTATAAACTCACCAAAGCCTTGTATGGACTTAAACAAGCTCCAAGGGCTTGGTATGAAAGGTTAAGCAACTTTTTATTACAAAAATGTTTTACTAGAGGTAAGGTTGCCACAACACTTTTCACAAAAAGAAAAGGTAAAAATATACTACTTGTACAAATATATGTTGATGATATTATATTTGGTGCTACTAATGATTCACTGTGTAAGGAATTTTCCAAGTTGATGCAAAATGAATTTGAGATGTCCATGATGGGAGAACTCACTTTCTTCTTGGGACTTCAAATTAAACAATGTGATGATGGAACCTTCATAAGCCAAGCAAAGTATTGAAGGAACTACTGAAGAAGTTTGGCATGGAGAATGCAAAGGAAATGGCAACTCCAATGAGTCCATCATGTTACTTGGACAAGGATGAACAAGGTAAAACTGTAGACATATCCAAGTACAGAGGTATGATTGGCTCCTTACTTTACCTCACAGCTAGTAGGCCTGATATAATGTTTAGTGTGTGCATGTGTGCAAGATATCAATCAAACCCTAAGGAATCTCATTTAACAGCTGTAAAGGGAATCATGAAATATTTGCTAGGAACTAAGGATATGAGGTTATGTTATGCTAAGGGATCAACTTGTAATCTAATAGTATACTATGACTCTGACTTTGCTGGATGCAAGTTGGATAGGAAGAGTACTAGTGGAACCTGCCACTTACTTGGGAACTTACTAGTTTCCTAGTTTAGTAAGAAACAAACAAGTGTGCCTTATTCAACTGCTGAAGCAGAATATGTTGCAGCAGGAAGTTGTTGTGCACAAATCCTTTGGATGAAACAACAACTCATTGACTATAGTGTTCTCTTAGAGAAAGTTCCAATCAAATGTGACAATACTAGTGCTATAAATCTAACTAATAATCCTATAATACATTCTAGAACCAAACATATTGAAATAAGACATCATTTCATAAGGGGTCATATTCAAATTGGAGATATAGTTATTGAATATATTGACACATCTAAACAATTAGCTGATATTTTCACTAAACCCCTTGCTAAAGAAAGTTTCTATTACATAAGAAGAGAATTGGGGATAATTGATCCAACCTATGCTTGATGTTTTGTATGTTGAATGCATGATTGCTTGATATTTGTTTTCTGTGCATCGATTTACCAATCGATTGGCTTAAGCAAAAATCCACATCCTATAGCTAGTACACAGATTGTGCAATCTATGTATAATCCTAGATATTCAAACTCTAGTGCCTGAACATCGATATACTAATCGATTGATCCAACCATTTTAGTCTCAGAAACATCAGCACATTGATTGCTACATCGATTGTGTGACCAAATCAGAATAGATGACTTTCTGGAAGTCTCTATGCATCGATGTTTACATCGATTGACCTGCAACTGAAATTAGAAAATCTCAATTTTTTAGCTCTGCTATAAATCGATTGCAACATCGATTGACACCTTGAACCATTTTGCATAGCTCTCTAAAAGAGCTTATGCATCGATTGTTACATCGATTTACATTGGGTTATTCAAACCAACCCTGTATATAAATCGATTATGACATCGATTGAGTGAAGTCTCCAGAACTTGGAGCTCACTGACTTGATCTATACATCAATTTATACATCGATATAGTGAATACTACTTCTAGTGGTCTCTCTGTCTCAGCTTATACATCAATTCTCACATCGATTGAGATCAAGTGTTAGAACTTGGTACTCTTTGTCTCAGCCTATGCATCGATTGCTACATCGATTGACAAAGTTAAAATTCTATTTCTGAAGCTTTGTACATCAATGTACTCAAAAGTTTAATCAGCTGGAAACCTTTAATAAATCGACTGATACATTGATTGACTGACGTAGGTCTTTAAATACCCAGCTTCTCCCTCCAAAATTTCTCACAATTTCAAATCAAAATCTTAATACCCAAACCCTAGTAGTGCTCAAAATCACTCCAATGGCATGAGTTAAGCAAAATGGACCTGCTACCCCTGTTCCTTCTAACTCCACTTCATCATCCTCAACCCAATCCTCCACACCTCAACAAGTTTCACCCCGTCCTGCTTCTTCGCGCCCTAAAAGGAAAGAACCAGAGAAATCTCAAAGGATGGACAAGCTTCCAATTAAGGAACTTGCAAAGAAGAAGACTCTTGATAAGGGAAAGAAAGCAGCTGAGTCCTCCAAACCAGCTCCAAAGAAACAAGAGAAGAAGAAGAAGGTGGTTTAGGAAACTACAAAGAAGAAAGAAACTCAGAAAAAGAGGAAGAGAACTGAGCAAGAAGAAGAAGAAAAAGAGGATGCTTATATGATCACAGAGATGGAATTGCTAAAAAGGTATTTTACTGATGATGAATCTATACTTCTCTACAAGAATGATTTCAAGAGTAGGGAAATACATGAAGCTAGGATTGTTGATTTCAATTATTTTGATGTCAATGAATTTAGCTTTCAAAAGATTTTGAAGGATTACAAGTTAACAAACTTTCTTCAAATCAAGACTGATATATATCCAACATTGATCAAGGTTTTTTACTGTACTTTTGAAATGGATAATATTGGTTTCTCTGCTGAAGTGAAAAACACTAGAATTGAGATGACATTTGAAGAGTTTGCTGAGTTTATTGGGATGGATTACTTGGGAAGTAATCTGGCTGGTGTAGGACCTGATAGTTCATGGCTGAAAGCCTATGATATGGAAGAAGCCAAGAAGGTGCTTCTACTTGAAAATGTACAAGAAGGAAGGATGATAAACATAAGTGCTATGCATGTACAACACAGATTACTGCAGTAAGTGCTAAGTAGGATACTCCTACCAAGGTCTGGTAATCATGCTATGGTCCAAAATAATGACCTTCTAATGTTGTGGGCCATGGTAGAGAAGAAACAGCTCAGCTGGAGTTACAACATTATCAAACACATGCTTGCACTGCAAAATCAGTGGTGCTACCCTACCCTATCTAGGCTTAGTGGTCAAATTGCTAAAACACTTTGAGGTTCCAATGGAAAATGAAGAAAGGTTCTATGCAAGACAAGTTACTCATAAGTTTGGAGAAAGCATAATCAGCAAGATGAAGCTTGCCAAAGGGAATGGAGAATGGGTGAGGGTGATAGGAAATGAAGCAAGAGGTGAAGTTGGACCTGAGATTGCTGAAATGAATGGCAAGATGGATAAACTGATCACAATGATTGAGGTGTTTGAGCAAAGGCAGTTCAAGCAGCATTTGATGATTAAGAGGACTTTAGACTACATGAGTCTAAAGATTAATGCTTTGGAAGGGCAAAATGGCCATTGTGCACCTGCACTTAGGCACTTGGCTGCACCTGCACCTACAACAGCTCCTCAAGAAGAAACACCAACTTCTGAGGATATTGTAAACATTGCTAGAGAATCTGTTGCTGCTGCTGCTGCTACTGACCTTGCACCTGATGAAGAAGGAAATCAAGAAGCTGAAGCTGCAACACCTGCACAACACACTCAAGGGCCAAGCAACAGTGATAATGCTTAGATCTTTAGGGCTTCTTAGTGTTAAGTTTGTGCTTAGGTTGTTAACATTTTGGTCTGTAATATCTTGAACAACTTTCTCTATATTTGACTCTTATCATTGCAATACTTTCATAATGTTTTGATATTTTGTGATGAATGAATGAATGTGTTAAGTATGTTTTTATTAGATTTATGCTTTATATCTCGCATAAATTCTTTTTGATAATGACAAAAGGGGAGAAAGGAAAGGGTACCATACTCAATCTATTAACACAATTGATTCTAAGTTCAGTGATCCTAAATGCTTTTAAACTGTCAAATAGACAGGGGAAGTAAACATATCAAATGAAATTCTGCTGCACCATTTAACTCTGATATATGTATTTTACTTCCAATGAATTCTTTCATATTAAAGTATGGTAAGTTTGTCATATATCAAAAAGGGGGGAGTTTGTTGGAAAATGACTCTAGTATGTAAAATTGATTAAACTTTGATTCACTAATCATTTCCCAAGTTTAAATGGTATGTAAAGATCATTTAGTGCAAGGACATAAATGCAAAGGATCAAAGGAGAAAGACAAAGGCAAAGCAAGGATCATGATTAGAATGCGTGAAGATGAAGAAATCTCAAATGAAGAATCACAAGGAATCTCAAGCAAAGGAACATAGAAAGTTTTATGTAAAGAAAAGTTTTACTTATTTTCTTTGATTTAGCTCTCTCAATTAATTCAAATTAAAAATGCTTTTCATGAATTAAAATTGAACTTAAAAAGAAAAAAGGTCTGTACATCTATGTACTTTCAGTTAATTAATTACTTTTTAATGAAAACCTATGTGTACATCAATGTATAACCGTTATACATCAATGTATACATCGGTTGATTCAAGAACAACTTGATATATATGCAAACTAAGCTTATGTAAATCGATTAACACATCGATGTATGAAGTGAAACAGAAGCCAGTACTTTTTGAAATAAGGATACAATCGATTGATACATCGATGTATAAGGCCAGACAGAGGCCAAGAATCTTTTTCATATACATTCAATCAATTAGTACATTGATACATACACAAAAAAGTAAAGTCATGTGTTTTCAAAGAACCAATCGATTGACACATCGATGCATAAGCCCAAACAGAGGCAAAGAATTTTTGAAATGATTATGCAATCGATTGTGCAATCAATGTAAAGACTTCTGGGCTGTTGATGCTTGTGATTTTCAAGAACACAATCAATTTACACTTCTATGTATCAATGAGAATCAAGAACTATCAAGAATCCAATCGATTGAGCAATCGATGTATTCAATGTAAAAATTGCAAATCTTATTTAATACATCGATTAGGCAATCGATTGACCGACAGAATCAATTTTTGATAAAAAGTCTGTTTTGATTTTAACTAACTTTTTAAAGTGTGCCCAAAGGATCTATTTTGACATACACCTATATAAAGGCTTGGGCAAACGTTTTCAAGGAATCAATTCATTCAACTCTGAAAGTTTACACTAAATTGAGAGAGAGCTTTTTCATTGAGAATAGTTAAAATCTTTTCTGCTAAGTGCTTCAAGTTTTAACATTTCTGATTTCTTAGAATCTGAAAAATCAATCTTTTTACTGTGAAAGGAAGAGAATAGAGAGAAGGTTTTCTCTCTGTGTGTTGATCTAAGAGTATAAGGGACTCTTAGAGGTTTGACAAGAGTAGAAGGGACTCTTGGAAATTACAAGATTGCTTTGTCTAAAAGCTGTCACTGAGTAGAAGGAACCTGAGTTGTGAAGCTTTGTAAAGAATTTTGTAGTTGTGTTGATTTTAGTGGACGAAACTCACAAGTGATTGTGGGGACTAGATGTAGGTTACCAAAGGAGGTAGCTGAACCAGGATAAAACTTGGTTTGCATTTCTCTCTATCCCTTAACTCCTTTAACTGCTTTAATTGTTGAATGTATGTGGTTAAGTTTTAGTTAAGGAAAATTTGTGTATGTTCTAATCTGAAAAACTATCTTTCATCAATCTTTCTTGTTAAAGAATCAAGTCTTGAATCAAATAAACTTACAAAAACTTATTTTGTTTTTTTGGCAAAATCTTTTCAAAAGTATTAGAAAAGTTTCAGTTTTTACTTAAAGGGGAAAAGTTCTCAAAAATCTTATATACACCCCCCCCCCCCCCCCCCCCCCCCAAAAAACCAGAATTAAAAGCCACAACCAACATGAAGAAATCCATGGAAGAACAGAAGACAGGAAGAATCAGAAGTGACTCTGATATATCTTAGACCAGACCCGGTGACGACCACCTCGTTCTCAGTTCGTATTGTCTGAAAGTATAGCCAAATTCTTTTCTAGATGCTCACTACAAAATAAAAGTGGTGTTTCAGGTCCAAATCTGACCACCTCGCACCACCTTGAAGCTACCATTCGCCACCCAAAAGCTGCCATTGACAACTCAAAGTGCACGTATCTCCATTTTAACATTAGTGACAAAAAAGATAATATATTATGGAAGTGGGTGGCCCAACAACTTTTTCGTAAAAAAGTAAAATATAGGAGCTGCTACGTCAGTAAAAAAGGAGCAGGTATGCCAACTTGTCAACTTTTCGAGTAAGATTATAAGGTACAATGCCTTTTCAAAACAAAAAAAAAACAAAAAAAAACAGAGAGAGGGAGTCTACTATTTTTATAAAAGTACAATTGTGCCTCTGTCAAATGCAAAAGGAAAAAGGAAGCATGTTGCACAAAGGTAGCATGCTACACAGAAAAACATCTACACGAATTCAAAAAGCTTAGAGCATTTAGTGGTTTCCTGACACACAAAAATCAAAGAGAAACAAATAAAAAAAATATGCCCAACCGGGCTTCCTTCAAGCCCATCTCCATGATGCCCCACCTTCCTCAACAGTGCACCACCCCTCCCTTCTGGAACGGCAACAGATCAACAGCACCAATACATCCCCAGCGAAGCACGACACCCAGACTCCACAGCGTCGGCAACGCCTCAACGGCAAAAGCCCAGCAACGTCAGCCTCCTCAAACTTCATCCACGAGCTCATCGGCGCCAAGTTAGACCATCCATGCAGCGCCCCTCCCACACCAGGATCCACGCCTCCGACTCTGGTCTCTGCTTCGCCATCATCAACCGAGCCTCCCGGATCCAACCTCCTCTGCCACAAACTGCATGAGAAACAGAGGCAACTCTCCGATCCGCTTTTTGGTGGAGGACACGGGTTTGGAAGAGACAGACCCGCGAAGATGAGCACGACCGACACAGATCAGACGAGCGGCAGTCAGGACGGAGGCAGACGAGTTGGAGAAGACGAGGCGCGATGAAGAAGAAGGGGTCGGGTTAAACACAGCATATTGGCGCCACTTAAAAAAATATTATATATATATATATATATATATATATTTAGAAAGAAAAAAAAGGAGCAGGAGCAGGATTGATCGCCGCATAACACCAAGGTGCATACCCATGGGCTCGGTAGCTCTGTGGTCTAACACCATCTTTGGGACTTTGAGAAGGGACAAAAAGGCACGACACACTAATGTCGAGGAAAAATGGAAGACTCATGTCGTGGACTCGACTCAAAAATCGAGGAAGCACAAATCCCATTTGTAGAAAAAATGTCCACAAGAAGGTAACTTTAAACTTTTTTGCCCTTTAAAATTCGAGCAATATTATAGCACTTGCACACAACTCATAAAATGTTGCTCATCTATTATATTTACTGTAACTGCTTATATAATCCTCACCTCCGTAAGCTGGATGAAGAGATAGGTATGGGGAAGCATGTTATACCCTCCACTGCTCGGTCATCCACAACAGAGATTAAAGGGAGGATTGACATACACAGAAAAGATCCCAGCCTCTTTAGCTCGACTTTGTGCCTCGAGCATCATTCAGCTCGGCTTTGCGCCTTGAGCATTATTCAGCTCGGCTTCACGCCTTGAGCATTATTTATCTCTCTTAGAGACCTCGGCTGAGGATATAAACCCCTCTCTCTTAAAGACCTTGGTGGAGGATATAAATACCTTTCTTTTGAAGACCTCGGCAGAGGATACAAATAAACCGACCTCGAGTCTTTACTCGGATGAATGGACGAAACAACCTGGAGTTTTCACTCGGTTAGTACATACAAATAAACCGACCTCGAGTCTTTATTCGGTCAAAGGGACGAAACAACCTGGAGTTTTCACTCGGTTAGTCCATACAAATAGACCGACCTCTAGTCTTCACTCGATCGAAGAGACGAAACAACCTGGAGTTTTCACTCAGTTAGTCCATACAAATAAATCGACCTCGAGTCTTCACTCTATCGAAGGGACGAAACAACCTAGAGTTTTCATTCAATTAGTCTATACAAATACACCAACCTCAGGTCTTCACTCGGTCGAAGGGACGAAACAACCTGGAGTTTTCACTCGGTTAGTTCATACAGATAAACCGACCTACAGCCTTCACTCACTCAAAAACGAAAACAAAATGGCTAGAGTCTTAACACGGTCAAAAAAGAAAACAAAAGGTTTGAGTCTTAACTCGGTCAAATAAAAATAACAAAAAACAAAAGAACACAAGCATCGATTCAAACAAACGATAGAAGACCTTGGCAGAGGGTATAAAAGCCTCTCCCTAAAGAACCCCATCGCTCGATCACACATGGCAAGATCAGAAAAAGAACCGGAAATACCCAGGATGGGTCCCGTATTTTAGATTGGCACATTACATGCAGCTCGACATTGCACCGACCTGGGGCTTCTGTTCTGGATATTTCCTAATAGGCCCAAAGGCCCACTTGTTTTCCCTATAAAAAGGGCCTTGGAGAACAAGGAAAGTCTCCGACTCTTCATCTCCTCCATAGACTCTCCCGTTTTTCTCTAAACAAAAACATATGAGGGCAATCTCCAAGCGAGAACCGAATCCGGCCTACATCATATGTGTTCATTCCTTTCCCTCAAAGAGAACGCTGTATGGCTCTGATTTCCCATTGGGAATACATAGGATCGGAGTTTCCCCTCCGTCGAGCCTAACATCGAGGGATCCCCCTTTGTGTACCATAGTAGACCATGAGCCCCCAACAGAAGGCATAAACCAGCAACCTAAAGCGTCTTTGCTAATTTAACAGGGACTAAAGGCATATTTAACCCTTCATTTCTTCTCATATATATAGGGAAGGTGATAGAGTACATGGTAAGGAGATACAGTGTAGCACACTGTATCCCTACCCGGTTAGTTAGTTGTAACTGACTTAGCTATTCAGTTACTATGAGTTGTAAGCTAATGGACTTGTATATATACAACATCCCTGTAATCAGAATATTCAATGAATGAAAATATGAAATTCAGTTTCCCACTCTTTCTCCTTTCTCTCTCTGTATGAATGTTATCATCGTATCAAAGAGCTAGGTGAAGCTTAAATGGCTTCCAATTCTTCTCCCCCTCCTCCTCCTCTGCCGCCCCCTCCGCCGCATTCTCCTCCTCCGGCACCGATCTCAGCTGTTCCTCCACTTGCTTTCTCCCTCACAATTTCAGAGAAGCTAACAGAGGACAATTTCCTGTTGTGGAGACAGCAGATCGAGCCAATCATAAGGGCGCATCAACTTCACAAATTTCTTGTTTCACCGCAAATTCCAATTTGTTATCTCTCTGAGTCAGATAGACTCGCTGGAACCCTAAATCCGGAATACACACGATGGGAGCTTCAAGATTCGTTGCTCCTCTCTTGGCTTCAGCCTCTGTCACAACTCTAATTCTCACGCGATTGATCGGATGTGTCCACTCATGGCAAATTTGGGAGAAACTTCATAATCACTTTCAGTCCAAGACTCATGCGAGAGCAAGAATGCTCCGCACCGAGCTTGGAAATACGAAGAAAGAAGATCGTTCAATTTCGGAGTTCATCTTGCGTGTGAAAGCCCTAGTCGATGCACTCTATTCAATTGGTGACCCTGTCTCTGATCAAGAACAGTTCGACGTTATCTTGGAAGGGCTACTCGAGGAATACGATTCCCTCATCAACCTGGTAAGCACTCGATACAACTCCTCTGATCTGGATGAACTGGAATCTTTGTTGTTGGCGCAAGAAGTGCACCTCGGTCGGTATAGACAGAACAATATGAGAGCAACTGCTACAGTAAATGTTGCGAATATAGCCACCTCCACCGTTGATTCGAATGTTACACCGCAAGCACTTGTGGCTCAGAATCAGCAGCACTACTCAGCGTCCTCCAACCAGAATTATCGAGGCGGGCGCGGTGGACGTGGTCGAGGCCGTGGTGGCCGTGGTGGTAGGGGCTGCGGAGGTCGGAGCTCTGTCCAATGTCAGTTATGCCAAAAATTTGGTCACGACGCCTTTGCGTGCTGGCACCGATACGATCAGCAATTCACTCCCCAACAAAACCCCAATCCAAACCTTAATCACTTCTACCAGCAACACCAACCCAACCCACCTCTATGGCAGCAACAACCCTTCATTCCCCAACCCTCGGTCGTACCCCAAGCCATGCTAACCACCTAGCACAACCACAACTTCTCAAATCAATGGTACCCTGATTCGAGTGCCTCCCACCATGTCACCCCTAATCCTCAAAACATCCAGCAACCCATGCCTTATGAGGGCTCAGATCAAATCCTAGTGGGTAACGGTCAAGGTTTACAAATCTCTTCCTCTGGTTCTACTTCCTTTAACTCTCCTTTCAATTCCAATGTCAAATTAGTTTTCAGTAATCTTTTACATGTTCCTCAAATTACCAAGAACCTTGTTAGTGTAAGTAAGTTTGCTAGGGACAATTATGTTTTCTTTGAATTCCACTCTGACAAATGTCTTGTAAAATCTCAGGTTACCAATGAAGTATTGCTTCGCGAAGAGATTGGAACTGATGGACTCTATCAGTTCACGGATCTTCATCTTCTCCCCCAGCAAAGTCTCCCCTTTAATTCTAGTCATGATGCTTCTTCTTGTAATGTTTCTTTCATTCCTTCAGTCAATACAGCACATGTATCACTGAACACATGGCATCTAAGATTAGGCCATCCAAATAAAGACACACTAAGGCATGTATTACAACACTGTAATCTCCCTATCAGCAATAAAACTTTTGATTTTTGTTCATCTTGTTGTCTTGGAAAGGCTCACCGCCTACCTTCTACTCAATCCAATACAGTTTACAATAATCCATTTGAACTTGTTTATAGTGACTTGTGGGGACCTGCCCCATTTGTTTCATCTACTGGTTTTCAGTATTATATCTCCTTTATTGATGCCAACACAAGATTTACTTGGCTCTTTCTTCTTAAAAAGAAATCAGACGCTCTACCAACCTTTCTTAACTTCAAAACAATGGTTGAGCTACAATTTAACACAAAGATTAAAGCCCTCTAAACAGATTGGGGTGGCGAATTTCATTCATTTCCCAAGATTCTTCAAGAATGTGGGATCATTCACCGTGTCATTTGTCCTCATACACACCACCAAAATGGTGTTGTGGAACGCAAGCATAGGCATATTGTGGAGTTAGGACTCACTCTCCTAGCCCATGCATCCTTCCCTCTCAAATATTGGGATCATGCCTTCCTCACTACTGTTTATCTAATAAACAGGTTGCCTACGGCCTCCCTACACAAGGAAGTGCCACACACTAAACTTTTGGGTCAAGTTCCTGAGTACAGCTTTCTAAAAACCTTTGGATGTGCTTGCGTTCCCCTCATTAGGCCTTACAATCATCATAAGCTTGAGTTTAGATCCCATGAGTGTGTCTTCCTAGGCTACTCTACCTCTCACAAAGGTTATGTGTGTCTCTCACCCACTGGAAGGACCTTTATCTCCAAGGATGTGATCTTTAATGAGCTTAGATTTCCATATCATGAACTATTTGGCACTAAAGACCCTACTCCAACTCAATCCTCTCACTCTCTTTCACCCATTCCCTTAATTCCACAAATCATTAACCCACCATCACCCAATAACCCACCACCAATTATCCCTCCTATTAATCCTCCATCACCCAACAACCCACCACCTAGTGCCCTGCCCGAGGTTCCACAATCTGGTCCTCCATCTCCTCTCAACCTGTCCACCTCTACCTTTCCAACAAATCCCTCCCTTGCTGCACCATCAGGTTCCAGCCCCTACCTTAACTCCTCTCCAACCATCCCTAGCACCATATTCCCCTTCCGTACCTCATCTTCCATTGTTGGACCTGTTAACACACATCCCATGACCACTAGATCCAAGAATGGCATTGTCAAACCACGCCCAAACCACACCATCCTCCTAGCCCATAAAGAACCCAAAACTGTAAAACAAGCTATTGCTGATCCGAATTGGTACTCAGCCATGAAGGCTGAATATGATGCACTCATCAAGAACTCCACTTGGACTTTGGTTCCTCTCCCAACTCAAAGGCAAGCTATTGGTTGTAAATGGGTTTTCCGGGTCAAGGAAAACCCTGCTGGATCCATCAACAAGTTTAAAGCTCGCCTTGTAGCAAAGGGCTTTCATCAACAGCCAGGCTTTGACTACAAAGAGACATTCAGTCCAGTGGTTGAACCGACCACTATTCGGGTTATCCTAACTCTTGCACTATCCCTTAGCTGGCCCCTTCAACAACTGGATGTGAGCAACGCCTTCTTGAATGGCAATCTAGAAGAAGAGAGACACATGGAGGAACCTCAGGGTTTCTCCTCAAATGGTTCAAATCTGGTCTACAGGTTGCATAAGGCCTTATATGGCCTGAAACAAGCCCCAAGAGCTTGGTTTGACAAGCTCAAAGGTGCCCTCTTGACACTTGGGTTCATTGGCAGCAAGTGTGACCCATCTTTATTCACCTACAACCATCACTCTCAGGTGATTTACATGCTTGTCTACGTTGATGATATCATCATCACGGGTACTTCATCCTCCCTCATTCAGCAGCTTATCAACAAGATCCACTCCAACTTTGCCCTTAAACAATTAGGTGAACTGTACTACTTCTTGGGTATTCAAGTTAGGAAAACTACAAAGGGTTCCTTTCTCCTGACTCAAACCAAGTACCTCAATGATCTCCTATCTCGTGCTAAAATGGCTGAAGCTAAAGCCATCTCTTCTCCCATGGTTGGTGGTAGCAAACTCTCCAAAACTGGCGCAGATTACTTTTTGGATCCCTCACTTTACAGGTCCTTGTGGGTGCACTGCAGTATGCCACCATCACAAGGCCTGAAATCTCTTTCTTAGTTAACAGAGTGTGTCAGTTTATGGCACAACCACTGGAATCCCACTGGACAGCAGTCAAGCGCATATTGAGGTACCTTAAGGGCACCCTGAACCATGGTCATCACCTTCATCCAGCAACCACAGCTTATCCCCTTGTGCTCACTGGGTTATGTGATGCTGATTGGGCATCTGATCCTGATGACAGGCGCTCCACATCAAGATCCTACATCTTTTTGGGGCCCTAATTTGGTCTCTTGGTGGGCCAAAAAGCAAACTGTAGTAGCCCGTTCAAGCACCGAGGCAGAGTATAGGAGTCTTGCAGCCACAATAATAGAAATGATATGGCTCCAAAGTCTCCTTCATGAGCTACATGTGCAGCTGCCCTCACCAGTTCTCTACTGTGACAATATGAGCACAGTTGCACTCTCATAATCCTGTCTTGCATGCGTGTACAAAACATATGGAGCTTGATTTATTTTTTGTTCGAGAAAGAGTCATCAGTAAACAGCTACAAGTACTGCACATTCCATCCGAAGAGCATTGTGTAGATCTGCTAACCAAGGCCCTATCTCCTACCAGATTTCAGTACTTAAAGGACAAACTCAAGGTGCTTGATCCCTCTTCTATAGATCAGCCATCTTGAGGTTGCGGGGGTGTGTGATAGAGTACATGGTAAGGATATATAGTGTAGCACACTGTATCCTCCTACCCGGTTAGTTAGTTGTAACTGACTTAGCTATTCAGTTACTATGAGTTGTAAGCTGATGGACTTGTATATATACAATATCCTTGTAATCAGAATATTCAACGAATGAAAATATGAAATTCAATTTCCCACTCTTTCTCCTTTCTCTCTTTGTATGAATGTTATCAGAAGGCAACTCTTGTGATGATAAGTTAGCTAATTTTGATACTACTGTTCAAGGCATGGTGTGGTGGGACTTAATTCCCAACTTCATTAGTGAAGAATTTTTTCCGCAATACGATAGATCTTCCTAATTATAGATTCAAACGATTGTCTTTTCCTTTTCATGAGTTTGGTATATGTCCATCCCTATTTTTTGTATTCTTTATTTTTTTTAATAAATTTATGTTGTACTGCAAATGATTGGTAGTGCCTGTGGTGGCAACCTAGTTGGGATCTTTTGCATTACACTAATGTCTGTGCATGTCATTTTTATTTTTTTTAAACAAGACATCATCATAGAATACCTAATTATATATGAAATGGAAAACCAAAACTTGTACATAAAAAGGTTCAACTAATTGAAAGCATTTGCAAAAATTCACCACCATTTGTGCCAACCTCCATTGGTACAGTTTTATTTAATAAACTTATTTATTTATTAATTTTACAAAAAAGTATTATTAAAAATAACTCTTGGTTTTTTTAATCAATATATAGTTTACATTTAGAATGAACATTATTATTAATATTATCATGGGCATAATGATCTATTCAACAAAAACTTTTTCTCTTTCTTTGTTTCTATTTTCTATGAAACAAAGGAAGAAAGAAGACCCACAGTCTCTTCTTTATCTGATACCAAATTATACAAATATTCAATATCTTTCTCTCCTTTCTTCTCACTTTCTTATCTCCAAACAAAGTGTAAGAAAGCATTATTTTTCTATATATATTGGATAGTACAACATCCTTACTCATACAGCCACTTCTTGTCAAAAACAGGTTTTAGTTCATAAGTGAATTCGCTACCTACTGGAAGCAAAAGTTTTCAGCAACGAACCTCTTGAATAACAGAAACAGGAAGTTATCTCAAATATATATATATATATATATATATATATCAATGCCTAAAGTGCCTGACATTCGTAAAAAGTAATGAAACACCATACTTATTACAACAGTCTATGGCATCCTTGTCTCTGATACTCCCACCTGGTTCTGCAATAACCCCAACTCCACTTTCACATGCTTCTTCCACTGCATCTTTCCAAGCTGTATATAAATTAAGATACATACTTGATTAAAAAGAAGAACCAAAAGTCTTCTATCTCTTTATCTATATCCATCTAATTTGCTAAATTACCATTAAGATTACTTAAAATTTAAGGTTATTTGCGGATGCATGAGTGGTGGTTTTCTCGGAATGTAAACACCAAGAAGAATTACTTTTCATTCACCACTAAAATGAATTCTTTACAACTATGCATAGACAGAATTCAAGTATTGCAAATATTTTTCATGACGTCAACGCTTACCAAATGGGAAGAAAGCATCACTAGCCAAAGCCGCTCCTTTAATATCATCTCCAGCTTTCCTTATTGCTATTCTCAAACTCTCCAGACGATTCGGTTGGCCACTTCCCATACCTAACATACAATTGTCCTGCAAAAAAAAAATTAAAAAAAAAAAAAGCTCAGATACTTACACCAGCCACCTAAGCATAGAAAAGTTTCAAGATATAGCAGATGACAACCTTAGCTATGACAATAGCATTGCTTTTCACATGCTTCACGCACAACCACGCAAACTCTGCATCGGGAAGCTCACTATCCTGGGGAACCTTCTCAGAGACTACACTGAACTGGATGTCGTGTGGGGTTAAGTCATCTGAATCCTGAGCTAACCACCCTCCACCAACTTGTCTGAGTGAAAGCTTCCCTGCTTCATTCTTTTTTGCTTCAAGAATCCTTAGAGTCTTTGACTTTCCACGAAGAATCTCAAGTCCCTTCTCTGTATAGCTGGGTGCAACCACAATTTCATAGAACATCCTTGTCTCCCCATCTGTCGGGCTTCTAAATTCTCGAATTTCTTTAGCAAGAGCCTGAAATATAAAATACAAGCATTAAAAGTGCTTCTATCTTCACAAACAAGACAATGACACATGACCCTTAGCTTAAAATGTGAAACCATGGAACTGGTCACCCGCATCAACAACACCAAAAACAATTAAAGCCTTTTCCCATTAGGAGGGGTCAACCACATGGATCAAACAATACCATCATGTTCTATTAAAAACCAAATTCTCCTTTAAGATATTTATGTCTAAATCCTTCCTACTTCACCTTGAATTTTTGTTTTGTGGAGCTATCCTCCATTTGACCACTTCTAATTAGGGCTTCTGTTGGATTTATTTGTACATGTCCAACCATCTCAGCACAATTCCACCATTTCCTATAAGTGACACTCATACTTTCCCTCTAATACATTCTTGATCTTTTCTTCTATGCACACTCATCCAATGCAACATTCACAACTTTGTCACACTTGCCTTGTGCTCTTGTTAGCACCTTACTGCCAGCACTAATCATCAATCATCGTTAATCTCATGGCTGTGTGGTAGAGTTTTCCTTTTAATTTAACAGGCACCTTTCTATCACAAATAACACCTGAAGTGTTCGTGCATTTCACCCACCCAGCTTGAATCTTATAAGCTCCCTCTATTTTTATAAATCCAAGGTATCTAAACTATGTGACTTGTTGTATGGAATTATCTCCATTTTCACTTCTAAGCTAGGAGCGTCTTATTGAACTTGCATTCTATATATATACTCTGTTTTTACTCGTTGTGTTTCTTTTACCTCAAACTCCAATTCTACCGTATAAGGTCACATTTTGGTCAATCTCGTGTTGGAAAGCCGCCATAATTGCGGTTTGCCCTTAGCCGCCTTAATTGTGGCAAGTTTAGGCTGCCTTCATTGCAGCCTCCAGCACCTTCATTGTACTGAGTGTGAGGGGTGTATTTAGTCCCACATCGCCTAGAGATATGGCCAAAGTAGTGCTTATAAAGTTTGGGTAATCCTCACCTTACAAGCCGGTTTTGTGGGATTGAGTTAGGCCCAAATTCTAATATGGTATCAGTGCCTATCCTAGATCTGTTGTTGGGTTGCCCACATCATCCACGTGTTAGCTCAAGACCTCCTATATACAATACATATATCAGAAAGAAGAAACAAGTCATAGCCACTGGGCCTGCGACTAATAACTAGCCAGCTGAAACAATGTATTAGTTAGTCAATTACTGTATAGTATAAATAAAGAAAAGGGAGGGAAATTAGGCATTCTGTTAGTTGGTTGGGAAATTGGTTGGGAGAGACTAGGCTCTCAAACTCCTAGCTATCATCTCTCTCTCTCTCTCTCTCTCTCTCTTGTATCTTCTTGATTCTTTCTCTGGTTTAGGGGACATTTCCCTCAAAGGTTTTCTGCAATATATACGATAGTGAACAGAAGTTCACTGATTTAGTAGCCAGTTCTATCAACTGGTATCAAAGCTCTCTTTTCTGGGAGTGGTACATGGTCCATACGCGAGGATGGAAGCAAGAATTGAGACACTCGAGCGCGGTTTCGATGATTTGAGGAGAAGCCGTGACGATGAACAGCGAGAACGCCAAGAACTGAAGCGGATTTTGGAAGAAGAGAAGGCTGTGAATCGAGGCAATTTGATGAGAACCGAAAGCAATTTGATGAGAATCGGAAAGCAATTGGAAACAATTTTAGCGATTCTACAAAGAAATTCGAACGACAACAGTAACCATGGCAGCGATAGCCATAGGAGCGATGAAGAAGAAATGGTGGCAGGGGACGAAGGTCATCGGAGCGAAGACAAGTGGAGGAAACTCGAGATTCCGCTATTCTCAGGCGATGATGTGTATGGTTGGGTTAATAAGATCGAACGTTATTTTGAGATGAAAAGAGTCTCCGATCGTGAGAAATTGCAAGCTTCGATGGTGGCGATGGAAGGGAAAGCCCTAAATTGGTACCAATGGTGGGAGTTCTGTGTGGTAGACCCATCATGGGAGGAGTTTCGAACAGCCTTGCTCGAGAGATTCCAACCATCAATTACTCAGAATCCCTTTGAGTTGTTGATGAGTCTCAAGCAGACCGGCACCGTAGTGGAGTATCGGGAGAGGTTCGAACTGTACTCGGGGCCATTGAAAGGAGCTGATCCAGAGTATGTGAAGGGGATTTTCTTGAACGGACTTAACGATCTAGTTAAGGCTGAACTGAAACTGCACTCGTTGAAAACCCTACCTGAAATGATGAAATTTGCCCAACAGGTTGATGAGAGGAACGAGTTGTTGAGTAAAGGGATGATCGGAGGAAGCAGAGGGGGAGGACCCAATCGGAGCTATGCCAATACCCGAACAGTGACATGGGAATCAGGAAATAGAAGCAATATACACAACTCAGTGGTCAATAGGAGTACAAATTCGGGTAATGATTCCAATAGTTTGAAAACCACAGGATCTTTTAGAGGAAGGGAGTTCAAGATCTTGACCCATGCTGAGAAGCAAGACAAAAGGGAGAAGGGGTTATGTTTTAGATGTGATGGAAAATTTGGCCCTGGGCATGTTTGTGCTAACAAACAGTTACAACTTTTGGTATTAGAGGAGGAGGATAAGGGAAACAAGGAGGAAGAGGAAGTGACACCCAATGAGACAGAACTCAAGAATTTGCAGCTATCATTGTACAGCATTACAGGAATCACTTCTAAAAAGTCTATCAAGCTGTGGGGAGAACTAGCAGGAAGGAAAGTGGTGGTGCTTATTGATTGTGGGGCTTCCCACAACTTCATCTCCTCAGTTTTAGTGGAAGAGGTGGCAATACACGTGGCAGAAACAGTTCCTTATACTGTGGAGGTAGGGGATGGTAGAAAGATTCGATGTAAAGGAGTTTGTCCTAAACTCATACTGAAGATTCAAGGATTAGAAGTGCAACAAGACTTCTATATCTTTGAACTAGGAGGGGTGGATATTGTTTTGGGGATGGAATGGTTGGCTGGTCTGGGAGAGATTAGGGCGAATTTTCAGGAGCTGACACTTAAGGTGCCAACACCTAAAGGTACCCAAGTGTTAAAATGTGAACCAGCCTTGGCTAGGGCAGCAGCTTCCTTCAAATCTGTGATGAAGGCCAGTCAAGCAGAGGGGCAAGGATTTATATTGGATTATCAGGGCATGCAAGCCACTTCGGGTGAGGAATCAGCAGAAACACAATGGTTAGCGTGGATATTGAACAGTTTCGCAGAGGTTTTTAAGGAACCACAGGGATTACCACCATCCAGGAGACATGATCATGCAATTGTTCTCAAGGAAGGAGCTGATATCCCTAACCTACGTCCCTACAGGTACCCTCATTACCAAAAAAATGAAATAGAAAAGATTGTTAATGATATGCTGAAATCAGGAGTCATAAGGCCTAGTGTTAGTCCATATTCTAGCCCTATTATCCTAGTGAAAAAGAAGGATGGGAGTTGGTGTTTTTGTGTGGACTATAGGGCCCTAAACAAGGTGACAGTGCCTGACAAATTCCCAATACCTATCATTGATGAATTGCTAGATGAATTGGGAGGAGCAAAGGTCTTTTCTAAACTAGATTTACGATCCGGATATCATCAAATTAGAATGAAGGAGGGAGATATTGCTAAAACTGCATTTAGGACTCACGAAGGTCATTACGAGTTTGTGGTAATGCCTTTCGGTCTCACAAATGCACCCTCTACATTTCAATCCCTCATGAATGAAGTCCTAAAACCATATCTCCGGAAATTTGCTCTTGTGTTCTTTGATGACATTCTAGTGTACAGCAAGAGCAGAGAAGACCATATTGAACACTTGCAGGCTGTTTTACTACTGCTGCAACAGAACCAGCTTTATGCCAATAAGAAAAAGTGTACGTTTGGGCAGGAACAAATTGAATATCTAGGCCACATCATTTCAGGGAAGGGCGTGGCTGCAGACCCAAGGAAAATAGAAGTCATGAAGCAATGGCCTACCCCCAAAGATGTCAAAGCTTTGAGAGGATTTCTAGGTCTCACAAGGGTACTATAGAAGATTTGTGCAGAATTATGGCAAGATTGCCCGACCACTAACCATGTTATTGAGGAAAGATGGGTTCCTTTGGAGTGAAGAAGCTCAGACAGCCTTTGATTCACCAAAGAATGCCATGGCTGAACTCCCAATATTAACTGTTCCAGATTTTAACAAGTCATTTATCATTGAGACTGACGCGTCTAATAAAGGGTTGGGAGCAGTCTTGTTACAAGAAGGCAGACCGGTAGCATTCTTGAGCCAAACTTTATCTGACAGAGCACAAAAAAAAATCTGTATATGAGAGGAACTGATGGCCATTGTCATGGCAGTGCAGAAGTGGAGGCATTACGTGATGGGCAGGCATTTCATCATTCATACAGACCAAAAAAGTCTGAAGTTTTTAACAGAACAGAGGGTGTTAGGTGAGGAACAATTTAAGTGGACTTCTAAGCTAATGGGGTTTGATTTCGAAATAAAATACAAGCCCGGAAGTGATAATAGGGCAGCAGATGCTCTCTCCCGAAGAATGACTTATGCTGCAATATCAGTGGTTCAATTCTCAGAAATGGAAGAATGGGAGGAAGAAGCTCACAAGGACAGCAAGCTGCAGAATATTATTCATGACCTCATTAGAGACCCTAGCTCTCATCCGGGATACTCATTTGTGAATAAGAAGTTATTGTATAAAGGGAAGTTGGTGCTGCCCAAGACTTCCTCAAAGATCCCTATACTACTTAAGGAGTTTCATAGCTCTGCCATTGGGGGTCACTCAGGATTTTTCAGATCCTATAAAAGGATAGCTGCCCTGGTGTATTGGGAGGGAATGAGAAAGGATATTCATCAGTATGTAGCCACTTGTGAGATTTGTCAACTCAATAAGTACCAAACCCTGTCTCCTGCGGGTCTTTTGCAGCCTCTTCCAAATCCCAACTCAGGTTTGGGCAGATGTCTCCATGGATTTTATAGAAGGGTTACCCAAGGCACAAGGGAAAGATGTGATATTAGTGGTGGTAGATCGCCTTCAAAATATGCTCACTTTATCTCACTCAGCCACCCATTCACTGCAAAGGCTGTGGCAGAAATATTCATCCGAGAAGTGGTCAAATTGCACGGCTTTCCATCTACCATAGTCTCGGACAGAGATAAGGTATTCCTTAGCAATTTCTGGACTGAACTTTTCAGATTAGCAGGGACAAAATTAAAGTTCAGTTCTGCCTATCATCCCCAATCGGATGGGCAAACGGAAAGTGTTAATAGGTGTTTAGAAACCTATTTGAGATGTTTGACTGGATCCAAACCCAAGCAGTGGCCAAAATGGCTCAGTTGGGCTGAATTTTGGTTCAACACCAATTACAATAGCTCAACCAAACTAACTCCATTTAAGGCCCTTTATGGTCGAGACCCACCTCACCTCCTTAAAGGAACTACTATACCCTCTGCTGTGGAGGAAGTTACTCTAATGACTCAAGAAAGAGATGTAATTCTGCATGATCTCAAAGGTAACCTCCTCAAGGCTCAAGGACAAATGAAGGCTACAGCAGACAAATCCAGAAGGGATGTTACATATGCTGTGGGAGATTGGGTCTACTTGAAATTGCAGCCATACAGGTTGTGATCTTTGGCCAAAAAGATGAATGAGAAGTTGCGGCCTAGGTTCTATGGGCCCCACCAGATTTGTAAACGAGTGGGGCAGGTTGCATATCAGCTAGAACTCCCCGCAGAAAGTCGTATCCACCCTGTTTTCCACGTTTCTCTCCTCAAGAAGGCCTTGGGGCCATCAGTGGTACCACAACCTCTACCTCAAGCACTCAGTGAAGATCTTGAGCTGCTGGTTGAGCCAGAACAAGTGCTGAATGTCAAGACTGGAGATGCAGGGCATGTAGAGGTACTAATTCAGTGGAAGGGCCTACCGAGTTTGAAGCCACATGGGAGTCTTATGATGTGATTAAGGGGCAGTTTCCCTTTTTCCACCTTGAGGACAAGGTGAAACTTTTGGGGGGGAGTATTGTTAGCTCAAGACCTCCTATATACAATACATATATCAGAAAGAAGAAACAAGTCATAGCCACTGGGCCTGCGACTAATAACTAGCCAGCTGAAACAATGTATTAGTCAATTAGAGAGAGAGAGAGAGAGAGAAAAGAGAGAGAGAGAGAGAGAGAGAGACTAGGCTCTCTCTCTCTCTCTCTCTCTCTCTCTCTCTTGATTCTTTCTCTGGTTTAGGGGACACTTCCCTCAGAGGTTTTCTGCAATATATACGATAGTGAACAGAAGTTCACTGATTCAGTAGCCAGTTCTATCACCACGCTCCAAGCCCATTGGGCCTGGGCGTGAGGGGGTGTGTTGGAAAGCCGCCTTAATTGCGGTTCGCCCCTAGCAGCCTTAATTGCGGCAAGTTTGGACTGCCTTCATTGTAGCCTCCAGCACCTTCATTGTGCTGAGTGTGAGGGGTGTATTTAGTCCCACATCGCCTAGAGATATGACCAAAATAGTGCTTATAAAGCTTGGGCAATCCTCACCTTACAAGCCGGTTTTGTGGGGTTGAGTTAGGCCCAAATTCTAATATCTTGTACTCAAAATCTCTGAGTCCACTATCCTTCATTAAATTTGTGAAAATAATCTTTCCATCATTCCTCGATAGCCCGATCAATATTCAAGATTCCACCCTCTTCATTCTTAATGCATTTCATATATCCAAACCCCTTGTCTTCCTTTCTCTACTTTTAAACAAGCCTATAAATATACCTTTTAACATATTTAGCACCTAAAGATTGGTATAGCTCGTCAAACGCTTCCTAGTCTCTTAACTACCTTATATTTTTTTTTCAATTCTCATCATTTTTACACAAATACAAGCATTATAACATTCCCTTTTAAACCCAACCTTCTCTTGAACACTCGTTTCCCACTGGCAAGACTCTTTATCATTAGGTCGAAAACCTCTTGATTAATCCAATGTCTCTTTTGCTATCTTCCTAATCTCTTTAGCCGTTTTGTCCCACATATCATTTGCACACTCTTGTGCTTCCCAAATCTTTTTGGATTAGCTTCCGCAGTGTTATGATTGCGGATGGCGGACCATAGCAGAAGGCCAAAAATCCGCCATTTTAAGCCGCCTCAAAACGCCATTGCGGCCATGGCACCGCCATCCATCACAAATTGGCCATAGCGTTGGCCAAAAATCCACCACCGCAATCCACCATGGCCGCTTTTTGATAATACTGCTTCCGCATTTGCTTCCCCTCGACCATATGCCCCAATTAAACCCCCATACCCCCTAGAATCACTCCCCACATACATTTTGATCCACTCCTAGAAAAATCTTTTCACCTATAGGTATCCCCTAGATTGAACCTTCTAAATCCTCCCAGAACTTGATCTTATTCGAAACCAAGTTGTGTGTGTGTGTGTGTGTGTGAGGTGTAACTGATTTTGTTATTCTGAAAATCTAAAAGCTAAGTCTCAGCTTACAAGTATTTAAAGTTCTACATTCAGTAGAGACTAAAGGAAGCTTCTAGTGTATCTAAGCCAAGGCATTTAACTGAATGTGCCAGATGTACATAGAATATGTTAATAGAATGTAAACTACTCAAACACTCCCCCTGAAACTCACTGCTCTTGTGAACGCAAGTTGTAATTAATATTCCAAGTGTATATAAGTAAACACAATTTGTCGCGTGGATTCACACAAGCAATTCAGAAACTACTTATTACATTCAATTCTAGGATACACATTCATTCAAAAAGAGATTCTGGATTCCTGGTAGACAACAATTTTAACTTAGGAATTTACCTCATCAACTTCCACGTTGAAAGCTACAATTCCACCAAATGCACTCACTGGGTCAGCTTTAACAGCTAGTTTGTAGGCTTCAAGAATATCATGACGTGATGCTACCCCACAAGGATTAGTATGCTTCACTACCACACATGTGGGGTTCCTAAACTCACACACACAGTTCCAAGCAGCATCAGCATCCAAGTAGTTATTATATGACATCTCCTGCATGATAATGTTAAGGTTACTCACATGAAGATTAATATAATATACTTTTTAATTAAAATCTCATCCCTAAACTTGATATAATAGCTTTTAAAATATACAAAAGATATTTAATTGTAATATTAGATTATTGGACGAAGAGATTAATAGTTGATTCCCACCTTTCCATGGTGTTGTATGGCAGTAGCAATTCCACCAGTGTTAACCTCAGAAAGTCTTTTGTCAACATAGAATGCAGCTTTCTGATGAGGATTTTCACCATAACGGAGAGAACTTTTGAGCGAAAGTGGCACTGTCAAGCTAGGAGGAAATTTATCTGACATCAAAATGAGAACATAATTCAATCTGTAGTGCTCAGCACAATTAACAGTACTTCAAATATTTAAGCTAGAATACCATATTCTCATACCACACAGTACCGCATAAAGATAAACAAATAAACTTTTGATGGTGTTGCTGCAAGATTTTCATTTCATAACCAAATATGTGATTTCAAATGAGTGAGTTCATTTCTCAATCTTTAAAATTAGAAAATAAATGAAGATTTAAGTGCACTAAGTATATGTTTGGATTAACTTATTTTGTGTTCAAAACAGCTTGTAATCAAAAGTTCCTTGAGAGCTTTTGGAAAAAGAGAAAAAGCAATTATCTCTCCAAAAATAAACCTTATCAAGCATGTACTAATATTAATCTGCCGGGTATAGATTAAGCTATTCCTTCTAGGATTATAATTATAAGTTACTTTATTTTACTGTAATCAATCAGACATTTCTGTCTCACAAGTAACTTTTATGTATGAAGTACTCATTCCTCACAAACTAATAACAGAGGTACCTCCCACACACTGTTTCCACAGCCACTCAGATACTGCAGAGTCATAGGAAGCAACATGCTGAGAAGCTTTCCAAGCAAGCTTTAGCCTGAAATTATTATCGTCCTGCTTTCCTTTAAGAAATTCCAGAAGGGCAGGGTAATCTTCTGAATCAACGACAACTAAAACATCCTTGTGATTCTGCCCCAAGAAGAACTTATCAGCTTATATTTAAGATATTTCAATAGAAAAGCTGAATTTCAGTGCAAAGATAGTATGCAATGAACTAGGGTCCTTAAACTTTCCACATATAGAGTTTAGTGGTGTTTGGCCAACATAACACATCTTCTGAGCCATTTTACAAAACTTAGGTTTTAATGACAATATGTTAGGAACCTTCTTTTAGGAAGATGAAGATCCTAACTATGGTGAGAACCTCTCTTAAACCAAAACAGAAAAAAAAAGAAAAGAGATAGGGAAAGAATGGTACAAATGTACCCCAAAGGAGCACTCTCCTTTCACAACTAAACCACTGTTTAGTGTGAAAGGGGAAACCCTTTGTGAAGGGGAAACCCTTGGAGGAGATCACTCTCCTATTCTTGTTCTTTTTCTATTCAAATTCAATAATTCTCCCTCTCCTCTCTTACTCTCTTCCCCTATTTATATAGCTAAAAGCTCTAACTAACTAACCATCTCAACAAATGCTTAACTAACTAACTATTACCTTTTCTCTTCATTCCTAATTGGAATGGGCCCTAACACAATAAAAGAATTATTTATTTATCTTTTGTGCCAGGGGGTTATTATTATTTCCACATTCTAAAATGTCAGCATTTGCAATCAAATAAACCACCTTCACAGCAGCTCCAATCATAGCTGGACCACCAATGTCAATGTTTTCAATTCCATCCTCAAATTTAATGCCTCCAGTTGATGTAACTTTATCATAAAATGGGTACAGGTTCACCACCACAACATCAAAAGTACCTAAAAAGGAAAACTTAGTGAAAGCAATAAGATACCAATTCTCATAAAACTCCAAATTCAACACAACAAAATTATATCACCATGTACTTGTACTAGCAGACCTGATAAACATAACTTACCAATTCCATGTGTATTGAGAGCTTCAATATGATGTTTTTGGTCTCTTCGAGCAAGGATACCTCCATGTATGTTAGGGTGCAAAGTTTTGACACGACCATCAAGCTGTGAAGAAAAGCCAAAACATTCGTGTCATAAGTTATGTAACATATAACTTATAAGAGACCAAAAAACACATGAATCATAAGGGGGGAAAGAGAAACATATGGAAAATGATATATAAGAAAAAGCAAAACATGTCACAGGCTGACAATAGTCCAGAAAGGGAGGGAGGGAGGAAATATACCTTCACTGAGATTTGCAAGGACAAGATTGGGTAGACTACAAAAAATCAGCCCTAGATAATCCCATGTTGGGTTTTATGCAAAATGCACCATACAAGAAAAAAGAAAGAAAGAAATGCTCTTCATTTTGTAACCATATATACTCGCTATGGGGACCGGAGCTTATCATAATGGACACCAGGCAGAGATAGACAGGGACACAGAATGATTCTATTGGAGATATAGAAGTTGAGAGTGCATGGAGTTCCAGAAACCATAATCAGTGACAGTAATCCTTTATTCCTCAGCCATTTCTGCAGGGAATTCTTTAAGATGCAACAAGGAACTGTCTTGAAAATGAGTTCCTCTTACCATCGAGAGTTTGATGGTTAAACTTAAGTTCTAAACAGGTGTTTGGAAATTTATTCACGCTGTTTTGCATCTGAAGTCTGAACAACCCAGAAATTGGGCATATTGCGACTCCTGGACCAGGAGTCCTGGGAAGAACTTTGGTACAACACATCCTATCAAGCATCAACTGGTTTTACTCCCTTCGAACTTTTGTATGGAAGAAAGGCTCCAACTTTGGTTAATTATTTGAGAAGTGAAACAAAGGTGGAAGGTGTGGCAAAGGAATTTGCAGAAATAGTCCCGCATTGTATAGTTTTTTATACCATGTCATATTGTAGAAATAGTCCTATGTTGTATAGGAGGAGAAAAGAAATAGTATTAATGTAGTGATACCTATATATTGTACTCTTGTAATTTTTAGGATGAGAAATATTATTCAATTTTTCCATAATTTCAAGTTGGTAGGTATCAAAGCTTCCAATAAGGGAGACTCTGCTTCCGCATTTAACCATAATCCACATTCATTGAGGCTGCCACCTCATTGTGGCTTATTCCACTCCAGTCTTTGCACCTTTTTTGTGCACTTGACTCACCGTAGTTGCTCACCACCAACCACCGCCTCCCCCGCCATTTCATCCACGAGAGGCCTCATCAGACACCTCGTTGTTAAATTTTAGGCCAACCACCAAAAGAGCACCTCCAGTTGCCCTGCCATGTGTCGCCCTTCTATCGCCACGTCAGCCACCCTTTCCGACTACTTTGTCTGCCACCTACCTCGTCGTCGCCTCCTCTACCTACTTGTACCCTCATGTTTCCAAACTTCCTCCAAACAAAACCTCTGATACCCTAACTAGTACCTTCCAACACTTGCTAAACCCTAAACAATGCCACCCACATAGTCATATTCTCTCATACAGCACCTCCTCATCCTAAACAGTACCTCCAACACCTCTTAAACCCTAAACTGTATCTCCCTGCTATTTGGTAGCCCTATTTGAAGTTAGGGTTTAGTTGGCTTTTGATTTAGACTTTACTTTCGTGGGTGACTGCTATTTCCACTGCAACCTTCATTGTTGCGATGTCTGATTACAGAGCTCTCAAATCCATTCCATCGCCTATAGGGGAAGATGAAGTTTGGACTCTTAATAAAGTTGAGTTGATGTGCCTACTGGCACTGCTTGATTCTCCTAGTAAGCCTTCAAAAATTCATTCTCAAGTCATGACTGGTAAGAATTCATGTAACTTGTCCCTTAATGCTTCTAGTATTGTGTCTCATAATTCGTGAATTATTGTCTTCTTATCAACCCTCTAATAGTAAACATCATATAACCGTAGCTAATGGCTCTCATACCTCAGTTGTGGGGATGAGGTAATGTTAAACTCCATTCTTCCCTTCAGTTAAAGGATGTGATCGACAATCCCAAACTTCCCCATAATATTATTCCCATTCATAAGCTTACCAAAGATCTAAATTGTGCAGTAACTTTTTTCCATTCTCATTCTGCTCTTTAGGATCTCGCCATACATAGGACAATTGGGGTTGCTAAGAAACAAAAAGGGTTGTAATATCTCCCAACTTATGTAGAAAATCTATAACCATATCAACACAAATAATTAACATATGGGAATTACATCAATTTGATGTTAAAAATGCATTTTTACATGGAGATTGGGAAGAGGAGGTTTACATGAAGATTCCACTAGGACATCATTCTACTAGTGGAAGAGATAAGGTATGCAGGTTGAAGAAGGCATTATACGGGTTTAAGTAGTCTCCTCGTGCTTGTTTTGGATGATTTACGAAGACGATGATGTCAATGGAATACAACCAAAGTCAGGGTGATCATACTTTCTTCATTAAACACTCACAAGAAGGTAAGCTCATTATCCCACTTGGGTATGTGGATGACATAATAATATCAGGTGATGATGAGGCTAAGAAACAACTTCTGAGGTCTCAAATTGAAATGAAAGAACTTGGCAATCTGAAGTACTTTGTCGGAATTGAAGTTGCCTATTCCAAAGGAGGTATCTTCATCTCACAGAGGAAATACGTTCTTGAACTCCTTAGTGAGACTAGGAAACTTGGTTGAAAGACTACTGAAGTGCCCATTGAACAAATCATATAACAGGAAATGATGAAGAAAGCCCCACAGTTGACAAGGCTCAATATAAGAGGTTAGTTGGGAAATTGATATATCTGGCACATACCAAGCTCGATATAGCATATGTTGTTAGTGTTGTTAGCCAATTTTTGCATGACCTAAGAGTCAGACACTTGCAAGAAATGGACAGGATTCTACAGTATCGTAAGACCACACCAGGAAGACTATCCATGGAGGTGTATATGGAAGAAGACTTTCTTCTTCTCTAGTGCGGACCCATTGCCTGTGCTTTGCGGTTTAATCTTCTTCAAGATCGATTATTTGCATGATCAGGCATTGACAGGAGATCAACATCTAGTTATTGTATGTTCCTAGGAGGTAATCTCGTATCATGGAGAAGCAAAAAACAAAGTGTAGTTGCACGATCAATTGCACAGACTGAGTTTCGTGCTATGGCTTGAGGAGTGTGTGAGCTACTATGGATGATAATCATATTGACAGATGACCTTAAAATAAAATGAGGCCCATATGAAGCTATTTTATGACAACAAATAAGCCATTAGTATTGATCATAACATGATTCAACATGACAGAACAAAATGCATTGAGATAGACCAACACTTCATTAAAGAGAAGTTGAATAGTAGAATGATAACTGCTTATGTTCCTTTGGGACACCAACTAGCAGATGCCTTGAATAAGGGGCTGCCCCCAGTGCGTTTTAAGGATCTTACTAGCAAGATGGAAATGATACATGTCCATTCACTAGATTGAGGGGAAGTGTAGAAATAATCCCACATTGTTTAGGTTTTTATATTATGTCATATTGCAGAAAAAATTACATATTGTACAGGAAAGTTAGTATTAATGTTGTGATACCTATATACTATATTTTCTTGTAATTTTTGGGATGAGAAATACTATTCAGTTGTTCCATAATTTTAAGTGAATTAATTGATCGTGATGAAGCCATATCACAGCTCAAACCCAATTTGTCCAGGGTCGGGGATCAGATGAAGAAATTTGAAGACAGCACAAAACTATGCAGGCATTTAAAGTGGGAGAATGGGTTTTCTTCAAGCTTTGACCCCATAGGCAGCAGACAGTGCATATAAGGATTGATAAAAAAATTGCAGCTTGGTATTATGGCCCATATCAAATAGTGGAGAAATATGGTAAAGTGTCACACAAACTAAAGTTGCCTGCCCAATCAAGAATTCATCCAGCTTTCCACATGTCTCAACTCAACAAAGCAATTGGAAATTTTTCTGTTGAACCAGAGCTACCTCAAGGGATGGAGGTTAACTTGGAGGAAAAGGAGGAACCTGAGTTTGTGGTGGCTACCAAAAAAATCACTAAGGCTGGGGTCTCGGTGCAGCAATGCTTAATCAAGTGGAAGGGTCATTCTCTTATGATACAAAATGGGAGGATGCAGATGTGATCTACAACCAATTTCCAGAATTCAGCCTCGAGGGCAAGGCTACAGTTTCAGATGGAGGCATTAATAGGGCCCAGAGTTTAGAAAATGATCAGGTGCTGAGTCAACAGGGAGAGAAACCTAGGATTGGAAAGTGCATTTGAGGAAAAAGAAAAATGGAGCTGAGGGTAAGTTAGTTAGATGAGGTTGAGATGGCATTCTGTTAGTATTCTGTTAGGAGAAAGAGAGAAATACTCACGTGAATAAGTAGTTATAGGGGGAAGGATATGAGGAAAGGGGGTAAGAGTGATTTTCCGATTTCTGGTGACTGGCAGAGGACCATCTTCCTCTGAGGAGCCATAGGCTCAGGGACCTTGCCAATATCCCTTTTGGATTGATAATACATTGAGTATTCCATTCTATTCAATTGGGTCTTATTATTGGGTATTGCTGTTCTGTTATGTATATTCTGGTTTGGTATCCTGACAAATATCATTCAGTATTTTCCAGATTCCATCATGATCCAAATAATGACCAAAACTTTTAAACTTAAGTACAAAAGTGGGTTAGAGACATTCAACTAAAACTGAATGTTACAAATAAAGAAACACTATAACACCTTAGTTCAGTGGGAAAATATGAATAAAAATCCCAAGTCTTATTATCCAAGAGAAACAAAAGCAGCATACCAGTTAGTAAAAGGGAAATGATTAAACCCATAAGAATTCATACACATCATCAGAAGTTCTGACACATGAATTGATTGAGACTTTGGGAAGGAGAACTTGAAAAGCAACATACCAATTAGTAATTAAAAATAAATTATTAAACCCATAAGAATTCATACACATCATCAGAAATTCTGACACATGAGTTGATTCTCAACTTTGGCAAGGAGAACTTGAGCTGTACAAAGCACACTCACCATTTCAGGGAACTGAGTAAGCTGTTCAACTTTGGTAACAGCCAGTCCAGCACTCTCCAATGCAGCAGCTGTTCCTCCAGTTGAAACAATAGTGTATCTACAATTTAATAGGACTATCATTATGGCAACTAAAAATTACATGAATATGAGAAACAATAACATCTAACATAATAAAGAACAAAAAAAAAAAAAAAAAAAAACACCCATTAACAGAATTCTAATAACGTACCCTAATTCCTGGAGCCCATTCCCAACAAAAGCGAGATCCTTCTTGTCAGACAATGATATCAATGCTTGCTTGCTGCCTGTTTCACAGCAAAAGAACACAACATACAATAAACAATTAATTTTATATTTTAATTGAAAAAACATTATCAAAGGCAAAAACATGCTTATATTTAGCGTCTGAAAAAAATATCTGCAAACACAGAATTGTCTAAATCACAGAGAGAATATATCATGTGTCACTCTAAATTTAAAATTAACCAGTTGGTGCATGCAGCAGAGGAAAGGCAAATTACTCGGACAATTTCATGATGTAAATTATCAGACACCAAAACAATTGGACTAATGTGCATCTTGTATAAGGAGTGATTCTCGAGTGCCCATAAAATATAACGGCTGCAGATATGTTTAGTTTAGACTAAAATTCCCAAAACCCTGAATTTTCTCAACTGGTTGATTTGATATCTTAATTGTTTGCTGTGGATATTTCAGGAATTTTTGAACTGTGTCCACTGTATTAAAATACTTTCTCCTCAATAAGTGCAACAGATGAGCCTAGATGGAGATTTTCGCTATGCTGGTTTTCCAAATCAAGCCTATAGCACCTCAGAGGGTGGGATTACTTAAATGGAGTCCAGTAATAATATGCTAACTAATCTTCCATGTTGGTAACTTAGCAGAACACATAAATTATGTGTTGAGTGCATTCATATGCAAACTATTCTCCCTATGAGTAAACACATTATTGAAAAATAGCAGAATAAACAGAAAAGAACCAAAACAACCGTGCGCCTTTCTTCACATTCCCGTGTGCAATTTTACCTTCCTATGCTAGTACTACAGGAATCAAATGCACCAGTTCAGAGAGTAAGCACTGCCAAACTCTCCACCATGTTTTAACTCACAGTATCCTGCATTGTATTACAAGGAAAGGCGCCAAAATTCCCAACTCAACCCCACACTCTTCCGTAGCATTTGTGCGGTAGCATCACCAGCACGCAACACCCTTTGCAGATTTTGCAGAACTCACACCACCAGTACCAGCACAAGCACCGGCTTAACGGCCACAATTATTCTCATTGGTCCACTCCCAACAACACTCTCCAACTCCACCTTCAACTCCTTCACCAGCTAATTAGCACAAGGCAGCCCCACGAATCCTGTTACCTTGCTCCAAATCCGGATGGCTCGATGCCCCAACCCCCCAAAGCCTTCTATCTAGTCCTCACAATTTTATCTGGGAATGAATAATCTCATGTACTTTATATGGAGAGAAATAGGCATAAAGCTTATCAAAAAAAAAAAACACACATGAAAAAATTCATTTCCATTTTTCCTGGTTCAGGTTCCGGTGATGATGCCGGTAATCTGGGCGAGCTTGTTGCCATTGAATCATCCCCACAATAAAATATACAGAAAAACCAAAAACAAGAAAGTGGTGGGAATTAAAAGTACAGGGAGAAGTAGAAGCAGAAGCAGTTTTTGGCACTGAAATTGTATCAGCCTCGGCCATGGCTTTGATGGGAATACACCTGAAGCGTAGCGAAGATGAACGAACCTGAACATACGCAGTTGAAAACAAATAACATTGAATAAGAGTAAAGTGAGAAATATTAAAAAGGAATAAACTTGAGAGTGAAAGAAGAAAAAGAAGAAGAAAAATACCCAAGTTGTAGGAAGGAAAAGAGGAGAGAAGTGATGGGTAGTTGTGTGGGAAGTAGTAGAGTAAAGGGCCGCACAGAGAATGCGAGTGGATATGGAGGCGGAGGCGGAGGCGGAGGCGGAGGCGGTGGCGGTGGGAGAACCAAACCCAAACATCCTCTGTGTGCGCGCGTTTACGAGCAGTGCACGACAGCGACTGAAGAAAGCACCCAAGAGTTCTAATAAGGTTCGGTAAAAACCGGGTCAGATACATCAAAGCGGATAAGTTACCTAAAACCAGGTTTGACTTTAGGTTTGATGCCCTTGCTTAACACTCTTGGTGAATTCTAGCAAGAAGTAGGTATTTTAGTGGTATATCAATATAGTACTATTTCCATCGATAGTAGATACTCCCTCTGGTCCTATATATAAGAGGCAAAACCCTAAAACACACAGATCAAGGAAATGCATTGAAATAAGCTATTTGTAATTAATATTCATATAAATTTACAAATTTAACCCTTCAATAATTAATGAACAAACCTATTTGTATTGAAAGTTGCACTGTCTCGTAAATATAAACCTTATTATAAATAAGGGTAAAATTGGAAATGAGCATTTAATATTTGTCAAAATACATGCATGTCTCTTATATTTTGGACCAAAAAAAATTAGTCATTTGCCTCTTATAATAAGGACCGGAGGGAGTAGTTTCTAAGGGATTATCCGATTGCTAAAAAATTTAGATGTACATTTTCCCATTCCTACCCCTAACTGTTGTCATTCATTCCTGCCCAAGATTTTTCACATTCATAAACCACCAGCTCCATCCATTGCCTCAACGGTGCAACCACCGCCACCGCCGTCCACACCAGCACCTTTGAACCTTCCTTCATCAAAACTCAATGAGCATCCTGCAGCCTTCAAGGGAGAGAAGAACGAAAAAGATTGAGGAGCAGAATCCCAGATCTGGGTCGTGGAGGACTTGGTCGCCGTCATGGTGGCGTTTGAGGTCATATCTGGGTCGTTGTCCTCGCCGTGGCTTGGTCCCTATGTGCTGTGACCATCACCAATCGCTCCGGCCACTGCCCTCGCGAGTCCGTCCCAGCAGCACGCCTCCCCTTCGACGCAGCCACTGTCCCTCCTTGTTCATGTCCCTTCTTTGTTTAGAGATCATTGTTTCATTTTCAATTTTTTTTTTTTTTAAAAAAACAGAAGATGCAGATCCTTCCATGATCAGTGATGCTGTGGTGGTGGTCAAGATGCAGCCACCGTGCCTTGTTCATGCCCATTTCTTGTTCAAAGATATATGTTTCATTTTTAATTTTATTTACAAAAAAAAAAAAAAAAAAGAAGATGCAGATGCAGATTCTACCATGATGGTGATACGGTGATGGTGGAGACAGGTTGGGGTTCAAAATGTAATTAACAAAGTAGGGACTAATTAAAAGCAGAATCTTTTAACCTCTTTATCCTTTTACTGGTTAAATTTTTTTCCTGGACAAGCAAATCTCATCCATTCATTATTCAATTAATATCCAATATATTGATTATGTTCAATATAAAGTGTGATTTTTAATTTGAAATATTTGATATAAGAGTTTAATCTCCATGCTACTAATAATATTTTAACAAATTGATATTATTATTATTTCGCTCTCTTAATTATTAAAATAAAAAACACAAATGTCAAAATGTTAGTGATCAATATAAAACTTTTTAGTTTTTATAGCAACAATATATATTAATTTAATCCTTGATAAAATTAATGATTGAACTAATTGATAAATATAAAATAAAATAAAGGACATGTTTATATATATTCTATCTAAATCTATTTATATAATATATAAATTATAAATATATATATATATATATATTATTTATTTTAAATAATTATCACTTTCAATAATTTAAATTATTTATTATCTCAAAAATTAAAATATTAATAAGATAATATGTTGATATGATTTTTTATGTAAATTTTATATTTTTATACATAAAAATATATTCTTTACTAATTTTTTATTCTAAATATATAAAGGAGGATTATGATTTCTTACTAAGTATTAGAATTTTTTTTATTATATTTATGAGAGGATAAAGGGATAATTTAGTTAAAATAATAAGGATAAAAATGAGAAAAAATAATAAGTTATAAACTCAGAAGTTACTTCAAATGTGTCTGAAAATAATGCTATAAACTAGTGAAAAAGTTATAAATTAATGAGATGAGAACATTTACCAAACAATTTCAGTATCTTATCTGTTATAAGCTAATGGCCGGATCTTGTCGAAGAGATTAAGAGAATCTAAACCAGGTTTGACATAGGTTTGATTCATGTGCTTAACACTCTTGTGTAGGGATGACAATGGGTAGGGTCTGGGTACCCGTGCTTTAAAAAAATACCCGTATCCGGACCCACACCCCGTGTGGGTAGCAACTTTAGTATCCTTACCCGTACATTCTGTGTATCTAAGTACCCATACCCGCACCTGTTACCTGCACTTTAACTAAGAAAAAGTAATAAATAACAAAAAGACTTATAACTCAACTAAAAAATCACCCAAAGATCTTTCAAATTTACTTATGAAATATTACAAATCAAAGTATTAAACTAAATAAAAACATCCAAAACGAGTAAACATCATGGTAAATCTCCAAAACAATAAATTCATGGACTTGTGAGTGCATGGGTTCAAATATTGATTGAGGAATGCAAATAGACAAGCAGAATAACAAAAATTGCGCACCCTGGAGAGAGATGTCAAGGAGTGCTCCAAAGAATTTGAAAAATAAGAAAAACTGGTTCATTCTATTCACAGACAATTGTTTTCAATGAAAAGCTGAATTTAATTTAATTTATTAAATTAAATTGGACCCCTAAAGTTGAACTACGGAAGCGCACCATGAAATAAAAGGAATTAAAACATAATGCTATAAAAATCCTAGTCCAAGTAAAATTAATGGAGTACAAACAAATTAATTTTATTAAAAAATAAAATTTGATAAACCAAAGTATATTGAAATGAGTACAATGAGTACTTAAATCCATATACAAAAGGAAAAATGTACAATAAAGTAACTCAACCTAGCAAAAGACATCCGGGACCATTAGATGGGATTAAAAAGCCAATAAAATCAATAAAACCTCAGAACCCACCCCCTGTATAGATTAACCGTGAGCAACCAAATCAAAGGAAAATGACACCTTTGCATCCCCTGAAGGAAAAACCACCCAAGCAAAAAGACCTCTGTAGTACCACACCATCCCAGAATACATCCAACCAGAAATTGTGCATAATAAAAGCCAAATGAAACTATAGTTTTGCTATAAACCTGTTGAGCATTAAAACGTTGCTGGTATTTTGCATCTTTTTAGATCAATAATTCATTTCTTTATATATATATATATATGTGTGTGTGTGTGTGTGTGTGTGTGTGTCTGTGTGGGGCCAGGTGGATACTAAAATACCCGTACCCGCACTCATACCCTCTCTTGTTTGCGGGTAATTACCCGTAAAATGGATATTTACCCTACATATCATATGTATTTTTTGCTGTTACCCAATGGATAGAGTCTACATTATCATCCCTAGTGTTGTGCAAAGGGTGTATTGTTCATTATAAAACCCAACTCCGCATAAGGCTTCATGTATCAGTTAAAAGTCCAATATATTTTGTATAAAGTGCGATTCTTTAATGTTCACTTGTTTGGAAAAAAAAAAGTTTGCTTACTTTCTAGGTAATGTACATGTACTTATCACTGTACCTGGTAAATGCATGGTAGTGGGAATTTAATGCACTTATAAATGTATTTGGTAAATGCATAGTAGTGGGAATTTATTTCAAGGTTAGCCTATAAATAGGGAACTCATGTACTACACAAATCAAATTCGAAAGTTAATGAAATTTGAAGAGTTTTCTCTATTGTGAGAGCTTCCCTTGGGTTCTTGGGTAAAAGAACTAAATCTGATCTTATCAAAGCAACCTTTGACGATCAAACACATGACTTATCACTCACATTCTCACCTATATCTTGAGTGTGGCATCAATATCCATTCCTTTGCTTGAAACTTCAAGGTAGTCTAGATCTGGATCGTATCATTTGGTAATCAGAGCTTAGGTTCCTTGAATTTCAGGTGCTATCTTCCTTTGTTCTTTTCTGTTCTATGAGAAAAAAAATAAAAAATTGAAAAATTGAAAAATTCCAAATTTTATTCATCTTTCTTGGTGGTTGTTTGCAAAGTTTGAATTTTTCTTAGTGGGTTCTTCATGGTGTCACTAATGGAGAACATATTTAGCGAGACAAGGCATTCCTTCAAGGAAGAAATGAAGAAAAATGATACCAAGCAAAAGGAGGATCTTTTCTATTCTAGATGTTGTGTGAAGGACAAGATATGTAGCTTGGTCATTGATAGAAGGGGTTACATTAACCTAGCTATTACAACCATGGTGCAAAAGTTGGGACTTCCTATTCTAGAGCATCCACAATCGTATAAGTTTTGGAGCATCCCGGAGTTTAGTGATATCGGTGAGGTGATGGTGAACAAACAAGTAGGAGTGTTATTCTGGATTGGGAGATATGAAGATAAGATGTTATGTGATTGCTCTTCCTTCTGCTTCCAACATCTTCTGTCGTGTCTTCCAACATCTTATGAAGATAAGGTGTTATGTGAAAACTTTTTCTATCTCTTATATACATAATTCTGCTCCTTCCGGATCATATTCTCTGTGAAATTGCGGTGGTTACCCTTCATAAATGCAACCATCCCTGCATCCACAACTCTTGTCCTTGATTTTGTGGTTGTTGGAGTTGTTGCATTAATTGTTATTCTTTTGCGATTGATACAACATAGTTTCTGCCATATCTCTCATTGTTCTCATGACTTCAGACTCATCTCCTCCCTCTGCCATAGGAGGCTCTACATTCCTACTGTTATTCCCTTTGACTCCACCACGTATGCTACTACAAGTTCCACGAGTCATAGGTTCTTGTAAAAGTAACCATCAGCTTATATTCATAAGATGTATGTGTTATATATCTTATGAATAATCGAATCAATTATCATTGCTTCCCAAGTAGAAACAATAGATAACTCGCCAAATGGACACTATACCCAACTTTTAAACATAGTTAATACTCTATGCAAGTACAACTAGACATGGCCAGTAACGTCGTCCAAAACCTCACAGTCTGAATACAACCGAACTGCTCTGATATCAGTAAATGTAACACCCTTTCGAGTGCCACATGGAACTAAAACATTACAGACATTACAGATACATATAATCACAGCGGAAAAGTTAAAACATTTAAAGCATGTATTTACATCAATAAAACGTATACATATAACATCAAAGTACCATAGAAGCTATGGCATGTATACAATGAGAGACACTCCACTGGCCATGGTATAACTACAAAGGACTCAATTGTTGGGAATTTGCGCATCAAATAAATGCAGCGGAATAATTCCCACCAAGAACCCTTGCAAATGGTCATGGTTCATGTTCAAAATTTTACCTCTTGTAGCGCAGACCTTTGATTTGAGTCGCTGCAAATCACGAGCACTGCACGAACAGCAATGCCTCTACGTAGTCCACACAAGCAGATAAACACGTCTCACGTGTTCATCCTCGGAGTGCGCCTCTAAGCACTGCTAGGTGCAAGAAGAGACACGACAGTGTTTTCCTTTTTCACACAAACTGAATACAGAATGCGGCCAAAGATGGAGTAGTGCGGCTCAGCATTCTATCACTACCATATATAGGTAGGCGCCCCACTTAAGTGAAAAGGGTTTAACCTGGCCCTCTTAGGCTCATCTATCATGAGCATGGCCCAATAGAAATTTGTGTCTAACCCGATTTCTTTTAGTTCCGATTAATTTGCTCTAAGTGTGTGACTTTATAGGTTCCCATAACGTTGGCAATAATATTAAATCATATTTAATATTATAAATAGTGAGCGGTGTCTAGCAATACATCATTGCTTCCCAAGTAATGAGAAATCAGTGATTTGATGTAACCTTTTCTTGATCAATGTTTATGTGTATTATTATCCCTTTGTCCTTATATCTATATTGAACACAAGGCATAGAACATGTCACCCGTGTATTGTCCAATATCATGTTCCTTGATACCCGAGTAGACTTAATAATAAATGAGGTCAATATCTCATATTGACTCATTTCAGCACGACCATGCATTTTACAGTCTCACTCTATCAAGGGCCCCACAGATATTAATCATGTTATGTCAGGGACAAATCCCATCTAGATCACTTACATCCCTCTGCATGACTCGTGATGTGTCCAATGACCAATTTATAGTAATCCTGTTCCAGATAACTTTTGACAGTATTAAAGAACATAACTCCTCATGTAGGGATCGTAGTGATTTCAGCTCGAAGGATTGCATACACCATTGTCACTATGAGAACTACTTATGACACTCACATAACGTTCCATGTAGTGTTCTCATGGTGGGTCAATCCAGTACATCATTACTCTAATGTGTACCTATGTGTGTGACTTGATATCTTATATCCATGGCCCGTTAGAAGTGGTCATCAATCCGCACACATAATAGTCTCGATGTATTATTATTGTCCTTATTATTAATAATACTTGGCTCATATATTTAAGAATAGATTTCCCTTGATTAATAACGTCTCACTATCAAGTCGTATACTTGATATTCTATTAAATAGAACTTTCTATTCTAAGGACTTTATTATGTTTAAACAAACAACATAATAAACTGAAATGCCTCATATCATAAATGATAGCAAGATACAAATGCAAGTCCAAAGGAAAAACATTGGCCTCTAGGGCTTACACCAACAATATTCCACTAGCACTAGAGCCAATCAGGCATAAACCTAATACCCAATGATCTAGTGTGACCATCATGCTTCTGTTGAGCAAGTGGTTTCGTAAGCAGGTCAGCTACGTTATCAAGTGTTGGTACTCTGCATATCTTCACATCTCCTCTATCGAAGATCTCTCGAATGAGATGGAAGCGCCTGAGTATATGTTTGGATCGTTGGTGAGATCTAGGTTCCTTAGCCTGTGCAATGGCCCCATTGTTGTCACAATAGAGATCAATGGGGTCCACAATGCTAAGAATTGTACCAAGCTCAGTAATGAACTTCCTGATCCAAACTGCCTCCTTTGTTGCGTTGGAGGCAGCAATATACTCGGCCTCTGTAGTAGAATCAGCGACTGTCTCCTGCTTTGAACTCTTCCGGCTCACAGCGCCACTATTTAGGCAAAACACATAACCAGATTGTGATCTAGAATCATCCTTATCAATCTGGAAGCTAGCATCGGTGTAACCCATTATAACAAGTTCTTCCTCGTCTCCATATTCCAAGAACGAATCCTTAGTTATTCTCAAGTACTTGAGGATGTTCTTGATAGCAGCCCAGTGACTTTCACTGAGATCGGACTGGTACCTGCTCGTTATGCTCAAAGCTTACGAGATATCTGATCAAGTACATAACATGGCATACATGATAGACCCAATTCCGGATGCATATGGAATCTTACTCATGCGATCCCTTTCTTCTTGAGTAGAAGGGGATTGTGCCTTTGATAGGCATATACCATGTGACATAGATAAGAGTCCTTTCTTGGATTCATGCATATTAAAGCGTCTCAGCACTTTGTCTATGTATGTACTTTGACTCAGGCCAAGCAATCTCAGTGACCTATCTCTATAGATCTTGATTCCCAATACATAGGTAGCTTCACCCAAATCTTTTACAGAAAAGCAATTCCCTAACCAAGTCTTTACTTGTTGCAAGGTAGGGATGTCATTTCCGATGAGTAGTATGTCATCGACATACAACACCAGAAAGATAACTATGCTCCCACTAACCTTCTTGTAGACACAAGGTTCATCTTCATTTTTGATGAACCCAAACTATCTCACAGCATCATCAAAACGAAGATTCCAGCTTCTGGAAGCTTGCTTCAATCCATAGATTTGACGCTACAACTTGCATACCTTCCCGGTATCCTCTGAAGTGTCAAAGCCCTCAGGTTGTGTCATATACACATCATCAAGGAGATTTCCGTTAAGGAAAGCATGTTAAGTCTCTAAAATGTCTGTGTGCATTTCCCTAAGTTTTGATGAAAACTAAACATTGGTTAATGATTTAATTAACCTATTTTGTGGTTGCTAACCTGTCTACTTAGTGTACAGATCAGAAGATTACAAAACTCACCTGTCTGTCTACCTAAGTATCACCTGTCCGTATAAGCCAAAAAAAATCAACCTGTCTGCTGACTAGGATTGTTGACTATGTGCAAACTGGTTTACAACCTGTCTCTACTCTTCAACTTATCTATGGTTCTCTGTTAAAGAACTCGAAGTACAGGAAGCTTTTGCAAGCTGTCCCCTCATGAAAAATACTCTGAGAACTCTCTCTCACGCTTATCAAGAAACTCAGAAATGCTTTCTCTCAAGCAACCTAGGAAGTCAGAGATAAACTTCCAGTTAAAGAATGTTTCCAACATGCTTTATTCCCTAGTACTTTCAGTCATTACATAGAAAGGGAAATGTACTCTGCAAAAGTACAAAAGCACTCTGCACAACTCTGAGTTGGCGTCTACACGATGCATAAAGCTATTATCCTTCATGTTAGAGTACAACCAACGTCTCCATTGCATTAATGGCTGCCCAGAACGACTATATTGCATTTAATGAAGCTCTGCTTGAAGCCATCGTTGCAAAGAATGTCTCTAACGGATATTAAATGTTTGAAGGCTATAAATACAGAAGTCATTGAAGATGAACATATAAGAGTTTACAAAGCATTAAAGAGCCATTACTCTGTTCATTTATTCACTCTGTATTCTTCAATCATTTGAAGTTATTACGCAGACTTTCCTAAGCTTCACATTTAAACCACTCTCTGAGTGTTAGTGAAAGATCTGTCTGTCTGTAAGTGTATTTATTACAAATCAAACTCTCAAACAAATCTGAGTGAGCCTGAAGAGGCTAGGTGTGCAAAGAATACTTGTGTTGGAGCCTGAAGAGGCTAGGTGTGCAAACAATACTTGGAGTCTGTAACCTGATCAGTTATAGTGGATAAATCTTGGTGCTGCCAAGGACCGGACGTAGCTCTTTGTGTTGAAGAGTGAACCAGGATAAATCTCTGTGTTAATCTCTCTTCCCTTAATCTCTTTAGTTGTTTTGATTATATATCATCTGCATTCTAACTAAGGGGTTAAAACTGTTTTATCAAGACTTTTTTTTTATTTATACGTGTGTTGTTTTCTGAGAAAACTACAACAGACAGGTGACCTGTCTGTGTAACCTTTTACACCCGTCTGTGCTTAGCTTCTGCATGCGAAAAGTTTTTAACTTTATTTTAATTTCTGATAAACACAATTCAACCCCCCTTGTCGTGTTTATAGTTGTCTATTTCAGTTGGTATCAGAGCTCAGCCTCTGGGTTGAGCATCTAACAGTGTAGACGTAAAAGATCCTGAAGAATAGACATGACTGCTGGAGCTAGTGGAAGTAACCAGACTGAAGGAGCCTCCTTAACCAGACCTCCATTCTTCAATGGAGAAAACTACAACTATTGGAAAGACAGATTTCAATGGTTCATTCTATCTACAAACTCTGATATCTGGGATGTCATCACTGATGGTCCTTTCATTCCTAAAAACGATGACAACACTGATAAGCCAAAAGCTCAGTGGACCCCTACAGAAAAGGCAAAGTGGGATCTGAATCACAAAGCCAGATACAACATTATTTGTGCTCTCAGTCCTGATGAATTTGAAAAGGTCTGTGCCTGTGATTCTGCCAAAGAAATATGGGACACCTTAGCTGTCACACATGAAGGAACAGCCAAAGTCAAAGAATCAAAAATTGCCATACTTGTCAGAAAGTATGAACTGTTTCTCATGGAGGAAGGAGAATCTGTTGCTCAAATGATTGGGAGATTCCAAACTATCATCAATGGTTTGAAATCTCTTGGCAAAGTTTACTCTAATGCTGAGAAGGTTGGAAAGATACTTAGGAGTCTACCTAAGCAGTGGAGACCTCTGGTAACTGCTATCTCTCAAGCCAAAGATCTTACCACCTTGACCATGGATGAACTCCTTGGAACACTTACTGTTCATGAGCAAGAACTTGGAGATGAAGTCTCAACAAAGAAGGGCAAGTCAATTGCTCTGAAGGCTGATCAAAAGTCTTCCAAAGCTTCTAAAGCTTTGAAGGCAGACGAGTCATCCAGTGATGATGACCTGTCTGAATCTGAGGATTCTGAAAGTGATGAAGAACTATCTCTCCTAACCAGAAAGATAAAGCTTCTCTTACAGAAAAAGAAGTTCAGAAAGGATAAACCATTCAGAAGATTCAACAAGGACAAGAACTTCAAGGATTCCACTTCAACAGACAAGAACTCAATTGTCTGCTATGAGTGCAAGAAACCAGGTCACATCAAAGCAGAATGTCCTCAACTCAAGAAAGCCCCGTTTAAGAAGTTCTTCAAAAAGAAGAAGAAAGGAATGATGGCTACTTGGGAAGATCTAGAGACAACATCTACTGATGAGGAGAGAGAGGAAGAAGCAAATCTCTGTCTAATGGCTAACACTGACTCTGATTCAGATAATGAGGTAAATTCTGATTATGAGGAATTACTTGATGCCTATGAAGAATTGTTGGAGGAATCCAACTGTTTATCCAAGGCTTTCAAATCTATCAAGAAAGATCATGTTAAGCTCCTCAGTGAGCATAAACAGAAATCTCTAGAGTGTGAGAAATTTGCCAAGGAGAACAGTGAGCTGAAGACTGAAAAGACTAATGAAGCTAAGATCTCTAGTGATACATCACAATCTGAAGAAGTTGAAAAACTTCAACAGAAAGTGGAAGAGCTCACTTCTGATCTTGCCAAATTTGTTAATGGTAGAGAAAATCTGACCAAGCTGCTTAGCTGTCAGAGGCACTCCCTTAACAAAGAAGGTATAGGATATATCCATCAGATACATCATAAAGTATCAACTAAGCACTCTAAAGTGTCTGCTACATCTACTTCTATTAATTCCATACCTGTCTGTAATTTCTGTGGAAAGACTGGACATGTTATGTCTAAGTGTCTTCATAAGAAAAGAAGGAAGTCTTCACAGACTCCTAGAACTAACAGAAAAGGACCCAGAAAACTATGGGTACCTAAAGATCAAATAATCTTTGTTGCAGATGTCCTCAACAGCACAAAGAAAACACCACTGCTGGTACCTGGACAGTGGCTGCTCGCGACACATGACAGGAGAAAGGTCTATGTTCCTAGACCTCCAACTTAAAAAAGGAGGACATGTGGCATTTGGTGGAAATCAGAAAGGGAAGGTTATAGGAATTGGTACTATTGATGGTAAACCTCCTCTTCCCTCTATATCAAATGTTCTTATGGTTAAAGGATTAAAACACAATTTGCTTAGCATAAGTCAATTATGTGACAGTGGATTTGATGTCTCCTTTACCAAAGATTACTGTATAGTTAAGGATCTAAGTGGCAAAACCGCTTTTCAGCTAAAAGGCAACAAAATCTGTATAAGATTGAACTGACTGATCTCTCAGATCAAAGTGTAACCTGTTTGATGTCTAAAGAGGATGAAAGATGGTTGTGGCACAAGAAACTAGGACATGCGAGTATAAAATTAATTTCAAAACTAAAAAGGGATAACCTCGTGAGAGGATTGCCTGATATTAGTTTTAAGAAAGATGTTTTGTGTGATGCATGTCAGAGAGGTAAACAGATAAAATCAAGTTTCAAATCTAAAAACCAAATATCAACCTCTAGACCTCTTCAGCTGTTACACATGGATCTGTTTGGACCAGTTAGTGTTGCTAGCCTAGCTGGAAGGAAATATGGATTTGTCATAGTTGATGACTATTCTAGATATACATGGGTACTCTTCTTAACCCACAAGGATGAGTCTTTTAAGGCTTTCTCAGTATTCTGTAAAAGAGTACAAAATGAGCAGGGTTTCTGCATTTCTACTCTTAGAGTGACCATGGGGGAGAATTTGAAAATGAGCAGTTTAGTCAGTTCTGTGAGGAGAATGGGATCTCTCACAATTTCTCTGCACCTAGAACTCCTCAACAAAATGGAGTGGTTGAGAGAAAGAACAGATCTCTGCAAGAGATGGCTAGATCTATGCTCAATGAGAATAATCTCCCTAAGTACTTCTGGGCAGAAGCAGTAAACACAGCCTGTTATGTACAAAACAGAATACTCATTAGGCCTTTTCTAAAGAAGACTCCCTATGAACTGTGGAAAGGAAAAAGCCCCAACATTTCTTACTTTCATGCATTTGGTTGTGAATGCTTCATCTTAAATACCAAGGATCAACTTGGAAAATTTGACTCTAAGACAGACAAAGGTATCTTTTTGGGATACTCTGAAATGTCTAAAGCTTTTAGAATTTACAATTCAAGAACATCTGTTATTGAAGAATCTGTTCATGTCAAATTTAATGATAACTTAAAGACTGATAAGGAATTGTCAGATCTAGAAGATGATCTTGCAGGTCTTGATATAAACAAGTCAGAAGATCAACAACCTGACTTAACCAAATCAGAACCTGAAGCAGAACCAGACAGACAAGTGGAGCAGACAAGTCAACAGACAAGTCAAGATCCTCTTGAAAGAGATTGGAAATTCAAAACTCATCATCCTAAGGATCTCATCATTGGACATCCCTCAGAAGGAGTGAGAACCAGATCTACCTTAAGAGAATCAAGCAATGTGGCCTTCTTGTCAGAAATAGAGCCAAAGCACATTGAAGAAGCTCTTGAGGATGAAAGCTGGATTCTTGCTATGCAAGAAGAACTCAACCAGTTCACCAGAAATGATGTCTGGACACTTGTCTCCAAACCCAAAAACAAGTCTGTCATTGGAACAAGATGGGTCTTCAGAAACAAGTTAGATGAAGATGGCAAAGTTGTCAGAAACAAGGCAAGGTTAGTAGCTCAAGGCTATAACCAACAAGAAGGTATTGACTATACTGAAACCTTTGCACCTGTAGCTAGAATAGAAGCTATTCGCATACTAATGTCATATGCTGCACAACACCAAATCACTCTTTTTCAAATGGATGTGAAAAGTGCTTTTCTCAATGGAATAATTGAAGAAGAAGTTTATGTTAAACAACCCCCTGGTTTTGAAGATATTGATAAACCAGATCATGTTTTTAAACTTAAAAAGGCATTATATGGTTTAAAGCAAGCACCTAGGGCATGGTATGATAGACTAAGCTCTTTTCTCATGCATAATGGTTTTACAAGAGGTCAAGTAGATACTACTCTGTTTAAGAAAAGCCATAAAGAAAATTTCATTGTAGTCCAAATATATGTTGATGATATTATTTTTGGAGCAACTAATGAAAAGCTGTGCAAGGATTTCTCAAAGCTGATGCAAGCAGAATTTGAGATGAGCATGATGGGAGAATTGAAGTTCTTCCTTGGTCTACAAATCAAACAGACAAGTGATGGAATCTACATCCATCAACAAAAGTATATCAAGGAAATGCTCAAGAAATACAAAATGGAAAGTGCTAAACTTATGAAAACTCCCATGGAAACCAATGCAAAACTCAGTAAAGATGATGAAGGTAAAATGGTAGACCAAACTGTCTACAGAGGTATGATTGGATCTTTACTGTACTTAACCTTAAGCAGACCTGATATTCAATTTAGTGTCTGCATGTGTGCTAGATTTCAATCTGACCCAAGGGAATCTCATCTTAAAGCTGTTAAGAGAATATTTAGATATTTGCTTGGTACTACTAATCTTGGTTTGCTGTATTTAAGAACTAAAGAATACAGATTAGTGGGATTCTGTGATGCTGACTTTGCTGGAGACAAAATAGAAAAAAAAGCACCAGTGGAGGATGCCACTTCATTGGAGCAAATTTGGTCTCTTGGTCAAGCAAAATACAAACAACTATAGCTCTATCTACTGCTGAAGCAGAATATATCTCAGCTGCTAGTTGTTGCTCTCAACTCTTATGGGTAAAACATCAACTTGAGGATTACTCTATTTTTGAGCATAATATATCTGTATGGTGTGATAATTCTAGTGCTATCTGCTTAACTAAAAATCCAATTCAGCATTCTAAGGCTAAGCATATAGAAATCAAACATCACTTCATTAGAGACTATGTTCAGAAAGGTATCTTTGATATTAAGTTTGTTAAAACTGAAAATCAATGGGCTGATATCTTCACTAAGCCTTTAGCAGAAGAAATATTTTTATTTATTAGAGATAATTTAAACATGCATTGTATTGTTGAATGACATGTCTGAGTTTTTATACTGTCTGTAATCACCTGTCTGACTTTGCTGAGTCACTATGCTGAAACCCAACAGTTTTATTGAAATGGTTATTATTTATTTATTTAATACCATTTGTTAATCTGAAGCTAATCATGGACACGGCAGTTTTTACCTCGAAACCATGTTTTCATTATGTCTAAGTGGGCGCTACAGTTCCCCACATAAATCGTGCCATTCTTAATTAAAAATGTCTTTTTTCTCTCTCCTGCTTTTACTGCTTTAAAAGGCAAATCTTCAGAAAGTTTCAAACTTTATCCTTCTCAAAAAGCCCTAAGTCTTTTCGTCTTCGTCTTCCTCTCGTTCAAACCCTTCTCTCTTCCAAAACTTTCTTTTTCTCTCTTCTCTGAAAATGGCATCTTCAAAGCGCCTGTCTCCAAAAGAGATTGCTGAGCAATACGATATGAGAATAGCTGATGTAGAGAAGATTTTACCTGGAAAGACTGTTGATCTTCAACAGATGAAGAAATGGGGAATGGATGTCACTGAGGAGTTGGAATACTCTAAGTGGACAGCCTTCTTTGATATCAAGGAGCTGGTCCATCCCAAGCTTGTCAGAGACTTCTGGAGAAATGCTGTGGTCATCACCAACGTGGTTGATGGAACCAAGAGCTTCAAGGCTCAAATGTCAGCTGATGTGACTCTCCAGTTTCCTATCAGCTCTCTGGAATTGGCAACCAGATGCCCAAGGATTGGAACTGCTTTCAGACCTGACTGGGAAGATCAGGTGGGAACTGAAAGTGTCAATATTGCTATATATGGAGTTCCCAACCCTGAGAACAAGAAGCCTGTCAGCATGGTGCCCAAGTGCAGGTTCTTGTACAAGCTGCTTCTGGAGTGTGTGATGCCCAGAAGAGGGTCAAGAGACAATGTGACCAAGTTGGACAGATTTGCTCTGTACCACTTGATTCACAAAATCAAGATAGACATCAATGATCTCATCTACATGTATCTTGAGTCTCTGATCAGAAGGACAAATATGCCTACCTACCCTTATGGAAATGCTGCTGACAAGGGTTTTTAGGAACAAGATATTTGTTCCAACTGATGTCCACTTTGTGGACATGGCTTTGCCCATAGACAAGTTCTATGATGGGGATTGAAGGAATCCCTCTGGAGGATGAGGAAGAAGAGAAGAAGAAGAAGAGAAGAAGAAGAAGCTTGCTATTGAGCAGAAGCTGAAGGAAAAAGCAGAAGAAGAACCTGCTGATTCCACTGGTGAATCAGAGTTTCCAATCTCTGAAAGAATTTGGAAAGCTGCTGGAAAGGTTGCCAGACAGGATCAGAGGCCTGAGGAACCCACAGCATCTGAAGGATCTGCTGAGACAGTAGAGCCTCTCAGATTCAAGCTGAAGAAACCCTCTCCCAAGAGGAAGACCAGTGAGGCTGGAAAATCTGGTGGGGTTTCTGCACAACCCACCAAGAGAAGAAGACTGGTGAAGACCTTTACCAAGGTCAGGCAAGTAGAGTCTGTGCCTAGTAAAGAAGATGCACTTGCTCAGGGGGAGCAGACATCTCCACCCTCAGAGGAGCCTAGGGAGATCAAATCTCTTGATTTGGGATTCATTCCCAGAAAAAGAAGGTCAGGCTACCCTATGCCTGTAGTGGCTGTTGCTGAAAGGGAAGCAGTCCCTACAGAAGAGCCTGCTGCTGCTGCTGCTGCTACTGCACCCTCTACTGACCTGTCTGCTGGAACACAGACGGTTGGTCATCATGAAGAAGCTTCTCTGTCCCCTTCAAGGAAGAAAGCAAGGCACTTTGAAGATCAGCTCTTCACCTTCTCTTCTGCACCATCCTCTCCTCTTCATCTAGGTATTCCAGATTCTGTTGTTTCTTCCCCCTCTGCTCTTTGTGTCAACCCTTTATCTGTTGCCTCCCCTTTTCATTCACCTGTCTCCTCCCACCCCACTCAAACATCTTTTGATGTAGTGTCTGATATATGTCAGTACACAGTTGTTCACAGGGACTCAACTCCCAGAGAACAATCTGGCATATCATCTAGATTGTTTGTGAGCGATTTGCAATCTCTGATGACTGCAAGTATATCTCACTTATCTGTCATCCCTTCTCCTCCACCTCACATTCTGAACCCATGTAGGGAGATTTTCTTTTATCCCCCTATTGTGTTGTTCATTAGAACATTGGAAGGATCTCACTATCCTGCCTCTGTTGTAATGTTACCCTCTAGATCTAGATACTTTTTTCTTTTAGTCACAGGGTCTAATTCCTTCTTCTCCCACATAGACTCTCTCTTACCCCTACCTCCCTCTGTCTTAGCCAATCAACCTCTTCCCCCTCCTATTCCAATAAGAGTCACTCGCCTGTCTCTTTGTGAAAGACTCTCCTGTGTCTTTCCCTCTCCTGATTTTGACCCAGTCAGAATCACCCCTCTGTTCAAAATAGCATTTCTTCCTTTATTTTATTTCAGAACCATTTATCAACTTTTCTTTCCCCGTGTCTCCTCACCTTTCTCTGTACCCAAGGCACCCCCAGTTTTAGCCTTACCCTGGTATCCATCCCTGTCTGCTGCTTCAATCAGCTTGTCTACAGAAGTCTCCTCCTCTCAGATGGTGGATTCAGATAGCTTCAATCTTCTTAAGACTGAGCTAGAAGAAGTCAGAAGACAATTGGATGCAGAGAGGCATGCTAGGCTGCTGTTAGAACAGAAAGTTGATTCCCTGTATCTTCTTTTTAATCAGCCTAGATGAGTAGTTGTAGGAACTGCCTTGTAATTGAAATGCTTATGATGAATACAAATCAATTTTACCTTATTATTTTCTCTTAATTGTCTCATTTTCTCTCCACTGTTATATGTTTACTCTTTTTGTTGCTGACAAAAGGGGGAGAAAAATGTAATGTAAGATGATTAATGTAAAATGTTTGGAGAAAAATATGTGATATATGCTAAGTGTTCTGGAGAATATGAACATTTCCTCTGTTATTTTGAACTTAAACCTGCTGCATATTACCCTAATGCTTTTCATTGAACACTAATGAATCTGTCTGCACATATAGAAAATATCAACCTGTCTACTGTCTGTCATTCTGTACTCTGATATTTTCAAAGGTTCATTAAATCATCTGAATGTTTGTCATCATCAAAAAGGGGGAGATTGTTAAGTCTCTAAAATGTCTGTGTGCATTTCCCTAAGTTTTGATAAAAACTAAACATTGGTTAATGATTTAATTAACCTATTTTGTGGTTGCTAACCTGTCTACTTAGTGTACAGATCAGAAGATTACAAAACTCACCTGTCTGTCTACCTAAGTATCACCTGTCCGTATAAGCCAAAAAAAATCAACCTGTCTGCTGACTAGGATTGTTGACTATGTGCAAACTGGTTTACAACCTGTCTCTACTCTTCAACTTATCTATGGTTCTCTGTTAAAGAACTCGAAGTACAGGAAGCTTTTGCAAGCTGTCCCCTCATGAAGAATACTCTGAGAACTCTCTCTCACGCTTATCAAGAAACTCAGAAATGCTTTCTCTCAAGCAACCTAGGAAGTCAGAGATAAACTTCCAGTTAAAGAATGTTTCCAACATGCTTTATTCCCTAGTACTTTCAGTCATTACATAGAAAGGGAAATGTACTCTGCAAAAGTACAAAAGCACTCTGCACAACTCTGAGTTGGCGTCTACACGATGTATATAAAGCTATTATCCTTCATGTTAGAGTACAACCAACGTCTCCATTGCATTAATGGCTGCCCAGAACGACTATATTGCATTTAATGAAGCTCTGCTTGAAGCCATCGTTGCAAAGAATGTCTCTAACGGATATTAAATGTTTGAAGGCTATAAATACAGAAGTCATTGAAGATGAACATATAAGAGTTTACAAAGCATTAAAGAGCCATTACTCTGTTCATTTATTCACTCTGTATTCTTCAATCATTTGAAGTTATTACGCAGACTTTCCTAAGCTTCACATTTAAACCACTCTCTGAGTGTTAGTGAAAGATCTGTCTGTCTGTAAGTGTATTTATTACAAATCAAACTCTCAAACAAATCTGAGTGAGCCTGAAGAGGCTAGGTGTGCAAAGAATACTTGTGTTGGAGCCTGAAGAGGCTAGGTGTGCAAAGAATACTTGTATTGGAGCCTGAAGAGGCTAGGTGTGCAAACAATACTTGGAGTCTGTAACCTGATCAGTTATAGTGGATAAATCTTGGTGCTGCCAAGGACTGGACGTAGCTCTTTGTGTTGAAGAGTGAACCAGGATAAATCTCTGTGTTAATCTCTCTTCCCTTAATCTCTTTAGTTGTTTTGATTATATATCATCTGCGTTCTAACTAAGGGGTTAAAACTGTTTTATCAAGACTTTTTATTTATTTATACGTGTGTTGTTTTCTGAGAAAACTACAACAGACAGGTGACCTGTCTGTGTAACCTTTTACACCCGTCTGTGCTTAGCTTCTGCATGTGAAAAGTTTTTAACTTTATTTTAATTTCTGATAAACACAATTCAACCCCCCTTCTCGTGTTTATAGTTGTCTATTTCAAAGCAGTCTTGACATCCATCTGCCATATCTCATAATCATGGTATGCAGCGATAGCAAGCAAGATCCGGACGTATTTAAGCATTGCAACAGGCGAAAATGTCTCATCATAGTCTACACCATGAATCTGCTTGAAACCCTTAGCGAGCAATCGCACCTTATAGGTATGCACTTTACCATCCATGTCAGTTTTCTTTTTGAAAACCCACTTGCACCCTATGGGTTTTACCCTTTCAGGTGGCTCTACCAAGGCCCATACCTGGTTAGTGTACATGGACTCCATCTCAGATCTAGCCTCAAGACATTTCTCAAATTTTGGGCCAATAATGGCCTCCTGGTAAGTCACAAGCTCATCTTGATCCATGAGTAATACATCACCTTGTTGAGTCATGAGAAATCCATATCTCTCAGGTTGGTGATGTATCCTGTTAGACCTACGCTGGTCGTGTGCTACTGGAGCAGGCTGTTCTTCCACAACATCTTGCGAAGGTTGCTCTTGTTCCTCCATAGGTATGTCGCTACTTTGTGACACTTGAATTTCTCCTCTCCAAGGTCTATATTCCTCCCACTGGTTCCTTTGGAGATAAACTCCTTTTCTAGGGAAACACCAGTTCGAGCGACAAACACTTTGTCTTCGGAAGGATTGTAGAAATAGTATCCCTTGGTTTCCTTAGGATACCCCACAAAGAAGCACTTATCAGATTTGGGATCCAGCTTGGTAGAAACCTGACGTTTTACATATGCTTCACAACCCCAAATCTTCATAAAAGACATACTGGGTCTTTGACCAGTCCATATCTCATATGGTGTCTTTTCTACCGTCTTGGATGGAACACGGTTAAGTGTGAAAGCTGATGTTAATAAAGCATGTCCCCAGAAGGAATTTGGAAGATCTGCATGACTCATCATAGACTGAACCATGTCCAACAAGGTTCGGTTTCTCCTCTCAGTTCCATTGTGGTGTTCCCAGTGGGATGAGTTGAGATAAAATCCCACACTCTCTCAGATGATCATCAAACCCTAGGCTCAAATATTCACTGCCTCGATCTGATCGAAAGATTTTAATACTCTTACCTAGTTGGTTTTCTACTTCACTTTTGAATTCCTTGAACTTTTCAAAAAGATTCTGATTTGTGTTTCATAAGATACACAAATCGGTATCTACTGAAATTATCAGTAAATGTAATGAAGTACTAAAAATCTCCTCTAGCAGTTGTGTTCAGTGGTCCGCATACATCACTATGTATGAGGCCCAAAAGATCACTATCCCTTTCACCTTTTCCTATGAATGGGGCTTTGGTAATCTTTCCCAACAAACAAGACTCACATGTCTCATATGATTCATAATCAAATGAGTCCAAGAATCCATCTTTATGAAGTTTAGAAATGTGTTTCTCATTTATATGGCCCAAATGACAATGCCAAAGATAAGTTGGGTTCACCTCATTTGGTTTGAACCCCTTAGTATCAATGTTATAGTTGGACATCTCAAGAACAAGGACATAAAGCCAATTACTCAAATGTGCACTAGCATAAAAAATATCATCCAAATAAATAGAACAACATTTGTTCTTTACCACTCTTATCCAAACAAGAAATGGAAATGGTGTTCCAGCTAATTGTAGGCACAAAATATCAGTTCTCTAACTAAATAATAAGCCCAGAAGGCAAAGTCAATACATAAGTGTTGGTTGTGGCTTCTCACTACTGAAGAAAGGGGGGGGGGGGGGGGGGGGGGGGTAGAATTGAGTGTGTTAAATTTTTGAAACGTTTCCCTCTTTGCAAAAACTGGTTATTTTTCTTAACTTTGAAAAAGATTTTGTCAACCAACAAACCAAAATGTGTTTTTGCAATATATAATTCTAACAAGACTTGTTACTTATAAAAGAAAGATTAACAACTATTGATTTCAAACATGAAAAAGATCATAAACTAATCAAATCATGCAAGCATCCCTAACATGTTGCTTAATTCATACATTTAACAATAAAGCAAATGAGGAGTTTAGGGAAAGAGAAAATGCAAACCAAGTTTTATCATAGTTCTAACCTCCTCTAGTAACCTACATCCAGTCCCCACATCATTGTGAGTTTCGTCCACTATCAAAATCAATTTACAATATTCTTTACACAAGCGTCAATCTTAGGTTCCTTCTACCCAAATGACAGCTTTTCCCAAAGCAATCTTGCAAATCCACAAGAGTTCCTTCTACTCTTGCACAGCACCAAGAGTCCCTTCTACTCTCTAATCAACTAGCGAGAAAACCTTCTCCCTAATCACAATTCTTACAATTGAAAATATTTGAATCAGATTCTAGAAAATCATATTTTACAAGTTGAAGGACTACAGAAAAATACTCAGTTTTTCTCTATGCTAAGCTCTCTCAAATTTCAGTGTTTGATCTCCTATTTTCAGTGCAATGTTGTCAAAAAGAGTTTGCTATTGTCCTTATATAGTTGTATTTCAAAATAGATCCGTTGGACACACTTTACAAGTCAGTTAAGATCAAAACAAACTGATCTTAAAAATTGTGTTATCAGTCAATCGATTAGTACACATATATTAAACAAAATTTCTCTTTTATAACTTGTGTACATCAATTGATCAATCGATTATGTTCTTGGAGGTTCTTAATCTTGAGTGATACATACATTAGTACATCGATGTTGTTCTTGAAAAACACTTGTATTGAAGCCCATAACCACATACATCGATTATCCAATCGATTGTGTTGCTATCTCAAAAACTCATTGGTTCTGTTTTGGCTTATACATAGATGTACTAATCGATGTATAGTTGCAAAAAAAATTTTTTGATCAAGCAAGTCCAAAATCAATCGATGTATACATAGATGTATAACACTTATACATAGATGTACACTCAGGTTTTCATTAAAAGTTAGTTAATTAACTGAAAGTACATCAATGTACATTTAGATTTACAGATTCATTAATTAACCTTTTTCATTCTAAGTTCTTTTTGAAAACATGTTTACTTTTGAAACTCATTTTCACTTATTTTAGAGAGCTTAACTAAGAGTTAATCAAAGTACTTTCTTTACAAAAATTCCTAATGATCTTCTTTCAATTCCTTGTTCATGATGCTCCTTCTTCATATCAATCTTCATGATCCTTTCCTTGAAATTCCTTGTTCCATGGTCCTTTGCATCCACTTTCCTTGCTCTAATATTCTCATTGAAAACTCAAGCTTTGCAAGTTGTTAGTGAATCAAAGTAATAATAAAATTATTGTTATTGATCATTAAGTTTGGTCATTAATCAAAACATACAAGAGTCATTTGTCCACAATAAGTTCCTACAGCTAAAGCAGCAACTTTTGCTCCATTGCCAACTCGTAGATCGACCTCGCCTTTCGTCAATGGTCTACTTCTTTTTAGATCCTGCACATTTGTACAAATGTGAGAACCACATCCAGTATCTAATACCCATGATGGAGAAGTAGATAAATTGACTTCTATAACAAAAATACCTGAGTTGGAAGTTCCACTTCCATTCTTCTTGCACTCTTCCAGGTATTTTGGGCAGTTCCTCTTCCAGTGTCCGGTCTTACCACAGTGGAAGCACGTACCCTTCTTAGCCACTCCGCCAACAGGCTTCAAGCTAGAAGTACTGGGTTTGAACTTGTGGTTGTCCTTGCCCTTGCCCTTCTGCTTGTTCATAGGCCTCTTGGGCTGCTTCTTGCCCTTTCCAGGATAGACCATCAAAATGGCCTTCCCTTTTCCCTTATTGATGTTGGTTTCAGCAGTTCTCAACACGCCCAACAATGCTGGCAGTGATTTGTCAAGATCATTCATATTGAAGTTCATGACAAATTGATTGTAACTCTCCGGCAACGATTGTAGGATCAAGTTGGTGGCCAACTCTTGGCCCAAAGCTAACCCAGCCTCTCGAGATTCTCAAAGTACCCAATCATCTGAAGCACATGAGGACCCACGGGGCTTCCTTCTGCTAGCTTGCAAAGAGTTATCACATATAACAGGTAAACCATATGAACAAAACCATGGTTTTGCAAGCGGCTCTGATACCACTATTGGGAATTTGCGTATCAAATAAACGCAGCGGAATTCCCCCCAAGAATCATTGCAAAAATGGTCATGGTTCGTGTTCAAAATTTTACCTATTATAGCCCAGACCTTTGATTTGAGTCGTTGCAAATGACGAGCACTACACGAACAACAATGTCTCTATGTAATCCATGCGGGCAGATAAACACGTCTCACGTGTTCGTCCTCGGAGTGTGCCTCTAAGCACTGCTAGGTGCGAGAAGAGACGCAGCGGTGTTTTCCTTTTTCACACAAAATGAATACAGAATGCGGCCAAAGATGGTGTAGTGCGGCTCAACACTCTATCACTAACATATATAGGTAGGCGCCCCACTTAAGTGAAAATGGTTTAACATGGCCCTCTTGGGCTCATCTATCATGAGCATGGCCTAATAGAAATTTGGGTCTAACCTAATTTCTTTTAGTTCTGATTAATCTGCTCTAAGTATGTGACCTTATAGGTTCCCATAACGTTGGCAATAATATTAAATCATTAATATTATAAACAATGAGCGGTGTCTAGCAACACATCATTGCTACCCAAGTAATGAGAAAGTCAGCAATTTGACGTAACCTTTCTATGACCAATGTTCATGTGTATTATTATCCCTTTGTCCTTATATCTATATTGAACACAAGGCATAGAACGTGTCACCCTTGTACAGTCAAATATCATGTTCCTTGATACCCGAGTAGACTTAATAAAAAATGAGGTCAATATCTCATATTGACTCATTTCAGCACGGCCATGCATTTTACAGTCTCACTCTATCAAGGGCCCCACAGATATTACTTATGTTATATAGGAGGGACAAATCCCATCTAGATCACTCACATCCCTTTGCATGACTCGCGGTGTACCCAATGACTGACTTTATAGTCATCCTGTTACAAATAACGTTTGACAGTATTAAAGCACACAACTCCTCATGTAGGGATCGTAGAGATTTCAAGTCGAAGGATTGCATACACCATTGTCACTATGAGAACTACTTATGACACTCGCATAACGTTCCATGTAGTGTTCTCATTGTGGGTCAATCCAGTACATCATTACTCTAATGTGTACCTGTGTGTGACTTGATATCTCATATCCATGAACCGTGAGAAGTGGTGATCAGTCCACACACATAATAGTTTCGATATATTATTATTGTCCTTATTAATAATAATAATACTTGATTAAGATATTTAAGAATAGAGTTCTCTTGATTAATAGCATCTCACTATCAAGTCGTATACTTGATATTCTATTAAATTGAACTTTCTAGTCTAAGGACTTTATTACGTTTAAACAAACAACATAATAAACTTAAATGCCTCATATCATAAATAATAGCAAGATACAAATGCAAGTCCAAAGGAAAAACATTGGCCTGTAGGGCTTACACCAACATCAACATCATCTTGGTCTCTTAACTCGATAAACAACAGCATCCTCTTCACCATGAAGGATAACTCTCACCTTAGTCACTCCCAATCTCCTCGGTGTCTTCACCACCTGATGACTCACTTCGCCTTGAATCACGAACCGAGCCAACACATAAAGAAACAGAGAAAAATAGATATACAGGAGGTAAGAAACTCTACAATTACCATAAAATAGGAAACAACATAGAATACCACATATTAACATGCACATCAACATTCACAACCGTCTCCCAAGATCGTCATCATAGCAATCAAACTCGAAATCTCATCAACTAGGATCATAGCTTACTCTAAGTGCACAACTGGTCCTACATGCATGATTGGCCAATTTTACAACAACATCAATCGGTAGTTGGGTTACTAGCTCCCACGTTACCAAGAATGTGCAACAGAGGTCCTCCAACACGAAGGAAGCACTGCCTTCCCGAATCCCTCCAACTGTGAGTAAATCGAGAAATTCTCCAACAATGAGAAAGCACCCGCGTTGCTCCAACATGAGTTTCGCCATCTTGGTCGCTCTGGATAGTCTACCTCAACCTCGTGTGGCAATTACTCAAACAGATGTTGCAACTGTTCACACGGCCTGTTCACACGGCCCCTCTATGACAACCACTCAAACAGCTGTTGCAGTTGTACACAACCATACCCCTTGTGCAATAACCACTCAAACGGCTGTTGCAGCTATGCATAAGTATTTTTCCGACCTCATATGATAGTCACTCAAACGACTGTTGCAGCTATTCATACAGCCCCTTGTGATAACTATCCAACTCCCGTTGTAGTCGTTCACAACAGTAAACCTCATATTAGTAACCGCTCAAACGGCTGTTGTGGCTGCTCATAAGGCTGACCAAAGCGAAAGATATGCACATGCATCCATCACCAACTGGTACATTACAACATCAGCATCTAACACCTCGATAACAACAAGATTGTTAAGTCTCTAAAATGTCTGCGTGCATTTTCCTAAGTTTTGATGAAAACTAAACATTGGGTAATGATTTAATTAACCTATTTTGTGGTTGCTAACCTGTCTACTTAGTGTACAGATCAGAAGATTACAAGACTCACCTGTCTGTCTACCTAAGTCTCACCTGTCTGTAGTAACCAAGAAGTCAACCTGTCTGCTGACTAGGATTGTTGATTATGTGCAAACTAATTTTACAACCTGTCTATACCCTTCAACTTGTCTAAGGTTCTTCGTTAAAGGAACTCGAAGTACAGGAAGCTTTTGCAAGCTGTCCCCTCATGAAGAATACTCTGAGAACTTTCTCACGCTTATCAAGAAACTCAGAAGTGCTCTCTCTCAAGCAAACAAGGAAGTCAGAGATAAACTTCCAGTTAAAGAACATTTCCAACATGCTTTATTCCCTAGTACTTTCAGTCATTACACAAAAAGGGAAATGTACTCTGCAAAAGTACAAAAGCACTCTGCACAACTCTGAGTTGGCGTCTACACGATACATAAAGCTATTATCCCTCATGTTAGAGTACAACCAACGTCTTCATTGCATTAATGGCTGCCCAGAACGACTATATTGCATTTAATGAAGCTCTGCCTGAAGCCATAGTTGCAAGGAATGTCTCTAACGGATATTAAATGTTTGAAGGCTATAAATACAGAAGTCATTGAAGATGAACATCATCAGAGTTTTTACAAAGCATTAAAGAGCCATTACTCTGTTCATTTATTCATTCTGTATTCTTCAATCATTTGAAGTTATTACGCAGACTTTCCTAAAGCCTTATATTTAAACCACTCTCTGAGTGTTAGTGAAAGGTCTGTAAGTGTATTTATTACAAACAAAACTCTCAAACAAATCTGAGTGAGCCTGAAGAGGCTAGGTGTGCAAAGAATACTTGTGTTGGAGCCTGAAGAGGCTAGGTGTGCAAACAATACTTGGAGTCTGTAACCTGATCAGTTATAGTGGATAAATCTTGGTGCTACCAAGGACTGGACGTAGCTCTTTGTGTTGAAGAGTGAACCAGGATAAATCTCCGTGTTAATCTCTCTTCCCTTAATCTCTTTAGTTGTTTAGATTATATATCATCTGCTTTCTAACTAAGGGGTTAAAACTGCTTTTATCAAGATTGTTTCTGTTTTATACGTGTGTTGCTTTCTGCAAAAACTACAACAGACAGGTGACCTGTCTGTGTAACCTTTTACACCCGTCTGTGCTTGGCTTCTGCATGCAAAAGTTTTTAACTTTATTTTAATTTCTGATAAACACAATTCAACCCCCCTTCTCGTGTTTATAGCTGTCTATTTCAGTTGGTATCAGAGCTCAGCCTCTGGGTTGAGCATCTAACAGTGTTGAGGTAAAAGATCCTGAAGAATAGACATGACTGCTGGAGCTAGTGGAAGTAACCAGACCGAAGGAGCCTCCTTAACCAGACCTCCATTCTTCAATGGAGAAAACTACAACTATTGGAAAGATAGATTTCAATGGTTCATTCTATCTACAAACTCAGACCTCTGGGATGTCATCACAGATGGTCCTTTCATTCCTAAAAATGATGACAACACTGACAAACCAAAAGCTCAGTGGACCCCTGCAGAAAAGGCAAAATGGGAGCTGAATCACAAAGCCAGATACAACATCATTTGTGCACTTAGTCCTGATGAGTATGAGAAGGTCTGTGCCTGTGATTCTGCCAAAGAAATATGGGATACCTTAGCTGTCACACATGAAGGAACCGCCAAGGTCAAAGAATCAAAAATTGCCATACTTGTCAGAAAGTATGAACTATTTCTCATGGAAGAAGGAGAATCTGTTGCTCAAATGATTGGGAGATTTCAAACTATCATCAATGGTCTAAAGTCTCTTGGCAAAGTTTACTCCAATGCCGAGAAGGTTGGAAAGATACTTAGGAGTCTACCTAAGCAGTGGAGACCTCTGGTAACTGCTATCTCTCAAGCCAAAGATCTTTCCACTTTGACTATGGATGAACTCCTTGGAACACTTACTGTTCATGAGCAAGAACTTGGAGATGAAGTCTCAACAAAGAAAGGCAAGTCAATTGCTTTGAAGGCTGATCAAAAGTCTTCCAAAGCCTCTAAAGCTTTAAAGGCAGACGAGTCATCCAGTGATGCTGACCTGTCTGAATCTGAGGATTCTGAAAGTGATGAAGAACTATCTCTCCTAACCAGAAAGATAAAGCTTCTCCTACAGAAAAAGAAGTTCAGAAGGGATAAGCCATTCAGAAGATTCAACAAGGACAAAAATTTCAAGGATTCCACCTCAACAGACAAAAACTCAATTGTCTGCTATGAGTGCAAGAAACCAGGACACATCAAAGCAGAATGTCCTCAACTCAAGAAAGCCCCATTTAAGAAGTTCTTCAAGAAGAAGAAGAAAGGAATGATGGCCACTTGGGAAGATCTAGAGTCAACATCTACTGATGAGGAGACAGAGGAAGAAGCAAATCTCTGTCTAATGGCTAACACTGACTCTGATTCAGATAATGAGGTAAATTCTGATTATGAGGAATTACTTGATGCCTATGAAGAATTGTTGGAGGAATCCAACTGTTTGTCTAAGGCTCTCAAATCTCTCAAGAGAGATCATGTTAAGCTCCTTAGTGAGCATAAACAGAAATCTCTAGAGTGTGAGAAATTTGCCAAAGAGAACAGTGAGCTGAAGACTGAAAAGTCTAATGAAGCTAAGATCTCTAGTGATACATCACAGTCTGAAGAAGTTGAAAAACTTCAACAGAAAGTGGAAGAGCTCACTTCTGATCTTGCCAAATTTGTTAATGGTAGAGATAATCTGACAAAACTGCTTGGCTGTCAGAGGCACTCCCTTAACAAAGAAGGTATAGGATATGTCCATCAGATACATCATAAAGTATCAACTAAGCACTCTAAAGTGTCTGCTACATCTATTTCTATTAAATCCATACCTGTCTGTAACTTCTGTGGAAAGACTGGACATGTTATGTCTAAGTGTCTCCACAAGAAAAGAAGGAAGTCTTCACAGACTCCTAGAACTAACAGAAAAGGACCCAGAAAACTATGGGTACCTAAAGATCAAATAATCTCTGTTGCAGATGTCCTCAACAGCACAAAGAAAACACCACTGCTGGTACCTGGACAGTGGCTGCTCGCGACACATGACAGGAGAAAGGTCTATGTTCCTAGACCTCCAACCTAAGAAAGGAGGACATGTGGCATTTGGTGGAAATCAGAAAGGGAAGGTTATAGGAATTGGTACTATTGGTGGTAAACCTCCTCTTCCCTCTATATCAAACGTTCTTATGGTTAAAGGATTAAAACACAATTTGCTTAGCATAAGTCAATTATGTGACAGTGGATTTGATGTCTCCTTTACCAAAGATTTCTGTATAGTTAAAGATCTTAGTGGCAAAACCCTCTTTTCAGCCAAAAGGCAACAAAATCTGTATAAGATTGAACTGACTGATCTCTCAGATCAAAGTGTAACATGTTTGATGTCTAAAGAGGATGAAAGATGGTTGTGGCATAAGAAACTAGGACATGCTAGTATGAAATTAATTTCAAAACTAAAAAGGGATAACCTTGTGAGAGGATTGCCTGATATTAGTTTTAAGAAAGATATTTTGTGTGATGCATGTCAGAGAGGTAAACAGATAAAATCAAGTTTCAAATCTAAAAACCAAATATCAACCTCTAGACCTCTTCAGTTGTTACACATGGATCTGTTTGGACCAGTTAGTGTTGCTAGCTTGGGTGGAAGGAAATATGGATTTGTCATAGTTGATGACTATTCTAGATTTACATGGGTACTCTTCTTAACCCACAAGGATGAGTCTTTTAAGGCTTTCTCAGTATTCTGTAAAAGAGTACAAAATGAGCAGGGTTTCTGCATTTCTACTCTAAGAAGTGACCATGGGGGAGAATTTGAAAATGAGCAGTTTAGTCAGTTCTGTGAGGAGAATGGGATCTCTCACAATTTCTCTGCACCTAGAACTCCTCAACAAAATGGAGTGGTTGAGAGAAAGAACAGATCTCTGCAAGAGATGGCTAGATCTATGCTCAATGAAAATAATCTCCCTAAGTACTTCTGGGCAGAAGCAGTAAACACAGCTTGTTATGTACAAAACAGAATACTCATTAGGCCTTTTCTAAAGAAGACTCCCTATGAATTGTGGAAAGGAAAAAGCCCCAACATCTCTTACTTTCATGCATTTGGTTGTGAATGCTACATATTAAACACCAAGGATCAACTTGGAAAATTTGACTCTAAGACTGACAAAGGTATCTTTTTGGGATACTCTGAAATGTCTAAAGCTTTTAGAATTTACAATTCTAGAACATCTGTTATTGAAGAATCTGTTCATGTCAAATTTAATGATAACTTAAAGACTGATAAGGAATTGTCAGATCTAGAAGATGATCTTGCAGGTCTTGATATAAACAAGTCAGAAGATCAACAACCTGACTTAACCAAATCAGAACCTGAAGCAGATCCAGACAGACCAGTGGAACAGACAAGTCAACAGACACAGACAAGTCAAGGTCCTCTTGAAAGAGACTGGAAATTCAAAACTCATCATCCTAAGGATCTCATCATTGGTCATCCCTCAGAAGGAGTAAGAACCAGATCTACCTTAAGAGAATCAAGCAATGTGGCCTTTTTGTCAGAAATAGAGCCAAAACACATTGAAGAAGCTCTTGATGATGAAAGCTGGATTCTTGCCATGCAAGAAGAACTCAACCAGTTCATCAGAAATGATGTCTGGACACTTGTCTCCAAGCCCAAAAACAAGTCTGTCATAGGAACAAGATGGGTCTTCAGAAACAAGTTAGATGAAGATGGCAAAGTTGTCAGAAATAAGGCAAGGTTAGTAGCTCAAGGCTATAACCAACAAGAAGGTATTGACTATACTGAAACATTTGCACCTGTAGCTAGAATAGAAGCTATTCGCATACTAATGTCATATGCTGCACAACACCAAATCACTCTTTTTCAAATGGATGTGAAAAGTGCTTTTCTCAATGGAATAATTGAAGAAGAAGTTTATGTTAAACAACCCCCTGGTTTTGAAGATACTGATAAACCAGATCATGTTTTTAAACTTAAAAGGGCATTATATGGTTTAAAGCAAGCACCTAGGGCATGGTATGATAGACTAAGCTCTTTTCTCATGCATAACGGCTTTACAAGAGGTCAAGTAGATACTACTCTGTTTAAGAAAAGCTATAAAGAAAATTTCATTGTAGTCCAAATATATGTTGATGATATTATTTTTGGAGCAACTAATGAGAAGCTGTGCAAGGATTTTTCAAAGATGATGCAAGCAGAATTTGAGATGAGCATGATGGGAGAATTGAAGTTCTTCCTTGGTCTACAAATCAAACAGACAAGTGATGGAATCTACATCCATCAACAAAAGTATATCAAGGAAATGCTCAAGAAATACAAAATGGAAAATGCTAAACTTATGAAAACTCCCATGGAAACCAATGCAAAACTCAGTAAAGATGATGAAGGTAAAAAGGTAGACCAAACTGTCTACAGAGGTATGATTGGATCTTTGCTGTACTTAACTTCAAGCAGACCTGATATTCAGTTTAGTGTCTGTATGTGTGCTAGATTTCAATCTGACCCAAGAGAATCTCATCTTAAAGCTGTTAAGAGAATATTTAGATATCTGCTTGGTACTACTAATCTTGGTTTACTATATTTAAGAACTAATGAATACAGATTAGTGGGATTCTGTGATGCTGACTTTGCTGGAGACAGAATAGAAAGAAAGAGCACCAGTGGAGGATGCCACTTCATTGGAGCAAACTTGATCTCTTGGTCAAGCAAAAGACAAACAACTATAGCTCTATCTACAGCTGAAGCAGAATATATCTCAGCTGCTAGTTGTTGCTCTCAGCTTTTATGGGTAAAATATCAACTTGAGGATTACTCTATTTTTGAGCATAATATATCTGTATGGTGTGATAATTCTAGTGCTATCTGCTTAACTAAAAATCCAATTCAGCATTCTAAGGCTAAGCATATAGAAATCAAACATCATTTCATTAGAGATTATGTTCAGAAAGGTATTTTTGATATTAAGTTTGTTAAAACTGAAAATCAATGGGCTGATATCTTCACTAAACCCTTAGCAGAAGAAAGATTTTTATTTATTAGAGACAATTTAAACATGCATTGTATTGTTGAATGACATGTCTGAGTATTTAAAACTGTCTGTGATCACCTGTCTGACTCTGCTGAGTCACTATGCTGAAACCCAACAGTTTTTATTAAAAATGGTTATTATTTATCCATTTATTTAAATACCTTTTGTTAATCTGAAGCTAATCATAAACACGGCAGTTTCTACCTCGAAACCATGTTTTCATTATGTCTAAGTGGGCGCTACAGTTCCCCACACAAATCGTGCCATTCTTAATTAAAAATGTCTTTTTTCTCTCTCCTGCTTTCACTTCTTTAAAAGGCAAATCTTCAGAAAGTTTTAAACTTTATCCTTCTCAAAAGCCCTAAGTCTTTTCGTCTTCGTCTTCCTCTCGTTCAAACCCTTCTCCCTTCCAAAACTTTCACTTTTTCTCTTTTCTGAAAAAATGGCATCTTCAAAACGCCTGTCTCCAAAAGAGATTGCTGAGAAATACGAGATGAGACTAACTGATGTAGAGAAGATTCTACCTGGAAAGACTGTTGATCTTCAACAGATGAAGAAATGGGGAATGGATGTCACTGAGGAGTTGGAATACTCTAAGTGGACAGCCTTCTTTGACATCAAGGAGCTGGTCCATCCCAAGCTTGTCAGAGATTTCTGGAGGAATGCTGTGGTCATCACCAATGTGGTTGATGGAACCAAGAGCTTCAAGGCTCAAATGTCAGCTGATGTAACTCTTTTGTTCCCTATAAGCTCTCTGGAACTGGCAACCAGATGTCCAAGAATTGGAACTGCCTTCAGACCTGATTGGGAAGATCAGGTGGGAACTGAGAATATCAACATTGCTGTTTATGGTGTTCCCAACCCTGAGAACAAGAAGCCTGTCTGCATGGTGCCCAAGTGCAGGTTCTTGCACAAGCTGCTTCTGGAGTGTGTGATGCCCAGAAGAGGGTCAAGAGACAATGTGACCAAGTTGGACAGATTTGCTCTGTACCACTTGATTCACAAAATCAAGATAGACATCAATGACCTCATCTACATGTATCTTGAGTCTCTGATCAGAAGGACGAATATGCCTACCTACCCTTATGGAATGCTGCTAACAAGGGTTTTTAGGAACAAGATATTTGTTCCAACTGATGTCCACTTTGTGGACATGGCTCTGCCCATAGACAAGAAGGTCCTGTCTATGATGGGGATTGAAGGAATCCCTCTGGAGGATGAGGAAGAAGAGAAGAAGAAGAAGAAGAAGCCTGCTGTTGAGCAGAAACTGAAGCAAATAGCAGAGGAGCCTGCTGATTCCACTGGTGAATCAGAGTATCCTATCTCTGAAAGGATTTGGAAAGCTGCTGGAAAGGTTGCCAGACAGGATCAAAGGCCTGAGGAACCCACAGCTTCTGAAGCATCTGCTGAGACAGTAGAGCCTCTCAGATTCAAGCTGAAGAAACCCTCTCCCAAGAGGAAGACCAGTGAGGCTGAAAAATCAGGTGTGGTTTCTGCACAACCCACCAAGAGAAGAAGACTGGTGAAGACCTTTGCCAAGGACAGACAAGTGAAGTCTGTGCCTAGTAAAGAGGAAGCACCTGCTCAGGGGGAGCAGACTTCTCCACCTACAGAAGAGCTTAGGGAGATCAAATCTCTTAATCTGGGTTTCATTCCTAGAAAAAGAAGGTCAGGCTACCCTATGCCTGTTATGGCTGCTGCTGAAAGGGAAGCTGTCCCTGCAGAAGAACCTGCTGCTGCTACTGCTTCTGCACCCTCCACTGACCTGTCTGCTGGAACACAGACAGTTGGTCATCTTGAAGAAGCTTCTCTGTCTCCTTCAAGGAAGAAAGCAAGGCTTTTTGAAGAACCACTCTTCACCTTTCCTTCTGCACCATCCTCTCCCCTTCATCTAGGTATTCCAGATTCTGTTGTCTCTTCCCCTTCTGCTCTCTGTGTCAACCCCTTATCTGTTGCCTCCCCTTTTCACTCACCTGTCTCCTCTCTCCCCTCTCCACCATCTTTTGATGTCCTGTCTGATGTATGTCAATACACAGTTGTTCACAGGGACTCAACTCCCAGAGAACAATCTGGCATATCATCTAGACTGTTTGTGAGTGATTTGCAATCTCTGATGACTGCAAGTATATCTCACTTATCTGTCATCCCTCCTCCACCACCTCATATTCTGAACCCATGTAGGGAGATCTTCTTTTATCCCCCTATTGTGTTGTTCATTAGAACACTGGAAGGATCTCACTATCCTGCCTCTGTTGTAATGTTACCCTCTAGGTCTAGATATTTCTTTCTTTTAGTCACAGGGTCTAATTCATTCTTTTCCCACATAGACTTTCTCTCCTACCCCTACCTCCATCTGTCTTAGCCCAACAACCTCTTCCCCCTCCTATTCCAATAAGAGTCACTCGACTGTCTCTTTGTGAAAGACTCTCTTATGTCTTTCCCTCTCCTGATTTTGACATAGTCAAAATCACCCCTCTGTTTAAAATAGTTTTTCTTCCTTTATTTTATTTCAGAACCATTCATCAACTTTTCTTTCCCCGTGTCTCCTCACCCTTCTCTGTACCTAAGGCACCCCCAGTTTTAGCCTTACCCTGGTATCCATCTCTGTCTACTGCTTCAACCAGCTTGTCTGCAGAAGTCTCCTCCTCTCAAATGGTGGATTCAGTGAGCTTCAATCTCCTTAAGACTGAGCTAGAAGAAGTCAGAAGACAATTGGATGTAGAAAGGCATGCTAGGCTGCTGTTAGAACAGAAAGTTGACTCCCTGTATCGTCTTTTTAATCAGCCTAGATGAGTAGTTGTAGGAACTGCCATGTAATTAAAATGCTTATGATGAATACAAATTTTTTTTTTGCCTTATCTTTTTTATTATTGTCTCTTTTTCTCTCCACTGTTATATCTTTACACTTTTTGTTGCTGACAAAAGGGGGAGAAAAATGTTAAGATGTTTAATGAATGAATGTTTAAACAATATATGCTAAGTGTTATGATAAGTGTTCGTTCTCTAATATACTCTGATACTATGAACTTAAACCTGCTGCATTTTACTCTGATGCTCTTATTTGAACTCTAATGCATCTGTCTGCACATATAGAAAATATCAACTTGTCTACTGTCTGTACTTCTGTACTCTGATATTTTCAAAGGTTCATTAAATCATCTGAATGTTTGTCATCATCAAAAAGGGGGAGATTGTTAAGTCTCTAAAATGTCTGCGTGCATTTTCCTAAGTTTTGATGAAAACTAAACATTGGGTAATGATTTAATTAACCTATTTTGTGGTTGCTAACCTGTCTACTTAGTGTACAGATCAGAAGATTACAAGACTCACCTGTCTGTCTACCTAAGTCTCACCTGTCTGTAGTAACCAAGAAGTCAACCTGTCTGCTGACTAGGATTGTTGATTATGTGCAAACTAATTTTACAACCTGTCTATACCCTTCAACTTGTCTAAGGTTCTTCGTTAAAGGAACTCGAAGTACAGGAAGCTTTTGCAAGCTGTCCCCTCATGAAGAATACTCTGAGAACTTTCTCACGCTTATCAAGAAACTCAGAAGTGCTCTCTCTCAAGCAAACAAGGAAGTCAGAGATAAACTTCCAGTTAAAGAACATTTCCAACATGCTTTATTCCCTAGTACTTTCAGTCATTACACAAAAAGGGAAATGTACTCTGCAAAAGTACAAAAGCACTCTGCACAACTCTGAGTTGGCGTCTACACGATACATAAAGCTATTATCCCTCATGTTAGAGTACAACCAACGTCTTCATTGCATTAATGGCTGCCCAGAACGACTATATTGCATTTAATGAAGCTCTGCCTGAAGCCATAGTTGCAAGGAATGTCTCTAACGGATATTAAATGTTTGAAGGCTATAAATACAGAAGTCATTGAAGATGAACATCATCAGAGTTTTTACAAAGCATTAAAGAGCCATTACTCTGTTCATTTATTCATTCTGTATTCTTCAATCATTTGAAGTTATTACGCAGACTTTCCTAAAGCCTTATATTTAAACCACTCTCTGAGTGTTAGTGAAAGGTCTGTAAGTGTATTTATTACAAACAAAACTCTCAAACAAATCTGAGTGAGCCTGAAGAGGCTAGGTGTGCAAAGAATACTTGTGTTGGAGCCTGAAGAGGCTAGGTGTGCAAACAATACTTGGAGTCTGTAACCTGATCAGTTATAGTGGATAAATCTTGGTGCTACCAAGGACTGGACGTAGCTCTTTGTGTTGAAGAGTGAACCAGGATAAATCTCCGTGTTAATCTCTCTTCCCTTAATCTCTTTAGTTGTTTAGATTATATATCATCTGCTTTCTAACTAAGGGGTTAAAACTGCTTTTATCAAGATTGTTTCTGTTTTATACGTGTGTTGCTTTCTGCAAAAACTACAACAGACAGGTGACCTGTCTGTGTAACCTTTTACACCCGTCTGTGCTTGGCTTCTGCATGCAAAAGTTTTTAACTTTATTTTAATTTCTGATAAACACAATTCAACCCCCCTTCTCGTGTTTATAGCTGTCTATTTCAAAGATCAACGTCCTAAAGATCTGCACCTTGCACTCTAAGAGTTTCCAAGCAACTCAGATCAATTCAACTTAATCTACGTGTCGAATCGTCATTAAATATCATATTGGTGTAACACCACAACAATCATCTCCCAACTCAATATCAATAGCAAGCATATCAATAATCGACATACAGTTATCATAGCAAGCAATATAGAATCACAATGGGCATAGCAGCATCAACTAAGCATGTTATCAATCATCATGTCATCACATAAGCATGTTAGACATATAAACAATATCACAGACACATCAAACATATATCAACTACCAGTAGGTTTGAGGATGTGACACCCTCTACCCCGCATGTATTTATAAAGCGATAACATAGAAGGAAATAATTTAGTTTTTTCAAAAATAGATAAACACATGCATATCATTTATTATGAAATGAAAATCAACGGGTAGAAGATACCACATTGAAACAAAACATCATACGCAGAAAATAAATTAAGTTTAAGAAGAAAGACATGACATAACGTAAACATAAATGAAAGATATAAACGAACCCAACCCCGATGTCACATTACAGAGCTAGTATAACCGATCCGATAAAACAACTCGGATAACAACTAAATTAAACATAAACTAAACTTCTAGAAGCGGCTCCTCAGAGTCACTCCTCAGCAAACTGCTCACCATCCTCTGCATAACACAAGAAGGGGTACATGCAAAGCAACAACAGAAGACGGGGAGTAAGAAACATATATATCAACATAACGGCATGGAAGCAGTTAGCAAGATGAACATGCATTATATAAACATAGCATATCAAACATAAACGTTTCATCATATTAATATCATATATACACATTCCAAACAAGGTATGTTATGCGATGCAACGCTACTCCGCTACTCCAATGCATGAACGAGCAACACAGTGCACAACCAACAATCACCACCTCTGCTTGGGCCACTCGGCTACCCAAGTTCATCATCATCATCAATGTTATCTTTCATCTTTAGTCTTTAATCTTTTATCACATAATCTTTTCACTTATACTCTGGCCAAAAAGCACCAGAGCTCAACACATTGACCATTAAGCATCAAGGCCCCCTTAACCACTCAGCTACCAAGGTCCAATATCTTTTAACAACAACACCTTGACATTATGCATCAAAGCCCCATTGGCCACTCGGCTACTAAGGTACAGAACAACAACACTCTGGCCAATAAGCACCAAAGCTCAACACCTCGACCACTCGGCTATTGAGGCCCCCTTGGAGCGAACACTAGGCTACCAAGGTACAGAACATCATCTTTCCACTTCAATTATTAACACTCCAACTGATCAGGTACAGAGCTCAACACCTTGACCATTAAGTATCAAGGCCCCCTTGGCCACTCAGCTACCAAGGTACAGAACAACATCTTTAAGTTATCTAACCCATCTTTTCTTCGTTTGGTGTCTTCTTTCATTAATCGGATACTTTGGGGTAGAACCCCCTGTTTTCAACATTTTGGTTATGTTCTGGTCAGGTGAGCACGGGCGTGCTCACCCTCAGCATGGCGTGCTGGACCTGCAGGCAAGCACGGTCGTGCTGCCTGCTGAGCACGGACGTGCTCAATTGCGCGTCCTGCTATGGATTTCAAATTGGAGCACAGGCGTGCTCCCTGTTAAGCATGATCGTGTTCCTTGTTAAGCACGGCCGTGCTCAATGGAGCGTGGCCGTACTGATCTGGGAAGAAAGGGTCAGAAACCCTTTCCCAAATCTTTGGGGCAGTTCACAGATTCAACCTATTGGCTTTTAACTAAACCATCGAACATCAGCTTCATTAATCTTAACATTTCTTCATTAATATTCTTGTCTTATCGTCACGGGGAAATAATCCCTTAATCACAGCTTCATCATTAATGTTCCTAGAACACTCACTAATCAATCCTAGGGTCTTTAACTAAGCCCTATGAACATAACCTTACATCTCAAGCTATATTCATGTCTTATGAACAACTGGGAAAACATCTCTTAAATCTTATTATCATTGTTAATGCATTTTAACGCCTTAACTTCATTAATAAGCCCTATTAATTGGTTAGAGTCTTATTAACGTCATTGTTGGCATTAACATGCACAACAATCAGCACTCATTCAGAGCACCACATCATCATCATTATCATAACAGTCTCATTATTATCATAACAACATCATCATCATCATAATAGAATCATCATCATAAACATTCATGGCATCATTTAACATCATACACAATTAGGCATACCAATAACATCCAATCATACATAATCAATAATTAACATCAAACAATACAATAATTAAAGCATGTCATCAACATTAGAATCATATTATACATATATCAATTAACATCAAATAGGCAAACAACATACGACAGGGTCATGGGTTAACCCTTCATCTTACGCTACCCCTAACGCCTACATGTTAATACTATTCCTTCTCCCTATACCTGGTATGAAGATTCCAACCAACGAAAGCCAACTGGCAACCCAAACGAAGAACCAACACGTTTCCCACAAGCGACTTGACTAGCTTTCCAAGCCTTGGTTAAACAAAAGGTTAACCAATTAGTTTCCCAAATCAAAACAAGAAAGGGAACTAAAGAAGGAAGGAACCATTACCTTCTACGATTGGCACAGACCAACCAAGATCTCCCAAAACTAGAGCAAGAACACCAAGGGCATCAAAGGGGTTCAAGGGGAGGAAGAGAGAAGAGGTTTTTGGCCCACAAAAACTGCCCAAAGTGCCAAAATAGGGTTTGGCTTGTAACCCTCATGAAATTGCTCTATTTAAAGACTCTGATACCTGAGCATGACCTTGCTCCCTGTTGAGCACGGCCGTGCTCAACTCTTGAGAACGGGGAGCTGAAAGAATGCCTTGCGAGACCACCTAGATGATCGATTTGTCCAAAACACATAAAATAAGACTTGTAGATAATTCTCTTAGCTTTCCAATGCCATAAATATCACCTCGATCGGACATCTAGAACTCAAGATATGGCCAAAACGGTGAAACAGGTTATTAGGACTCTAAAAGGGTTGAACCTTTCTAAGGCTAAACTCCCTCAAACACGAACTTAGACATCAAAAACAAACTTAGGCATAAAAAACAAACATAACAAGCATATACAAACATATATATAACATTTATGAAAGCATTAAGCTTATTTACGAAAAATGGAGTGTTACAGAGGAGCCCTACACATGTTAATAGTCCCACTCTATGCCTACTTTCTCAATAATTGTGGTTTCTTCCCCCTCACCTAATAGTGCACGCTTCCCAGTAAAGATCTCGAACGCACCCATGCTACAAGTATGAATCTCGGCACGCTTTCCAACAACATCCACAAATCTGCCGCCATCCATACCAACACACCCATCGTTCCGTTTTCGGTCCCGATTACACGTCCGAACATCACAATTTGCCGGAAACACATAAATACCAACAAAATCAACAATAGGGTTCCAATCAATGAATCAATTTGAATCACGACACGAAATTGAAGGAAAAACTTACAAGAACAGCGGCTGGACTTAGGCGAAGTCAGATTCAAAAGTGAGCTAAAGAATCCAAGGGTAAATGTACTAAAATAGGCTACTGTGCGAACTCCATATCTCTAGCTACAAACCGTCAATAACAAAACTGAAAGGTGACAATGAATAAATACCTGTCCTAGACTTTCTCAAAAAGTTTCAGTGCGATCCAACGGTTCACGAAACTTAGATGGCAGTTCATGGTGACAGGTTAGGTGGTATACAAGATGAGTTTCTCACCATCTAGGTCCAATGTGCGAGATGAATATATCACATTCTGGAGTTTTTCTGAAAATCAGACCGTTGAAGATGAAGAACCACAAGTCTTGAACCTTCTTTTCAAATTTCAGAATGATCCAACGGTTCACGACTTTCCGGCGATGATTTTCCGGTGGCACCTCAACAAGGCTCTCCCACTTCACAATGGCTGCCTTCTCTCTTCTATTTTCTCCTTTGCTCTCTACAACTGCGTTTTTGCTCTGGAGTTCAGGTAAATAATGAGTCAGTTCCACTAGTTTTATTTGCTTTAGTTTTATTAGATTTAACATTAGGTGTCATTTAGATGTAGGTGTCATGCATTAGGTTGATTAAGTGCATGACATGCATTTTAGGTGCCATTTAGTTAGGTTTAGTGGAATCCAAGTGTCCCTTGGTGGCAGCCCCATCCATGCAATCTTCCCTCTTAGTGACACATGTACCTTCCCTCTTAGTGACACGTGTCATCCACACATGTTGCTACATGTTGTCCTGTCAGCACAACTTGGTGTTTGCTCTCGCATTTTCCTACGTAACCTACTGCTGGGATATTTTTTTGTATTATTTTAGGCTACACCTAAAAATCTATTTTACTCAAGCCCATCCTAATTTTAATATTCTAATTCTTGATTAATTAATTAATTAATTAATCGCTTGGTTTGTGTTTGTTTTCGTTCCGGACCTGTTTCAACTCTGATTATCCTCAAACTTGAAACACAAACTAACTAACACCTAAGGAACATGGTTAAGCCTTCAAACATTCTTAATCCTTTCCTCATATACTAATCGAGAAAACGGGGTGTTACAAAGAAAAAAAGAATGAGTGAGAAAAAAAATAAAAGAAGTGGGTTCGGTGAATGAGGAAAAGGAGTCATTCACTCAACTTTGTAATTGTATAAATAAGTAATATTATAACCATTCAATTTAGCCAACGAAAACACAAAAGGAGTCATTCGACGCCTGTTAAACAAATTTCATTCTTTTGTCGTTGTCTCCAAAAGCGTCTTCTCTGTTTAAGGAAAACTTGCTCTAACCTTCAATTATGTGTCTAGAACATCCGCTAGCAAGAAACCATAGGTCTGGGTTCCAAATACTCTCCAGTAAGGGTACGCAGTATGCTGCCTTATGAAACATGGGTACATGGGGGGTATACTTAGTCGGTACATTATTTGGTACGTTATCAATAAAAAAATTTCATCTATAAATTACTTAATGTAAAATTTAAATACTATGAAAAAATAATTAAAATATTAATAGATTGATTAATTTTTTTAATTTTTTATACAAAATGTTTAATTTAATTTTAGAAGTAAGTTCATCATTTTCAAACATAAAAAATTTCTCATTTAAATTATCTATGTATCTCTTATAAAGAAATGTAATTAATAGTCATAGTCATTTACAAGAAATAGAAGAGCTATGAAAGCTAATGCATCTTCCAATGTCTCCCACTCTTCCTCACTCTCTCTCCTAGGGCTGTGTCAAGACATTTCAGGGCCTAAGGCAAAAAAATTGTAAATATTTAATGTAATATTATTTATCAATCTTCATATTAGTTTTCCAGCCTTTTGAGCGGAGAAATCATTTATTAAAGTTTTATAATCAAGTAATTTTAACATTTGACTATCAATAGATAAGATGGCTAATTCATTCAATATATCTTGTAACATTGTTGATCTTAGATAGGATTTAAGCAATTTAATTTCGAAAAACTTCGTTTAGCAGTAGCAACTGTTACAGGTATTGTCAATAATATTCTATAAGCAATGCATACATTTAGAAAATAATATAATCTTTTGACATAGAATAATATTTCTATTGGAGTGTTAATTTCTTCTCTTAACATTTGTCTCAATACTTTTAATTTTGAAAATAAATTAAGACTATCAATATTAAAATGTTCACTAAATCTTAAAGAGTATTGGTACTTGACTACTTGTTATAGTAATTATAAGTTTGTAACGTGCACTGCCTTATTATGAGTTATTTTCTTTCTCCCACTTATTAGTAATAGTAATAATAGGATATATATATATATATATTTTAAAAAAAAGGATAGTAATAAATAAAAAATATGAGGCCTAAGGCTATAGCCTCACCTGCCTTGCCCTCTCCACGGGCTGCTCTCTCCCATCTTTCAACCTTTCATCTTTCTGATTCTGCATTTTCCCAATGTCTCCCACCTCTTATTCTTTCAATCTATTACTTTGTTGCCACCAACTCCGGCCACCTTGCCCCGCCTACAACCGCTGTGCTCACTTTCAACCTTCCTCAAAACCACCATAACCAACCTCCTTCAACAACCACGCGTCCAAACCCTCATTAACTCCCTCCCCCACCACAAAATCACCAAAGCCACCATAACAACCTGCATAAAAGGGCGAAACTTAGGGAATTCGTCATTTCGAAAACTTAGGGAATTCATCATTTCTTCGAATTGAAGAGGGAATTAGCACGAATTGGTATGCAAAAGTATCGCGAATTGGTTCATGAGTCCTAGTTTGCGATTCGTAGGGGACCTGAGCGAATTATGTTTCTATGGTAAAAATGTCCTATATCTGTACATAATAAAAAATTTCTCCATATTTAAATAGGTATCTTGATAGTGGGAACTATCTATAGCAACAAAAGTTTAGGGCCTGTTTGCTTTGGTTCTAGCTTTCATTTCCTGTTTTCAGAAATAATTACAATACTGTTACATTTTTTCATTTTGTTTCTTGTTTTCATAAATTTGTACATGAAACACTAAAAACAGAAAAAAATTGTTTTCAGTGTTTCCTGTACCATTTTTTGAAAACAGGAAATAGAATGAAAACAATATGACAATTTTATAATTATTTATGAAAACTTGAAATGAAAATAGTAAACTATAAACAAAACAAACAAACGCTTATACGTTGGATTACGGAGAATGCTTGCATTAAGTATACTGTTACCAAAAAGGATGAGAGTAAAGAATTGACATGGCGTGCATCATTCAAACCTGTCATGCCAAGGTAAATTTTTTGTTACATTTGGTGTGAAAGAATGGAATGCTATTCAACATTCAATCTTGAAATAGGAGGATTCCTATATTTGTTAATTTGTTAGTGATAAAAATTGCAGAATAGCATTCCTATTCTGAAAGCTAAACCTTTTCTAGAAGAAGAAAAAAGAAAAATTTTATTGCACCATTCATGCGAATTGAATATAAAAACTGCTTTCATCATTTGCCGATCAATTTCAGCCATATATTTATGATGGACCATAGAAAATGATAAACTACTGCGAAATAAAACATCTATTACCAAGAAAACAAAGCCATTTCAATACACCAATTGAAAATGTTCTTGTACATTATATATTACCCAAGATACCCTGGGTTTCTAGTGAAGTTAGATGCCTCACAAAAACATTATTTTTGGCTCATCCTTTTAATCTTCGATTGCAGGCCTCAAGTGCACTTGGCCAAATATGCATTCCATCCTTGAAGACGGTATTCATGAGCTGCCTCAGCAGGATTTGCTGCTTTGATGATGCCACGCCCCACAATGATAATGTCACTACCCCTATCATGTATGACCTGGAAAACCATTTGGTGAATCTACAAGATCAGCTAGCTCAAATATAAGACGAGCATGAAATATGCAAAAACAGCTCAAAATAGCAGGAAGAAGAAAGAAATACTTATTTATTTTTAACACAAGAAAATTAAGGGGGTGGGTGGGACAACTACCATGTCAATATCCCAACTAAGTTATCCTCAAGGGAGAGATAAGACATAAAACAACTTTGAAAAAATAACAACGGTATTGTTTAAACACAAGCAGATGTACTGAAATGCAAAAACAAAGAAAAAAAATCTTTATATAAAGGCAGTAGTAGCTAGGTCAAGTGCTGAAGTAGGGTTTAGAGGCATGGCACATGGAGTGTGTGGATAGTTATGGGAAAAAAAACGTACGAGTGAATTACCATTTTGGTCCCTGAAATTGTAGAGTAGTGACAAGTTAGTCCCTCACATTAAGAAATAGGCAAAAATATCCCCAAATTGAAAAAAGTCTATCAAGTTAGTCCAATTTGGTGATGTTTTTCAATTTAGGGACCATATCGTAAAGAACATTTTTCAATTTGAGAGATGTTTTTGTCTATTTTTTAATGTGAGGGAACAACTTGCTATCACCTTATATTTTCAGGGACCAAAATGGCGATTCACTCAAAATGTATTATTAGACTTGGGAACCAAAAGAGGCCATCAGATTGTATTGTGACAATACATCAGCTATAGAGATTGCTCATAATCCTGTCAAACATGATCGAACAAATCATGTTGAAATTGATATAGACATTTCATCAAGGTGAAACTTGAAGCTGGAACAATTGCTTTTCATTTTGTAAGATCAGAACAACAGCTTGTTGATATTCTCACTAAAGGAGTAGCAAGCGGAGTGTTTATTGAATCTCTATTCAAGTAGGTAATGTGTAACTAGGGTAGTGAATAGCGCGCAATAGCGGTGGTGCGGGGCGGAGCGACCGGCGGCCGATACCTCGGTGGCGGGGCGGAGCGCGGCCGCTATTGTAGGTGGAGATCGCAGTCTGTTGCGGCGCTACGAGTACGCTAGGGCTTCATTGTCCTAGTTTCCCCTTTTGCCCTCACGTATTTTGTTGGGTACATGTTTTAAGGGTATTTTTGGGTTTTCTCCCTTAAAGTATTAGGGTTAACTTCAGAAACCCTATTTCATTGTTTAACACTCTTAATCTCCTCCCCTATTCTGTGTTCGGCACTCACTGTCTCCCCCTCTAAGTTGCGATCTCCAACCGTCATCTCTGGCGAGTTTCCGGCCAGGAAACACTGTTCCCAGACCCGGACCTCGCATTCTCATCTTCGGACCTTGCGTTCTCAGTTTCGAAGTGAGTGTTCTCTCAGTTTCTCTCATTCTCTGTTCTTAGTCTCTTTGTTTCGGTCTCTCTGTTCTCAGTCTCTCATTCTCTGATATGGCTTCTAGTCGTCAAGCATCTGCGTCTGCTCCAGCTCCAGCTCCAGCATCAGTTGCTTCTTGTGGGTTGGTCAAACCTCCTGGTGAGAATATTGACTTAGCATGGCAATGGAATAGCTTGAAAGATATCAAAGACAGGAAGAGTGTTACATGTGATTTTTGTGGAAAAACAACTACTGGAGGAATTACCATAGCTAAGAGGCATCAGATGGGGGTGAGGGGAGATATGAATCTTTGTAAGAAAACTCCAACAGATGTTAAGAGCTTATTGAGGGAAGTCCAAGAAAAAAAAGGGGGGGGGGGGGGACAAGGAGGCATGCTTGACTGTGTTGTTGAATGAAGAACAAGATGATGTTCAAGAAATTTTCAAGCTATCAAAAGGGAAGAGGCCTGCAACAGCAGCAGTAGGAGGTGCCTCTTTGCCGCCAGCCAAGAAGACTACAAATGTCAAAGGCCCTCTTGATGTATTGCTGTGGAGAGATCTTGAAACAACCCTTAGTTTGGCAAAGAATAAGAAGCAAACTAGCATGAATGATGCTTGTATTAAGGAGGCAAGAGCAAAAACTGTCCAATACATAAGAAGATGCTTTTGCCGGAATGGAATAGCTTTCAATGTTGTGCGTACAAGATGCTTCCAGTTGATGGTCGAAATGATTGGAAACTATGGTCCGAACCTCAAGTTACCAAGCTATCACGAGATGAGAGTTCCACTCCTTAAAAAGGAGTTGGAACACACCAACTCACTGATGAAGCCTCATGTGGATGAGCAAGTAGTTTATGGGTGCTCAATTATGTCGGATGCTTGGACCGATAGGAAGAATAGGACTTGGATTAATTTTTTGGTGAATTGTCCAACAAGCTCTATGTTTGTGAAGAGCATTAACGCTTCTTCATATATGAAGAGTGGGGAAAAATTGTTTCAGCTTTTGGACAGTTTTGTCGAAGAGATTGCAGAAAGCAATGTTGTGCAACTAGTGAGTGACAACGGAAGTAACTACGTATTGGCTGGTAAGTAATATTATTCATGCACGAATTTAATTATTTGTTGTTAGTTTGGCACTCATTTAATTTTATTGACTTGACTCTTAGGTAAACTATTGCAAGCTAAGAGACCAAACATGTTTTAGACTCCATGTGCCGCTCACTGCCTAGACTTGATGCTAGAAGATATTGGCAAGATTCCTAGAATTAAAAGGGCAATACAAAGAGGCATCAATCTTGTGGGTTTTATTTAAAAACCACACATTGGCCTTGAACACTATGAGGAAGTTCACAAGCAAGGCAGAGTTGGTTAGATACGGAGTCACTAGGTTTGCTACAACTTTCCTAACTTTGCAAAGGTTGCATAATCAAAAGAACAACCTTAGAAAAATGTTCACTTCTGATGATTGGTTGAAGTCCAAGACAGCCAGCTAATGTTGTACTTATGCCTATATTTTGGAACGATGTTATTTTCACACTTAAGGCTATGGACCCTCTTGTACGTGTGCTTAGGCTTGTTGACAATGAAAAGAAGCCTGCAATGGGTTACAGTTATGAAGCCATGGATAGGGCCAAGGAGGCAATTCAGAATGCCTTCAATAGAGATGAAAGCAAGTACAAGGAGATTTGTGAAATCATTGACAGAAGATAGGAGTGCCAACTTCATCATCCACTCCATGCAGTTGGCCATTTTCTAAACCCTGAGTTCTTCTACAACAATCCACTTATAGAACTTGATCATGAAGTGGTGGAGGGACTTCATCAATTCATTGAAAGACTTAGTGCAAATGATGAAGCTGTGGACAAGATTACCAACCAGCTGTCAAAATATCCCAAAGATCGGCCGTAAGGCACCGGACTACTATGGCTCCTGGTAAGTGGAATTGTGGAAGTGCTTTTTTTTTTTTTTTTTTTTTTACATAGTAATGCTTAATTCATTGTTGCATTACTTGCAGCTGAGTGGTGGAGGAATTATGGATCACATTGTCTAGATTTGATGCAACTTGCCATTAAAGTATTGAGCTCGACTTGCAGCGCATCGGGATGTGAGCGAAACTGAAGTATTTTTGAGCACGTAAGTCAATCTTAACATTCAGTTTTTGTTGGAAAAGAATTGACATAGACCGTAAAGAAACTAACATTCAGTTTTTGTAAAAAACTTATGACATAGATCCATTCGAAGAAGAGAACTAGGCTTGAGCATCAGAAGTTACAAGACTTGGTTTACATTAAATATAACCAAGCTCTTAAAGAGCGTTTTGACTGCAACGATGTGATTGATCCCATTATCTTGAATGATATTGATGATAGCAATGAGTGGTTAGTGGGAGAAATGGGTCGAGATGGTGAAGATGCTAGTGCTGAATTGGTTTTTGATGATGATACCTTGACATGGGGAGATGTTGCTGATTTAACAGGGGCTGGTGAGCCTTCAACCCACACTAGGCAGCATACAAGAACAAGGAGGGCAGCTGCTTATAGGCCTTCAAGCTCAAGGGGAGAAGGAGTGATAGAAGAAGAAAAAAGTGATGAAGAGATTCAAGAGGAGGAGGAGGAAAGACTCTACAAGCTTAGTAGTGACAGTGAAAAAGAAGAAGAAGAAGAATACTTGCCTGATCTTGAATATGGTGTTTGATGTTTAGTTTAATGTTTAGTTTCTTTAAGCCTCTAGGTCTAGGGTAGTAGGGCTTAAATTGATATGTGCACACTACTTTTTGATGTTATTAACTAGTGTGCTTTGCTTAGGACCTATGACTATCTATATGTTAAGTTTAATGTTGAGTTTCTTTAAGCCTATAGGTCTAGGGTAGTAGGGCTTAAATTGATATGTGCACACTACTTTTTGATGTTATTGACTAGTGTGCTTTGCTTAGGACCTATGACAGTAATGTTTAGTTTCTTTAAGCCTATAGGTCTAGGGTAGTAGGGCTTAAATTGATATGTGCACACTACTTTTTGATGTTATTGACTAGTGTGCTTTGCTTAGGACCTATGACAGTATGACTCTGTATCATGAATTATGAATATGACTTGAATTTTGAGTATTTTTAATATTTAATATTTTGTACATGTATATATATGTATGTATATGTATATAGTATAAAATTATATTACTATCTAACCAGTATTAAAAAGCCTAAAATAGCGGCCATCCCGCTATGCGCTATACCACTATAGTGTTTTTTGGGTCCACCGCTCTATGCCGCTCTCCGGGATTAACTACCCTGTGTGTGACATCCATGCACCAACTTGAGGGGGTGTTGAAATAAGTCAAATGTTGTTAGTTATAGATAGAAATATTTTCGGTTTTAAAATATTTGTATAGCTGTGTTTTTGTTTGTATAGTTGTGATTCTATTTTCAATTTAAATATCATTATTAAGGGGGGACTCTATGAACTCCTTGATAATAGGAGATTTAAAATGAAAACAGAATCACAACTATACAAACAGAAACACACCTATGCAAATCTTTTAATACCAAAAATATTTCTATGTATAGCTATCAACATTTGACTTATTTCAACAGCTCTGCATGGATGTCACACATTTCCAACTTGAATAGAGATTCATTAAACACTCTGCTTGCAACTCCTTTAGTGAGAATATCAACTAGCTCAATATCAACTAGCTCAAAATGGTGATTCATTCAAAATGTATTATTAGACTTGGGTTTTAAACCAAAAGAGGCTATTAGATTGTATTGTGACAACACATCAGCTATAAAGATTGCAGATAATCTTGTCCAACATGACCGAACAAAGCATGTTGAATTTGATAGACATTTCATCAAGGAGAAACTTGAAGCTGGAACAATTGCTTTTCCTGTTGTAAGATATGTACAACAACTAGCTGATATTCTCACTAAAGGAGTAACAAGCAGATTGTTTAATGAATCTCTATTCAAGTTGGGAATGTGTGACATCCATGCACCAACTTGACGGGGTGTTGGAATAAGTCAAATGTTGTTAGCTACATATAGAAATATTTTTGGTATCAGAAGATATGTATAACTGTGTTTCTGTTTGTATAGTGATTCTATTTTCATTTTAAATCTCCTATTATCAATGAGTTCGATCTTAGGGTCTCTCCTTGATAATAGGAGATTTAAAATGAAAATAGAATCATAGTTATACAAACAGAAACACAGCTATATAAATATTTTAATACCAAAAATACTTCTATCTATAGCTAACAACATTTGACTTATTCCAACACCCCTCAAGTTGGTGCATGGATGTCACACATTCTCAACTTGAACAGAGATTTATTAAACACTCTGCTTGCTACTCCTATAGTGAGAATATCCGCTAGCTCTTGCACAGATCTTACAAATGGAAAAGCAATTGTTCCAGCTTCAGGTTTCTCCTTCAAGACTAATAAACTAGTACACCCTCCCTCTCCCTTGCTCTTTTCTCTCCATAAAGTTTTTTTCAACCTAAAAAGTACGATTAAATCAATAGTAAAGTACTTCGACAGTTTAACTTCTGCAGATAACTATAAGATGCATTTGCAACAAGCAGAAGCTTACAGAATATGGAGTGTTATATTGCTGCCCTAAAGCATCGCCACCAGTCACCATTTGAACTCCAGGAGTTGCTTGAATGAAAGAAGGATTTATTGGTGATCCTGGCCATGATGCTGGATTGACTGAGATGAAGCCAATAACAAAGTCAGGATGATCCTCAGCAATTTTCAATGCAGCAGCAGTATAATCTCCCTTTGCAAGGTTACCAGCTGAACTCATTTCAGCAAGCAGCAACAGACCCCTGCCACGAGGCAAACCCTGAGTATGGTTCGAGGATCATGTTAGGCTATCAATTGAGCTCTTGCAATAGTCAAGATATTATAATGAGAATGATTACGACTACAAACCTTCAATTTTAATCCATCCACAATTCCAGGACCAGAGATTATGTGAGCATTTACTATATGAGCCCAATCCAATATATGAAAGATCCCTCTGTAGATAACAGAATAGAAAGATGTCACATTAAATGCAGAAACAGCTGAGAGGAATCCCTAATATAGTTTAGCATAGTCATACCCTGCATATTGCATGGTTACTGTGTTACCAATATCGGCAAATTTACGATCCTCAAAGATTAAGAAGTTATGTTTTTCTGCAATCTTCAATAGAATAAAGCATGCATTAGACACAACTAGATCAGAAGTGTAATCGATTCCTTAAAACTTATCACACATGACGCTCATAGTCACATATACTCTTATCATAGGTGAAGTTCAGAAAATCAGCATTCTGTTTTAATAAATGCTAGCAAATCTTCTAGTGTACAAGGGTCAACTATACCAGATTGGAAAAGTCTGTTATGCTATTCCTGAAAGGAGAAAAGAAGCATGAACAAAATAAGGCTTCTTTTAGCACTATACCGTGTGAAGCTTAGAACCAAAATCAGGAGTAAAATCTGGCAAGATATCCACATGAGTCTTCAGCAAGCATATCTCAGGTCCAACCTGACAGAGAAAGCCAGCCAAAATAGTTAAAAGGAAAAAAATATTATTTTGGCCAAACTTCTAACCATGTTCCTGCTGATGATAATAAGCGAATGGGACTCTTTCAATTTTCAATCCATTTTTTATAGTAAGAACCCTCTAACAGATTCACTGTACATAGAGAGAAAACAATGTTCCATTCCATGGACTAATTAAAAAGAATTACAACCAAGCTGAATACCCAAGTGAACAAAATTGTACTAGTGTCCAAAGAAGATTTTCTACTATGTAATGGGAGGTTTTCCCAAAAGAACTATCAGTTCTCACCTTCTCAGCAATTTCAAGCAATTCAGCTGCAGTTCCAACATCTGCAGCTAAACACAGATTACTCTCCTTCTCAGCCATTATCTCAAACAATCTCTTTCCTGTAGGATTCTTGGATAACTTAGCCCTCTCCCCAAATGACAAATGCTTGACCGAAATCGCAGGCTTCTCCACCTTTGCCAAAGCAGCAACCTTTCGATTGTCCTCTAAGAATCTCATAACAATCCCTACCATCTCGTCATCAAGCTTCCCATGATCTTTCAAGATTTTCACCATTTCAGTCAATTTAATTATTGCATGAAGCTTGATGCCATTTTCCTCCAAATTCTCTCTCCCACCTTGCTCTCTATCAATCAAAACAACAGCATCGCTGATCTTCAACCCTGCAGCACGCAGTGGTGCAGCTGTCTCCAAAACTGATGTGCCACTGGTAACTAAATCCTCAATTATTAAGCAACTTTGGCCAGGCTTGAAATCACCTTCAATGGCTTTAGCAGTGCCATAGTCTTTGATTTCCTTGCGGCGCATGACCATGGGAATGTTCTGAGCAAGAGAGACACAAGTGGCAATGGGTAAGGCAGTGTAAGGGACACCACACACCAGGTCAAAGGAAGTGGAAGAGACAGAGGAAATTAAGGTTTGAGAGATTTGCTGGAGAAGAGAAGGGTAAGATATAATGAGGCGGAGGTCTATGTAAATTGGTGAGGAAATGCCAGATTTGAGTTTGAAATTGCCAAATTTGACAGCTGAGATCTCATGGAGTTGAAGAACCAGAGATTCTATCAATGATGATGCCGACATTTGCTCACAGATAATGTTCTTTTCTGAGTGGGGTTTCAAGGATTGTTTAAGACCTCAAAGACAACCTGTGTCATCAGTCCACATCATAATCATCAACTAAAATCTTGAAGAAATAGAAATGTAAAACACATAAGAAATATAAGTACTTAATCTGAAATTTTAAGCATAATGGCAGTCATGGTGTAGACTTCATCTCTCACATCATGGACAAATATCATTGAAGCAGACAACTCTTGCAACATATATAAAGCAGTATAATGTAAGGACAATGGCTTGAAAAGATTAAAAACCTTGAACAATGGCAACATGAATATGGATGAAACCACGAATCACGCTACAAATTACTAAGCGAAGATGCCAAACCATATTTTAACCAAGCAAGATATAAATGAAGACTTCTACGCATGATTCCCCATTCCCCCAAAATCCAAGTCCTATGCATTCATGGCAGGCACTCCAAATATGTTCTTGAATCAAAATTTAGATTTGAGAACTAAAAAAATGCAATTTACCATTCAAATACACCAACAGTTATGAAACTGAAGACACAAAGTAATGACTGAAAAAGAACAAAAATAGGTTAATAATTTTTTTTTTCTCCAAAAATAGTTTTTATTCTTGTTCTTAATAGAGGAGAGGGAACCCATACAAATATATAGCCAAAATGCAAAAATACCAAATAACATGAAGTTATGATAAAATTAATTAATAAATTAATGAACAAACTATAAACGAAAAAATAAAACTAAACTATGCATACGCAAAGTTCTATTTAATGATCGTTACTTTGACCGCTAAAACTCATCACCCATCTTCCAAATTTTGATTTTTTTTTTTTTTAATCAATAAAATTAACTCAGGCTTAATGCAGCAACCCAGATAACATATACAGGCCTGATAGAGGAAGAGTGTGTGATTGAAAGCGATAGAGAACATAAAGGAAGAGAGAGCGACCTGCTATCACTGGAGAAGCAAAGTTGACGGCGCCTAAGATGCTCACACTCACGGGGGCGCGGGGAGTTGCGTGCAATTTATGCAGATGATGGTGACCACGTCGGACCAAGTTTGCAAATAAAAAAGGATGACTGCAATGTGTTATACCTAAATTAACGGCATCGACTTAGCCGTTGGTAAACTAGCTACCAGAGTTAGAGTGTGTTTGGGAAAGCTAAAAAAAAAAAAAGATTATGCTGATAATCAATTTTTGCATAATCGATTATTGTGATAATCAATTATAATCAGAATCTGTTTTTGTTTGGGACTGTTTGCTGAAAAGCAATTTTAAGATAATCTATTTCGTTTGAGTGGTACAAAAAAAATCACTTTTATATAATAAATTACGAAAAAAGATATGGAGTTATTTGTATAATTTGATAATATTTGTTTAGAAGGTAGTTTTGTAGGGGTAAACAGGGAAGAGGGTTTTGAGAATGAAAAATAATCAAATCACAATAATTTTAAGCTAGAAAAAACTAGATGGCATAAAACAGCTTTTTTTCCCTAAAAAAAGCTTTTTTATAAATTTAAGCAAAATGCCAAACATAATAGATTATCTATGAAACAGCTTTTAAGCTAAAAAACAGCTGAAATGAGGGAAAATAATATTTCCCAAACATACTCTTAGCCGAATCGAAAGCCAGTCGAATGTATTATATTGGTAACCGATGGAGGAACAATTAATTGATTAAAAACAGTTAAGTAGGTGATATAGGTTAAAGGATATCCCAAGTAATCCATTTATATTTAAAGTATTGGTCACAGCCGAAGAAATGAAATGGGAGCACTGATTCTTTTAGCCGTTGCACGTGCTAACAGTTTTTCTAAAAGAATGGGGAGCGGTTTCAAGCTGTTTTAGCTTATTTTTATGAGGCAAAGAGACGTTGAAGAGTCCAGGAAACGTGCTTAGGTGGTTATTGGCGCATGATCATTGAAGACTTTCCTAAAATGTCGGAATTTCAGTTAGACATGGTTAGCCGTTGTGATCTAGTTAGTTTGTGTTGCCACTAAGTGGATAATGCTTAAATTTAGGAGAATGTGGCCAATGGGGACAGTTTTGTATAGTGTTCGAGTTGTAGCATATAAATATCAAGTGTAGATATGAGAAACACACAACAATACAATACAATCAAACACATTTTATTCTCAATTCTATTGCTTTCAGTTTTATTTTCTTCGCAATTTAGCTTAGTATTCTCACTTTCCACACTAAACACTCTTTGGAGTAGTTTAGGAATCCGCAAGTTAGGAGACATGATCCCCCTTCTAATGTTATCGATTGATAAGGGAATTATTGTTATTTGAAATTAGTCGAGGTCACGGCTAATCCTACTATACCAGATAACAATTTTGGCATGCCCAGTGGGACTAGTGAAGGTGAGCATATTGGGAAGTTTGCCTCTCTTGGTCAAGACTTCAATTGGCACATGAACTTGCGTTCTAGAAAGCAACTGATTAACATGGATCCACAATCGAAACCAAAGAATGGAGCGAAGAAACATACTGAAGTGCAGCCCACTTTGGGGATGCCATTATCCTTTCGATCATCACCCAGTACTCCTGTGTCGAGTAACACACCTATTAGTCAGAAAGTAGGGACATCAGCAGTGGCAGAAGGGGCTGAGCCAAGTCAGTCGACGATGGTAACAGCTACTTTTATCAAAGATCAAATTGACTCTAGACTCAATGAACTGTTGTTCCAGATGTCAAAGCAACTGGCTGAAATCGTTCATCCCATGGTGAGAAATGAAATCCAAATGGTAGAACTTGGCCTCAAGTCTGCCCAAAATTCGGCTACCTCGGTTAATCCAGGGCAGCCGAATCCTCCACAGATGAATCCTCCACTAGGAAGACATACTGGTTATGGGATGCCACAAGTTCAGGCAGGACCATCAAGTATGGTACAGCCGAATGTAGTGCAGCTGAGACACCCCGAAGTCCCATTAAAGAAAACCATATTTTGTTTCTAACTTAATCGCAAAATTAACGTTAAGCGGATATAGAAAACAGCGGAGGAAATAAAAATTTAAATAAAACAACCATTTAATATAAACATAACATCACACGTACATACATATTTATAGTATCGCATAAGTACGGTCATAAGGTAATGTAAAGGGAATCCCATCAGTAGGATCCCATATAGGTACAAACCAGATAAGATAATAAAATACATCAAAAGGGCTAACAAAAGATGCCTCACCGTCGCTCCATACCCAGCCCCTCTCCAAAATACATCAAAAGTCCTCACCACACATCTTTATACATGATACGCATTGTCCGATCCTATCACAGCCGACTACTACTACCCTTGCTCTCGCCCCTGCCTCCTCTGGGTCTGGAGGGTCCTGATACTCCTCTGCTGCTGCTAGAAGAGCTCCTCCCAAAACATTGCTAAAATAAGTGTCTATATGCCAAATTGTTCTGAGACGATAATCTGGAAGACTCAGATCCAGCTAGTCTCACCTCTGGAACCACAGGAACATCTGGGGCAAGGAAATGGTCTACATCAGGTACAACCTGATCATCGGGTGCTGGTGCGAGAACATGTACAAGTGCTGGCACATGTACAGGTACTGTAACGTCCTTCGTTACATTAGTAGCCCAAATTAATTTTCTAGAAAAACCTTTAAATCAATTAAATTAAATAATCGAGTCATAACATTTTTTCACAAATTATTTACGTCTGAAAATACCTCAATAAATTTGTAATAAACATTGATAGGAAAATTCTTACAGAAATAAAATTAATTGCCTCAAAAACACGGGCGTCTAATAAACCCAAAAGAAATAAAAATAAATAAATAAATAAACAATAACTAATATCTTCATGACTCTCTCAAGACGCTGCATCATTTATCGCATCACCTGTAAATTCTGAAAGACAACACCACTAATGAGATTTATAATCCCAGTAAGTAAACACGGTTCTAAAATATCTTCAAAAAAGATGTTGCTTTCAGCCGACGCGGCAACTGGAAAGACAACCATGGTAATCCACCATTTTCAAAATAATATAATTTCAAAGTATCTCAAATAATAACGTAAATAAACCACAACACAAATAATATTAACAACAAAACAAACACATCAGTGCAATGACACCTCATTGCCTTCTCTTCGTAGGAGTCCCTTTGCCATTGCCTCGCATTAGGCTAAATGTCATCGCTACGAGTTAGGCCCTTTGCCATATCTACGAAGGAAGTATCCACAACCTTGCAATGTCCAACATTGCCTTCTCCATATAGGAGGCCCTTTACCATCGCCTCGCATTAGGCCAATATGCCATCGCTACGAGTTAGTCCCCTTGCCATCTCTACGAAGGAGGTATCCATACCCTTGCAATAATCATCATTGCCTTCTCCTTGAGGGAGACCCTTTGCCATTGCCTCGCATTAGGCCAATCTACCATCGCTACGAGTTAGGCCCTTTGTCATCTTCTCGAAGGAGGTATTCTAACAATCCTATATCCCCGAGGGAGATACCCAAACACATTCATATTACCATATGGTCATTCCAAAATAATTGTAACACATGACATCATACCAAAAACATCAATAATATTCATCGAGTTTATATCAAAACATCCTTGAGGCATCACATATCACAAAAGGCATACCAAATAATAATAATAATCATATCATTCTATATGTAAATATTCAATCTCATTATAATTAATCACCAATAAAACATCAATTTCAGGTTAAGGATAAAACCCCAAATAATTACTCAGTAATTTCATACTCAAACCCTTTTAAAATCTATACCATGGAAGTTTTTTAAGAAAATGATGTTTTACTCTCGTAGACCTCTAAAAAGCTCTAAAAATTATTTATGACAAAAATAGTGCTTCACTAAAAATCTTTCTTCTTTTTGTTAATATACTAGTATAAGAACCCGTGCAATGCACGGGACATATATTTTTGAATTTTTAAAATTTTTGAATATTTACAATTGAATTTTCTTGTGACTATAATAATCTATTATATTATATTATTTTTGAAAATTTCAGATGTTTCACTCTGTTCTAATTCCAATTCACTATATTCTAATTCTAATTTGATACTGATATGAAAAAAGTAAAATAAATAAATATTATAATGTTTTATCAAATGAAAGAAAGAGACTTTTCAAGTGTTCAATTAATATCTTTAGGTTAAATTTAGCCAAACCAGCTAGCTCAAACGCATAACGAAATGAAACTGAAAGTGATATTTTCTTATATAGCAATATCATCTGCAAGTAAGCTGCAACATACAAAATGCTGTCATTCCAATGCACCACTTTCAACTTCAAACATCAACTAATGGAACTTAGCACTTTTGAGTTTATACTCTTCAAAGTTGCTCTTTTTTAACATTCAACTACTGTAAAAATGAGAAAATTATAATAAAAAGAAAATTGATCATTGAAGGGTCTCAAACAATGTTTCCAAGAACATATTTTCTAAGCAAAATCAAAAGCAGAAGAACAGCCTCCTCAATATTGTTTCTTGGCACATAGAAACCTGTCAAACTAAGTGTGGAGAGAAGGAGATCTTGCTTCACAACCACTGTACAACGGAAACAAAACAGAGTCCTTCTGTATTCTTGCAGTGGTTTCAGTTTCAAGACTCCAATGATAAAGCATGACACACCTATATGATGACATGACATCTTGAGGAGAATCGGCAAGTTTCCACAACTCTGAATGCAGTTCTACAACATTTATTAGAGTCTCATGTAATTAACAGTCTCTGAAACATAAGTTTTTAAGGCAACCTTATGGTGATGCCAATTCAACAGTGTCTAAAATAGTCTTCCATGATAATGCAGCATCTGAAAATTCATAAATTATGTTAACAAATAAAATAATAGACTTCAAATGAATTGAGTTTGCTTTGTATTGTTCAACAGGTTTAAGGATCAACACAGAGGATGATATGCATGAATAAAGTTAAATAAGCATAACAACAAGATAAAAAATAAAATATAAAAAATTGGAAACTTCTAAGACTCTGCAATGATTTTGCCTTGAGGAAAACAACTTCAAGAAACAAACTAACAGCATGAATTGACATAGAAGGGACTGCATCACTTTGTGACTGACGTCTATTGGGTTCACATCTTCTAGATATAGAAAGTTCCATCTTCAAAATGACATCACGAAGAAGAAATTCATAATAAGAGTTTTCAACCATCAAATTGCAATTACTTCAAATTCAATGCAGAGTTTTCAAGACGTTAACAATATGATTCAACCTAAGTTTCCAACATTTCTTCGCACCGTACCATTAGTGATACCAACTTTTCAGAAACCTTATTGTACAATTTATCCTGCCAGAATAAGAAGTTTGAATTCATTTCCAGCAAAGTGAATGAATTCACAACAAATAAACACACTAACCTAGGTTTGCAAATGTGTTTTCTTTAAGTGACATGACATCAAGGACATGTAAATATTTGGGAAGACAAAGTACATATACAATTATAAATATGTCAAAATGAGGTGGTTAAATTTTGTCATTCAATTCAATTTGGGAAGACAAATCCAATGCAGTATGAAGGATCCTTTATGCTAATAGAAATGCTATATTCTCCCAACAAAATCAAAAACTAATCATGTGGCTATAGAAACTACCACAGTCCATAGCCAAAACCACAAAAATATCCCTTAGTGTAAAATAGAAAATTGTGATAATAACCATAGTTTCCAAATAACAACACATGTATGCAAGAAATCTATGTTCCTAAACAAAGTTTGATTATGGTGATCTACAAATAAATGAATTGTCAGTGCCTAGCAGACAAACCGACAAAGAGTGATATTGAAACAGTTAACCAAGAATAGTTTATAGGGCATAGGAAGATAATTATATTTCACACTCAGTTTGGAAAAATACCAATGATGAGCTATTACTTTTTTGAATGACTAAAACCAGCATATATATAGATTTTCCTTTCAGGGACATAAGACCGTGGAATTTTTAGAAGTAGGTACCTGTATTATTTTTAAAGCATCTGTCTCTGAATTTAAGTCATGATACTTGCTGCAATAAGCTTCATAGAGAGGAACTGCAAATAAAACCACATCAAACATGTTAATGTTGTGTTCATCTTTTGCTATGAATAAATAATGCTACTTTTTGTTTTTTTTGGCCTTTGTTTCTTTGGACTTTTGATCACTTACCTCCACTTGATGCTGCAAGGATTGGGCATAATTTACGATCTCGTCCAACATTATTGCCATACTCATGGTCTGCAAGTCCATTATCATAATTTCAACAACCACAAGAACTTGGAAAACAATATTTACATAACAACGATAATACCCAAAAGAAAGAAAGAAAAAAAACCAGATTTAAAAGGTACCGATTCTGGAAAAGAGCTTCATATTGTCCTGCCTCTGTTGCATTTTTTGTTTTGTTTCTTCCCTGGTTTCTGTGTATCCCTCTTTCTCTCGAGTCCCATCTCCTTTATTGCTCCTTTGTTCGTGTTTCCCTCTCTTGCAGATGCTGGGAAGCACATGAGGAGTAGCTTTCGCACCTTCACCTGCAAGCTTTGACTGCGGAGTCACTGGTCTTCCCAAGGTATCCATTAACGCCATTAAAGGGGCCAAATGAGAGAGGATAGAAGAGAAATGAAAGTAAATGATATAACAGAAAAGATATAACTCATATCCATCTCTTTCTTGACTGCCGATGCATGTGGGTGTCAGGAAATTCGAAAATGTGCTCCATTTCCATGACTTCGTAGATCTGCAGAAACTGAGAGAGATGAGATGTTAAGAAATATGTTGAAAAGGAGAAGAGCCGAGAAGGATAGGTGAAAAGAAAGGTAGAGAGAAAAGTTCCACCTCCTTCTTCATCATCAACACCAGATTGGATGGTGAGGTGCTCTCTGTCGTTGGAAATGCCAAATGCCAAATAAACAACTCGTGGAAAATATTTCGAAGGGTTGAAGATATGAGTTACATGCAACCAAAAACCACAATTTATAGACTATTGAAACCAGTGGCCAACACCAGCTCGCTATGCCAACCGGAGACCATGGAGAAGGCCTAGGCTGTAACATCCGTTATTTTATGTGTGGTTATGTATGACGTTTAGGTTTAAGGTTTGGATTGTATAACTGAGAGGTGATTTGAGGTATAGAGAACAGCTAGGGTTTCCGGATAGTGTCTTTTAGATAATTGAGGGTGGAACAAAATTTTGGAGTTAAAGAGGAGATTAGGCATTTTTGATGGTTAGAAATTGTTTATTAGGTCCTAAGGAGCCTATATCTCAAATCTGGGGTCAATCGGACATCGAACGGACCCTGAACGTAAAGAGTTGACCTTCTGGTCAAAAGTCAACGCTCAAGCGTGGCAAACATCACGCTCGAGCGTCCACAATACGCTCAAGCGTGGGTGTGTTCACGCTCAAGCGCCCAAGTCAACCAGACAAGGGCCATGCTTTGACTTGCTACGTGTCAACGGGCGCTGACGTGGCAGCCTCTGAGTGGTTGCATGGCTGCGGTGGTCTTCACGCTCAAGTGTGACCACGCTCAAGCGTGAAAAATTCCACGCTCGAGCGTGGCAGCGTGAATCAGAAAAATAAAAAGGGCTTAAGTGACACAAAGTCACTTAAGCCATAGGAAAGAAACGAGGCAGAGAGCAGAGAGCAGAGAGCAGAATTCTGAAAACTGAGAGGAGCTTATAGAGAGAGAAAGAGAGAGAGTTTAGTGAGAGAGAGGAGTTCTTGAGTGAGTGTGACTTGCCCGATCGTCCTTTCGCAAAACGGAGTACGTGGTTGCGATCGTAGTGACGATACCTTCATTCTCCTCTTCCCCGTTTCTTCAATAGTCGAAGGTACATTGTCCTCGTTTATATCGAAAGTCGTTTCGTTACGTTTATCTTTATATCTTTCGTTTCGGTTATCGGAATTCGATTCCGTCTTCGAGGATGAACTCGTGGTAACGTGTGCTTCGTAATGTGATGCTTAGGTGAATTTTTGGAAGCTCCGAGGCCCTAGAACCGTGTTGGGCAGAATTGAACTCGTGGAGGAAACGCTTGTTTCGTCTCGTTTCGATCATCGTACGACTTCCCAGGTGGGGGAAAGAAACCATTTAACGTCGGAAACGGCGCAGTTACATTTAGTTCGATAATGGCGTAGGGCGACCTAAACCCTACTCGAGAGCGAGTAACGGACAATGTCCATGTCACATTGGGGACTACTTAGTGGTACCAATGATGATATTGAAATTGTGCGTTTATCGTCGTTACGATAAAAATATATTATTTTGTTATTTTATGACTGGCTGTTGTGACTGCTTGGATTGATTGCGTTATTATGATGATTGATAATGAGTGTTGGTATTTCTTATTAAAATTATTATTATCATTATTATTATTATTAAAATTATTATTGTTATTATTATTATTACATTGGAAATGATGCCATGATTAATATGATGATTTGATGGAATGATGTTATGATGCCATGAGTGTAATGATTATGAGTAGAGTTTGAGTAAGTGATGAGATATGATGAGCATTGATGATGTATTGGGGAAATCATACTTTATGTGTTAGTAGTGCCTAACCGAGACGATTGATGTTATATGATGATGAGATTTTATTGAGGTTATTTATGAGGTGATGATGAGCGGTTAGGGCACTAGGGGGTGACCTGAAACATGGTCTGTGATATGTGGACCTGAAACATGGTCGTTTTGTGGACCTGAAACATGGTCGCTGGGGTCTATTCCTCGGAGGGAGAATTCCCGGGGTCTAGGCTAACGGCGGACCGTCCCAGACATGATTTCATTTTAGTTGCAGCTATAGTTCATGCGTTGCATGAGCACCCTGGCCGTGGTCCAGAGGTGTGCACCGGTTGTGTAGCTATAGTGCCATTGCTTTGCATGGGCACCCTCCAGCCGCGGACGAGGGTGTGCGCCGGGGCCTCTGGGACGTGTCGATTGTTGTGATATCCGGATATGGCCGACTACCTGAGGAGATTCATACACATTTGCATTGCGTCATGATGGGGGTAGAGGAAAAGACCTAGATGTGAATTGAGGATGTTTGTGTTATATATAAACTATATTTTGGGAGATGGATGTTTATCGTGCTGTTATAGAATTAAATGTCGCTAAACCCTTTCCACGTTTGATGTTATATGGCTTCTTATCCCCTTTTCTTTTGTTGTATACTTGTACATATATGTTTTGCATAACAGATCCAGATCGGGTTGATGGCGCACTGGGATCACCCATGGATGACTCAGGACCCGGGGTTTCCCCTCTCGGGGACCTTTGAGGTTGAGTGCTTAGATCTGAACGGGTGGCTCGTGGACCCAGTCACTCGCTTCGTTGTGTATACGGGTCCTACGTCCATCACCACCGGGTTCGGACAGGGAGCGCCGATAGGATTCGTCGGCACATTTCGTGTTGGCACTACCCTTCCTTTCCAGGTAGGACAGCCAGATGGACACATACCGCCGATGCCGCCGATGCCAGGCATGGCCCCAGATCCCTTCATGGTACCCTTTGAGGTACTAGTTCCAGGACTCGCACCGGCACCAGCACCAGGACCCGAGTTGGCACCTATCCAGGAGGAGGAACCGGTTGCCCCCGCCCAGGACCTAGCACCCCTTCCAGAGGTACCCGCGCCTCCAGAGGTCCAGGCTATGGTTTCAGAGTCTTCTCGAGTGTCTACCAGACAGTTTCATCCTCGTGATAGTAGACTTTACCGACATAGGTTTCAGAGGCAGTCAGACAGGAGCTCGTCCAGTGAGAGCGGAGGAGTGTCCGGACCTGCCGGACCACGGGATGCAGACGAGGGTGGTAGTATTTGATGGCTCGGGCCAGTGCCATCTGCATAGGTGTGAGTGAGGTTTTGTTGTATTTTGAGAGGGGACAGGGTGTGGAGAGAATCGGTGATACATCTTCCCTTTTTATCTTTGATGTATTTTTCTTTACGTTACGTATCACCGTTTTGTACATATTTCGGGATCCTACTGATGGGAATCCCTTGACAGTTATATATTAGGAAATGATGTACATAGTTATCTATATATATATATGTGTGTGATGTATCTGCATATTATCTAGTTACCTTTTAAGTTTTAAATTTTCTGCTATTTTGAATATGCACGCTTAACGATAATAACGAAATTAGGCTTTAATATTTTGGGTTTTCTTTAATGGGACGTTGGGGCGTCTCATTTGGTGGTATCAGAGCAGTTCGGTTCTGAAACGGACTGTGAGGACTGTGATTAGGGTGAACTGGCCATTTAGTTGGATCCACATTGGATACCGGCTATGCTTAAAAGTTGGGTAGTGAGTCCGATGCGACATCTTTATGGCATATAGTATTTATATTCCAGTTTTATGTAGTATTATATGTCATATTGATGTAGGCTAATGATTTCTTTTGACAGGATCATGGCTCGAGGCAGAGGTAGAGGACGAGGTAGACGTGGTGGTAGAGCTATCGAGGGTGTCGAGGATGAGTATCAGCCAGCAGCAGGAGTTAGTGGTGGAGGGGAGTCATCCGAGACTCTCCAGACTATCCGTGAGTTAGCATCCATTCTGTTGCAGCAGGCATAGCAGAACGCTCAGAGGATGCAGAGAGAGGCAGAGTTACAGGACCAGCAGGATAGGAGGAGAGCTGCTGAGGCTGAGGATGCGGGGTTGGCTACCTTTCTGAAAGGTTAGCCACCACAGTTCAGAGGAGAGTATGACCCAGAGCGGGCTGAGTGGTGGATACAGGAGTTAGAGAAGATCTTCGACACTATGAGATGTAGAGATAACAGGAAGGTGACTTATGCCGCCTTCATGCTGACTGGAGGAGCTGAGTCATGGTGGAGAGGCAAGAGGAGGTTGCTTGAGACTGAGGGCAGGATGATCAGTTGGGATCTGTTCAGGGAGTGTTTCTTCGAGAAGTACTTTCCGCGGTTAGTCAGACGCGAGAAGGAGAGAGAGTTCATGAGTCTTCAGCAGGGAGACAGGTCTGTTGGTGACTATGCGGCCAGATTTGAGGCCCTGATTCAGTTTTCTGAGTTCTACCAGAGATTTCCAGATGAGGATTGGATGTGCCGGAGATTTGAGGAGGGTTTACGGCATGAGCTGAGGAGGGCTATAGTGCCCTTGGATATTTTGAGCTTCCTAGAGCTAGTAGAGAGGTGCAGTGCCATTGAGAGCATGGACCAGAGGCAGGCTGCGGAGCAGAGACAGCAGCGGAGTGGGGGTCCTACCAGAGCAGGCCATCAGAGGAGAGGGGATAGAGGTTCTCAGTGGAGGAGAGCACCATACGCTAGACCCGGACAGGGTACTCAAACGAATGCACCACCAGTATCAGTGGGTAGAGAGGGTCAGCAGCAGAGAGGCCCAGTATGTTTCAGATGCGGAGGTCCGCACTACATCAGAGATTGTACAGATAGATCGGGTTGCTATGTATGTGGCAAACCCGGTCACCTTGCTAGAGATTGTCGACAGAGAGCAGGGCAGCATCAGCCAACTGCCGGTAAAGGGGCCAGTAGTTCTAGAGGTGGATCTGGGAGACGAGTTCCAGCGGCAGGACGACAGACCGCCAGACCTCAGGCCACGGGGAGGGTGTTTACGGTGAGAGGATCTGAGTCCTCTCAGTCTGCAGATCTTATTCAAGGTATGTGTTTACTATCTGGCAGACTCTCGCGTGTGTTGTTTGACTCAGGCGCTACGCATTCATTTGTTTCACATGAGTGTGTAGATCTTTTACATTTGCCCGTTTCTCGATTACCATATACTTTGACAGTAGCTACCCCTACCAGTGATCCTTTGATCACCATGTCTGTTTGCCTACAGTGTCCTATCGTGGTTGAAAATAGGGCATTCCTCGTAGATCTTATCTGTTTGCCTATGCAACAGATAGATGTTATCCTTGGCATGGATTGGCTATTGGCCAACCATGTAGTGTTAGACTGTGCCCAAAAGACTTTATCCTTTCTTGAGCCTTCTAGCATAGTATCTGCCAATGAAGGAGCAACTATGAGGAGTGATGATTCTCAGCAGTATGTGATGCTTTTCTCTTTGGAAGCTAAGGAGACTCCAAGTATAGATTCTATGCCTATCGTGAGAGAGTTTCCCGAGGTTTTCCCTCCTGATGTTCCAGGTTTGCCACCAGATAGGGAGGTTGAATTCACCATAGATCTCATGCCAGGGGCAGGACCCATATCAGTAGCTCCTTATCGGATGTCACCTGTGGAGTTGGCAGAGTTAAAGAAACAACTGGATGATATGATGAAAAAGGAATTCATCAGACCGAGTGTATCACCGTGGGGAGCACCAGTATTGTTTGTGAAGAAAAAGGATGGGAGTGCTAGGTTGTGTACGGACTATAGACAGTTAAACAAGGTTATAATTAAGAACAAATATCCGTTGCCTAGGATAGATGATCTGATGGATCAGTTGAAGGGAGCTTCGGTGTTTTCTAAGATAGATTTAAGATCAGGATACCATCAGATTAGGGTAAAGAAGGAGGATATACCTAAAACTGCTTTCAGAACAAGGTATGGGCACTATGAGTATCTAGTTATGCCTTTTGGTGTAACTAACGCCCCAGCAGTATTCATGGATTACATGAACAGGATCTTTAGACCGTTCCTCGACAAGTTCGTTGTGGTGTTTATTGATGACATTCTTATCTATTCCCGTAGCCGGGAAGAGCACGAGGAACATCTGAGAGTGGTGTTGCACGTGTTGAGGGATAGGCAGTTGTACGCTAAGCTATCCAAATGTGAATTTTGGTTAGAGGAAGTACAGTTCCTAGGTCATATAATCAATAAGGAAGGGATAGCTGTAGATCCAGTTAAGGTAGAGGCAGTGATTAAGTGGGAAAGGCCTAAGTCAGTAACCGAGGTGAGAAGTTTCCTAGGATTAGCCGGGTATTACAGGAGGTTTATTGAGGGTTTCTCCAAGATTGCGTTGCCTATGACGCAGTTAACGCGAAAAGGTACTGTGTTTGTTTGGACAGAAAGATGTGAGGAGAGCTTTCAAAAGCTAAAGGAGAAGTTGACTACATCTCCTGTGCTGACTTTACCAGAGCCATTAGGACAGTTTGACGTGTACTGTGACGCGTCATATCAAGGTTTGGGTTGTGTTTTGATGCAAGAGGGAAGAGTAGTGGCTTACGCTTCCCGACAGTTGAGGGTTCATGAAAGAAACTACCCGACTCATGATCTGGAATTGGCAGCCATAGTGTTCGCATTGAAGATATGGCGACACTATCTGTATGGAGCTAAGTTCAATGTGTTCAGTGATCATAAGAGTTTAAAGTATTTGTTTGATCAGAAGGAGCTGAACATGAGACAGCGTAGATGGATGGAATTTATTAAGGATTATGAGTTTGATCTTCAATACCATCCTGGGAAAGCTAATGTTGTGGCGGATGCACTGAGTCGAAAATCTTTGCACGTATCCGCAATGATGGTGAAAGAGATTGGATTGCTTGAACAGTTTAGAGATTTGAACCTAGGTATGGATTTGACTGAGGATAGAATATGCTTAGGTATGGTCACTATTAGCAGTGAGTTTTTGAGGGACCTCAGGTTTAAGCAAGTTCAGGATGAATATCTGCAAGAGATAAGTCGAGGCATAGATGAAGGGAAAGTTTCAGAGTTTAGGAAAGGATCCGATGGTGTGTTAAGGTTTAGAGATCGGATATGTGTGCCTAAGGACTTAGAGATTAGGAAGATGATTTTAGAGGAGGCACATAAGAGTAAGTTGAGTTTCCACCCGGGAGCCACCAAGATGTATCAAGATTTGAAGAAAATGTTTTGGTGGCCAAAGATGAAGAAGGAAGTGGCCGAGTATGTTCTATCATGTCTAGTGTGCCAGAAAGCTAAGATAGAGCATCAGAAGCCTGCAGGGTTGTTACAGTCCTTGGATATCCCAGAGTGGAAGTGGGATAGCATAGCGATGGACTTTGTGGTTGGATTACCACGAACTCCGAAGAAGTTTGATGCGATTTGGGTTATCATTGATAGGCTAACGAAGTGTGCTCACTTCTTACCTATTGGTGAAAGTTATAGTCTTGAGAAGTTGACCCAGATTTACATCAAGGAAGTGGTGAGGTTGCACGGTGTACCATCGAGTATTGTCTCCGATCGGGATCCTAGATTTACATCTAGATTTTGGAGACAGTTACACAATGCTTTGGGAACCAAGTTGAGGATGAGTTCAGCTTATCATCCTCAGACGGATGGGCAATCAGAGAGAACAATTCAATCATTGGAGGATCTTTTAAGAGCATGCGTGTTAGAACATGTTGGCAGTTGGGATGAATTCCTACCCTTGATTGAGTTCACATACAATAACAGTTTCCATAGTAGTATCGGAATGGCACCGTATGAGGCTCTCTATGGAAGAAAATGCAGAACTCCGTTGTGTTGGTATGAGACTGGCGAGAGCCAAGTGTTAGGTCCCGATGTGGTACAGCAAACAACGGAGCAAGTCAGGAAGATAAGAGAGAAAATGAGGGAAGCGCAGGATAGGCAGAGGAGCTACAGTAATAAAAGGAGGAGACCCTTAGAGTTCCAAGAAGGTGATCACGTATTCTTGAGAGTCACTCCGAAGACCGGGATTGGCAGAGCTATAAAGTCTAGAAAGCTCACTCCCCGATTTATTGGACCATTTCAGATTCTTCGACGAATTGGTTCAGTAGCCTACCAGATAGCCTTACCCCCTTACCTATCCAACCTTCACGATGTATTTCATGTTTCCCAATTGAGAAAATATTTCCCCGATCCTTCTCATGTAATTGAGCCAGAGTCAATACAACTCCGAGAGAATCTAGAATATGAGGCTCTACCGTCTAAGATTGCAGACAGAAGGATTAAAGAACTCCGTGGTAAACAGATTCCCCTGGTCAAGGTCATTTGGGATAGTGTTACCGGAGATGCTACTTGGGAGCGTGAGGCAGATATGCAGCAGCAGTACCCCCATTTATTCTCAGGTATGTAATTCCGGGGACGGAATTTCTTTTAAGGGGGGTAGAAATGTAACATCCGTTATTTTATGTGTGGTTATGTATGACGTTTAGGTTTAAGGTTTGGATTGTATAACTGAGAGGTGATTTGAGGTATAGAGAACAGCTAGGGTTTCCGGTTAGTGTCTTTTAGATAATTGAGGGTGGAACAAAATTTTGGAGTTAAAGAGGAGATTAGGCATTTTTGATGGTTAGAAATTGTTTATTAGGTCCTAAGGAGCCTATATCTCAAATCTGGGGTCAATCAGACATCGAACGGACCCTGAACGTAAAGAGTTGACCTTCTGGTCAAAAGTCAACGCTCAAGCGTGGCAAACATCACGCTCGAGTGTCCACAATACGCTCAAGCGTGGGTGTGTTCACGCTCAAGCGCCCAAGTCAACCAGACAAGGGCCATGCTTTGACTTGCTACGTGTCAACGGGCGCTGACGTGGCAGCCTCTGAGTGGTTGCATGGCTGCGGTGGTCTTCACGCTCAAGCGTGACCACGCTCAAGCGTGAAAAATTCCACGCTCGAGCGTGGCAGCGTGAATCAGAAAAATAAAAAGGGCTTAAGTGACACAAAGTCACTTAAGCCATAGGAAAGAAACGAGGCAGAGAGCAGAGAGCAGAGAGCAGAATTCTGAAAACTGAGAGGAGCTTATAGAGAGAGAAAGAGAGAGAGTTTAGTGAGAGAGGAGTTCTTGAGTGAGTGTGACTTGCCCGATCGTCCTTTCGCAAAACGGAGTACGTGGTTGCGATCGTAGTGACGATACCTTCATTCTCCTCTTCCCCGTTTCTTCAATAGTCGAAGGTACATTGTCCTCGTTTATATCGAAAGTCGTTTCGTTACGTTTATCTTTATATCTTTCGTTTCGGTTATCGGAATTCGATTCCGTCTTCGAGGATGAACTCGTGGTAACGTGTGCTTCGTAATGTGATGCTTAGGTGAATTTTTGGAAGCTCCGAGGCCCTAGAACCGTGCTGGGCAGAATTGAACTCGTGGAGGAAACGCTTGTTTCGTCTCGTTTCGATCATCGTACGACTTCCCAGGTGGGGGAAAGAAACCATTTAACGTCGGAAACGGCGCAGTTACATTTAGTTCGATAATGGCGTAGGGCGACCTAAACCCTACTCGAGAGCGAGTAACGGACAATGTCCATGTCACATTGGGGACTACTTAGTGGTACCAATGATGATATTGAAATTGTGCGTTTATCGTCGTTACGATAAAAATATATTATTTTGTTATTTTATGACTGGCTGTTGTGACTGCTTGGATTGATTACGTTATTATGATGATTGATGATTGATAATGAGTGTTGGTATTTCTTATTAAAATTATTATTATCATTATTATTATTATTAAAATTATTATTGTTATTATTATTATTACATTGGAAATGATGCCATGATTAATATGATGATTTGATGGAATGATGTTATGATGCCATGAGTGTAATGATTATGAGTAGAGTTTGAGTAAGTGATGAGATATGATGAGCATTGATGATGTATTGGGGAAATCATACTTTATGTGTTAGTAGTGCCTAACCGAGACGATTGATGTTATATGATGATGAGATTTTATTGAGGTTATTTATGAGGTGATGATGAGCGGTTAGGGCACTAGGGGGTGACCTGAAACATGGTCTGTGATATGTGGACCTGAAACATGGTCGTTTTGTGGACCTGAAACATGGTCGCTGGGGTCTATTCCTCGGAGGGAGAATTCCCGGGGTCTAGGCTAACGGCGGACCGTCCCAGACATGATTTCATTTTAGTTGCAGCTATAGTTCATGCGTTGCATGAGCACCCTGGCCGTGGTCCAGAGGTGTGCACCGGTTGTGTAGCTATAGTGCCATTGCTTTGCATGGGCACCCTCCAGCCGCGGACGAGGGTGTGCGCCGGGGCCTCTGGGACGTGTCGATTGTTGTGATATCCGGATATGGCCGACTACCTGAGGAGATTCATACACATTTGCATTGCGTCATGATGGGGGTAGAGGAAAAGACCTAGATGTGAATTGAGGATGTTTGTGTTATATATAAACTATATTTTGGGAGATGGATGTTTATCGTGCTGTTATAGAATTAAATGTCGCTAAACCCTTTCCACGTTTGATGTTATATGGCTTCTTATCCCCTTTTCTTTTGTTGTATACTTGTACATATATGTTTTGCATAACAGATCCAGATCGGGTTGATGGCGCACTGGGATCACCCATGGATGACTCAGGACCCGGGGTTTCCCCTCTCGGGGACCTTTGAGGTTGAGTGCTTAGATCTGAACGGGTGGCTCGTGGACCTAGTCACTCGCTTCGTTGTGTATACGGGTCCTACGTCCATCACCACCGGGTTCGGACAGGGAGCGCCGATAGGATTCGTCGGCACATTTCGTGTTGGCACTACCCTTCCTTTCCAGGTAGGACAGCCAGATGGACACATACCGCCGATGCCGCCGATGCCAGGCATGGCCCCAGATCCCTTCATGGTACCCTTTGAGGTACTAGTTCCAGGACTCGCACCGGCACCAGCACCAGGACCCGAGTTGGCACCTATCCAGGAGGAGGAACCGGTTGCCCCCGCCCAGGACCTAGCACCCCTTCCAGAGGTACCCGCGCCTCCAGAGGTCCGGGCTATGGTTTCAGAGTCTTCTCGAGTGTATACCAGACAGTTTCATCCTCGTGATAGTAGACTTTACCGACAGAGGTTTCAGAGGCAGTCAGACAGGAGCTCGTCCAGTGAGAGCGGAGGAGTGTCCGGACCTGCCGGACCACGGGATGCAGACGAGGGTGGTAGTATTTGATGGCTCGGGCCAGTGCCATCTGCATAGGTGTGAGTGAGGTTTTGTTGTATTTTGAGAGGGGACAGGGTGTGGAGAGAATCGGCGATACATCTTCCCTTTTTATCTTTGATGTATTTTTCTTTACGTTACGTATCACCGTTTTGTACATATTTCGGGATCCTACTGATGGGAATCCCTTGACAGTTATGTATTAGGAAATGATGTACATAGTTATCTATATATATATATGTGTGTGATGTATCTGCATATTATCTAGTTACCTTTTAAGTTTTAAATTTTCTGCTATTTTGAATATGCACGCTTAACGATAATAACGAAATTAGGCTTTAATATTTTGGGTTTTCTTTAATGGGACGTTGGGGCGTCTCATAGGCTGCTGCTATTCCTCCAACACAGAAATGCATGAATGATAGATGTGAGCAAGAAAAGAAAATGGAAAATGAGGGACCAGGAGAAATGAAAATGTGAGCAGGAAAATGATGATGAGTTCTCAACATTTGAAATTTAAAATTTGAAAACAAAGTTGTAAACGGTTGTCATGCATTGAGAAACGTGGGAAGTGTTCTGGAGAAGCTTCTTTCCCTAATTGGTCAGAAACAAAAAATAAGAAAAATGAGAGGGAGATTGACCGAAAAAGAGAGGTCAGTGGGATTTAAAATTCAAATTTCAAAATTAAGATGAGAAGTGTGTAGGAGCCCGCCCATTTCTTGTTATGGCAAAATAATGAAAATGCTTTTTCTGACAGGATGGCTGCATGTTTGACATGTGTAAAAACCTCCTCCAAGAATGACTGAAAAATGTATTTAATATAGATTTTGATCTGCGTGACTCCCTCCTCAACACTGTAATCGCAGTCTCAACCTCCCCTTTTTCTTACCTTGCGGCGCTAAAACCCTTGCTTGTGAACTCCTTTCGCTGACGGCCTATTGTTTGGCTTAATAAAATACAGAAAACTTATGCTACAAAAGAATAACATATAGGTTTACTAAATTTTGTATTTATCATAGTGTGGCCCATCATTCTTCAAATAAGAATTGATATTGAATTCTTCATGAAAGCTCACCCCACATGAGTTATAATTTGGCTTTTCGTGAGGCATTAAACCCCTTTTTTATATTTATTTATTATTCTTTTGTAATTTCAACCTTTTATTCTTTTATAATTTCTAAAAAATCTCAATTAATTTTGATAGTAACAATTTTCAAAACTAAAACCTCATAGCGGTTAAACTTTTTTTTTTTTTATTCAAAAAAACTATATTGAAATTTTAGGATGTTACAGGTACAACAGCTGGTATAGGGACTGGAACCGGTATCATCTCAGGCATCGGCGACATCGGAGGTATCGGTAACATGAGAAATCCGATACGGAAGGGAAATATTTGGCCAACCCTAAAGATCCCAACCAAACTAAAAGGTGATCCATCCCCTACCCTCATGGTCACCGACACTGGACCCGTGTAAATAGCAAAATGGGTAGGTGGGTCCACAAGCCACCCATTCTCGTCCACGAATTCGAACTCAGAAGTTCCCGTCAGAGGGAACCCCGCCGGATACTCCATCCAAGGATGATCCCAATGAGCCATCGGTAATATCCAAGTGTACATGTACAACGATAGAAAACAAACGCAAAAGAAAGAAAAAGGAGACAAGAAACTATCTAGCATTAAAACATGGAAAGGGTACGTAACATTTAATCAATAAAAGCACACAGACATGCATCACAATATATATATATATATATATATATATATATATATATATATATATATATATATACAAGCATCCTCCAGATAAATCATGTTCCTCTACGCTTCGCACTTATGCAAATGATTATGTATGCTGACGTGGCCACCACCAATCCTGTCACACCTCTCTCACTTGCTTAGTCAGTCGTCCAAGTGACGTGTCCCCAAATCCTAGTGCACAACCTCATCCTCGGTGAGAATGCCCATGCAAAGCAATGACACTATAGCAGTACATCTCGCTCCGGTGCACACCCTGGTTCGCTCTCGAGGGTGCTCATGCATCATAATGAAACTATAGCTGCATAGCCTAATTCTAAGTTGGGACGGTCCCGCGAGGACTCCGGACCTCGTGCATACCCAACACATGGATGTAATCCAAAACATGCATATGAATGAGTCTCGTCGATATATATCAAGTACCCTAGTGCCTTAACCTCTCATCACTATCTCATAAGATACCTCAATAATATTACATCATCAATCTCATCATAATATAATATTAATTAATTAGGTTAGGCACCTTAAAAACATATGTCATCTATCCCCAACATACATCACCATAAAATCATCATATATCAATACCTAGGGACCACTATGCATGTTATAACACTCAATCATGTTGTCATATCAAGCATATTAACATATACAATTAATAATATAAATAGCAAAATAATCAACCTCAAATATCATAAAATCAACTTAATGGTGATAACCTACAATCTCCATATCATCATTGGTACCACTAAGTAGTCGCCAATGTGATATTGACATAGTCAATTATTCGCCTACTAGTAGGGTTTAGGTCGCCCTACGCCATTATTGAATAAAATGCTACTTAGCAATTTCCGACGTTAGATGACTTCTTTCTCCCACCTAAGATGAATAAAACTAGCCCCGGTTCCACGAAATGAACACTCCCCTTAACCTCCTAGTAGCTGCCACGCTCCAAACAAGGGTCCCTTGGCCTCCAAAATTTCACCTGAATACATCAATACGAAGCATACGTTACAGGTAACCCTAATATGAAAATGGAATTGAAGACCAATATACGGATTGAAAGATAACCTCAATATCGTCATCGACGACATTTTGGCATAAAAGGATATAGATTACCTTAGCTTAGAGAAGAAAAGAATCTAGGGTTTAGAAGATATCGTTGCCACTATCTCAACGGTGTAGTCGGAATCGTGTTAGGACCGACAAACCTCCAGGAACTCTCTCTCACCTCTGTTTCTCACTCTCCCTCTCTCTATATGCTCTGTTATGTCTTTCTCACGAGGCAAAAGTGAACTTCGATTCACTTTTAGCCTCTATTTGTTTTTACCACTCAGCCTGCCCACGCTTGAGGGTAGGAAGGGCCACGCTTGAGCGTGGGAGGTTTCTTCACCGAGAAGAACGCCGCTCCACCTCCCCATGCACCCAATCACCATCTGCCACGTGGAGTCAAAGCCAGAAGTTGTCTGGTTGCTTCCCACGCTTGAGCGTGCCAAAGGCCACGCTTGAGCGTGCATTCTTGGACAGCAACCCTAGTTGCTGTTTCAACTCGTTCCGACTTCATTTGATCGCGTACTTGCCATGCAAAGGTTCCTACATCTTAACTAATATATTAAGCATCTAATCCAAGCCTTAAACATATTTATCGTACGTGAAAACAAACACTAAAACATGGATGTTTCATTACTACCCCCTTAAAGGAAATTATGTCCTCGGAATTTATGTACCTGAAAACAAGTGTGGATACTGTTGCTGCATGTCTGCCTCACGCTCCGAAGTAGCATCTCCGGTAATAACATCCCATATGACCTTAACCAAAGGAATCTGTCTACCACGGAGTCCCTTAATCCTTCTATCTGCAATCTTCACCAGTAAAGCCTCATATTCTAGATTCTCTCGGAGTTGTATCTGTGACACCCTTCTACCCCGCATGTTAAAAGCCATTTAAATAAAAAAAAACATTTAAAGGAAAACATGCAATTACTGGATAAAATAAACAATTGTCCATGGGTAAAAAAGTCCCACATGAACCGTTTACAACGTGGAAATAAAATAAGTTTTAAACAATAAAAACATAACCAACCAAAAAAAAAAATAACCCAACCCCGATGTCACATACAGAGCTGGTATAACCGTTCCGGAATAAAATCCACGGAATTACAACTGAAACTAACGACTACGAAACATAAACTAGCCCTACGATGAGTGGCGGCTCCTCAGAGTCACTCCTCTCCGGGCTGCTCGTCATCCTCTGCAATGTGCCAGTCAGGCCAAACACAAACAACAAACATATATAGGGAGTAAGAATCGTATAAACATAATAGCATGGAGATAGGCAGTAAAGTAAACAGGAAGCATAGCAGCATCACATCAAACATCAACATCATCATCATGCTATGCAGTACAATGCAGTCCTACTCCGCTAAAACATCAATGCATGTGGATCCACTAAACTCGGGATGAACGACTTCGGAGTTACATATTCACATTGAGAATCTACTCAACGCCGGAGAATCTACTCCTTGGATAGCCAACGCATCAAACCAACGAATGCCTCATCACGGGGGCGCTAGGAGAATCTACTCCAACCGTGGATGGCCGGATCGCCGTACTCTAGGACGATCTCCCCTATGTCGAACATCCCTAAACAACATCTCCGATGAAATGCGTATGCAACACAACAACAACGGCAACACCACCTCCATAACTCCAACGGAATCAACCGCACCAACTTGCCTCGCGGAATCTACCTGAGGACTTAAGCGAAATCAATCGCAGTACCTGGGGCAAACTCTCGGCCACCAAGGTACGTAACAACAACACCTTAGACCCAAACCGTGGGGACAAGGCCTCCTTGGCCAAAAAGCACCAAGGCACAGCTTATCAACTTGCGGCACCCAAAAGGGGTATCGACTTAACATCTCACCCTCTCATCATCTTTATTTATCTTTAGTAACATTTACCAAGTTGTCTAATCAGTTATCATCATAGGGAAGTGGGGTTTAAAACCCCTTAAGTCCTTTAATCTTGTTCTGTCACAGTGGGTTGAGCACGGTCGTGCTCGTAACCCAGAACGGTCGTGCTTAAGCACGTGAGGGGCGTGCTCCCCTGTAAGTGAAGCACGGTCGTGCTTCTTAATGAGCACGGTCGTGCTCAGCAGCACGATCGTGCTCTTTGTCCTGTACGGCCGTGCTCAACAGCGCGGCCATCTTTCCAGAATTCGAATGGGAGCACGGTCGTGCTCCCTGTTCAGCACGGTCATGCTCAACACGCGACAGTGCTGTTCTGGGCAGGAACAAAGGCTGATACTTAACCAAATTTCATAATTTAATCCATTAAACATCCTAAACCAGTTATCAGACTTTTTAGGCATTAAACTCATCATTATAACAACAACCAATTCAACAGTGGCATCAACCAACAGTGATAACATCATGTTCATACCAATTACAACAACGTAACTCAAACCAACAATTTATAAACATAAACGTAACATATTAACAATCACTAACATGTTATCATAATAACCAACCAATCATACATACATAACATGCATCAACCGGGGTTATGGGAACCCCTTTACTTTACCCTAAACCCAAACCTATGTAGATACTACCCTTCTCCCCATACCTGGATTGAAGGTAGCTCTCTAAGACTTCCTAACAGCAACCGGTTCCTCTCCTTTGGGCGGCTCACGCACGAACGAGCCTTAAACAAACAGATTAAAACGGTGTTAGTTTCCCAACCAAAAATGAAAGGAAACTAAAGAAAAGGAACGGAACATTACCTATACACGAAGTGCAGACGAAACCACGTTTCCCTAGCATCTCCAATACTCAAACCACACTGAGTATGAAGGAAAAAGGGAGGAAGGGAGGTTGCAGCCGTACTAGGGTTTTTAGTAGCAAAGATGAAGTGTACGACGCAACCCTGGGTCTGCTCAACGTATATAGGTCCGGACTTGAGCACGGTCGTGCTCATCCTCGAGCACGGTCGTGCTCAACTTAACGTTACGAGACGCGGTCAACACGTTGAGCACGGGCGTGCTACCTGTTGAGCACGGTCGTTCTCAACTTAAAATCAGAAACCCGCTTTTGACTTTAAGCACGGGCTTGCTGGCTAATGAGCACGGGTGTGCTCATGTACCAGAAAGGGACTTTTAGCCAAAATTCCCACTAAGCCCTTTAACAATAAATCCAACTTAATACAACCAGCTTAATTAAAATATTCTGAAAAACAGGGTGTTACAATTCCACCCCCTTATAAAAATTTTGTCCTCGAAATTTACACGTACCTCAAGGGAAAAGATGCGGGTACGCTTCCATCATCTTGCTCTCCAGCTCCCAGGTAGCACTTTCCTCAGTCGCCCCACTCCAAACTACTTTAACCAAAAGAATTTCCTTGCCTCTTAGCTGCTTCACCCTCCTATCCTCGACTCGAAGAGGTAACACCTCAAACGTCAGGTTCTCTTTCAACTGTATAGCGTCGGGTACTATCACGTGACTAGGGTCATGAACATACTTCCTGAGTTGTGACACATGAAAAACATTGTGGAGATTTGACAAGAACGTGGGTAAGGCTATTTGGTAGGCGACTTCGCCGACTCTTTTGAGGATTTGGTAAGGACCAATGAACCTCGGAGTAAGTTTCCTCGCCTTCATCACTCTACCAACCCCAGTCGTCGGGGTAACTCTCAAGAATACATGATCGCCTTCCTGGAATTCGAGCGCCTTCCTCCTTTTATCATGGTAGCTCTTCTGCCTACTCTGTGCAACTCTCATCTTTTCCTGAACTAACTTAATCTTTTCTGTTGTTTCCTGGACTATCTCTGGTCCTAGCATCACACTATCACTAGGTTCACTCCAACACAAGGGTGTCCTACATCTCCTCCCATACAGAGCTTCATAAGGTGCCATCCCAATGCTGGAATGGAAGCTGTTGTTGTAGGTGAACTCTATCAGGGGCAAAAACTTGTCCCAACTTCCAGACTGTTCTAACACACAAGCCCTCAACAAATCCTCTAAGGACTGGATGGTCCGCTCGGACTGCCCATCAGTCTGTGGGTGGTAAGCTGAACTAAGCCTAAGCTTTGTTCCTAAAGCCTCTTGCAAACTATTCCAAAACCTAGAGGTAAACCTCGGGTCTCTATCTGAAACTATGCTAGAGGGTACACCATGAAGCCTAACTATCTCTTTGATGTACAACCTTGCCAACTTCTCTAAAGGATACTCCATGTTCATCGGAATGAAGCGAGCAGACTTAGTCAGTCTATCCACCACAACCCAAATCGTCTCAAAACCAGCTGGAGTCCTAGGGAGTCCAGACACAAAATCCATGGAGACACTATCCCATTTCCATTCTGGGACACTCAAAGGTTGCAACTTACCCGAAGGCCTCTGAGTTCGATCTTAGCCTTCTGACAAACTAGGCACGCATAAACAAACTAAGCTACGTCCTTTTTCATCCTAGGCCACCAAAACATTCTCTTAAGGTCCTGATACATCTTAGTGGCACCTGGGTGCACACTCAATCCACTCCTATGACCTTCTTCTAAGATTAACTTCCTAAGCTCAGAAACATCAGGTACACAAACTCTATCCTTAAACCTCAAGATACCATCACTACCATCCTTAAAACTTAGGTCTCTACCCTGATCGAGCAACTCTCGCTGGTCTAAGAGATACTTATCTAACTTCTGACCCTCTCTAATCTGATCCATCAAACTGTTGGTAACCATCAAGGTACCAAGCCTAATACTCTTAGGGGTAAACTCACAAGCTAGACTAAGGTCTCTAAACTCCTCAATCAGGTCCATCTCCCTAACCATCAAAACGGAGATATGCAGGGTTTTCCTACTCAAGGCATCGGCCACCACATTGGCCTTTCCTGGGTGATAGGTCAGCTCGAAGTCATAATCCTTTAAGAACTCCATCCACCTACGCTACCTCATATTCAACTCCTTTTGATCAAAGAGATACTTCAAACTCTTATGATCGCTAAAAACCTCAAACCTCGCTCCATAAAGGTAATGCCTCCAGATCTTTAAGGCGAATACCACAGCTCCTAACTCTAGGTCATGGGTAGGGTAGTTCTTCTCATGGGTTTTCAACTGCCTAGAAGCGTAGGCGACTACCTTACCATTCTGCATCAGCACACCATCTAACCCTTGCTTAGAAGCATCGCAGTAAACTACGAAGGGTGCACTAGGATCTGGCAAAACTAACACTGGTGCTGATGTCAACCTATTCTTAAGGGTTTGGAAACTCTCTTCACACTTAGAGTCCTACACAAACAACTGTCCCTTCTTGGTGAGACGGGTCAAGGGTAAAGCTATCTTAGAGAAACCTTCTATAAACCGCCTATAATACCCGGCCAACCCCAAGAAACTCCTAATCTCGATTACAGACTTTGGCGCTTCCCACTGGAGCACCGTCTCTACTTTAGCTGGGTCCACTGCTATGCCACCCTTAGAGATGACATGCCCTAAGAAGCTCACTTCCTCTAACCAGAACTCACACTTAGACAACTTAACATACAACTGCTTCTCCTTAAGGGTCTGCAAGACAACCCTCAGGTGTTCCTCATGTTCCTCCTTACTCTTGGAGTACACTAAGATGTCATCTATAAACACCACCACGAACTTATCCAAGTAAGGGTGAAAGGTCTTGTTCATGTAGTCCATGAAGACCGCATGAGCGTTGGTCACACCGAAAGGCATAACCAAGTACTCATAGTGACCATATCGCGTTCTAAACGCTGTCTTCGGGATGTCCTCAGACTTAACCCGAATCTAATGGTACCCTGACCTCAAATCTATCTTTGAAAAGACGCAAGCGCCCATCAACTGGTCCATAAGATCATCAATCCTAGGGAGGGGATACCGATTCTTTATGGTCACCTTGTTGAGCTGTCGAAAGTCAACACACAACCTCATACTACCATCCTTCTTCTTCACCAACAACACAGGTGCTCCCCACGGAGACACACTCGGCCTAATGAACTGCTTCTCCATCAGGTCCTCCAACTGTTCTTTCAACTTAGCTAGTTCTAGAGGAGACATTCTATAGGGTGCTATAGAAATTGGCCCGGTGCCAGGCACTAAGTCTATAGTAAACTCAACATCTCTTTCTGGGGGTAAGTTATAAACATCCCTCGGAAACACTTCAGGAAACTCTCGCACAACAGGCATGCTGGCGACATCAGGAGGGCTGCTCTCTACATCCAGGGAAGCTAACATCATGTATACTTGGGCTTCGTCTCTCATCGAAGCTCGTACTTGGCTGGCAGAGAGAAGGTCTGGATTCTTAGACTCCTTTGGAGTTCCAAAAACTAGGGTTTTATCAAAACAGTTCAGAAGGACATGGTTGGAAGATAACCAGTCCATACCCAGAATAATGTCCAGGTCTTTCAAAGGTAAGCATACAAGATCAGCAAGGAAAGTTTTATCATTTATAACAATATGGCAGTTCTTGCATGCATAAGAAGTAGAAACAGGTTTATTTGTAGGTGTAGAAACCAACAAATCAAACTCAAGGAAGGTAACAGGCAATTTCAGACTCTTGACCCTATCATGCGATATAAACGAGTGAGTAGCACCCGAATCATACAATACAGTTAATTGAGTTCCATCAATTAAACATGTACCTTGAATCAAGTCATCATACTCGGAGGCTTCGGCTCCACTAAGAGTAAAGACTCTTCCAGTGGTCTTCAGTCTGTTGGCCTGAGACTTCTGATTCTTGCTAGCGCTGGGAGGCTCGGCCTTAGCTCCATCACACTCGCGGCTGATGTGGCCTGGCTTGCCACTCTTGAAACAGATGACCTGTGTTTCCTTGCACTGGGACGAATAGTGGTCCTGTGCTCCACACTTCCCACACCTCATAGCTCTAGGGGCATCAGAGAACCCACTCCTGAAGCTACTCTGCTGAAACTGGGGTTTCCTGCCACTCTGCTTGAAGTCCTTGCCCGAAGGGGCATACCGCTGCTTGCCCTTGTCCCTCTGATCAACCCTCTTGCTACTCTGATTGTCCGACCCTCTGGAACTGGCAACTCTGAACTGGCTGGCATCCTCATAGATTCTGCACTTGTTGACCAGAATAGGGAAGACTCTGATCTCCTGATAGCTGATGGCCTGTTTGATCTCAGGCCGGAGTCCTGCTTCAAACTTCACACACTTGGAGCGATCGTCCGTCTCGTGCTGGTAAGGAGTGTAGTACCTCACCAGCTCTTCAAACTTAGCCGCATAGTCACCGACTGACAGCGACCCCTGCCTCAAAGACAAGAATTCCATCTCCTTCTTGTCTCTGATGTCCGCTGGAAAATACTTCTCCAGAAACTTCTGCCTGAACACAGCCCAAGTCACCGCTGTGCCCTCTGCCTGCATCCTCTGCCTGCAGTTATCCCACCAGTGCTCCGCCTCTTCAGTCAACATGAAGGTGGCGAAGATGAGCTTCTGCTGATCATTACAATCCATCGCACGGAAGATCTTCTCTGTCTCCCTCAGCCACAACAAAGCTCCCTCTGGGTCATACGCTCCTTTGAACGACGGAGGGTTGTTCCTCTGGAACTTATCCAGTCCGTGGAACTCAGCTGGCCCACCGTTGTTAGGGTTGACCTGTCCTATAGCATTGGCCAAAAGTGCCAACGCGTCAGCAATCGCCTGATCGTTTCGTCCTCTACCGGCCATTAGTTCCTGTACATGCCCAAAACAGCCCTTAATACAGAAACTTAGCGAGTAAAAGCTACAGGCAACTAACTTAAAACATCAGTATCTATAACAAGTATAGACAATTCATACAAGAGTCACACAACAGACTCACAACAGACTCACACCACGTCCAAACAAGGTCGAACTGCTCTGATACCACTAAATGTGACACCCTTCTACCCCGCATGTTAAAAGCCATTTAAATAAAAAAAACATTTAAAGGAAAACATGCAATTACTGGATAAAATAAACAATTGTCCATGGGTAGAAAAGTCCCACATGAACCGTTTACAACGCGGAAATAAAATAAGTTTTAAACAATAAAAACATAACCAACCAAAAAAAATATAACCCAACCCCGATGTCACAAACAGAGCTGGTATAACCGTTCCGGAATAAAATCCACGGAATTACAACTGAAACTAACGACTACGAAACATAAACTAGCCCTACGATGAGTGGCGGCTCCTCAGAGTCACTCCTCTCCGGGCTGCTCGTCATCCTCTGCAATGTGCCAGTCAGGCCAAACACAAACAACAAACATATATAGGGAGTAAGAATCGTATAAACATAATAGCATGGAGATAGGCAGTAAAGTAAACAGCAAGCATAGCAGCATCACATCAAACATCAACATCATCATCATGCTATGCAGTACAATGCAGTCCTACTCCGCTAAACCATCAATGCATGTGGATCCACTAAACTCGGGATGAACGACCTCGGAGTTACATATCCACATTGAGAATCTACTCAACGCCGGAGAATCTACTCCTTGGATAGCCAACGCATCAAACCAACGAATGCCTCATCACGGGGGCGCTAGGAGAATCTACTCCAACCGTGGATGGCCGGATCGCCGTACTCTAGGACGATCTCCCTTATGTCGAACATCCCTAAACAACATCTTCGATGAAATGCGTATGCAACACAACAACAACGGCAACACCACCTCCATAACTCCAACGGAATCGACCGAAGGTAACAGTGGAATCAACCGCACCAAGTTGCCTCGCGGAATCTACCTAAGGACTTAAGCGGAATCAACCGCAGTACCTGGGGCAAACTCTCGGCCACCAAGGTACGTAACAACAACACCTTAGACCCAAACCGTGGGGACAAGGCCTCCTTGGCCAAAAACCACCAAGGCACAGCTCATCAACTTGCGGCACCCAAAAGGGTTATCGACTTAACATCTCACCCTCTCATCATCTTTATTTATCTTTAGTAACATTTACCAAGTTGTCTAATCAGTTATCCTCATAGGGAAGTGGGGTTTAAAACCCCTTAAGTCCTTTAATCTTGTTCTATCACAGTGGGTTGAGCACGGTCGTGCTCGTAACCCAGCACGGTCGTGCTTAAGCACGTGAGGGGCGTGCTCCCCTGTAAGTGAAGCATGGTCGTGCTTCTTAATGAGCACGGTCGTGCTCAGCAGCACGATCATGCTCTTTGTCCTGTACGGCCGTGCTCAGCAGCGCGGCCATCTTTCCAGAATTCGAATGGGAGCACGGTCGTGCTCCCTGTTCAGCACGGTCGTGCTCAACGCGCGACAGTGCTGTTCTGGGCAGGAACAGAGGCTGATACTTAACCAAATTTCATAATTTAATCCATTAAACATCCTAAACCAGTTATCAGACTTTTTAGGCATTAAACTCATCATTATAACAACAACCAATTCAACAGTGGCATCAACCAACAGCGATAACATCATGTTCATACCAATTACAACAACGTAAATCAAACCAACAGTTTATAAACATAAACGTAACATATTAACAATCACTAACATGTTATCATAATAACCAACCAATCATACATACATAACATGCATCAACCGGGGTTATGGGAACCCCTTTACTTTACCCTAAACCCAAACCTATGTAGATACTACCCTTCTCCCCATACCTGGATTGAAGGTAGCTCTCTAAGACTTCCTAACAGCAACCGGTTCCTCTCCTTTGGGTGGCTCACGCACGAACGAGCCTTAAACAAACAGATTAAAATGGTGTTAGTTTCCCAACCAAAAACGAAAGGAAACTAAAGAAAAGGAACGGAACATTACCTATACACGAAGTGCAGACGAAACCACGTTTCCCTAGCGTCTCCAATACTCAAACCACACTGAGTATGAAGGAAAAAGGGAGGAAGGGAGGTTGCAGCCGTACTAGGGTTTTTAGTAGCAAAGATGAAGTGTACGGCGCAACCCTGGGTCTGCTCAACGTATATAGGTCCGGACTTGAGCATGGTCGTGCTCATCCTCGAGCACGGTCGTGCTCAACTTAACGTTACGAGACGCGGTCAACACGTTGAGCACGGGTGTGCTACCTGTTGAGCACGGTCGTGCTCAACTTAAAATCAGAAACCTGCTTCTGACTTTAAGCACGGGCTTGCTGGCTAATGAGCACGGTTGTGCTCATGTACCAGAAAGGGACTTTTAGCCAAAAATCCCACTAAGCCCTTGAACAATAAATCCAACTTAATACAACCAGCTTAATTAAAATATTCTGAAAAACAGGGTGTTACAGTATCGACTCAGGTTCAAGTATATGAGATGAATCAGGATAATATTTCCTCAACTGTGAGACGTGAAAGACGTCATGAAGGTTAGAAAGGTTAGGCGGTAAGGCAATATGGTAAGTGTGACACCCTCTACTCCGCATGTATTTTTAAAGCGATAGCATAGGAGGAAATAATTTAGTTTTTCGAAATAAGATAAACACATGCTTATTCTTTATAAAAGAAAACCAACGGGTAAATGATACCACATTGTTACAAGGTCTCAAAGATGGAAAATAAAACATGTTTTAAAGAAAGATAACTGAAAACATAAACGAAACCCAACGCCGATGTCACATTACAGAGCTGGTATAACCATAGTCCAAAACATCTCGGATAAACAACATAAACTAAACATAACTAAACTACAAGTAGCGGCTTCTCAGAGTCACTCCTCAGCAAACTGCTCACCATCCTCTGCATAACAAAAAGATATATGCAAAGCAAACAACAAAAGACAGGGAGTAAGAAACATATGTATCAACATAACGGCATGGAAGCAGTTAGCAAGATGAACACGCATCATAAAAACATAGCATATCAAACATAACCATCTCATCACATCAATATCATATAAATATATATCATTCCAAACAAGAAATGTTATGCGATACAACGCTACTCCACTACTCCAATGCATGAATGAGCAGCACAGTGCACAACCAACAATCACCACCTCCGCTTGGGCCACTCGGCTACCCAAGTTCATCATCATCATCAATCGTTATCTTTCATCTTTAGTCTTTAATCTTTTATCACATAATCTTTTCACTTACACTCTAGCCAAAATGCACCAGAGCTCAACACCTTGACCATTAAGCATCAAGGCCCCCTGGCCAATCGGCTACCAAGGTCCAATATCTTTTAACAACACCTTGACATTATGCATCAAGGCCCCCTTGGCAACTCGGCTACCAAGGTACAGAACAACAACACTCTGGCCAATAAGTACCAGAGCTTAACACCTCGACCACTCGGCTATCGAGGCCCCCTTGGCCACTTGGCTAGGTACAGAACAACATTTTTCCACTTTAATTATTAACACTCTGGCCCATAGGTACCAGAGCTCAACACCTTGACCATTAAGCATCAAGGCCCCCTTGGCCACTTGGCTACCAAGGTACATTATTATCTTTAAGTTATCTAGCTTGTCTTTACTTGGTTTGATGTCTTCTTCATTATTAGAAGCGTTTGGGGTGAAACACCCCTTGTTACCGTTTCTGTGTTCTGATCTGTACAGGGAAGCACGGGCTTGCTTTCCCCTCAACACGGGCGTGCTGACTGTTAAGTCAAGCATGGTCGTGCTGACTGTTGAGCACAGCCGTGCTCAATGGAGCGTGGCCGTACTGTTTCTGGGCAGAAGGGTTGAACAACCCTTACTAGGTTTCCTAGGGCATTTAAAGATCAAACCTATTGGTTTAAGCTACACCATCCATCATAAGTTTCATTACTTTTAATTATTCCCATGTCTTTTATTTCCAGCTTCAATACTAACGTCCCTAAAACACTCACTAATCAATCCTAGGGTCTTTGACTAAACCCTATGAACATAACCTTGCCTCTCATACTATATTCATGTCTTATGAGCAAACTGGGAAAACATCCCTTAAATGCATTCATCTTTATTAACATCTCTTCTAAGGTCTTAACATCATTAATAAACCCTATTAATTGGTTAGAGTCTTATTAACGTCATTGTTGGCATTAAAATACACAACCATCAACACTCATTCAGAACACCACATCATCAACATTATCATAACAGTCTCATCATTATCATAACAATATCTCATCATCATAATAGCATCATCATCATCATCATGAACATTCATGATATCATTAAACATCATACTCAATTGGGCATACCAATAACATCCAATCATACATCCTCAATAATTTACATCAAACAGTACAACAATTAAAGCATGCCATTAACATTATAATCATATCATAATGCATCAATTAACATCGAATAGACAAACAACATATGACAGGGTCATGGGTTAACCCTTCACCTTACGCTACCCCCAACGCCTACATGTCAATACTATTCCTTCTCCCCATACCTGGTATGAAGATTCCCAAAACGATAACGTTGGCAAACTAGACACGTTCCCTTGAGCGGCTCCACGAGTTCCTCAAGCCTTGGTCAAACAAGAAGGGAAGAGAATAATCAATTGATCCCCAATTCAAAAGAAAGGGAAAAGGAGATTAAGGAGGGATAACTACGTTACCTTAAACGATGCTAACAAGCGTAACTTCTCTCCCAAACGAACTCACAAACTCCAAGAACTTCAAGGGGTTCAAGGGAAAACTAAGAAAGATTAAGAGAGGCATCTATTCTGAGGTTAACAATGTGAGAAATAGGGTTTAGGTCGAGTCTTATAGTATAAATATAAGTTAGGGCATAACGGGTTCCTATTTCAGCCCAAACTGTTTACAGGTCGGTATTTTGACCATAACTTGAGATACAAGTTTCCAATTGAGGCGTTCTTGGTGTTGTTAGAAAGCTCAGAAATATCTACAAATTAATGTCGAACGATCGAATCCTAAATCAGACTCTAGGATGGTCAAAAGTTCGATGGAAGGTTAGCGACAGATTTGGTAGTTATTTCTAGATAGGATTCTTAGGAGATTATAAGATCTTAAGAGATAATCAAAAAGAGGATTATCTTATATTAATAAGGACTCTAATCTGATTAATTGAGGGACTAAAATATAGGAGATACACTATCTCGATTTAAATACTAAATCACACGATATCTCATAATATCTTTCTTAATCACTTATTATTAATAAAAACACATATTATATATTAACATATAAAATCACATACAAAATCATATATCCATACAAGATCACACATTAAGGGACACAATCTCATATTAATGCAAATAATCATGTATTAAATAACAATACTAACTTCATTAATAATAATAACAACAACAAAAACAACTAGGAATCCATAGTAACATAATCCCTTATACGAAAATCGGGGTGTTACAGTAAGCTACTGGACCAATTCGTCGAAGAATCTGAAAGTGTCTAATGAATCTAGGAGTAAGCTTTCTAGACTTAATATCTCTGCCAATTCCAGATTTCGGAGTGACTCTTAAAAACGCGTGATCACCTTCTTGGATTTATAAGGGTCTCCTCCTCTTGTTACTGTAGCTTATTTGCCTATCCTACGCTTCCTTCATCTTTTCCCTTATCTTCCTAACCTGTTCCGTTGTCTGATGTACCACATCAGGACCTAACACCTGGCTTTCACCAGCCTCATACCAATACAACGGGGTTCTGTACTTTCTGCCATATAAAGCTTCATTCGGTGCCATCCCGATATTTCTGTGGAAACTGTTATTATATGTAAACTCAATCAAAGGCAAGAACTCATCCCAACTGCAAGTGTGTTCAAACACACAGGCTCTCAAGAGATCTTCCAATGACTGAATTGTTCTCTCAGACTGTCCATCAGTTTGAGGATGATAAGCAGAACTCATCCTCAACTTCTTTCCCAAAGCACTGTGTAACTGTCTCCAAAATCTAGATGTAAAACTAGGATCTCGGTCGAAGACAATGCTCGACGGCACACCGTGTAACCTAACAATTTCCTTGATATAAATCTGAGTTAATCTCTCCAAACTACAACTCTCACCAATAGGTAAGAAGTGAGCACACTTCGTCAACCTATCAATGATAACCCAAATGACATCATGCCTCTTCGGAGTTCGTGGTAATCCAACCACAAAATCCATAGCTATACTATCCCACTTCCATTCTAGGATATCCAACGTTGCAACAACCCTGTTGGCTTTTGATGCTCTATCTTCTCCTTCTGACACACCAAACAAGATAAAACATACTCTGCCACATCTTTCTTCATTCTCGGCCACCAAAACATCTTCTTCAGATCCTGATACATTTTCGTGGATCCTAGATGAAAACTAAATTTACTCTTATATGCCTCTTCTAAGATCATCTTTCTAAGCTCTAAGTCTTCTGGCAAACATATTCTATCTCTGAACCTCAACACACCATCTAGCCCTCTACTTATCTCTAAAACCTTACCCTCATCTATGCCTCTACTCACCTCTTGCAGATACTAGTCCTGCATTTGCTTATCCTTAAGCTCTCTAAAGAACTCACTACTGATGGTAACCATACCTAAGCATATCTTATTCTCAACTATCTCCATCCCTAAGTTTAGATATCTGAACTGCTCGATCAACTCCATCTCTTTTACATCATTACAGACACATGCAAAGACTTTCTACTTAATGCATCCGCTACAACATTCGCTTTCCCAGGGTGGTATTTTAGATCAAATTCATAATCCTTGATAAACTCCATCCATCTCTGCTGTCTCATATTCATCTCCTTTTGATTAAATAGATACTTTAAACTGTTATGGTCACTGTACATATTAAACTTAGCTCTATAGAGATGGTGTCGTCATATCTTCAATGCGAACACTATAGCTGCTAACTCCAGATCATGGGTCGGGTAATTCCTCTCATGAATTCTCAACTGTCGGGAAGCATAAGCTATCATTCTTCCCCTTGCATTAGAACACAACCCAAACCTTGATATGACGCACCACAATACACATCAAACTGTCCTAAAGGATCTGGTAAGGTTAGCACTGGAGATGTTGTCAGCTTTTCCTTCAACTTCTGGAAACTCTCCTAACATTTCTCCGTCCATACAAACGTTGTTCCTTCAATGAACCTTTGATAATAACCAGCCAAACCCAAGAAACTCCTCACTTCCCCCACTGACTTAGGTTGCTCCCACTTAAGTACTGCTTCAACTTTGACTGGATACACGGCTATTCCTTCCTTATTAATCACATGACTTAAGAACTGCACTTCCTCCAACCAAAACCCACATTTGGATAATTTCGCATATAACTGACGATCCTTCAACACTTGCAACACTATTCTCAGATGATCCTCATGTTCTTCCAGATTATAGGAATAAATAAGGTTATCGTTTTTAAACATAACTACAAACTTGTTAAGGAATGGTCTAAAGATCCGGTTCATGTAATCCATGAATACTGCTGGAGCATTAGTCACACCAAAAGGCATAACCAAATACTCGTAATGTCCGTACCTCGTCCTGAAAGCTGTCTTGGGTATATCCTCCTTCTTCACTCTAATATGATGATATCCGGACCGCAGATCAATCTTGGAAAACACTGAAGTTCCCTTCAACTGATCCATTAGATCATTTATCCTAGGCAACAAATACTTATTCTTGATTGTCACCTTATTTAACTTCTTGTAATCCGTGCATAACCTAGCACTTCCATCCTTTTTCTTGACAAACAACACCGGTGCTCCCCACGGTGAAACACTAAGTCTAATGAATTCCTTCTTCAACATATCATCCAATTGTTTCTTTAACTCTATCAAATCTACAGGTGACATCCGATATGGTGCTATGAATATAGGTCCTGTCCCTAGTATGAGATCTATAGTGAACTCCACCTCTCTCTAGTGGCAAACCCGGAACATCAGGAGGAAAAACTTCAGGTAACTCTCTCACGATAGGCATAGAATCTATACTCGGAGTCTCCTTAGCTTCCACTAAAAAAAGCATCACGTACTGCCGAAAACCATCACTCCTCATAGAGACTCCTTCATTGGCTGATACTATGCTAGAAGGCTCAAGAAATGAAAAGGTCTTACTGGAACAATCTAACACTACACGGTTAGCCGAAAGCCAATACATTCCAAGGATAACGTCTATCTGCTGCATAGGCAAACAGACAAGATCTACAAGAAATGTCCTATTCTCAACAACTATAAGACATTGTAAACAAACGGATATCGTAGTCAAAGAATCACTGGTCGGGGTAGATATGGTAAGAGTATAAGGTAACTGAGAAATAGGTCGCTGTAAATGATCCACACACTCATGTGAAATAAATGAATGTGTAGCACCTGAGTCAAACAACACAGACGAGAGTCTACCAGATATCAAACACATACCCTGGATAAGATCTGCAGATTGAGAGGATTTAACCCTCTCACGGTAAACACTCTCCCTGTGGCCTAAGGTCTGACCATCTGTGGTTCTGATGCTAGAACTCCTCTCCCAGCTCCACCTTTGTAGCATACAGCTCCTCTACCAGCGGCTGCCTGCTGTTGTATGCCTCTCTGCCTGTAATCTAGAGCCATATGGCCTTGTTTCCCAGAGTGGAAACAACTAGGCCTCAACAAGCAATCTCTGACATAGTGCGGACCTCCGCATCTAAAGCAAACTGGGCCTCTCTACTGCTGGCCCGCCCCACCAACTGGTGCTGATGTAACTGGTAAGGGTGCTGATGTAACCTGATGCAAAGCCCTGAATTAGAGAAGGATGGCAGTTGTTTTGAAGAGAATGGAAATGCTGGAGATGCAATGGCCAAATAGGAGGTTGACATGATGTCATTTTTCGAAGAATCTTTGCTAGACACCCTTCTGGCCGAGGAGACCTCACCATCAGCCTAGGTGGATGTTGTGAGTACTTGCCTAGTGAGTTTTGGGCAGTAGAAGAGCAACCGAGTATGTTGGAAGGAGACGTGTGTGCAGAAGAAGTAGAATGGGCCGTCTTGTCTGATGAAGCGTTATTGAGGCCTGTGGGGATGACATTTGACAAGCCTACAGATGAGATGTCCAAGCATCCGAAGCCTTTATATATCAAGGCACATCTGAATGGTAAAGAGATCACCGGAGTGTTCGTAGATGGAGGGGCAATATTGAATGTGATGCCTGTTAGTACTCTACGGAAGTTGGGAAATACGAAAGAAGATTTGGTATCGACTAATATGAAGATGGCCAATTTCACTGGTGAAACAACGACTGCCTGGGAGTTTTGGTGGTTGATGTGATAGTGGGGTCAAAGACTGTTAGTTCTGCTTTCCTTGTGGTGATGCCGAAACCAGTTATTCAATATTGTTGGGCAGAGACTGAATCCTCTCAAGTAAATGTGTGCCTTCGACTTTGCATCAGCGACTGATTATGTGGAATGATGGAAAAACAGGAATAGTGTTACAAACAAGAATCCATTCACAGTAGAGGTAAGGGCAACTGAAGCTTTATTATTCTATTCACCACATATGGAACCTATCATAACACGTGAAGATTACGAAGAAGGAGCTTGGAAATCATGTGATGTGACCTCAAAGGGTTTTGAAGTAAAAAAGTTGGCCGAATCACAACCTTTAGTCATTTTTAATGATCAGTAAACCCCAAGTCATTAACAATCTTTTCCAACGACTGACTATGTTTATGGCTGTAAGATCATTGAGGCAGGGTCAGTTGAAGGGGAGATGCAAAATAGGGTTGGGGAAGAGAATAGGGGGCATTTTCATGACAATAAAGATACACAACCCTCAGTACAAAAGAAGTTGCCAACTTTTGAAGCACAAGATTCAATGATAGCAGTGAACTTGGGTTCGGATGACGAGCCGAGAATGACTAAGGTCAATGGTTTGTTAGCCGAATCTAATAGGATTAGGTTGATTGAGCTCATTAAACAATACAAGGACTATTTGGATTAGGATTATAGTGAAATGCCTGGTTTGTCTAGGCAGCTGGTGGAGCATCGACTACAGATTAAGGAAGGATTCAAGCTGTATAAACAACCAGCTAGGAGGTTCAATCCAGATTTGCTTCCCATGATCAAGGCAGAAATGGAAAGATTAGTCAAGGCTGGGTTATCCGGACAGTTAGGTACACTGAATGGATCTCTAACATTGTTCAAGTGTTCAAGAAGAATGGCAAATTGAGAATTTGCACTGATTATCGGAATCTGAACTTGGCAACACCTAAAGATGAATATGTTATGCCCATAGCCGATATGTTGGTCGATGTTGTAGCGAGCAATGGGATTCTTACAGTAATGGATGGACATTCAGGCTATAATCAGATTTATATAGCCGAAGAGGACGTTCATAAGACTACTTTCAGATGTCCAGGTTCAATTGGAATATTCGAATGGATGGTCATGCCGTTTGGGTTAAAGAATGCTGGAGCTACTTATCAAAAGGTTATGAATGCCATTTTCCAGGATCTGATTGGGAAAAGTATGGAGGTGTATATCGCTGATGTGATGGTTAAATCTACATATTTTGAAGGACACCTACATGAGTTAGAATTGGCATTCCAATGGATGAGACTTCATGGTTTGAAAATGAATCCAGAGAAGCGTTCATTTGGAGTCTTGGCTGGTAATTTCTTGGGTTTTTTGGTGTATCAGCATGGCATTGAGATAGACAAGAATAAAACAAAAGCAGTGTTGGAAGCATCACCTCCCAAAAACAAGAAAGAGTTACAAAGTCTGATAGGAAAGATTAATTTCCTAAGGAGATTCATTACTAATTCGGCTGGGAAAATGAAGGCCTCCTATCCATTGCTCAAATTGAAGAATGATGAAGAGTTTGTTTGGAGGCCAGAGCAACAAGATGCGTTTGACCAGATTAAACAAGCTTTCGCAAATCCTCCTGTCTTGGTGCCACCGGTGCCAGGAAAACCTTGGAAGTTGTACACATCAGCTGTAGAAGGATCAATCGGCTGCCTTTTGGCGCAGGAAGCCGATGATGGTACTGAGAGGGCTGTCTATTATCTTAGCCGTTTGTTAAATTCGGCTGAGTCTAGATATACTCCTTTTGAAAAATTGTGCTTATCTTTGTTTCATGCTTGTTCAAAACTTGGGTATTATTTGTTGCCTAAAGAGGTGTTAGTTTTGTACAAGATTGATATTATTAAATTTTTACTTAATAGGCCTGTCTTACAAAGTAGATTGATGAAGTGGGCCATTAAGTTGAGTGCATATGCATTAACTTATGTACCATTAAAGGCTGTAAAAGGCCAAGCTGTAGCCGATTTCGTGGCTCAGCATCCCTCAGTTGATTTAGTCGATCCGTTTGAAGAGGTTAATCGTTGTATTAACCTTAAACCATGGATTTTAATGTTTGATGGGTCGAAAACCAAAAAAGGAGAAGGGGCTGGAGTTACAATTGTAGGACCAACCGTACAGAATTGGAAATTTATGTGTCAGCTACAGTCAAATTGTTCCAATAACCAAGTCGAATACGAGGCTTTGATTATGGGATTGAGAATCCTAATATCCATAAAGGCTCAATATGTTCAGATAATGGGCAATTCTCAGTTGGTTGTTAAGCAATTAACTGGGGAATATAAGAGTAACAACCCTAAGGTGTTAGAATATTACGAAACGGCTAACTCGTTATTAAAACAGTTTGCCGATGTTGTAGTAATGCATGTTCCGAGGGAACAAAATGATGTGGCTAACAACTGGCCCAACATGCCTCTGGCTATAAGGAAATGAAAATCCTAGATGGCTAGGTGGATAATTTAAAGGAAATAATGTCTCTTGATAGTCGGCCAGCCGAGGATTGGAGAACTGAACTTATAGATTATTTGAAGAATCCCTCAGCTAAGGTAGACTCAAAGTAAGATAGAGGGCTATAAAATATTCTTTACTAGATGGAGAATTGGTGAGAAGGGGAATTGATGGAGTTTATATCAGGTGTGTTGGTAGTGAAGAAGCATTAAGAGTGATGGGAGAAGGTCATGAAGGAATTTGTGGTGCTCATAGGGCAGCGCTAGTTATGAAAAGGACTTTGCATTGGATGGGGTATTATTGGCTTATCACGACGGTTGATTGCTATAAGTATGCCAAAGGATGCGAGGCTTGTCAAAGACATGGTCCTATTCAAAGAGTACCAGCCGAGGAACTTCATACCATAGTCAAACTATGGCCCTTCAGAGGGTGGGCAATGGACTTGATTGGGAAGATATATCCCCTATCGACTAAACGGCATGCCTTGATTATTGTTGCAACAGACTACTTTACCAAACGGGTGAAGGCACAGCCGATGGTCAATGACACTCAACAGGATGTTATTAGCTTCATCAAACAACATATAATCCATAGATATGGCATTCCCGAGACAATCACAACTGACCAAGGAACTATGTTCACTAGTGAAAGAATGATGGCCTTTGCACAGGAGTATGGGATCAAGTTGCTCCATTCTTCCCCATAATATGCTCAAGCCAATGGGCAAGCCGAGGCTACTAATAAGGTATTGATTGCCATGATTAAGAAAACTTTGGAATATAAGCCAAGGAAATGGCATGAAGCATTATCTGAGGTGTTGTAGGCATATAGGAATTCTAAGTCCACGGCTACAGGCTTGACTCCTTATCGACTAACCTTTGGTCAGGATGTTGTGCTGCCTTTGGAAATTAACGTGGAATCCTTAAGGATAGCTAGACAACAATGGGTTAATTTGAGATGACTATCAACAAGCTATGTTGATGGAATTAGAATCAGTCGATGAGGATAGATTAATGGCTCTTGATAACATTCGGTGAAATAAGCATAAGGTTACTAAAGCTTATAACAAACATGTTAAAAATAAGCGGTTTGCTGACGGGGACTTGGTTTGGAAAACCATTTTACCTTCTAAGTATGGGAAATGGTCACCAAATTGGGAAGGGCCGTTTATTGTTAGTCAAGTTAATTTTAGAGGTGCTTATCGGCTAGTTAATATACAAGGGGAAGAGTTGAACCGAAGCATAAATGGAAAATACTTAAAGTCATATTACCTTTCAATTTGGGAAGGGGTAATATCAAAATGATGGCCACAAGCCGACCAAGTAGCTTCACAACCAGTACAAAAACTATAAAAGAGAAGTATCATCGACTACTGCTAAAAACATTACTATCCTAGTTAGCTGAATCGGCCGATGGACTTGGAGTAGTTGCAGGTTGATCTTCAATTAGAGTACTTGGCAGAACTTCATCTGGGTTAGTTGTCGCCACATCTTCAACAGTAATGTAGCCCTCGACTGCATTTTCTTCATCAGCCGTTCCTGCTTCCCCATTGCCTTCAGCCACAAGATTTCCTTTAGCCATGGTGGGCACTTCACCTGTTGCAATGTCACTGACGACTGTGGCTATGATAGCTTCGGCTAGGATAGGCATGGTAATAGCTGGCTTCGAAGTTAGTGTGTTAGACTTGTTTGCAGGGCTTGTTGGTTCTGTTGTTGATGGTGGAGTAGCTATTGGAGCTGGGGGTGCTTTGGCTTCCAGAAACAGGGTATTCAATTCCTTCCAAGAATCCTTGGCAGCCGCGAGGCCGTGTTCTGTCGTAGCCAAATCTCCCTCCAGTGTGACTCGTTGCTGAGCGAGAGGGCTGTTTTCCTTGTCGAGGATGGTAGATTGTTGGTACAACTAGACTCTGGTCTTAGCGCTCGACTTAAGTTTTTCTTATATAACCTTTAGTTGAGGCTCAGTCTCAGCTATCTCCTTGTTGATCCTCTCTCGTTCAGCCATTAAGTGTGTAAGGTGATCAGCCAACTTCTGGTTCTCAGTCGTGTCGGATTCTCTTTCAGCTTGCACGACTCGAAAGGTAGTCAGCAATTGGAGTTTTTGAGCTTCAAGACCGGAGAGATGATGGAGACTGCTGGTTTTTCATTCCGTTTGATATGAGTCAAATGGTCATAATGGATGTCTCCAATCTTGGTCGATATACGGTTGAGTATGGCCTTTTGATTCTCTGAAAAATCTGGATTTTGAGTCGCTTTTGACAGCGCTAGCCGTAGCTTCGTTATTATTGCTTCATCGGAAGGCACTTCATTCTCCAGCTGCTCTTCAATAAAGGATAAGTGCTCATCCACTGGAGAAGAAGGAGTAACGACTGTTGGAAGAGCGGAAATTTCAAAATACTAGAGGAGCACGTCGTCCGGGATTACGCACTCAGGAGATGCAATCGTGTTTTCTAGGGTGGAAGTGTTAAGTCTCTAAAATGTCTGATGTGCATTTACCCTAAGTTTTGATGAAAATTAAACATTTGTTAATGATTTAATTAACTTTCATATTGGTTGTTAACCTGTCTATGTAGTGTGCAGATCACCATAGTAAGAATTTAATTTCTCACCATTCTGCCCACATAAAAGACCACTTGTCTGGAGGAGTAAATGTCAACCTGTCTTCTGGCTTCATTGTTGACTGTCTGCGTTGAATATTCAACTTGTCTATGCGAAGCTCTCACACTCGCCTGTGATCCTTCAATGAGGAACACAAGTACAAAGAACTTTTTAGAGCTGTTCCCTCATGCAGAAGTCTCTGTAGCTTTCTCTCTCACACTTATCAAGAAAGTCAAAAGGTCATACTCACAAGTAACCTAGGAGCTCAGAAACAAAGTCCAGTTAAAGAATGTTTCCAACATACTTTATTCCCTTGAACTGCTAGTTATTACACGAAAAGGGAAATGAACTCTGCAAAGTACAAAAGCAACTTGCACAACTCTGATGTGGCTACTGCACGATGCATAAAGCCCTGATCTTCCTTGTTAGAGTACATTGTTAGAGTACAACTAACGTTCATATTGCATTAATGGCTGCCTAGAATGACTCTATTGCAATTAATGGAGCTCTGACTGAAGTCAAGATTTGAAGGAATGTCTCTAACGGATCTTAAATGCTTGAAGACTAATAAGTCATTGAAGATGAAGAGAAGAGAACACACAATATTAAACAGTCATTACTCTGTGCATTCAAGAGGGACTGGAAGTTCAAATCTCATTATCCTAAGGATTTTATCATTGGAAATCCCATAGAAGGAGTGAGAACCAGATCTACTCTAAGAGAATAAAGCAATGTGGTATTCCTGTCAGAAATGGAACCAAAGCGCATTAAGGAAGCTCTTGAGGATGAAAGCTGAATTCTTGCTATGCAAGAAGAACTCAACCAGTTCACCAGAAATGATGTCTGGACACTTGTCTCTAAGCCCAAAAACAAATCTATTATTGGAGTGGATGAAGATGGCAAAGTTGACAGAAATAAGGCAAGGTTAGTAGCTCAAGGCTATAACCAACAGGAAGGTATTAATTACACTGAAATCTTTGCTCCTGTAGCTAGAATAGAAGTAATATGCATATTAATGTCATATGCTGCACAACATCAAATCACTCTTTTCCAAATGAATGTAAAAAGTGCTTTTCTAAATTGTATAATTGAAGAAAAAGTATATGTTAAGCAACCCCCTGGTTTTGAAGATATTGATAAACTAGATCATGTTTTCAAACTTAAAAAGGCATTATATGGTTTGAAACAAGCACCTAGAGCATGGTATGATAGACTTAGTTCTTTTCTCATGCATAATGGTTTTACTAGAGGACAAGTAGATACTACCCTGTTTAAGAAAAGCTCAAAAGAAAATTTCATTATAGTCCAAATATATGTTGATGATATCATTTTTGGAGCCACTAATGAAAAGTTGTGCAAGGAATTTTCCAAGCTAATGCAAGCAGAATTTGAGATGAGTATGATAGGAGAGTTAAAGTGCTTCCTTGGATTGCAAATCAAGCAGACAAGTGATGAATTCTACATCTATCAACAAAAGTACACCAAGGAGATACTTAAGAAGTACAAGATGGAAAATGCTAAACTCATGAAGACTCCCATGCAACCCAATGCAAAATTAAGCAAAGATAGTGAAGGTAAAAAGGTAGACCAAACTGTCTACAAAGGTATGATTGGCTCTCTACTGTATTTAACATCAAGCAAACTTGATATTCAGTTCAGTGTCTGTATGTGTGCTAGATTCCAATCTGACCCTAGAGAATCCCATCTTAAAGCCGTTAAAAGGATATTTAGATATTTGCTTGGGACTACTAATCTTGGGTTGTTGTATTTAAGAACTAAAGAATACAGATTAATGGGATTTTGTGATGCTGACTTTGCCGGAGACAGAATAGAAAGAAAAGAACCAGTGGAGGATGTCACTTCATTGGAGCCAACTTGGTCTCCTGGTCAAGCAAGAGGCAGACAATTATTGCTCGGTCTACTGCTGAAGCAGAATATATCTCAACTGCTAGTTGTTTCTCTCAGCTCTTATGGGTAAAACATCAACTTGAGGATTTTTGTTTATGAGTATGATATATCTGTGTGGTGTGATAATTCTAGTGCTATATGCTTAACTAAAAATCCAATTCAACATTCTAAAGGCTAAGCATATTGAAATCGTCATTTTATAAGGGATTATGTTCAGAAAGGAATCTTTGATATGAAGTTTGTTAAAATTGAAAATCAATTGGCTGATATTTTCACAAAACCCTTAGCTGAAGATAGGCTTATATTTATTAGAGACAATCTGAACATGCATTGCATTGTTGAATGACATGTCTGATGTTACATGTCTATTGTTTTTAAATCACTTGTCTGCGATGCCTGTCTGACCTTGTTGAGCCATATTGCTTGAACTCAACAGTTTTTGTTAAAATGGTTGTTAATTATTTAATATCATTTATTAATCTGAAGCTAATCAATTGCACGGCAGTTTTAGTTCTCGAAACCATGTTTTCATTTTGTCTAAGTGGGCGCTGTAGTTCCCCACGTAACTCGTGCCGTTTAAAATTAAAAATGCTTTCTTTCTCTCTCCTGCCTTTATGACTATAAAAGACAAAGAGTCAGAAAGGTTGTACCTTTACGCTTTCAAAACCCTTGAATCTCTCCGTCTTTGTCTCTCTCTGTCAAACCCTTCTAAATCTCTTAGAACCCTAGAACTCTCTTATCTCTACGATGGCACCCAAGAAACATCTTACCTCTGAAGAAATTGCTGCTAAATACAACATGAGAATTTCTGATGTTGAGAAGATATTGGATGGGAAAGTTGTAGATCTTCAGCAAATGAAGAAATGGGATATGGATGTCATAGAGGAGTTGGAATACTCCAAGTGGACCTCCTTCTTTGATATTAAGGAGTTGATTCATCCAAAGATGGTCAGATACTTCTGGACTAGTGCTATTATTCTTACAAATCCAGTGGATGGAACCAAAACCATTAGGGCTCGCATACTGGACTCGACCTTCTTGGTCTCTTTAAGTTCTATGGAACTTGTCACTGGTTGCCTTAGACTTAGAGCTGGATTCAAGTCCGAATAGGATGATGAGGTTGGAATTGATGACATCAATATTGCTGTTTATGGTGTTCCAAACCCTACCAACTTGACGCCAGTGAGCATGGTCACAAAGTGTAGATTCATGCACAAGTTGCTACTGGAGTGTTTCCTGCCTAGGAAAGGCTCGAGGGACAATATGACTAAGATGGATAGATTCGCTCTGTATCATCTGATTCACAAGATCAAGGTGGACATCAATGGTCTAATCTTCACCCACCTGGAATCTCTGGTCAAGAGGACCAACATGCAGACATTTCCTTATGGAATGCTGCTTGCAAGACTCTTTAGGAACAAGTTGTTTGTTCCTAGAGAAGGAAAGTTTATGGACATGTTTTTTCCCATAGATAAGAACTTGTCTATGATGAATATTCCTGGAATTCCTCTGGAAGAAGAAGAACAGAAAGCTGAAGCTACTGAAGAGCAGAAGAAGAAGAAGAAGAAGAAGAAGAAGAAGAAGAAGAAGAAGAAGAAGAAGAAGAAGAAGAAGAAGAAGAAGAAGAAGAAGAAGAAGAAGAAGAAAGAGGAGGAGGAGAAGAAGAAGAAGAAGAAAAAGAAGAAGAGGAAGAAGGAAGAAGAAGAAGAAGAAGCGTATTGCTGAGTAGAAGCAGAAGGAACCAATAGCTTCTACTGATGAATCTGAGGTTCCCATCTTAGAAAAGCTCTGGAGGCCTGCTGGAAAGGTAGCCAGACAGGATCAGAGACCTAAGTTACAGAAGCCCTCAATCTCTGCTGAGACTGAAGAGACTGTTGAACCTTTGTGGTTCAAACTGAAGAAGCTGTCTCCCAAGAGGAAGACTAAGGATGTTGAGGCATCAGAAGCTGAATCTGTATAAACAAACAAGAGAAGAAGGCTTGTGAAGACCTTTTTTGAGAACAGACAAGTTGAATCTTCTCCCAGAAAAGAGAAAGCACCTACTCAGGGGGAGCAGAAGACAAGACCCTTGGAGGAGCCCAAGGAGAAGAAGACTCTCCTTCTGGGACCCATTCCCATAAAGATAAGGTCAGTTTACCCAGTGCCTACTGCTATAGCAACTGCTGCAAGGGTAGAAGTGCCTGTAGAAACTCAAGCTGCAAAATTTGAAGTTGCTGCTGCAACTCCTGAAGACCTGTCTGTTGGGCCACAGACAGTTGTCTATCCAGAAATTGACCATTTTAATCCTCCTCTACCAAGGAAGAAGCTGAGGATGTCTGAAAATCAAGTGGTTCTTCCATCCACCTCTCCTGCACCGTCTTCTCCCTCTCACTCAGGTATCCTTAACCTACCTGTCTCCTCTCATCAAACTCAGACATCTTCTTTTGATGTCATTTCTGATATATATCAGTACACAGTTGTTCATAGGGAAGAAACTCCCAAAGAGCAAGCTGGCATATCGTCAAGTCTTTTTGTGTCAGACTTGCAATCTCTGATGACTGCAAGCTTCTAAAACCTATGTGTCATCCCTTCACCTCTACCTCATGTACTTAATTCCTGTAGGGAGATTTTCTTTTATCCTCCTATAGTCATCTTCATTAGAACACTGGAAGGAACTCACTATCCTGCCTCTGTTGTCATGTTACCTTCTCTCTCTAGATATTTCTTTATGTTAATTACAGGTTCATCATCCTTCTTTTGTTACATAGATACTCTGTTACCCCTACCTCCCTCTATACTTGCTAACAAACCTCTTCCCCCTCCTCTTAAGATTAGTGCCACCCTTCTGTCTCTGTCTGAAAGACTATCATCTGTCTTTCCCTCTTTTATTACTAACTTTGTTAGAATCAAACCTCTGTTCGAAATTGCTTTTCTCCCTTTCTTTTATTATATATCCATTCATCAGTGTGTCTTTCCCCATATTTCTGCACCCTTTTCTGTGCCCAAAGTACCCCCAGCGTTGGCCTTGCCCTGGTATTCAAACCAGTCTATGGTTTCAACTATGATCTTGTCTTTAGAAGCCTCCGCTACTGAGTCTGTGGATTTAAATCGCTTCAATCTGCTTTAAGCACAACTAGAAGAAACCAGAAGACAGCTGGATGAATAAAGGCATGCTAGGACGCTGTTAGAAAAGAGAGTAGAATCTCTGTTTTTACTTCTTAGTCATCCTAAGTAGTTCATGTAATAAGAACTTGCCTTGTACAAGCTTATGATGAATAAAATATAACTTTTGTCTTCAATCTTTACTGTTGTATGCTTTTTTTTGCATTATAATTGTTTTCTTTTTGCTGTTGACAAAAAGGGGAGAAATTAAAGATAAGATGATTAAAATTAAACCTGTCTGAGTTGCATAACTTACCTTAATTGCTGAACAAATAACTCTAAGTTAAAAAGTTCAATGCACCCTGAACTGATATCTTGCTTCTGTGCTATGTGATTTCTGCTCTGAAATATTTAATAAGAATTGAACCTAAGTGCATCTGTCTGAATCTTGTTTGTCTTATTTACGGATATTTTCTAAAGGTTCATTAAATCATCTGAATGTTTGTCATCAGAAAAAATGGGGAGATTGTTAAGTTTCTAAAATGTTTGATGTGCATTTACCCTAAGTTTTGATGAAAACTAAACATTTGTTAATGATTTAATTAATCTTAATATTGGTTGCTAACCTGTCTATGTAGTATGCAGATCACAATAGTAAGAATTCAATTTCTCACCTGTCTGCCCACATAAAAGACCTCCTGTCTGGAGGAGTAAAAGTCAACCTGTCTTCTAACTTGGTTGTTGACTGTCTGCGTTGAGGATTCAACTTGTCTATGCAAAGCTCTCACACTCACCTGTGATCTTCCTTCGATGAGGAACACAAGTACAAAGAACTTTTCAGAGCTGTTCCCTCATGCAGAAGTTTCTGTAGCTTTCTCTCTCACGCTTATCAAGAAAGTCAGAAGGTCATACTCACAAGAAACCTAGGAGCTCAGAAACAAAGTCCAGTTAAAGAATGTTTCCAACATACTTTATTCCCTCGTACTGCTAGTCATTACACGAAAAGGGAAATGAACTCTGCAAAGGACAAAAGCAACCTGCACAACTCTGATGTGGCTACTGCACGATGCATAAAGCCCTGATCTTCCTTGTTAGAGTAGATTGTTAGAGTACAACCAACGTTCATATTGCATTAATGGCTGCCCAGAACGACTCTATTGCATTTAATGGAGCTCTGCCTGAAGTCAAGATTTGAAGGAATGTCTCTAACAGATCTTAAATGCTTGAAGACTATAAATATATAAGTCATTGAAGATGAAGAGAAGAGAACACACAGTATTAAACAGTCATTACTCTATGCATTCAATTCTTCATTCTTTCAATCTTTATTCTTCAATCATTTGAAGTTATTACGTAGTCTTTCTAAACCTTACATTTAATCCGCTCTTCTAAGTGTTGGTGAAAGATCTGCTAAAGTGTATCTATTACAACCACTTCTCTCAAACAAACCTAAGTGAGCCTGAAGAGGCTAGGTGAGCAAAGAATACTTGTCTTAAGCCTGAAGAGGCTAGGTGTATAAATAATACTTAGAGTTTATAACCTGATTAGTTATAGTGGATAAAACTTGGTGCTGCCAAGGACTAGACGTAGCCCTAGTTGTTAAAGGGTGAACCAGGATAAATCACTGTGTTTTTCTCTCTTCCCTTAAACTCTTTAGTTTCTTTGATTATATTATCTGTTGTCTAGCTAAAGGGGTTAAAGTGTGACTATCAAACTTGTTTTCAAGTTGTGTGTTTGTGTGTTTTTCTGTTAAAATCACACTAGACACGTCACCTGTCTGTGCAGTGTTTTTCACACTTGTCTGAACTTAACTTCTGTGTGCGAAAAGTTTTTAACTTTGTTTTATTTTCTAATAAACACAATTCAACCCCCCTTCTCGTGTTTATAGCCATCTATTTCAGGAAGGATGAAGGGCTTCTTGGAACTGGCCTTGCGAAGATGAAGAGGGAAGGCGTGTAGAGATGGGTTGAACATTCAAAGGGGGTGATGGAGATCGTTCATCTGCCCTGCCTTCTATCAGTCGATTAACCCAGTCAGCAGTATAGTCATTGAAGATTTTATATACTACAGATGGCCACCAATTAAGGAAAGCTGAAGTTCTTGGTTGCCGTTGAAAGCTTTTGTATTAGAAGGAAGACAGTCGATCAACAATTACTATTAACTGCTATGCGACTTCTTCTTCAATATAAGTGGGCCTACAATAGGGGGTTGCTGGTTTCGAAAATGATGTGGGGATGTCCTGTAGTAGTCCAAATTGTCTTGAAAAACATTGGGGATTATAGTATTCTGAAGAGGACTTGTTGTTTCTCGATTTGGGCTTGATTCCAGTGAGGAGGTTCCGAGCCGTTAAGGCACTGGCCCAACCGAGCACAATCTCACGGTGGATGTTTTGACTAGCGGTACTTTCAAAGGAAGTGACGATCCAAGATGGACCAATTCCAGCTGATATAGTGGGATGAAACTCTGAGGAAAGTTGAGTGAGGGAAAGAAGAGTGTTCACTACCTCGACAGTCGAGTAGTCCGAAGGGGTGAGAGTAACTAGTCGTTCCCCCAAGATTGGTGGATTGCGAGAAGAAGGAATTGGATTCTCGGTTAATGATATGAATTCTGGGAAGTGATGAAGAATCCATAGATGCAAGAACCAAAGTGGGCCAGGGATGTTGTCAGTTTTCTCCTGATTTCGCAGCCGTTCCACGTACAAGAACAGGCTTCGGTAAATTAGGCTAAGAAACAAAGGGCAGAGGGCCAAAGCTAGTGTAACACCCCGGTTTTCCTTTAAGCTCTTGTATGTATGTCTTGTCTGTTTAGTTGAGGCTTGTGGGGTTTTTATGCTGGAAAATCCCTTCCTGATGCATGAGCACGCCCGTGCCCATGTATCAGCACGCCCGTGCTTAAACGCACGTGTCTTTCGGCTGCCTGAGCCACAAGCATGGCCACACTTATTAGGGAGCACGATCGTGCTCTAAGGAGAAAACACGTCTCGTGATGCTAAGTGGAGCACGACCGTGCTCAATGTGGAGCACGACCGTGCTCAGGTCAGAGTCTATATATGCATAGTTAGCAGCGAGGGTTACGAGTTAAACCCTCTAAATTGGCACTTTAGGCAATCCTACTGTGATGGCAGGCTCTCCCTTTCTTCCCTTTTGAACCCGGATCATTCGTGGTGTTCTAGTTCTGTTGGGAGAGTCAATCGCGCGTTAGTGCCAGTTTGCTAAAGTAATGGTTTCCCCTCTCTTGTTTCCTTTTTCTATTTCATTGAATTGGGAAACTAATGGGTTAACCCTGTTTGTGTTAACCAAGGCTTGAGACCGTTCATCGAGCCGTTCGAGGAAACCAGTTTGGGATCATCATCAGTTTGTCGGGTTTTCTTCATACCAGGTATGAGGAGAAGGAATAGTACGATTATGTAGGCTTGGGGGTAGCGTAAGACGAAGGGTTCCCATGACCCTTTATGTTTGATAACATGTCTAACTGTTTAATTGATGTAATCTGTTTGTGAATATGATATTAGTATGACTACTGTTAATTGACTGATGTTGTTTGTTATGACTGTTATGATGCTATGATGTTCATGTTTATAATAATATGATTGAATTGCCATTTGATGATATTATGATGATGATTGGCTGTCGATTGATGTGATGAACGTTATAATGTTAAAAACGATAATTCTGCTAATGATGTTAAGGGAGGTCGTTCCCCTTGTTCATACAACTGAACGTTAGTAATGAGTGAGGATTATGCCAACGGCTTAGATGAAGACCCTAGGTATTAATCTTGAGTGATTAGGAGTAATAAAATAGACTGAGATTAAATGATTAATTCCCTTTTAATTCGTAAGACATGAATATTATTTCAATAACAATGAAATTGATGATCTATGGTTTAGTAAGAGCCTTAGGATTGAATCTTTAAAATACCCCAAGGATTTGGGAAAGGGTCCCTGACCCTTTATGCCTAGATCAGTACAGTCGCGCTCCATTGAGCACGACCGTGCTTAATAGGGAGCACGCCCGTGCTCCCATTCAAACCCAGAACCTGGGCGCATTCTTGAGCACGCCCGTGCTTAATAGGTAGCACAACCGTGCTTACCTAGGAAGCCAGCACGACCGTGCTTAGGGGTGAGCAAGACCGTGCTCACCTATGCAGAATAGGAACCAGAATAGTGCAGAAACAGGGGTTTTACCCCCAAACGCGATAAAAGATTTAATAAAATACGAAGACAAAATACAAGTGATAAGATTGTTGTACCTTGGTAGCCTAGTGGCCCAGGGGGCCTTGATGCTTGATGATCAAGGTGGTAATCTCTAGTCCTTATGGACTAGGGTGTTAATTAAAGATGATGTGGGACCTTGGTAGCCTAGTGGCCAAGGGGACCTTGGTGCATGATGGTCAAGGTGGTAACCTCTAGTGTAGAACGACTAGAGTGTTTAATAATAAATACAAAGCGATAACGATAATCCTCGATAGCCGAGTGGTTGAGGTGTTGATGGTGTTAAGACATGGGTAGCCTATGGGCCCAAGCGGAGGAGTGGTTGTTGTGTGTTTGTGTTGAGCATGCATTCACGCATCGGAGATGTTAGTGGAGGATGTTCAACATAGGGGAGGTCACTCGAGCTATGGTGATCTTGCCATCCGCGGTGATTCAAGTGAATCATGTACAACCATGGTGGCGCATCCGAGAGTAAGGTGCGTCAGCTCTCCTAGGGGTCCATCCGAGGTTTGGTGGATTGCCCCGACGTTGGTGCTTATTGGCCAATATGGAGATGTAACTCCGAAGTTGACTTCCTGAGATTAGGATGGATCCAAGTGCATAATGGAGTAGTGGAGCAGGGTTACATTGCATAGCATACACGTTAGTATGAGATGTTTACATCTTATGTTGTTGTCTGCTATAACATGCTCGTTGTTGTATGCTAGTCTTGCTAACTGCTTCCTTGCCATTATATTCGTATTCATGTTTCTTACTCCCTATCTGTATGTTTCTTGTTGTTGCATGTATCTCTTATGCATAGGACGGCGAGCAGCCAGTTGAGGAGTGACTCCGAGGAGCCGCGACTCTTTAGTTAGGATTTCCGGTTTCAGTTTGTTTAGTTAACCGTTCAGTTGTATCTGATGATTGTTTTCTGGATTAGTTATACCAGCTCTGTTATGTGACATCGGGGTTGGGTTTTGTTATGTTTTATTTATGTTACGTTTTTCTGCATTTTGAGACTTGATACAATGTGATGTTTTCTACCGTCATTGTTGATTTTTCACTCTTTTAATAAATGAAGTATATTCTATTTTATTTATCTTGTACTTTAATGCGTTATATATAGGCGGGGTAGAGGATGTCACAGCTAGTCCAGAAGTAATGAGTTGGACATAATTAAGGCATTCGGCTACTATTTGAACCGAATTGGTACAGATGAAGTATCTGCACATCCAGTATAACAAGAAAGCATGATGCTCAAGGTCAGTGACTTCTCCAGTCGAGTTCGAGTTGGCAGTGATGAAGTTGCTATAATAACAATGTGGCTTGGAACATTTGATATTAGCCATTGGCTCGACTGCTTCAGAATAGGTAGGGACTTCGTTGTCGAGAAGAGGAAGCCCAGTAATAGCTGCGACATCGAGTAAAGTGGGGCTCATCATGCTGCAAGGAAAAACGAAGCTGTTGATAGAAGTATTCCAGAAACCACAAAAGCCGAAAGAAGATCAACGTTGACTGGGATTTCGTGATGAGAGAGCATTATTAGGTTGAAAATGCCCAAAGATTTCTAGTCTTTACTTTTGGCCGTGGCTACGCGATGGAGCCATTTGCTGTAAGAAGAAGTACCGTTGGGCCAGGTTCGGAAGCTTGATGTTCTTTTGTCAAGGGTAAACCAATCGGAAGCAATGGGTAAAGCAAATAAGCTGGGGTAAAGAACGTTGTCAAGAAATAGTTTGCCCTCATCTTGGTTCTAGGTGGAAGGGCTTAAGGTCATGGAATGTTCGACGCGGTAGACGGTGCCTGTGGCTTGCTCGGAATCAGAGGTAGAAGAAGAGGACCGGTTGGGACCAATGGAAGCAGAATCATCCGAGGCACCATTGTCGTAGGAAATATTGTCAGGATTTTGGGAATCGGAAGCGAAAGACATACTCAATCAAAGAAGAAAGAAGGTTCGAGGGCAAGAAAAGCTTAAGGAAAAGTGAAGTAAAAGGTAGAGGGATAAGGATTTAAGGTGGCAAGCACGTGAATCAAGGTAAATGGTTATGTTGCGATGCTCGAGATAAGTCGGTTATATTATTCTATCTTTATTTCAATCAGATAGCAAATGGTTATGTTGCGATGCTCGAGATAAGTCAATTATATCATTCTATCTTTATTCCAATCAGATAGAACATATAAGGGGACAAATGTTATCACCTAAGTTAACGGGATTGACTTAGCCATTGGTAAACTAGCCGCTAGAGTTAGCCGAATCAAAAGCCAATCGAATGTATTATACTGGTAGCCGATGGAAGAACAACTAATTGATTAAAAACAGTTAAGTAGGTGATATGGGTTAAAGGATAATATCCCGAGTAATCCTTTTATATTTAAAGTATTGGTAACAGCCGAAGAAATGAAATGGGAGCACCAACTCTTTTAGCCGTTGCACGTGCTAACAGTTTTCCTAAAAGAATGGGGAACGGTTTCAAGCTGTTTTAGCTTAATTTTAGGAGGCAAAGAGACGTTGAAGTGTAGGGAATGTGCTCATGTGGTTATTGGCGGATGATCATTGAAGACTTTCCTAAAATGTAGGAATTTCAGTTAGATATGGTTAGCCATTGTGATCAAGTTAGTTTGTGTTGGCAACTAAGTGCATAATGCTTAAATTTAGGAGAATGTGGCCAATAGGTTTTTGTATAGTGTTCGAGTTCTAGCTAATAAATCCCAAGTGTAAATATGAGAAACACACAACAATATAATCAAACACATTTTATTCTCAATTCTATTGCTTTCAGTTTTATTTTCTTCGCAATTTAGCTTAGTATTCTCACTTTCCACACTAAACACTCTTTGGAGTAGTTTTGGAACCCGTAAGTTAGGAGATAGAATCCCTCTTCTAACGTTATCGACTGATAAGGGAATCATTGTATTTAAAATTAGTCGAGGTCACGACTAATCCTACTATATCAGATAACACAATGAGAAAAAGTTAAGGAATAAATTCCCATATTACTTTAAAAAAATTAGCGGCTGGAAGTTTGAGTTGAAAATGGTATTTAGGAATATCAAATATTCAACAAATTAATTTGATCAATATATGAGATTAATAAGCTAACTTATAGCTTATTTGACTAGCTTATAAGCTTGTTTGACTGAAATATAGGTGTTTGGTAAACAAACTTATCTTATTAGTTATTAGCTTATAGTTTTTCTTCATAAGCTATTTTATTTAGCTTATGTGTAATATCTTGTCCCTAGGATATTTTAATCATTTCATTATAATTGTGATCACTAGTGTGCTTTAATTCCTTTCATCTCATGAGTATGCAAATATAAGAATTATGAATTCTTGAACCTCTCTTTATTATTTTTAGGCTGAGCCAATGAATATCTTATTTGATTTATAATTGTAAAATGGTATTTTATAATTTAGTATCAAATAATATTTATCTTTGGCTAAGAAATATTCTAGTGAGAAAATATAATTATTTTGGGGGTTTATAAAGGGTAAAAATTTATTTATGAAACAACCTGATTTTAATATAATACATATTTCATTAAAAGCTGATTTTCTTAAATTTCTAGTCGCATCCCCTATTTTACTGCATACACCCCCTCTCTTTTGACATAACTCACGAATTTCCCCTCCCCATACTCACTTATTCAGTTTTGAAGAATCTGAACACTCTTCTTATTCTCTCAAAGAAGCCTCACCACCACCATCACCTCCATTCCACCAAAACCACCACAAACCACCACCAATCTACATCATTCTCCTCCTCATTTCACTTTCTAGCAAAAATACCACCACACTCCTCTTAAACCAATCCAAAATCTGAGCATGCAAACATCCCTTCTTCACCTTCAAAATTGGTCACGAAAGGATTTAGGTTTAGATGAAAGTTCTTCTTTTTCTAGCTACAAAAGTGAGCTAATTAAGGAGATAAGAAGCTATTATTCTCACCATTCCAAGGGCTAGGAAGCAAAGGAAGAAATTGATAGATTGATAATTGGGAGAATTTCTCTAAGATCAAGAGTGATAGAGGAAATCACCAATTCTTCATTTTCTAGCTTCAATCAAGTGAGTTCCCTTAGTTTTAGTGCTTGGTAACCATAAATCCAAGCTTAGGAGTTGTTGATAAATGCTTTAATTGGTGGATTTTTCTATTTGTATGTTGACTATGAGAAGATTGAACATTGGAATGAGTTTCATATTGATGTTATAATCTGTTTTATTTGCATGCATGTGAAATGTTTGTGAAATGTCCTAGATGCTGTCCTGAAAACTCGTATGGATATATGTTCAGTGTTTTGCTTATAACTATTTCTTCAGAACTCCTTTGTTTATGATTCTTGTTTTGTTAGAAACTAGACTCGATTTGCTACAGTTTAGGCACTAAGTTTACTGTTTTTTACTGAGTATTGATGAATAAAAACCTGTTACAAGTTAGAGGACAGTTGCTGTCCTGTTTTTCGAATGCAGTAGAATGTTGATTAAAATTGTACTTTTTGGAATTCTTTTTCCCAAAAATAAAATTATATTTATAAACTAGACTTACTTAGATTTCCATATAAGGGTCTTTTGCCTAAATCCGACTTTGTTTGGTATTTTAATAAAATCATAGAATCCGACTGAAAACTGCAGAAATTCTGCATATGTTGCTAATCAATGTTGTTGTAATGTTGTGTTTTCAATTGGGAATTTCCTATTAATAGTAGTATTTTATTCTAATTGAGAGATTATATAATGTTCATGCGAATGGTTTATATGTTTGTTTTAGGTCATTAGTTATTAAGCTATAGATTGATATATGAGTTAAGTTATTCAATGTTATGATGAAATGAATGGGAAACACCATTTGGCATTCAAAGGTAGTAACCATGCTAATTCTACTCATGAATCGAATTAGAATGGTTATCAATGACATTACAGATGTCAAGTACAGAAGTCCTTTCAGTTTGAAGACAAGTATAGAGTCCTTCCGATTTGGAAGGCAATCACAGAAGTCCTTTCATTTTGGAAGGCAAGTAGGTAAGTGCAAAGCAAGTGGGACGCTGCTTGTAGTCATAGACGTATGTCCTGCCTTACAGTATAGAGCTGGTTCCTCTTAAGTACCTCGGTGCGTGGGGAGCAGCGAAGTGTTAGTTCCTCTTAAGTACTTCGGTGCGCGGGGAACAACAATGTTTTCCACTGACAAAATGAAAAAAGGAATGTCCAAATGAGTGGTTCACAAATATTATGAATGACATGATGATACCAGGATTAAACCCAAAGTTAGTCCCTCTTAAGTACCTTGGTGCGTGGGGGGCAGCAATGATGTTTATACCTGATGATATGTATAAGTTTACTAATATATGTATATGTGTGGGACTGAGTACTCTGTTTTCAGGGAATTCACTGAGATTTCATATCTCACCCCCTCACCTTTTTGTTTCAGGTTAATCCCTTCTATGTTGGAGAACTGTGAAGTATCCCCGGAAATACTTGGCAGTTGTTCCAATGTAAGATGTCTCTTTTATGGAAGATGTCACCGGATCGGAGTTAAGAGTTATAACGTCATTGTTTACTTTCTAAGTATAATTTGAAAATGTATGAGATATTTTTATATATTATATATGAGATCTTTAGCGAAAAGCTAATTTCAGTGTATCTTATGTTTTGTATCTAGTAGTATCCTAATGTACTTTGGGGTATTATATTATGGTATCAGAGCAGTTCGATCCCATCGGACTGTGAGTATGAGTCTCGAACGATCCGGCTTAGGGGTTTGTATGTCAGGTTCTATGGGCTGATATTGTTCCACTTTCTTCATGTGAATTAATGAGGTAGGCCACCTCAGGTATTCACGTAAAGAATGACGAAGAGTATTGCCCCACAAGGACAAGTCTTTTGTACAAGTCATCTTTTGAAAATATTTTAATCGTACACCCTTCATAAATCGATTTTCAAACCCTTGAATTAGTTGAAGTTTGATGAACATAATTGTTGTTTTATAAGTTGAGCGGAGCAGTTTCTGCTAGTAAATGTTTTTAACTGATACAAGTTAAAAGTTTTTTTTTTATTTTTTTATTTTTTATGAATGTCGATGTTATTGCGCTTCTAAATGAATTGTTGTATTTTCAAAATACGAATATATCAATTTCAGAAGTTATTTTCAGAATGATCAATTTCTTTTGTGCTTTCTACACTGGTCTTCAGGAGTTCAAATCTGACAAGCCTGGCAAGTGTAGTAGTTACATTGGTCCTCAGGAGTTCAAATTTGACAACCCTGGCAGCGTAACAACAGATAAGATAAGGAAAAGAAAATGAAATGTAAACCAATGAATCATGTGTTGTTTGCTGTGTTGTGTAGACTTACAGTGTAGATCATATTGAAACAGTTATATTCTTTCTTTGTGATTGATACGCAAGTGTAAGAAAGTAATAATACAATTACATTCCCTATAATCTGAGTGTTTACCTTTTGTGTGGTGTAATTGTTATGCCTGAGTGTGATATCAGATGATAATTCAGATTACTTGAGTATGGAAGTAAATGCTGGTAGCAATAATATAACATTCACATGCTTATGTGTTGTTGTTATGTCTTGCTATATGTTTTGGGAGTATCTACCATGATCTTTAAGTTTTTCCCTCTAGTCGGACACAATGGAACATTACAAGCTCAAATGCTTGCAAAGAATGAGTGCTCTGTCTATTTCCAAGTTCTTTTGTTGTGCCTTGGTAACCTGACGTTGCCAGGGTAAGCACAAGTTAAGTTATCTCTTATTATATGCTTTTGTTTTTGGAATAGAAAGGGAATTGGTTGCCTTATTCGATGCATTCTTTTGATTGTAACCATGAAGGTCAACTGAACATGATATATAAATATGAAAGAAGCATGCACTATCTTTTCAGTATAGAGCTAAGTAATTGTTGCTAGCCGAGAAATCTAACTGAATGGATTAGCCTTGTATGGGTTAGAGTTTTGAATTGTGTTTTGTTTAGACTAGTAGTAAATATGGATAGACTTGCACATTGTTTTGTGTTTCCCCCCGTTGAATCTAATAAGTTTGGCTGTTGTTATAAATTTTCATCCTTTGTGCGGTTTTGACTTGTTAGGTGGAATGCAGTAAAACCATGTACACTAACAGTGAACAACTCCTTCCTTCTTATTCGGTTTTGTTTCATGTTTTAATTCTTTACTTTGCATGATACTTTTGTCTGTTAAATTGAATGTATAAGATGTTATTAATTTCAATATCTATTTCAAAATGTTAAGTATAATTGATAAACTTCTTAAGCCTTTCATATTTACGTGCATGTAACTGCTCTGCCCTGCAACAATATTCCTAAGTTAGGAAAAGGTTGTTGTTTGTTTTTGGGCTCTGATCAAATTCTTGTCGGCCTGTTTGAAACTGCATGAACAAAGTCTATAACTCAGCTTTTGTTTTCCTTTACATAACTTAACCTATGGTGCATGTGATATACCTATTATGGTCTTGTGCCCTAGGATTTTTCATATTATATATGAGCTACCACTAAGATCAAATATCTATTTATGTTTGTGTTTTCTAAACGCTTTCCTAGTTTTACATCAAGTCAAACTAACTTCTATGAATGAGAATCTTTTAATTTTCCTTAATTATGTCTTGGGGTGTGATGGTTGATGCAAGATTGGGAAGGTTTAATAAGTTTGGTTGTACACGTAAATCATCTAAGATGCATTGCTGTATGTTCTTGGTTTCAAGCCAGAGAATCATCAACGGTTCAAATTCATCATGTGCTTTAATGAATTCAGGGAAATGATTTAGTATATAGGTAGAGTAGAATCACATTTCAAATAAACCTTGTTGAGGAGGATGTTACATGCCATAGTTTGTAAATGGTAACGAGCTTGTTAATTACTTGACTTACATTGTTAATGGAAAAGAATGAGTGTATGCAAATACCTGACTTGTAGCTGATTGCTCCCTTTTAATTTTATTTAAGAGGACTGTATGATGTTTCTTTGTTCTTGAACTAGTTGATGAGTTCATGAGACTTTTATTTTTATACTGTGAATCTCATAAGATGTTTGGGACATAGAATAAATCAGATTAACAGTTGTGTAGTATGCTGTAATGTGGTGTCGGTTGACTCACCTCTTTATTATAAAATTCCTTTGAACTGTTTTGTTACCTGTTTTGAAAAGAGAAATTGTTCTAGGCTTCAAGATTTGTAAATGGAACCTTGTATGTTTTAACTGCATAGTGGTTATGTTATTGATTGCATGTTCACTAGTAGTATCTTTTATGGTACCCAAGTAGCATTGCACAATTCCTTCTGTTTTAACTTGACATACTGTGTTAGCATTGATGAGACTAGCAACAGTAGTCCAGCATGTTATTGACTGTTTTTGGTTTAGTCCAGCATGTTATTGATGTTTAACGCAAATTGAATCATAGTATATGTGATATCAAGTTTGAGACTTAGGCACATAGGTTTGGGTTAGTAGATTTGAAGCCCATATCAGTAGTTACGTTTTGTAGTTCTAGTTTCTTTTTCAAAGAGCGAGGACTTCAGGACTTTAGAAATCAAAGTGGCAGCAGAAACTAAATGAGTTTTGTGACACCCTTCTACCCAAACCTGTTATAAGGCAATTAAATATAAAACAAATAAAAGAAAAACATGCATTTAACTGAATTAAACGAAACAATTGTCCATGGGTAGAAAAGTCCCACATGAACTCGTTTACAACGTGGAAAATAACAAAATAAGTTTAATCAAATAAAAACATGAACAAATAAATAACCCAACCCCGATGTCACAATTCAGAGCTGGTATAACCGTTCCGGAATTAAATCCTCGGAATACAACTGGAAACAACTAACTAAACTAAAACAACCCTACTATGAGTGGCGGCTCCTCAGAGTCACTCCTCTCCGGGCTGCTCGTCATCCTCTGCAAATGCCGATCAGGCCAAACACAAACAATACAGGGAGTAAGATTCATGTAATCATTTAAACAGCAGGGGAATAGTACGCAAGGTAAACATACACATAAGCATACATCAACATCCATCAGTAACATAACAACCAAGTATGCTATGCTATGCAATGCATCAACTACTCCGCTACTCCAACTATGCATGTGGATCCAAACTAACTCAGAATGAACGACTTTGGAGTTACATATCCGTATTGGCCATAAAAGCACCAGCACCGGCAGTTCACCAAACCTTGGGTGAACCCCATGGATAGCCAACGCATCAAACCGTGGATGCCTCATCACGGGGGGCCTCGGTCACCAAACCTTGGGTGACCTACCGTGGATGGCCAGATCACCGTACTCTCGGGCAATCTCCCCTTTGTCGAACCTCCCCCATCAACTACTCCAATGCTTTATGCAAATGGCACAACAACAAACAATCTCAACCACCTCCTTGCTTGGGCCATGAAGCTCCCAAGACTTTCAACATCAACTCAACGTAACCTTAGACCCAAACCGTGGGGTCAAGGCTCCCTTGGCCAATAAGCACCAAGGTTCAACTCAACGTGCTTGGGTCTATAAGCACCCAAGACTTCAACTTATCAACGTGCGGTAACCCAACGGATACCGACTTAACATTTGATTATCTAATTATCTTATATAATTAATAACCAGGTTGTCTAATCTTTATCTTTGATTATTTATCTCAACTTATCATCATAGGGGAATGGGGTTTTAAAACCCCTTAAGTCCTTTAATTGAATCACTGTCCAGGAGGTCAGCACGGTCGTGCTTAGACCTTAGCACAGTCGTGCTTGGACACATGAGGGCGTGCTGCCCTTTTTAAGTGAAGCACGGTCGTGCTTCACACTCAGCACGGTCGTGCTTCACACTCAGCACGGTCGTGCTCAGCAGCACGATCGTGCTGTTCAACCTGCTTGGCCGTGCTGAGCAGCGCGGCCATTTTCCAGAATTTGAGTGGGAGCACGGTCGTGCTCCCTGTTCAGCACGGTCGTGCTCAATGCACGAATGCACTGTTCTGGGCAGGGACAGAAACCGTATTCTAACCAAATTCTAATAGATTAAACACCTAACCTTATATGTTTATTAAACTTAATCATTCCATTAACAACTTTATCAACATTAAACTCATCAAACAGTAACAACAACAGCAGTCAACCATCCAACATCATTATGTCAATAACAATAACATAGCATCGTATAAACAACCATCATGTTCATAGGCATATAACACTACAATAACCAGAAACATACTATCACAAATTAATTGCCATATTACAACAACATGCATACAAAACACCGGGGTCATAGGGAACCCCGTTACCTTACACTATCCACTGCCTAATGAGTACAATCCCACTTCTCCCCATACCTGGATTGAAGGTAGCTCTAACACTGATCCTACTGGCAAACTGGTACCGTTCCCAAGCGGCTCACTCCAATGACGAACCTTGGGCAAACAAGAACACAACCGGTTAGCCTCCAATCCCAAAAACACGAAAGGAAACTAAAAGGGATGAAACCATTACCTATTAACGATGAGGCAGATCAAACTAACCTCCTAAACGGTCCTCAAAACTCCACCACGGCGATGAACGAAGGAGAAACGGCGCAAGAAGGAGTTCTGGCCGCAGCTGCACCAAAAACAGGGTTTCACGTCAAACCCTCGGGTTCTGCAACGTTTATAAACCTCGGACTTGAGCACGGTCGTGCTTCTCCTTAAGCACGGTCGTGCTCCACTTAGCGTCAGTGAGACGCGGTCCACGCATTGAGCACGGGCGTGCTCACTATTGAGCACGGTCGTGCTCAACTTAAAATCAGAAACACGCCTCTGACTTTAAGCACGGGCTTGCTGGCTGATGAGCACGAGCGTGCTCATGTACCAGAAAGGGACTTTTAGGCTAAAATCCCACTTAGCCCTTAACCAACAAATTAAAAATAAATAAAACTAACTTAAGAAAACATTTAAAGAAAAACAGGGTGTTACAAGTTTAAGACTCATCTTAACTTTCAAACCTATGCTGGTTCAAGTTGTTGACCACATTCTGAAACCCGGAAGCTTAGTAGCTACTAGACGAAGGATCTTGTAGGAAACCATTTAGGAACTTAAATGCAAACTGAAGTAGTTTTGTGTTTTCAATTATCACTTGCATGCTTTTGAATGTCATGAGGTGGGAAGTTCGCTAAGGCAACAACTGTTATTGTTCGAGAAATCATTGCTAATGCATTTCTCTCAGGTAGGTTTTACTAAATTTTGAGGACAAAATTTCTTTAAGGAGGAGAGTAATGTAATATCTTGTCCCAAGGATATTTTAGTCATTTCATTATGATTGTGATCACTAGTGTGCTTTAATTCCTTTCATCTCATGAGTATGCAAATATAAGAATTATGAATTCTTGAACCTCTCTTTATTATTTTTAGGCTAAGCCAATGAATATCTTATTTGATTTATAATTGTAAAATGGTATTTTATAATTTAGTATCAAATAATATTTATCTTTGGCTAAGAAATATTCTAGTGAGAAAATATAATTATTTTGGGGGTTTATAAAGGGTAAAAATTTATTTATGAAACAACCTGATTTTAATATAACACATATTTCATTAAAAGCTGATTTTCTTAAATTTCTAGTCACATCCCCTATTTTACTGCATACACCCCCTCTCTTTTGACATAACTCACGAATTTCCCCTCCCCATACTCACTTATTCAGTTTTGAAGAATCTGAACACTCTTCTTATTCTCTCAAAGAAGCCTCACCACCACCATCACCTCCATTCCACCAAAACCACCACAAACCACCACCAATCTACATCATTCTCCTCCTCATTTCACTTTCTAGCAAAAATACCACCACACTCCTCTTAAACCAATCCAAAATCTGAGCATGCAAACATCCCTTCTTCACCTTCAAAATTGGTCACGAAAGGATTTAGGTTTAGATGAAAGTTTCTTTTTCTAGCTACAAAAGTGAGCTAATTAAGGAGATAAGAAGCTATTATTCTCACCATTCCAAGGGCTAGGAAGCAAAGGAAGAAATTGATAGATTGATAATTGGGAGAATTTCTCTAAGATCAAGAGTGATAGAGGAAATCACCAATTCTTCATTTTCTAGCTTCAATCAAGTGAGTTCCCTTAGTTTTAGTGCTTGGTAACCATAAATCCAAGCTTAGGAGTTGTTGATAAATGCTTTAATTGGTGGATTTTTCTATTTGTATGTTGACTATGAGAAGATTGAACATTGGAATGAGTTTCATATTGATGTTATAATCTGTTTTATTTGCATGCATGTGAAATGTTTGTGAAATGTCCTAGATGATGTTGCTGTCCTGAAAACTCGTATGGATATATGTTCAGTGTTTTGCTTATAACTATTTCTTCAGAACTCCTTTGTTTATGATTCTTGTTTTGTTAGAAACTAGACTCGATTTTCTACAGTTTAGGCACTAAGTTTACTGTTTTTTACTGAGTATTGATGAATAAAAACCTGTTACAAGTTAGACGATAGTTGCTGTCCTGTTTTTCGAATGCAGTAGAATGTTGATTAAAATTGTACTTTTTGGAATTCTTTTTCCCAAAAATAAAATTATATTTATAAACTAGACTTACTTAGATTTCCATATAAGGGTCTTTTGCCTAAATCCGACTTTGTTTGGTATTTTAATAAAATCATAGAATCCGACTGAAAACTGCAGAAATTCTGCATATGTTGCTAATCAATGTTGTTGTAATGTTGTGTTTTCAATTGGGAATTTCCTATTAATAGTAGTATTGTATTCTAATTGAGAGATTATATAATGTTCATGCGAAGGGTTTATATGTTTGTTTTAGGTCATTAGTTATTAAGCTATAGATTGATATATGAGTTAAGTTATTCAATGTTATGATGAAATGAATGGGAAACACCATTTGGCATTCAAAGGTAGTAACCATGCTAATTCTACTCATGAATCGAATTAGAATGGTTATCAATGACATTACAGATGTCAAGTACAGAAGTCCTTTCAGTTTGAAGGCAAGTATAGAGTCCTTCCGGTTTGGAAGGCAATCACAGAAGTCCTTTCATTTTGGAAGGCAAGTAAGTAAGTGCAAAGCAAGTGGGACGCCGCTTGTAGTCATAGACGTATGTCCTGCCTTACAGTATAGAGCTGGTTCCTCTTAAGTACCTCGGTGCGCGGGGAGCAGCGAAGTGTTAGTTCCTCTTAAGTACTTCGGTGCGCGGGGAACAACAATGTTTTTCACTGACAAAATTAAAAAGGAATGTCCAAATGAGTGGTTCACAAATATTATGAATGACATGATGATACCAGGATTAAACCCAAAGCTAGTCCCTCTTAAGTACCTTGGTGCGTGGGGGGCAGCAATGATGTTTATACCTGATGATATGTATAAGTTTACTAATATATGTATATGTGTGGGACTGAGTACTCTGTTTGCAGGGAATTCACTGAGATTTCATATCTCACCCCCTCACCTTTTTGTTTCAGGTTAATCCCTTCTATGTTGGAGAACTGTGAAGTATCCCCGAAAATACTTGGCAGTTGTTCCAATGTAAGATGTCTCTTTTATGGAAGATATCACCGGATCGGAGTTAAGAGTTATAACGTCATTGTTTACTTTCTAAGTATAATTTGAAAATGTATGAGATATTTTTATATATTATATGTGAGATCTTTAGCGAAAAGCTAATTTCAGTGTATCTTATAATGTACTTTGGGGTATTACATTATGACTTATGACTTATAGCTTATTGATTTTTCTCTCGTTTTTACCCTATTTGTTTAATGAAATTATCACTTTATCATTAATATGTTCTTTTATGTCATTTTACATTTATAAGTTAGTTCAATTGCTCATTTTATCAAATACTTCAAATTCAATAAACTAGCTTTTCAGCTATCAGCTAGAAGCTAAAAACTAGCTTATCAGATACAAGCTAGCTTATCAGCTATTTTTGCCAAATAGAGCCTAAGTGTTAGTTACATTTTTAAGGAGGCAGCAACTAGCATAAAGCAGCAAAACATATGATTTATCACGAAGCATTTAAATCCACCTGTGATAAGAGATTACGGTCGATAATATCCACAAAATTGAATCGAGTATGCTTCAAGAAGTAACTGATTCAAGTTTAGTTTAAAAAGAATTCAACGTAGTTGGATCGATTACTTGGGTTAATATAATTGATTGAATGTCGATGGAGATTTAAATTGAAATTGAATTGATTACATGTGACTTAATAATATAATAAATAAATGATTAAATCATTTTAAACTACATGGGATTAATTTTTTTTCTTCTTGAGACAAAAAATTGTATCAAATAGAATTGTCAACAAAATGAACCAAGTGCACTGGAATGAGTTCAAACAAATCAAAGAAGAAAATTATCATGGAAACAACTCTAATAATCAATTAAATTGTACAAAAAAATGAATCGATTAAATTTTACCAAAAAATAAATAATTGATTAAGCATTCAACACCATTACAAATACCTCTTTTTGTGTATAGATTACTTGGTGATTGTAATCGATTATTAAGTTTATAAATATACATTAATAATATGATAAATATATTTTTTAAAACAAATAATAAGAAAAGAGAAAATAATAATCATGCTTACAAAGTTATTAAAATTTTAATTTATAATTATATTACTCATATATTAGTAAATACTATATAAGTTTAAACCCTAAACCCTAAACCATTACAAATAGCTCTTTTTGTGTATAGATTACTTGGTGATTGTAATCGATTATTAAGTTTATAAATATACATTAATAATATGATAAATATATTTTTTAAAACAAATAATAAGAAAAGAGAAAATAATTATCATGCTTACAAAGTTATTAAAATATTAATTTAGAATTATATTACTCATATATTAGTAAATAATATATAAGTTATTTAAATAATAAATTTGATCGTTGTATATTTTATGAAATATTATGTAGCAATTAAAATTGTAATATCTTGTCCCAAGGATATTTTAGTCATTTTATTATGATTGTGATCACTAGTGTGCTTTAATTCCTTTCATCTCATGAGTATGCAAATATAAGAATTATAAATTTTTGAACCTCTCTTTATTATTTTTAGGCTAAGCCGATGAATATCTTATTTGATTTATAATTGTAAAATGGTATTTTATAATTTAGTATCAAATAATATTTATCTTTGACTAAGAAATATTCTAGTGAAAAAATATAATTATTTTGGGGGTTTATAAAGGGTAAAATTTATTAATGAAACAACCTGATTTTAATATAACACATATTTCATTAAAAGCTGATTTTCTTAAATTTCTAGTCGCACCCCCTATTTTACTGCATACACCCCCTCTCTTTTGACATAACCCACGAATTTCCCCTCCCCCATACTCACTTATTCAGTTTTGAAGAATCTGAACACTCTTCTTATTCTCTCAAAGAAGTCTCACCACCACCATCACCTCCATTCCACCAACACCACCACAAACCACCACCATTCTCCTCCTCATTTCACTTTCTAGCAAAAATATCACCACACTTCTCTTAAACCAATCCAAAATCTGAGCATGCAAACATCCCTTCTTCACCTTCAAAATTGGTCATGGAAGGATTTAGGTTTAGATGAAAGTTCTTCTTTTTCTAGCTACAAAAGTGAGCTAATTAAGGAGATAAGAAGCTACTATTCTCACCATTCCAAGGGCTAGGAAGCAAAGGAAGAAATTGATAGATTGATAATTGGGAGAATTTCTCTAAGATCAAGAGTGATAGAGGAAATCACCAATTTTTCATTTTCTAGCTTCAATCAAGTGAGTTCCTTTAGCTTTAGTGCTTGGTAACCATAAATCCAAGCTTAGGAGTTGTTGATAAATGCTTTAATTGGTTGATTTTCTATTTGTATGTTGACTATGAGAAGATTGAACATTAGAATGAGTTGCATATTGATGTTATAATCTGTTTTATTTGCATGCATGTGAAATGTTTGTGAAATGTCCTAGATGATGTTGCTGTCCTGAAAACTCGTATGGATATATGTTCAGTGTTTTGCTTATAACTATTTCTTCAGAACTCTGTTGTTTATGATTCTTGTTTTGTTAGAAACTAGACTCGATTTGCTACATTTTAGGCACTAACTTTACGGTTTTTCACTGAGTATTGATGGAGTAAAACCTGTTACAATTTAGGGTATTTGCAGCTGTCCTGTTTTCTGAGTGCAGGGGCTCTTCGATCAAAACTGTAATTTTAGGAAGACTGTTTTCCAAAAGTTAAATTTTATTCATAAAGTATACTTGATTAGCTTTCCAGGGAGGGGTCCTTTGCCTAAATCCAACTTCGTTTGGTATTTTAATAAATTCATCGAAGTTGGCTGAAAACTGTAGGAATTCTGCATATGTTGCTAATGCATGTTGATTTTTGGGTTTTGGGACCTTAGGGTGGAACTTACATGTTGTTTGTAATACTGTGATTTTAATTGGGAATTTCCTATTAATAGTAGTATTGTATTCTAATTGAGAGATTATATAATGTTCATGCGAATGGTTTATATGTTTGTTTTAGGTCATTAGTTATTAAGCTATAGATTGATATATGAGTTAAGTTATTCAATGTTATGTTGAAATGAATGGGAAACACCATTTGGCATTCAAAGGTAGTAACCATGCTAATTCTACTCATGAATCGAATTAGAATGGTTATCAACGACATTACAGATGTCAAGTACAGAAGTCCTTTCAGTTTGAAGGCAAGTATAAAGTCCTTCCCATTTGGAAGGCAATCACAGAAGTCCTATCATTTTGGAAGGCAAGTAAGTAAGTGCAAAGCAAGTGGGACGCCGCTTGTGGTCATAGACGTATGTCCTGCCTTACAGTATAGAGCTGGTTCCTCTTAAGTACCTCGGTGCGCGGGGAGCAGCGAAGTGTTAGTTCATCTTAAGTACTTTGGTGCGCGGGGAACAACAATGTTTTTCACTGACAAAATTAAAAAGGAATGTCCAAATGAGTGGTTCACAAATATTATGAATGACATGATGATACCAGGATTAAACCCAAAGCTAGTCCCTCTTAAGTACCTTGGTGCGTGGGGGGCAGCAATGATGTTTATACCTGATGATATGTATAAGTTTACTAATATATGTATATGTGTGGGACTGAGCGCTCTGTTTGCAGGGAATTCACTGAGATTTCATATCTCACCCCCTCACCCTTTTGTTTCAGGTTAATCCCTCCTATGTTGGAGAACTGTGAAGTATCCCCGGAAATACTTGGCAGTTGTTCCAATGTAAGCTGTCTCTTTTATGGAAGATGTCACCGGATCGGAGTTAAGGGTCATAACGTCATTGTTTACTTTCTAAGTATAATTTGAAAATGTATGAGATATTTTTATATATTATATATGAGATCTTTAGTGAAAAGCTAATTTCAGTGTATCTTATGTTTTGTACTTAGTAGTATCCTAATGTACTTTGGGGTATTACATTATGGTATCAGAGCATTTCGATCCCATCGGACTGTGAGTATGAGTCTAGAACGATCCGGCTTAGGGGTTTGTATGTCAGGTTCTATGAGCTGATATTGTTCCACTTTCTTCATGTGAATTAATGAGGTAGGCCACCTCAGGTATTCACGTAAAGAATGACGAAGAGTATTGCCCCACAAAGACAAGTCTTTTGTACAAGTCATCTTTTGAAAATATTTTAATCGTACACCCTTCATAAATCGATTTTCAAACCCTTGAATTTGTTGAAGTTTGATGAACATAAATGTTGTTTATAAGTTAAGCGGAGCAGTATCTGCCAGTAAATGCTTTTGACTAATACAAGTTAAAAGTTTTCTTTTTATGAATGCTGATGTTATGGCGCTTCTAAATGAATTTTGTATTTCCAAAATACGAATATATTCATTTCAGAAGATATTTTCAAAATAATCAAATTCTTTTGTGCTTTCTACATTGGTCCTCAGGAGTTCGAATTTGACAAGCCTGGCAGTGTAATAACAGATAAGATAAGGAAAAGAAAATGAAATGTAAACCAATGAATCATGTGTTGTTGCTGTGTTGTGTAGACTTACAGTGTAGATCATATTGAAACAGTTATATTTTTTCTTTGTGGTTGATACGCAAGTGTAAGGAAATAATAATAATACAATTACATTCCCTATAATCTGAGTGTTTACCTTTTGTGTGGTGTAATTGTTATGCCTGATATCAGATGATAATTCAGATTACTTGAGTATGGAAATAAATGCTGGTAGCAATAATATAACATTCGCATGCTTATGTGTTGTTGTTATGTCTTGCTATATGTTTTGGGAGTATCTACCATGATCTTTAAGTTTCTCCCTCTAGTCGGACACAATGGAACATTACAAGCTCCAGATGCTTGCAAAGAATGGGTATTCGTGTCTATTCCCAAGTTCTTTTGTTGCACCTTGATAACTTGAAGTTGCTAGGGAAAATGCATGTTAATCTCTTATCATATGTTGTTGTTTTAAAGAATAGAACGGGAATCGATTGCCTTATTCGATGCATTCTTCTGATTGTAACCATGAAGGTCAACTGAACATGATATATAAATATGAAAGAAGAGTGCACTATCTTTTCAGTATAGAGCTAAATAATTGATGCTATCCGAGAAATCTAACTGAATGGATTAGCCTTGTATGGGTTAGACTTTTGAATTGTGTTTTGTTTAAAATGGTAGTAAATATGGATAGATTTGCACATTGTTTTATGTTTTGCTTCATTGAATCTAATAAGATTGGTTGTTGTTATAAAGTTTCATCCTTTGTGCGGTTTTGACTTGTTAGGTGGAATGCAGTAAAACCATGTATACTAATAGTGAACAACTCCTTCCCTCTTTTTCGATTTTGTTTCATGTTTAATTCTTTACTTTGCATGACACTTTTTGTCTGTTAAAATGAATGTATAAGATGTTATTAATTCTAATCTCTATTTCAAAATGTTGAGTATAATTGATAAACTTCTTAAGTCTTTCATATTTACAAGCATGTAACTGCTCTATCTTACAATAATATTCCTACAGTTAGGTATTGGTTGTTGTTTGTTTTTGGGCTCTGATCAAATTCTTCTCGGCCTGTTTGAAACTGCATGAATAAAGTTTATAACTCAGCTTTTGTTTTCCTTTACATAACTTAACCTATGATGCAAGATTGGGAAGGTTTAATTAGTTTGGCTGTACATGTAAATCATCTAAGATGCATTGTTGTATTTTCTTGGTTTCAAGCAGAGAATCATCAATGGTCCAAATTCATCATATGCTATAATGAATCCAGGGAAATGGTTTAGTATATAGATAAAGTAGAATCACATTTCAAATAAACCTTGTTAAGGAGGATATTACATGCCATAGTTTGTAAATGGTAACGAGTTTGTTAATTACTTGATTTATATTATTAATAGAAAAGAATGAATGCATGCAAATACATGACTTGTACATGATTGCTTCTTTTTAAATTTTTTTTAAGAGGACTGTATGATACTTCTTTGTTCTTGAACTAGTTGATGAGTTCATGAGACTTTTATTTTAAGACTGTGAACCTCATAAGATGTTTGGGACATATAATTAAATCAGATTAGCAGTTGTGTAGTATGTTGTAATGTGGTGTCGATTGACTCACCTCTTTATTATAACATTGCTTTGAACTGTTTTGTTACCAGTTTTAAAAAGAGAAATTGTTCTAGGCATCAAGATTTGTAAATGGATCCTTGCATGTTTTAAATGCATAGTGGTTATGTTATTGATTGCATGTTCACTAGTAGTATCTTTTATGGTACCCAAGTAGCATTGCACAATTCCTTCTATTTTAAACTTGACGTACTGTGTTAGCATTGATGAGACTAGCAACAGTAGTCCAACATGTTATTGACTGTTTTTGGTTTAGTTAAAAAAATGGCAAAATTGCATTTTTTGTCCCTTAAGTTATTTATTTTGTTCAAATTGGTCCTTTAAGTTTTTTTTGTGACAAACTAGACCCTTAAGTTAGGTTCGGGTTTCAAATTGGTCCCTTAAGTTTTTTTTGTGACAAACTAGACCCTTAAGTTATGTTCGGGTGACAAATTGGTCCCTTAATTTGTCAAAGGTACCAATAAATTAGACCCTTAATTTATTATTTTTATTATCTTAAAGGACCAATTTGTCACCCGAACATAACTTAAGGGTCTAGTTTGTCACAAAAAAAACTTAAGGGACCAATTTGAAACACGAACCTAACTTATGGGACCTATTTGTCACAAAATAAACTTAAGGGACCAATTTGAACAAAACAAATAACTTAAGGGACCAAAAATGCAATTTTGCCTAAAAAAATTGATGTTTAGTGCAAATTGAATTATAGTATATGATATCAAGTTTGAGACAAGAGCACATAGGTTTGGGTTAGTAGAGTTGAAGCCCATATCGGTAGTTATGTTTTGTAGTTCTAGTTTCGTTTTCAAATAGCGAAGACCTCAAGACTTTAGAAATCAGAGTCCGCAGCAGAAGCTAAATGAGTTTAAGACTCATCTTAAATTTCAAACCTATGTTGGTTCAAGTTGTTGACCACACTCTGAAACCCGGAAGCTTAGTAGCTACTAGACGAAGGATCTTGTAGGAAACCATTTAGGAACTTAAATGCAAACTGAAGTAGTTTTGTGTTTTCAATTATCACTTGCATGCTTTTAAATGTCATGAGGTGGGAAGTTCGCTAAGGCAACAACTATTTATTGTTCGAGAAATCATTGCTAATGCATTTCTCTCAGGTAGGTTTTACTAAATTTTGAGGGCAAAATTTCTTTAAGGGGGAGAGTAATGTAATATCTTGTCCCAAGGATATTTTAGTCATTTTATTATGATTGTGATCACTAGTGTGCTTTAATTCCTTTCATCTCATGAGTATGCAAATATAAGAATTATAAATTTTTGAACCTCTCTTTATTATTTTTAGGCTAAGCCGATGAATATCTTATTTGATTTATAATTGTAAAATGGTATTTTATAATTTAGTATCAAATAATATTTATCTTTGACTAAGAAATATTCTAGTGAAAAAATAATTATTTTGGGGGTTTATAAAGGGTAAAATTTATTAATGAAACAACCTGATTTTAATATAACACATATTTCATTAAAAGCTGATTTTCTTAAATTTCTAGTCGCACCCCCTATTTTACTGCATACACCCCCTCTCTTTTGACATAACCCACGAATTTCCCCTCCCCCATACTCACTTATTCAGTTTTGAAGAATCTGAACACTCTTCTTATTCTCTCAAAGAAGTCTCACCACCACCATCACCTCCATTCCACCAACACCACCACAAACCACCACCATTCTCCTCCTCATTTCACTTTCTAGCAAAAATATCACCACACTTCTCTTAAACCAATCCAAAATCTGAGCATGCAAACATCCCTTCTTCACCTTCAAAATTGGTCATGGAAGGATTTAGGTTTAGATGAAAGTTCTTCTTTTTCTAGCTACAAAAGTGAGCTAATTAAGGAGATAAGAAGCTACTATTCTCACCATTCCAAGGGCTAGGAAGCAAAGGAAGAAATTGATAGATTGATAATTGGGAGAATTTCTCTAAGATCAAGAGTGATAGAGGAAATCACCAATTTTTCATTTTCTAGCTTCAATCAAGTGAGTTCCTTTAGCTTTAGTGCTTGGTAACCATAAATCCAAGCTTAGGAGTTGTTGATAAATGCTTTAATTGGTTGATTTTCTATTTGTATGTTGACTATGAGAAGATTGAACATTAGAATGAGTTGCATATTGATGTTATAATCTGTTTTATTTGCATGCATGTGAAATGTTTGTGAAATGTCCTAGATGATGTTGCTGTCCTGAAAACTCGTATGGATATATGTTCAGTGTTTTGCTTATAACTATTTCTTCAGAACTCTGTTGTTTATGATTCTTGTTTTGTTAGAAACTAGACTCGATTTGCTACATTTTAGGCACTAACTTTACGGTTTTTCACTGAGTATTGATGGAGTAAAACCTGTTACAATTTAGGGTATTTGCAGCTGTCCTGTTTTCTGAGTGCAGGGGCTCTTCGATCAAAACTGTAATTTTAGGAAGACTGTTTTCCAAAAGTTAAATTTTATTCATAAATTATACTTGATTAGCTTTCCAGGGAGGGGTCCTTTGCCTAAATCCAACTTCGTTTGGTATTTTAATAAATTCATCGAAGTTGGCTGAAAACTGTAGGAATTCTGCATATGTTGCTAATGCATGTTGATTGTTGGGTTTTGGGACCTTAGGGTGGAACTTACATGTTGTTTGTAATACTGTGATTTTAATTGGGAATTTCCTATTAATAGTAGTATTGTATTCTAATTGAGAGATTATATAATGTTCATGCGAATGGTTTATATGTTTGTTTTAGGTCATTAGTTATTAAGCTATAGATTGATATATGAGTTAAGTTATTCAATGTTATGTTGAAATGAATGGGAAACACCATTTGGCATTCAAAGGTAGTAACCATGCTAATTCTACTCATGAATCGAATTAGAATGGTTATCAACGACATTACAGATGTCAAGTACAGAAGTCCTTTCAGTTTGAAGGCAAGTATAAAGTCCTTCCCATTTGGAAGGCAATCACAGAAGTCCTATCATTTTGGAAGGCAAGTAAGTAAGTGCAAAGCAAGTGGGACGCCGCTTGTGGTCATAGACGTATGTCCTGCCTTACAGTATAGAGCTGGTTCCTCTTAAGTACCTCGGTGCGCGGGGAGCAGCGAAGTGTTAGTTCCTCTTAAGTACTTTGGTGCGCGGGGAACAACAATGTTTTTCACTGACAAAATTAAAAAGGAATGTCCAAATGAGTGGTTCACAAATATTATGAATGACATGATGATACCAGGATTAAACCCAAAGCTAGTCCCTCTTAAGTACCTTGGTGCGTGGGGGGCAGCAATGATGTTTATACCTGATGATATGTATAAGTTTACTAATATATGTATATGTGTGGGACTGAGCGCTCTGTTTGCAGGGAATTCACTGAGATTTCATATTTCACCCCCTCACCCTTTTGTTTCAGGTTAATCCCTCCTATGTTGGAGAACTGTGAAGTATCCCCGGAAATACTTGGCAGTTGTTCCAATGTAAGCTGTCTCTTTTATGGAAGATGTCACTGGATCGGAGTTAAGGGTCATAACGTCATTGTTTACTTTCTAAGTATAATTTGAAAATGTATGAGATATTTTTATATATTATATATGAGATCTTTAGTGAAAAGCTAATTTCAGTGTATCTTATGTTTTGTACTTAGTAGTATCCTAATGTACTTTGGGGTATTACAAAAATGGAAGGCGAGATATGATATTAATTAATTACATGAATGGCAGGAACATTAAATTAGTAGAAATTGAATTGATTAATAATTGCGGTGAATCGATTAGGTTTTAATTTCATAGGATAAAGTGAAGCAATTACTTGGTAACTGTAATGGATGGTTTATTTATCTATTTTGAGAACATGTTTTTCTATGACAAAGTACACAATATGTGGTACACTAGTGAGACATTAAAAATCACCATTTGATTTATTAATTTATAATCAACATATAGGATTGTTTACCTATAATTGATTTGTGTATTGGATCCTTCTTTAAGATGAATCCCCTGCTCTCTGTTCGATCGGCTTCAAATCCTTTTCACTTTTTTTACTTTGTGCTTCCATCGATGCCTGAATGCTACTTTCGTCTTCGTATGGGTTATCTATCTATATATTATTATATAATATGATAGAAGAGACATACCTAATTCTAAGATAGGAAAAAATCTCTTCCCTGTTGATAGGAACGAGGCTATTCGTCTACCAATATTTTGGGTTGAACCAATAGCTGAAGTTGACCCTTAAGCTATGGGAGTGATAGACGACACTATGTTTTATTTAAAGTATAAAACTAGTTATCCAAAAAAATGAGGACATCAACAATCCTCACGGAAATGCAAGTGATAGACGACACTATCCCAAGCTCGAGCACATAAAATTTGAATCACGTGAGGCTAGCACCCAAATTCTCATCCGAAATAATAAAATAAAGAGTGAGTATAAAACTCAGTAGAAGAACGTGTGAATAAAACATGAGAAATACAAGAAAATAGGTTGAATTGTGTTTCTTAAGGTTTGAAAGTTTTTTCGAAAAACAAAGTCTGACAATGACTATAAGTTGGACGCAAGAAATAAAGTGTAAAGAAGATCAAAAACATTGTAAAAACATAATTAAGGAAAAGTGTCATGAAGTCTCAACATCAATACCCAAACGTTAGGTACAAATAATTAGAGATAGTGATAGTGAGATTCACACAAGTAAGTTATCCTAATTCACTCTTCAACCAAGAGCTATGTCCAGTCTTTTCTATTTGAAGGATTTTCCACTAAGTCAATCAGAAACTTACAAGTATTCTTCGACGTGCCTCTTTAGGCTACCACACCAAGTATTCTAACACTTCTTCAAGTAATACACCAAGTATTCTTTTTTCGAACAAACCTCTTCAAGCTCACTCTAACAAAGAGTAAAAGATTGATGGAGCTTGGTTCAACTCACTATATGTGAGGCTAATACAAAGTTTAAAGCTCAGAGAGTGAATGACTCTAAAGACAAGAATGTTTAAAAGTTTACAACACTTCAATTCACTTGAAAAATATCAGAGAGTAGTTATACTTTCTACATGAAAGACTAATGGTATTTATAGATTTTATGGCTTGAGAGAGTCTTCAAGAACTTCTTTCTCTACGGCAATGAATCTATTCGTTCTGAGTTAGAATTTGATGCTTGAAGTAGTTTGAGCCATGCTAGTTCTGATAGCTTGTGTTGCTTCTTCTGAAAAGAGGTCTTGGTTATCATCTTAGCAAAATACATTATCGCTTTTCTTTTATCAAGACTGAAAGTTCTTTTCTGCTAGCTATTCCTTTCATAGGATGGTAAAGATGTGACACCCTCTACCCCTCATGCATTCAAAAGCGATAACACATATATAAAAGAGAGAGAACACATGCAAATATATATAATATTAAAAACCAGGCAGAGACTGCCGAATTGTAACATAACGTGGAAATATCTAAAAACATGATTATAAAGAAAACGTAACATAACTGAAAACATAAACGAACCCAACCCCGATGTCACACTAAAGAGCTGGTATAACCAATCCGATAAAACAAATCGAATACAAACTAACAACTTAAATGGAAATCCTATCTATGAGTCGCGGCTCCTTAGAGTTACTCCTCAATTGGCCACACATCAAACTCTGCATAAATGATACATGCCACAAAACAAGAAACATAGAGATAGGGATTAAGAAACATATATATGAATATAACGGCAAGGAAGCAGTTAGCAAGACGAGCATACATCAAACAAGCATGTTATATCAAACAACAATATCATAACAATCATCATCATATAACGTGTATGAAATAGACAACTATAAACACGAGAATGGGGGTTGAATTGTGTTTATCAGAAATTAAAATAAAGTTGAAAACTTTTCGCACACAGAAGCTAGGTTCGGACAGGTTTAAAAAGGTTACACAGACAGGTCACCTGTCTGTTGTATCTTTACAGAAAACCACACAAGCATACAGATGAAAAACAAGTTTGATAGAGACACTTTTAACCCCTTAGTTAGAATGCAGATGATATATAATCAAAACAACTAAAGAGATTAAGGGAGGAGAGATTAACACAGTGATTTATCCTGGTTCACTCTTTAACACAAAGAGCTACGTCCAGTCCTTGGTAGCACCAAGATTTATCCACTATAACTGATCAGGTTACAGACTCCAAGTATTGTTTGCACACCTAGCCTCTTCAGGCTCCAAGACAAGTATTCTTTGCACACCTAGCCTCTTCAGGCTCACTCAGATTTGTTTGAGAAATTTGGTTTGTAATAAATACAATTACAGACAGACAGATCTTTCACTAACACTAAGAGAGTGGTTTAAATGTAAAGCTTAGGAAATTTTGTGTAATAACTTCAAATGATTGAAGAATACAGATAGAATGAATAAACAGAGTAATGGCTCTTTAATGCTTTGTAATCTCTGATAGTTCATCTTCAATGACTTCTGTATTTATAGCCTTCAAACATTTAATATCCGTTAGAGACATTCCTTGCAACGATGGCTTCAAGAAAAGCTTCATTAAATGCAATATAGTCGTTCTGGGCAGCCATTAATGCATTGGAAACGTTGGTTGTACTCTAACATGAAGGATCATGGCTTTATGCATCGAGCAGTAGCCAAATCAGAGTTGGGCAGAATGCTTTTGTACTTTGCAGAGTACATTTCCCTTCTTGTGTAATAACCGAAAGTACTAGGGAATAAAGCATGTTGGAAACATTCTTTAACTGGAAGTTTGTCTCTGACTTCCTAGGTTGCTTGAGAGAGAAAACCTCTGAGTTTCTTGATAAGCGTGAGAGAGAGAGATTCAAAGTCTTCTGCATGAGGGGACAGCTTCCAAAAGCTTCATGTACTTCGAGTTCTTTACAAAGAACCTTAGACGAGTATGAGAGCAGAGATAGGTTGAAACCAATTTGTACAAAGTCAACAATACTAGTCAGCAGACAGGTTGACTTTTGCTTATCTAGACAGGTTGTTACTTAAGTAGACAGACATGTGAGTTTTGCTATTTTTCTGATCTGTACACTAAGTAGATAGGTTAGCAACCACAAAGTAGGTTAATTAAATCATTAACCAATGTTTAGTTTTAATCAAAACTTAGGGAAATGCACACAGACATTTTAGAGACTTAACAATCTCCCCCTTTTTGATGATGACAAACATTTAGATGATTTAATAAACCTTAGAAAATATCAACTTAGAGAATGACAGAATGTAGATAGGTTGAAATTTTCTATACGTGCAGACAGGTGCATTTGTGTTCAAATAACAGTATCAGAGCAATATGCAGCAGTCTTAAGTTCAAGATATCAGAGTATCAGAGATTAAAAGTTCAATTTTAACTATCTTAATTTTCTCCAGATTTGAACACATAGCATTTAACCATCTTAATCATCTCATACATTTTTCTCCAGATTTGAACACATAGCATTTAACCGTCTTAATCATCTCATACATTTTTCTCCCCCTTTTGTCAACAACAAAAAGGGACAAACAGAAACTAATAAAGAGAGACAGTAAAGAGATAAAGTAAAATTAATTTTTTATTCATCATAAGCTTCTCATTTACAAGGCAATTTTAACAAAAACAGCTATCTAGATTGATTAAAAAGAAGATACAAAGAATCAACTTTCCTTTCTAACAGCAGCCTAGCATGCCTTTCTTCATCCAATTGTCTTCTGACTTCTTCTAGCTTAGCTTTAAGAAGATTGAAGCTATTTAAATCCACCATCTGATAAGGGGAGGCTTCTGTAGACAGGCTGGTTGAAGCAGCAGACAGGTTTGGATACCAGGGTAAGGCTAATACTAGGGGTGCCTTAGGTACAGAGAAGGGTGAGGAGACACGAGGAAAGAAATACTGATGAATGGTTCTAAAATAAAAGAGAGGGAGAAAAGCTAATTTAAACAAAGGTTTGATTCTGACTAGGTCAGTATCAAGAGAATGAAAGACATATGAGAGTCTTTCACATAGAGACAGACGAGTGACTCTAATTTGAATGGGAGGGGGAAGAGGTTGATTAGCTAAGACAGATGGAGGTAAGGGTAAGAGAGAGCCTACATGACAGAAAAACGAATTTGACGCTGTTATTAAGAGAAAGAAATATCTAGACCTAGAAGGTAACATTACAACATAGGCAGGATAATGAGATCCTTCCAATATTCTAATGAACACAACAGTAGGGGACAAAAGACAATTTCCCTACAAAAGTTAAGAATATGAGGTGGAGGAGAAGGAATGACAGATAAGTGAGAGACACTTGCAGTAATCAGAGATTGCAGATCACTCACAAACAGTCTTGATGATATGCCAGATTGTTCTTTGGGAGTTGAGTCCCTGTGAACAACTGTGTACTGACATATATCAGACACAACATCAAAAGATGTTTGGGTTGGGTGAGAAGAGATAGGTGAATGAAAAGGGGAGGCAACTGACAAGGGTTTAATAAAAAGGGCAGAAGGGGAGGAAACAACAGAACTTGGAATACCTTGGTGAAGGGGAGAGGATGGTGCTGATGTAAGCCAAGGAGGGGCAACCCAACTTTGCAACAAGACTGATATGAGCCCAATAAAGACCATGGATCAAGAAGCTCTACCTCAAGCCCAAATGCAAGACAAGGAGATAATGAGCCCAAGTTAGTGACTTTGCTCATCCATGGTGAAGACAATGATGTGTGGGGCATGTTCTTGAAGAAAAGTCCAAGTCTTTTTAATTGTTTTTGATTCCTTTTAATTCAATAAGTTTGAGAGTTATGTAAGTGGGTCCATTTCAAAATTGGTGCAGCCCACCTTTCCTAATTCTACACATGTGAGTTTAGTGTAGGTTAAGATTCCATTTGATGTAAATTGTGGGAGTTACACTTTTTAATTTGAGAAGCAAAGTGTAACCACCCATAATTAAAGATGGTAGGCGTGTTTAATGATTCTTGGTGGATGCCTTGAGTTGTTAGTTTTTAGTGTCTTTAGTTGAGCTAATAATGTGGGAGTTTTAGCGGGGTGTAAATTGCCAATGATGGCTGAGTTAGAATAGATGATAAAGTGAGTCATTAGTGTCATAACTAGGCCATTCAAGTAGAGGTTATGCTTTGTCTTTGGATGCCAAAAGTTTGGCTGCCTACACTATTTGTACACGCCTATGGCACAATTGGATGCAGAGAGGCATGCTAGGCTGCTGTTAGAACAGAAAGTTGATTCCTTGTATCTTCTTTTTAATCAGCCTAGATAAGTAGTTGTAGGAACTGCCTTGTAATTGAAATGCTTATGATGAATACAAACTACTTTATTATTTTCTCTTTATTGTCTCTTTTTCTCTTCACTGTTATATGATTACTCTTTTTGTTGCTGACAAAAGGGGGAGAAAAATGTAAGATGATTAATGTAAAATGTTTGGAGAAAATTATGTGATATATGCTAAGTGTTCTGGAGAATATAACATCTGGTAAAATTTTTAATTCTCTAAGATACTCATATACTCTGATATTTTGAACTTAAACCTGCTGCATATTACTCTGATGCTCTTTATTGAACTCAAATGCATCTGTCCGCACATATAGAAAATATCAACCTGTCTACTGTTTGTTATTCTATACTCTGATATTTTCAAAGGTTCATTAAATCATCTGAATGTTTGTCATCATCAAAAAGGGGGAGATTGTTAAGTCTCTAAAATGTCTGTGTGCATTTCCCTAAGTTTTGATGAAAACTAAACACTGGTTAATGATTTAATTAACCTACTTTGTGGTTGCTAACCTATCTACTTAGTGTACAGATCAGAAGATTACAAAACTCACCTGTCTGTCTACCTAAGTACCAACCTGTCCGTTTAAGCCAAAAAGTCAACCTGTCTGCTGACTAGGATTGTTGACTATATGCAAACTGGTTTACAACCTGTCTCTACTCTACTCTTCAACTTGTCTAAGGTTCTTGGTTAAAGAACTCGAAGTATAGGAAGCTTTTGCAAGCTGTCCCCTCATGAAGAACACTCTGAGAACTCTCTCTCACACTTATCAAGAAACTCAAAAGTGCTCTCTCTCAAGCAACCTAGGAAGTCAGAAACAAACTTCCAGTTAAAGAATGTTTCCAACATGCTTTATTCCCTAGTACTTTCAGTTATTACACAGAAAGGGAAATGTATTCTGCAAAAGTACAAAAGCACTCTGCATAACTCTGAGTTGGCGTCTACACGATGCATAAAGCTATTATCCCTCATGTTAGAGTACAACCAACGTCTCCATTGCATTAATGGCTTCCCAGAACGACTATATTGCATTTAATGAAGCTCTGCTTGAAGCCATCGTTGCAAGGAATGTCTCTAACGGATATTAAATGTTTGAAGGCTATAAATACAGAAGTCATTGAAGATGAACATTATCAGAGTTTACAAAGCATTAAAGAGCCATTACTCTGTTCATTTATTCACTCTGTATTCTTCAATCATTTGAAGTTATTACGCAGACTTTCCTAAGCTTTATATTTAAACCACTCTCTGAGTGTTAGTGAAAGATCTGTCTGTCTGTAAGTGTATTTATTACAAACCAAACTCTCAAACAAATCTGAGTGAGCCTGAAGAGGCTAGGTGTGCAAAGAATACTTGTGTTGGAGCCTGAAGAGGCTAGGTGTGCAAAGAATACTTGGAGTATGTAACCTGATCAGTTATAGTGGATAAATCTTGGTGCTGCCAAGGACTGGACGTAGCTCTTTGTGTTAAAGAGTGAACCAGGATAAATCTCTGTGTTAATCTCTCTTCCCTTAATCTCTTTAGTTGTTTTGATTATATATCATCTGCTTTCTAACTAAGGGGTTAAAATTGTATTTATCAAGTCTGTTTTTCATTCATACGTGTGTTGTTTTCTGAGAAAACTACCACAGACAGGTGACCTGTCTGTGTAACCTTTTTACACCTGTCTGTGCTTAGCGTCTGCATGCAAAAAGTTTTTAACTTTATTTTAATTTCTGATAAACACAATTCAACCCCCCTTCTCGTGTTTATAGTTGTCTATTTCAGTTGGTATCAGAGCTCAGCCTCTGGGTTGAGCATCTAACATTGTAGAGGTAAAAGATCCTGAAGAATAGACATGACTGCTGGAGCTAGTGGAAGTCACCAGACTGAAGGAGCCTCCTTAACCAGACCTCCATTCTTCAATGGAGAAAACTACAACTATTGGAAAGATAGATTTCAATGGTTCATTCTATCTACAAACTCTGATCTCTGGGATGTCATCACAGATGGTCCTTTCATTCCTAAGAATGATGACAACACTGACAAGCCAAAAGCTCAGTGGACCCCTGCAGAAAAGGCAAAGTGGGAGCTGAATCACAAAGCCAGATACAACATCATTTGTGCTCTCAGTCCTGATGAGTTTGAAAAGGTCTGTGCCTGTGATTCTGCCAAAGAAATATGGGACATCTTAGCTGTCACACATGAAGGAACAGCCAAAGTCAAAGAATCAAAAATTGCCATACTTGTCAGAAAGTATGAACTGTTTCTCATGGAGGAAGGAGAATCTGTTGCTCAAATGATAGGGAGATTTCAAACTATCATCAATGGTCTAAAGTCTCTTGGCAAAGTTTACTCTAATGCTGAGAAGGTTGGAAAGATACTTAGGAGCCTACCTAAGCAGTGGAGACCTCTGGTAACTGCTATCTCTCAAGCCAAAGATCTTACCACCTTGACTATGGATGAACTCCTTGGAACACTTACTGTTCATGAGCAAGAACTTGGAGATGAAGTCTCAACAAAGAAGGGCAAGTCAATTGCTCTGAAGGCTGATCAAAAGTCTTCCAAAGCTTCTAAAGCTTTGAAGGCAGACGAGTCATCCAGTGATGCTGACCTGTCTGAATCTGAGGACTCTGAAAGTGATGAAGAACTATCTCTCCTAACCAGAAAGATAAAGCTTCTCTTATAGAAAAATAAGTTCAGAAAGGATAAGCCATTCAGAAGATTCAACAAGGACAAGAACTTCAAGGATTCCACTTCAACAGACAAGAACTCAATTGTCTGCTATGAGTGCAAGAAACCAGGTCACATCAAAGCAGAATGTCCTCAACTCAAGAAAGCCCCGTTTAAGAAGTTCTTCAAAAAGAAGAAGAAAGGAATGATGGCTACTTGGGAAGATCTAGAGTCAACATCTTCTGATGAAGAGACAGAGGAAGAAGCAAATCTCTGTCTAATGGCTAACACTGACTCTGATTCAGATAATGAGATGTCCTCAACAGCACAAAGAAAACACCACTGCTGGTACCTGGACAGTGGCTGCTCGCGACACATGACAGGAGAAAGGTCTATGCTCCTAGACCTCCAACTTAAGAAAGGAGGACATGTGGCATTTGGTGGAAATCAGAAAGGGAAGGTTATAGGAATTGGTACTATTGGTGGTAAACCTCCTCTTCCCTCTATATCAAATGTTCTTATGGTTAAAGGATTAAAACACAATTTGCTTAGCATAAGTCAATTATGTGACAGTGGATTTGATGTCTCCTTTACCAAAGATTTCTGTATAGTTAAAGATCTAAGTGGCAAAACCCTCTTTTCAGCTAAAAGGCAACAAAATCTATATAAGATTGAACTGACTGATCTCTCAGATTAAAGTGTAACTTGTCTGATGTCTAAAGAGGATGAAAGATGGTTGTGGCACAAGAAACTAGGACATGCTAGTATGAAATTAATTTCAAAACTTAAAAGGGATAACCTTGTGAGAGGATTACCTGATATTAGTTTTAAGAAAGATGTTTTGTGTGATGCATGTCAGAGAGGTAAGCAAATAAAATCAAGTTTCAAATCAAAAAACCAAGTATCAACCTCTAGACCTCTTCAGCTGTTACACATGGATCTGTTTGGACCAGTTAGTGTTGCTAGCTTAGCTGGAAGGAAATATGGATTTGTCATAGTTGATGACTATTCTAGATATACATGGGTACTCTTCTTAACCCACAAGGATGAGTCCTTTAAGGCTTTCTCAGTATTCTGTAAAAGAGTACAAAATGAGCAGGGTTTCTGCATTTCTACTCTTAGAAGTGACCATGGGGGAGAATTTGAAAATGAGCAGTTTAGACAGTTCTGTGAGGAGAATGGAATCTCTCACAATTTCTCTGCACCTAGAACTCCTCAACAAAATGGAGTGGTTGAGAGAAAGAACAGATCTCTGCAAGAGATGGCTAGATCTATGCTCAATGAGAATAATCTCCCTAAGTACTTCTGGGCAGAAGCAGTAAACACAGCTTGTTATGTACAAAACAGAATACTCATTAGGCCTTTTCTAAAGAAGACTCCCTATGAACTGTGGAAAGGAAAAACCCCTAACATTTCTTACTTTCATGCATTTGGATGTGAATGATTCATCTTAAATACCAAGGATCAACTTGGAAAATTTGACTCTAAAACAGACAAAGGTATCTTTTTGGGATACTCGGAAATGTCTAAAGCTTTTAGAATTTACAATTCTAGAACATCTGTTATTGAAGAATCTGTTCATGTCAAATTTAATGATAACTTAAAGACTGATAAGGAATTGTCAGATCTAGAAGATGATCTTGCAGGTCTTGATATAAACAAGTCAGAAGATCAACAACCTGACTTAACCAAATCAGAACCTGAAGCAGAACCAGACAGACAAGTGGAGAAGACAAGTCAAGATCCTCTTGAAAGAGACTGGAAATTTAAAACTCATCATCCTAAGGATCTCATTATTGGACATCCCTCAGAAGGAGTGAGAACCAGATCTACCTTAAGAGAATCAAGCAATGTGGCCTTCATGTCAGAAATAGAGCCAAAGCACATTGAAGAAGCTCTTGATGATGAAAGCTGGATTCTTGCTATGCAAGAAGAACTTAACCAGTTCACCAGAAATGATGTCTGGACACTTGTCTCCAAGCCCAAAAACAAGTCTGTCATTGGAACAAGATGGGTCTTCAGAAACAAGTTAGATGAAGATGGCAAAGTTGTCAGAAATAAGGCAAGGTTAGTAGCTCAAGGCTATAACCAACAAGAAGGTATTGACTATACTGAAACCTTTGCACCTGTAGCTAGAATAGAAGCTATTCGCATAGTGATGTCATATGCTGCACAACACCAAATCACTCTTTTTCAAATGGATGTGAAAAGTGCTTTTCTCAATGGAATAATTGAAGAAGAAGTTTATGTTAAACAACCCCCTGGTTTTGAAGATACTGATAAACCAGATCATGTTTTTAAACTTAAAAAGGCTTTATATGGTTTAAAGCAAGCACCTAGGGCATGGTATGATAGACTAAGCTCTTTTCTCATGCATAATGGTTTTACAAGAGGTCAAGTAGATACTACTCTGTTTAAGAAAAGCTATAAAGAAAATTTCATTGTAGTCCAAATATATGTTGATGATATTATTTTTGGAGCAACTAATGAAAAGCTGTGCAAGGATTTTTCAAAGCTGATGCAAGCAGAATTTGAGATGAGCATGATGGGAGAATTGAAGTTCTTCCTTGGTCTACAAATCAAATAGACAAGTGATGGAATCTACATCCATCAACAAAAGTATATCAAGGAAATGCTCAAGAAATACAAAATGGAAAGTGCTAAACTTATGAAAACTCCCATGGAAACCAATGCAAAACTAAGTAAAGATGATGAAGGTAAAAAGGTAGACCAAACTGTCTACAGAGGTATGATTGGATCTTTACTGTACCTAACCTCAAGCAGACCTGATATTCAATTTAGTGTCTGCATGTGTGCTAGATTTCAATTTGACCCAAGAGAATCTCATCTTAAAGCTGTTAAGAGAATATTTAGATATTTGCTTGGTACTACTAATCTTGGTTTGCTGTATTTAAGAACTAAAGAATACAGATTAGTGGGATTCTGTGATGCTGACTTTGCTGGAGACAGAATAGAAAGAAAAAGCACCAGTGGAGGATGCCACTTCATTGGAGCAAATTTGGTCTCTTGGTCAAGCAAAAGGCAGACAACTATTGCTTTATCTACTGCTGAAGCAGAATATATCTCAGCTGCTAGTTGTTGCTCTCAACTCTTATGGGTAAAACATCAACTTGAGGATTACTCTATTTTTGAGCATAATATATCTGTATGGTGTGATAATTCAAGTGCTATCTGCTTAACTAAAAATCCAATTCAGCATTCTAAGGCTAAGCATATAGAAATCAAACATCACTTCATTAGAGATTATGTTCAGAAAGGTATCTTTGATATTAAGTTTGTTAAAACTGAAAATCAATAGGTTGATATCTTCACTAAGCCTTTAGCAGAAGAAAGATTTTTATTTATTAGAGATAATTTAAACATGCATTGTATTGTTGAATGAAATGTCTGAGTTTTTGAACTGTCTGTGATCACCTGTCTGACTCTGCTGAGTCACTATGTTGAAACCCAACAGTTTTATTAAAATGGTTATTATTTATTTATTTATTTATTTAATACCATTTGTTAATCTGAAGCTAATCATGGACACGACAGTTTTTACCTCGAAACCATGTTTTCATTATGTCTAAGTGGGCGCTACAGTTCCCCACATAAATCGTGCCATTCTTAATTAAAAATGTTTTTTTTCTCTCTCCTGCTTTTACTGCTTTAAAAGGCAAATCTTCAGAAAGTTTCAAACTTTATCCTTCTCAAAAGCCCTAAGTCTTTTCGTCTTCGTCTTCCTCTCGTTCAAACCCTTCTCTCTTCCAAAACTTTCATTCTCTCTTCTCTGAAAAATGGCATCTTCAAAGCGTTTGTCTCCAAAAGAGATTGCTGAAAAATATGAAATGAGAATAGCTGACGTTGAGAAGATTCTACCAGGAAAGACTGTTGATCTTCAACAGATGAAGAAATGGGGAATGGATGTCACTGAAGAGTTGGAATACTCTAAGTGGACAGCCTTCTTTGATATCAAGGAGTTGGTCCATCCCAAACTTGTCAGAGACTTCTGGAGAAATGCTGTGGTCATCACCAATGTGGTTGATGGAACCAAGAGCTTCAAGGCTCAAATGTCAGCTGATGTGACTCTCCAGTTTCCTATCTGCTCTCTGGAATTGGCAACCAGATGCCCAAGAATTGGAACTGCATTCAGACCTGACTGGGAAGATCAGGTAGGAACTGAAAGTGTCAATATTGCCATATATGGAGTTCCCAACCCTGAGAACAAGAAGCCTGTCAGCATGGTGCCCAAGTGCAGGTTCTTGCACAAGCTGCTTCTGGAGTGTGTGATGCCCAGAAAAGGATCACGAGACAATGTGACCAAGTTGGACAGATCTGCTCTGTACCACTTGATTCACAAAATCAAGATAGTCATCAATGATCTCATCTACATGTATCTTGAGTCTCTGATCAGAAGGACAAATATGCCTACCTACCCTTATGGAATGCTGCTGACAAGGGTTTTTAGGAACAAGATATTTGTTCCAACTGATGTCCACTTTGTGGACATGGCTCTGCCCATAGACAAGAAGGTCTTGTCTATGATGGGGATTGAAGGAATCCCTCTGGAGGATGAAGAAGAAGATAAGAAGAAGAAGAAGAAGCCTGCTGTTGAGCAGAAGCTGAAGGAAAAAGCAGAAGAACCTGCTGATTCCACTGGTGAATCAGAGTTTCCAATCTCTGAGAGAATTTGGAAAGCTGCTGGAAAGGTTGCCAGACAGGATCAAAGGCCTGAGGAACCCACAGCTTCTGAAGGATCTGCTGAGACAGTTGAGCCTCTCAGATTCAAGCTGAAGAAGCCCTCTCCCAAGAGGAAGACCAGTGAGGCTGGAAAATCTGGTGTGGTTTCTGCACAACCCACCAAGAGGAGAAGACTGGTGAAGACCTTTACCAAGGTTCAGACAAGTGGAGTCTGAGCCTAGTAAAGAGGAAGCACCTGCTCAGGGGGAGCAGATATCTCCACCCTCAGAAAAGCCTAGGGAGATCAAACCTCTTGATCTGGGAATCATTCCCAAAAAAAGAAGGTCAGGCTACCCTATGCCTGTGGTGGTTGTTGCTGAAAGGGAAGCAGTCCCTGCAGAAGAGCCTGCTGCTGTTGCTGCTACTGCAACCTCTGCTGACCTATCTACTGGAACACAGACAGTTGGTCATCATGAAGATGCTTCTCTGTCACCTTCAAGGAAGAAAGCCAGACTCTTGGAAGATCAGCTCTTCACCTTTCCTTCTGCACCATCCTCTCCCATTCAACTAGGTATTCCAGATTATGTTGTTTCTTCCCCCTCTGCCCTTTTTGTCAACCCTTTATCTGTTGCCTCCCCTTTTCATTCACCTGTCTCCTCTCACCCCACTCAAACATCTTTTGATGTCGTGTCTGATGTATGTCAGTACACAGTTGTTCACAAGGACTCAACTCCCAGAGAACAATCTGGCATATCATCTAGACTGTTTGTGAGTGATTTGCAATCTCTGATGACTGCAAGTATATCTCACTTATCTGTCATCCCTTCTCCTCCACCTCACATTCTGAACCCATGTAGGGAGATTTTCTTTTATCCCCCTATTGTGTTGTTCATTAGAACATTGGAAGGATCTCACTATCCTGCCTCTGTTGTAATGTTACCCTCTAGGTCTAGATACTTTTTTATTTTAGTCACAGGGTCTAATTCATTCTTTTCTCACATAGACTCTCTCTTACCCCTACCTCCATCTGTCTTAGCCAATCAACCTCTTCCCCCTCCTATTCCAATAAGAGTCACTCGTCTGTCTCTTTGTGAAAGACTCTCCTGTGTCTTTCCCTCTCCTGATTTTGACCCAGTCAGAATCACCCCTCTGTTTAAAATAGCTTTTCTACCTTTATTCTTTTTCAGAACCATTCATTAGCTTTTCTTTCCCCGTGTCTCCTCACCTTTCTCTATACCTAAGGCACCCCCAGTTTTAGCCTTACCCTGGTATCCATCCCTGTTTGTTGCTTCAACCAGCTTGTCTACAGAAGTCTCCTCCTCTCAGATGGTGGATTCAGATAGCTTCAATCTTCCTAAGACTGAGCTAGAAGAAGTCAGAAGACAATTGGATGCAGAGAGGCACGCTAGGCTGCTGTTAGAACAGAAAGTTGATTCCTTGTATCTTCTTTTTAATCAGCCTAGATAAGTAGTTGTAGGAACTGCCTTGTAATTGAAATGCTTATGATGAATACAAACTACTTTATTATTTTCTCTTTATTGTCTCTTTTTCTCTTCACTGTTATATGATTACTCTTTTTGTTGCTGACAAAAGGGGGAGAAAAATGTAAGATGATTAATGTAAAATGTTTGGAGAAAATTATGTGATATATGCTAAGTGTTCTGGAGAATATAACATCTGGTAAAATTTTTAATTCTCTAAGATACTCATATACTCTGATATTTTGAACTTAAACCTGCTGCATATTACTCTGATGCTCTTTATTGAACTCAAATGCATCTGTCCGCACATATAGAAAATATCAACCTATCTACTGTTTGTTATTCTATACTCTGATATTTTCAAAGGTTCATTAAATCATCTGAATGTTTGTCATCATCAAAAAGGGGGAGATTGTTAAGTCTCTAAAATGTCTGTGTGCATTTCCCTAAGTTTTGATGAAAACTAAACACTGGTTAATGATTTAATTAACCTACTTTGTGGTTGCTAACCTATCTACTTAGTGTACAGATCAGAAGATTACAAAACTCACCTGTCTGTCTACCTAAGTACCAACCTGTCCGTTTAAGCCAAAAAGTCAACCTGTCTACTGACTAGGATTGTTGACTATATGCAAACTGGTTTACAACCTGTCTCTACTCTACTCTTCAACTTGTCTAAGGTTCTTGGTTAAAGAACTCGAAGTATAGGAAGCTTTTGCAAGCTGTCCCCTCATGAAGAACACTCTGAGAACTCTCTCTCACGCTTATCAAGAAACTCAAAAGTGCTCTCTCTCAAGCAACCTAGGAAGTCAGAAACAAACTTCCAGTTAAAGAATGTTTCCAACATGCTTTATTCCCTAGTACTTTCAGTTATTACACAGAAAGGGAAATGTACTCTGCAAAAGTACAAAATCACTCTGCATAACTCTGAGTTGGCGTCTACACGATGCATAAAGCTATTATCCCTCATGTTAGAGTACAACCAATGTCTCCATTGCATTAATGGCTGCCCAGAACGACTATATTGCATTTAATGAAGCTCTGCTTGAAGCCATCGTTGCAAGGAATGTCTCTAACGGATATTAAATGTTTGAAGGCTATAAATACAGAAGTCATTGAAGATGAACATTATCAGAGTTTACAAAGCATTAAAGAGCCATTACTCTGTTCATTTATTCACTCTGTATTCTTCAATCATTTGAAGTTATTACGCAGACTTTCCTAAGCTTTATATTTAAACCACTCTCTGAGTGTTAGTGAAAGATCTGTCTGTCTGTAAGTGTATTTATTACAAACCAAACTCTCAAACAAATCTGAGTGAGCCTGAAGAGGCTAGGTGTGCAAAGAATACTTGGAGTATGTAACCTGATCAGTTATAGTGGATAAATCTTGGTGCTGCCAAGGACTGGACGTAGCTCTTTGTGTTAAAGAGTGAACCAGGATAAATCTCTGTGTTAATCTCTCTTCCCTTAATCTCTTTAGTTGTTTTGATTATATATCATCTGCTTTCTAACTAAGGGGTTAAAACTGTATTTATCAAGTCTGTTTTTCATTCATACGTGTGTTGTTTTCTGAGAAAACTACCACAGACAGGTGACCTGTCTGTGTAACCTTTTTACACCTGTCTGTGCTTAGCTTCTGCATGAAAAAAGTTTTTAACTTTATTTTAATTTCTGATAAACACAATTCAACCCCCCTCCTCGTGTTTATAGTTGTCTATTTCACAACCCTCCATTTGGTTGTCATCAAGTGGTATCAAAGCTTAGGCTTTGGTTGAATTTGTGTTTGTGTTCTTCATCTATCTTCTTTTTCTTTCTTTCTTCCAAAACCCAAAATCAAAAAAATACTACCTTGTTTCTGTTTTTGAAGGGAAATTTTCGAAAATTGTGTTATTGCTAAAAAAGAAAAAGATTTTCAAGTGTGAAATTTATTTGTGATTTCCAGAAGAGATCACGGGCAGGCCGTGACAACCATCACGCCCGTGACACAAAAAAAGTGTGGATCCAGAGAGGATCACGGGCAGGCCGTGATAAACATCACGCCCGTGACCTATCATTAAAAAAAAAAAATTTGTGCAAAAAGGATTTGAGAAAAAGAGAAGTTAAAGTTCTATTTGAGCAAGTTGTGTTCTTGAAAATATTTCCCTTCTTTCTTTGTTTCCTTGTTTCAAGCTTTTCTTTTCTAGCCTTTCCTTTGTTGTTTCCTTGTTTTGATAAGTTTGTGAATTTTGTTACTTGAATCTTGAAATTTTTGTGTGGATTGTGTTTGACTCTTCTAAGGCCTCAAGGAGAATATTTGAGAGGAAAAAGGCAAGAGTGAAAATTACATCTTGTGTGGGAAAAGCCAATTGAGTGAAATACATTTGTGTGCACAAGTGAGGGAGTGTAGTGAGGAATTTAATTATTTCTTGTTATCTATTGATATTGTGTGTTCAAATGATGGTAGCCTATGAAGATAGTCAATCATTTTCTCCAAGGTCTTCAACTTTTCTTGCTAGAATGGCCACTCAAGTACAAAACCTTCAAAGGCAAATGGAGCAAATGAGTGCAAAGTATGATGGACAACTTTCCATCCTTCAAAACCGAGAAAATAGAGAAGGGGTCGAGATCAAAGTTCCTACCTTTCATGGGAAGAATGATCCCCAAGCCTATTTGAAATGGGAGATGAAGATAGAGCAAATGTTCCATTGTAACAATTACAATGAGGAAAAGAAAATGAAGGTAGCATCTCTTCAATTTAAGGATTCTGCACTTGTTTGGTGGGATCAATTGCAAAAAGAGAGAAGAAGATATGGGGGGAAGCCTATTGAGACTTGGGCCGAGATGAGAAAAATAATGAGAAGAAGATATGCTCCATATCATCACCATAGAGTTCTTACCAACGAATCAAAGAAGGAGGGCAACACTTCAACTTCTAAGGAGGCCGTGGCAAGTACTTATGTAAAGAAACCTATGGAAGTATCCTCTAATCTGGGAGAAAAAAAAATGCAAGAGGAAAAAGAAAAAGAGAGTGAAAATAAGAGTGAAAAGAATGAGAGTACAATTGAAGAGGAGAAAAAGAAAGATGAGAGTATGGAAAAGAGTGAGAGAATAGAAAAAGATGAGAGCAAAACAAAAGGTGAGGAGGAAAAAGTAAATGAATGTTTTGATGTTTTTCCTAACTCTTTGCCTACTTGTGTTAATTCTCTTTTGAAGGAAATCAAAGATGTTTCTCCAATGGAAGCTTGCAAGACAACCGATGTAATTGAAGAGTTAATCCCAAGGGAAGTACCCCATGGTTTGGGAACTTGCATGGTTTCCCAAAAGCATGGATATCATAACACAAAATTTGGTAATATGCTTGGTAAATTGCATGGGTCTTGTTATTCTTCTACATTTTATAGGAATAGAAACTTGCTTGATGAATTGCATGACTGTTATCATCTTCCTAAGATTGATTTGAGAATTATGAACCAAGACATGAATGAGTTCCTTGATAAATGTGTTGTTGTGTTTTCTAATGTTCCTTTGGTTTATCACAACAATTTTGAGGAATGTGTAGGATTTCTTAGAGAAAGTTTATTTGCTAACTTGCTCACATATTCTTTTGATCAAAATAAAGTTAGCATTTTGAGGTTTGTTATGAGCTCTAAAGGTTTGCATGTAGCAATAATTGATGGGATAACTATTATTCCTCTTCTTACTCTGCCCATTCTTGCAAATTCTTTTAAGTATTCGTATGATGATCAAAATGTGATTAAGAAGATTGCCTTGTCTCAAAAAGAACCATCTTTTGTTTGTGATACGGAAAGTATCCAAAAGGGTCATCTTTCTTGGGAGCCTTTAAAAAAAGAAAGTACCTTGTCTTTTAAGATCATGTTCAAACCAAGAAAGGTAAACTTGAAAGTATATTTTCACAAGAGGTATAACTTTCTGCTTAATCTTATAATTCACTACCTTGGTTATGAATGTGTTGGGATGTTGACTATACAAAATGGAAGTGTGTTACACCTACCTGCTACAGTGGATGGTTTCTATCAATTTCAATTTGATCCCGGTGGTTGGGTGAGTGTACATAAGAAGAATAAAAGGTTTCCTCTTAAAAGGAAATAAAAGGGCCACTCTAGAAGAGATGGGCTATTGCAAGTTGTAAAAAAAAAAAAAGTAAAAAACAAAAATGTGTCTATGATATTGACTTTCTTTCAATCTGGTATCTATGTTTTTTCTTTTGATGTAGGGATTGAAGTAATAAATTCGAGGACGAATTTTCTTAAGAAGGAGGGCCTGATGTAAGCCAAGGAGGGGCAACCCAACTTTGCAACAAGACTGATATGAGCCCAATAAAGACCATGGATCAAGAAGCTCTACCTCAAGCCCAAATGCAAGACAAGGAGATAATGAGCCCAAGTTAGTGACTTTGCTCATCCATGGTGAAGACAATGATGTGTGGGGCGTGTTCTTGAAGAAAAGTCCAAGTCTTTTTAATTGTTTTTGATTCCTTTTAATTCAATAAGTTTGAGAGTTATGTAAGTGGGTCCATTGCAAAATTGGTGCAGCCCTTCCTAATTCTACACATGTGAGTTTAGTGTAGGTTAAGATTCCATTTGATGTAAATTGTGAGAGTTACACTTTTTAATTTGAGAAGCAAAGTGTAACCACCCATAATTAAAGATGGTAGGCGTGTTTAATGATTCTTGGTGGATGCCTTGAGTTGTTAGTTTTTAGTGTCTTTAGTTAAGCTAATAATGTGGGAGTTTTAGTGGGGTGTAAATTGCCAATGATGGCTGAGTTAGAATAGATGATAAAGTGAGTCATTAGTGTCATAACTAGGCCATTCAAGTAGAGGTTATGCTTTGTCTTTGGATGCCAAAGGTTTGGCTGCCTACACTATTTGTACACGCCTATGGCACATTGGAATGTAACTTTGATGTTCATTTGGATTGAATCCATTGAGTGAGACTTGTGTTCTCTTGGGTTCTTGGATGAACCAAAACTAGTTCTTATCAAGAATCCAAGATTCTTGTGGCGAACATCATTGGCTTATCAAACAATCTTGTTTGTGGCGCCTATCATCATCTCTTTCTCCATCCATTTTATATCTTTTCTTCACTTTATTTTGGTTACTAAAGTGTTTACATTTTTATCTTGATTATGTGCGCCATATATGTGTTAAGAATTCAATCAAATAGATCATGTTAAGGCAACCCTCCATTTAGTTGTCATCAGGTGCAGAAGGAAAGGTGAAAAACTGATCTTCAAAGAGTCTTGTCTTCTTCCTTGAAGGGGACAAAGCAGCAGCTTTAGGATGATCAACTGTCTGAGTCCCATCAGACAGGTTAGCAGAAGTTGTAGCAGCAACAGCAGGTTCTTCTGCAGGGATTTCTTCCCTTCCAGCAATGGCCACCAAAGGCATTGGGTAGCCTGACCTTCTTTTTCTGGGAATGGTTCCCAAATCAAGAGGTTTGATCTCCTTTGGTTCCTCTAAGGGTGGAGATGTCTGCTCCCCCTGAGCAGATGCTTCCTCTTTACTAGGTTCAGACTCCACTTGTCTGACCTTGGTAAAGGTCTTCACCAGTCTTCTCTTCTTGGTGGGTTGTACAGAAGCAACACCAGATTTCCCAGCTTCACTTGTCTTCCTCTTGGGAGAGGGTTTCTTCAGCTTGAACCTGAGAGGTTCAACTGTCTCAGCAGATTCTTCATAAGTTGAGGGTTCCTCAGGCTTTTGGTCTTGTCTGGCCACCTTTCTAGCAGGTTTCCAGATTCTTTCAGAGATTGGAACCTCTGATTCACCAGTGGAATCCACTGGTTCCTCTTCTTTCTCCTTCTGCTTCTGCTCAGCAGCAGGCTTCTTCTTCTTCTTCTTCTTCTTCTTCTTCTTCTTCTTCTTCTTCTTCTTCTTCTTCTTCTTCTTCTTCTTGTCTTCCTCTTCATCCTCTAGAGGGATTCTGAGACACCCCAATGTCCCATTAAGAAAACCCTAATTGATTAAACCTTAATTCGTAATTAACGTTTACGCGATTAATACATTCGAAAATATATGTAAAGTAAAAATTGTAGTTATTTTAAAACAGTTTAAACATGCGCAAGCGACGTCATCCACACATATATACAATATATATAGCATATCTATCAAAGTACGCCAAGTCCCCTCCATGGGACCATTACAACTTACAACCATCTATACAGACTCAAAGTATAAACATATACAGACTAACCAAAGAGACACAGAAGAAGTCCTAGAGATACCCGGCCCGCCTCTCAAAATAAATCAAAATACAAAACAATCTCGCAGAGTCTCACTACCTACAGACGCATCCGACATATCCACATCATCAGTGATGTGGGCGTCTAGAACTACCCTTGCCTCCGCCTTAACGGCGTACTTATATCCGTGGTGGAATCTTCTGTAGATAGCGTTGTGGCCGGTAATCTTTCCAAGTCGTCGTTCCCATCTTGCCATTGTTGTTTATCTACCATACCGATAACATACATAGAAAGACAGAGGAAGAAGGGAGATAAGCAACAGAACATAGTCATAAAAATGGGGATGGGGACACATAGATCAACAGTCACATATACATCATACAACAAACAAACAATCATCCATCTAGTCACACCAACACAATCATCTTCAAGAGTCACACTCTCAGATCATTCCACTAAGGAGTCTCACTCCTATGCATGTCGGCCGATATATCTCATCTGGGTCTCAACCCCAAGACATTCCCTCATCAAGCCTCTCTGCTTAAGGAATGTCAGTTAGTTTGTCTAGGTAACTTTTCCGCTCGCCGTGACCCATAAGAGTGCATCTCTCTGTGAGCTCAGCTCCATCAGAGGTATCTGGGTCGCCTCGGATAGGCAACCTTAGACGTGGATACTCAGGGTAAAGTCGGGACAACTAGGCTATATCGGGGTACACGACGCACTAGGAGGTACCTAATGGTCACTGTGAGCCTCCCGAGTCCAGTTTGTACATCCCCAAGGTCTCTCCCTAGACCGACCCTTCCGTAATCCGTACTTGCACTCGAGTACAACTAACCTCGTATGACTCCCTATCATATGGCTCACCACCTTGGCAATATGCAATACAACAACCATCCTTAAGTTAACACCGGAACCTTCTCTCACAATCCAAATCTCAAAATCATAGTCTCAGAAGGGATGGAAATACATCCCCGGCCTTAAAGCCACAGTCTCAAGGCATTACCACGGTGTCAACTCTCAATATAACTAGATCACGCTATCAGTCATTTCCATTCATCCAATAATCATCAACAATATATTATAATAATAAAATATCATGCCATCACATCAATCATCACAACCAAGCATGTTATAGCAGTCATCACAGTAGCAGACATAGCAAACAACCCCAATCATTATCAGTTCTCTACCCTAGAGTTTCAGACCGAACATTGATAAATCTACAATAACTAAACCCAAGACATTATTAAAATATTATTTTATTGGGGTTTAGCCATTGTTGATTACTCAGTATCCTAGTAGGGTCTGGGGCACCCTACATACATGCATATATATATATAACTGTGACTCTATGCTTGCCTCCCCGACGATGTCGGTTACTTTCTCCCCACCTTGGATTATTCGGTACAATTTCTTAAGCTCTCTACACGCCTCCTCTAAGCTATATAGCTGCTGTCTTGCTTCCCAAGGGACCCTCAGTGCTCCCAAAATTTGCCCTAACACATGGACAGAGTCCCGGCAATGTCATAAACTCTAATCTTACTATAGATTCTCAAAAAGAGCTCAGATTCAAGCTAGAACCCAAGAAAGAAAATGATTGACAAATGGTAAGTTAAGGATTTGAGCATTACCTCAATTGTAACAAAGAAACACTAGCCTATATGTGTAGTACTCGTTGCCTTGATCACATATTTGAAGTCGGAATCGTGATCTGACGGACGGATTTCCCCCGAGCTTAAGTTTCTCTCTCTAGCCCTCTTTCTCTCTCTATTTTTTGAGCTCCCCTTGGTCTCTCTCGTTTTCTCTCGAAAATTTGAGAGTTTTCTCCAACTTTCTACCTTTTAAAAGCTAAAGGGGGTGAGTCAGCACTGATTACGCCCGGCCTAAGTTTTCTGTGCCCGGCTCAAGTTTTCTACGCCCGGCTCAAATGCGTCCATCACCGCCTTTGTGTTGCGCCCGGCCTAACAAACCTGCGCCCGGCCTATTTTCTGAGCCCGGCTCAAAAAACCTGAGCCCGGCCTAACCCGCGTTGACCAGTTTGACCAGAAACTCTGATTCGTACATTTCGTCACGTTCTAAGCTCGTTTGAAGCCCGATTGACCCCAAATTTGAAACACATACTAATTAACACCTAACGAACAAGATTAAGCTCTCACACCAACTTAATTACTGTCTGATTCCTTAATCAAGAAAATGGGTGTTACATTACTACCCTCCTTAAAATAAATTTCGTCCTCGAAATTTAAATTAAATTACCTCTTGTAAACTGATGCGGATATTGTTGTTGCATATCAGCTTGTCTCTCCCACGTTGCATCCCCAGTAACTGCGTCCCAGATGACCTTGAATAAAGGAATTTACTTCCCGCGAAGTTCTTTTATCCTTTGGTCCTCAATTCGTACAAGTAATGCCTCATATTCTAAGTTTTCTCTTAACTGTATTGATTCAGGTTCTATGATGTGCGATGGATCAGGATAATATTTTCGGAGTTGGGATACATGAAAAACATCATGAAGATTTGAAAGATTAGGTGGTAAGGCTATCTGATAGGCAACTGGACCAATTTGGTGAAGAATTTGAAATGGTCCGATAAAACGAGGAGTAAGCTTTCTGGATTTTATTGCCCTGCCAATTCCAGTCCTCGATGTGACTCTCATAAAAACATGATCGCCTTCCTGGAATTCCAAAGATCTTCTCCTTTTGTCACTGTAGCTCTTCTGCCTATCTATTGTTGCTTTCATTTTCTCCCGAATCTTCCGAACTTGTTCTGTTGTTTGCTGTACCACCTCGGGTCCAATCAATTGATTTTTGCCTGTTTCATACCAATAGAGAGGTGTTCTACATTTTCTTCCATACAACCCTTCATATGGTGCCATCCCAATACTTGAGTGGAAACTGTTGTTATATATAAACTCAATCAATGGAAGAAATTCGTCCCAACTACTTGTATGTTCCAACACACATGCTCTTAATAAATCTTCCAGTGACTGAATTGTCCTTTCCGACTGACCATCTGTCTGAGGATGATATGTGTAAGCTTTGCCAGAATCTTGATGTAAATCTCGGATCCCTGTCCGAAACTATACTTGCTGGCACTCCATGCAGTCTAATTACTTCCTTAACATATAACTGGGTTAATCTTTCCATTGAGAATTTTTTATTGATAGGCAAGAAATGAGCACATTTCGTTAATCTATCAATAATTACCCATATTGCATCATACTTCTTTTATGTCTTAGGCAAACCAGACACAAAATCCATTGCAATATTGTCACATTTCCATTTTGGGACATCCAAAGATTGCAATAATCCTGTCAGCTTCTGGTGTTCAATCTTTGCCTTTTGACACACCAAACAGGGTTGGACGTACTTTGCAACTTCCTTTTTCATTCCAGGCCACCAAAACATTTTCCTCAAATCTAGATACATCTTTGTAGCACCTGGATGAAAACTTAATTTGCTTTTGTGTGCTTCTTCTAGAATCAAATTCTTAATTTATCTATCATTTGGCACACAGATTCTATCTCCAAACTTTATGATACCATTAGTACCTCTCTTAAACTCCAATGGTTCACCTACTTCTATTTTCTGATTAACCTGTTGGAGATATTGATTTTCTGCTTGCTTTTTCCAGATTAAGTCTAAGAATTCACTGGTAATAGTAACCATTCCAGACTCATCTTATCCTGGAATAATTCCATTATCCCAAGAGTCGTGTCTCTGAATTGTTCGATCAATTCCAATTCTTTAACCATAATAGCGGATACTTGTAAAGATTTCCGACTTAAAGTATCTGCTACAACATTAGTTTTCCCAGGATGATATGGAAGATCAAATTCATAATCCTTTATGAATTTTATCCATCTCTGTTGTCTCATATTAAGCTTTTTCTAATCGAACAAATACTTTAAACTTTTATGTTCACTTTTAACTATTCCCTTCCATCCCTCTTATTCAATTTCAACTTCCTCAATCTTTTTCACTATTAACTCCTCTTTCAAGGGAATCTACCTTTGATTTCCATGTCCTCGTTTGTCGGCTACCATGTCCCTAGTACAATTCAATAACACACGGAGGTGGCAAAGCTCAGTATCCTATTACAAAGCACTAGTTCACATGGCATATAACAAACACATTCTTATCCTCTCCTGAGACCTAGCCTCGTACTCATTTATCCACTCAACTTTTCCTTTTCACATTCATTACGTTAAAGGTATCGCAATCTTTTCCTTTTCTCACTTCACTCACTATCTTAGGGCATTCCTTATTCACCACTACAGAAACTTTGGCAGGATCTACAGCTATTCCATCCTTATTTATAACATGCCCAAGAAATTGTACTTCGTCCAACCGCCCAAGAAATTTGACTTCGTCCAACCAAAATTCACACTTAGACAACTTTGCATAAAGTTGTCTGTCCTTAAGTATTTGAAGTACAATCCGAAGATGCTCTACATGTTCTTCTCTACTCGGAGAGTAGATCAGAATGTCGTCGATAAACACCACGACAAATTTGTCAAGATATGGTCTGAAGATGATTCATGTAATCCATGAATACAGCAGGTGCATTAGTTACTCCAAAAGGCATAACCAGATACTCATAATGACCATACCGACTCCTGAATGTAGTATTCGGTATATCCTCTTCTTTTACTCTGATCTGATGGTATCCTGATCTCAGATCTAGCTTAGAAAACACAGTTGCTCCCCGCAACTGATCCATCAGATCATCTATTCTTGACAACGGATACTTATTCTTGATTGTTACCTTATTCAGTTGCCAATAATCTGCACACAATCTTGAGCTACCATCTTTCTTTTTCACAAATAAAACTGGTGCTCCCCATGGTGAAACACTAGGTCGGATGAACTCCTTCTTTAACATGTCATCCAACTGTTTCTTCAACTCTTCTAACTCTCCTGGGGACATTCGATACGGTGTTATGAATATTGGTCCGGTCCCTGGTACAAGATCAATTGTGAACTCTATCTCTCTCTTAGGTGGCAGCCCTGGAACATCATCCGGAAGAACTTCTGGAAATTCACAAACAACAGGCAGTGCATCTGTGCATCCAGCTTAGGAGACTCCTTGGCTTCCAAGGAAAACAATGCCATGCAATCTCTAAGTCGTCCATCTTCCGAGTTACTGTAACTGGCAGGAAATAATCCAGATTGCTCCGAAAAACAAGGGGTTTAATTTGAACAGTCTAATATAACATGATTGGCCGAAAGCCAGTCCATGCCTAGGATAATCTCAATCTGCTGCATAGGTAAACAAACGAGGTCTACAATAAATTGCCTATTTTCTAAAATAATAGGACAATTTCTGCAAACAAATATAGTGGTTAAAGTTTCACCCGTAGGAGTAGAAACAGTAAGGTCATAGGGTAATGAAGAAATAGGTAAATGAAAATAATCCATGCACTTCATCAAGAATGACTAGCACCCGAATCAAACAAAACAGATAAGAGCTTTCCAAACATTAAGCACTTACCATGTGTCAAATCAGGACACCGAGAAAATTCAGATTCTCTCACGGTGAAGACTTTTCCAACAGCCTGAGGTCTTCCACCTTGCTGACCTTTGGTTTGAGTCTGTCTTCCTGTTCCTTGATTCTTCCCAACGTTGTGTATTCTGAATTCTCCCGACATTGCTTTGAGGGAAATCCAAGACATGTGGCCCACATTACCACACTTGTAGCATGTAACATTCAACAACAGAGGTCAGTCTCCCTTGAAATGAGGTCCTCCACACTTAAAACATATCAAATATTTTTGCTGTGCTTGACCAGAACTCTCCCCTCTAACATTTACTGACTTCTAAACGGGGCGACTGTACGGCTTTGCCCTTGTCTGAAATCTGCCTCCTCTTCCTCTCTGAATGTTACTCCTCATCGGTCCACCGCTTCGTTGTTGGAGTTGAACTTTCTGTGTGCAATCTCGAGATATGTGGCCCATCTTGCCACATTGGAAACACCAACGGTCGTCCTTTGCTGAGCAATCCTTAACTTGATGCGGCCCTCGGCATCGGGAGCATCCTTAAGGTCGTTGTTGCTGCCTCTCATCTTTCTCTTCTTGCTTTCTGATGCACTGGGTATTCTCCTGAGTTTGTTGCAGTATAACAATGACCAACTCTCTCATCACCCTCATCATCTCATTGGTATCACCGCCATTGTTAGTTCCCGACGAACTTCCTAGATTCTTGGTATTTGGGTTATCGGTGACTCCGCCAATTCTTGGCCCTCCACGACGTCCATTTCCACACACCATTTTAACTTCCAAAAGAAAGTATTAGTGCTCACTTGTAAGACATATAATTCAATACATAAGCAGTTACATCCAATATATGTCTTACAAATGCGGTAGGGAATCATTCTCATACTTTAAGAATAATTCGCGTATCGGACACTCTACCCAATCTAAGCATAGCTGACATCCAATGAGGATCCAACTAATAGTGTCGGTACTCATCCTACCCCACAGTCCTCACTCCTAATCAGACCTAATCCCACAGTCCGATTTAGAATCGAACTGCTCTGATACCATTAAATGAGACACCCCAATGTCCCATTAAGAAAACCCTAATTAATTAAACCTTAATCCATAATTAACGTTAACGCGATTAATACATTCGAAAATATATGTAAAGTAAAAATTGTAGTTATTTTAAAACAGTTTAAAGATGCGCAAGCGACGTCATCCACACATATATACAATATATATAGCATATCTATCAAAGTACGCCAAGTCCCCTCCATGGGACCATTACAACTTACAACCATCTATACAGACTCCAAGTATAAACATATACAGACTAACCAAAGAGACACAGAAGAAGTCCTAGAGATACCTGGCCCGCCTCTCAAAATACATCAAAATACAAAACAATCTCGCAGAGTCTCACTGCCTACAGACGCATCCGACATATCCACATCATCAGTGATGTGGGCTTCTAGAACTACCCTTGCCTCCGCCTTAACGGCGCACTTATACCCGTGGTGGAATCTTCTGTAGATAGCGTTGTGGCCTGTAATCTTTCCAAGTCGTCATTCCCATCTTGCCATTGTTGTTTATCTACCATACCGATAACATACATAGAAAGATAGAGGAAGAAGGGAGATAAGCAACAGAACATAGTCATAAAAATGGGGATGGGGACACATAGATCAACAGTCACATATACATCATACAACAAACAAACAATCATCCATCTAGTCACACCAACACAATCATCTTCAAGAGTCACACTCTCAGATCATTCCTCTAAGGAGTCTCACTCCTATGCATGTCGGCCGATATATCTCATCCGGGTCTCAACCCCAAGACATTCCCTTATCAAGCCTCTCTACTTAAGGAATGTCAGTTAGTTTGTCTAGGTAACTTTTCTGCTTACCGTGACCCATAAGAGTGCATCTCTCTGTGAGCTCAGCTCCATCAGAAGTATCTGGGTTGCCTCGGATAGTCAACCTTAGACGTGGATACTCAGGGTAAAGTCGGGACAACTAGGCTATATCGGGGCACACTACGCACTAGGAGCTACCTAAGGGTCAGTGTGAGCCTCCCGAGTCCAGTTCGTACATCCCCAAGGTCTCTCCCTAGAACGACCCTTCCTTAATCTGTACTCGCACTCGAGTACAACTAACCTCGTATGACTCCCTATCATACGGCTCGCCACCTTGGCAATATGCAATGGAACAACCATCATTAAGTTAACACCGAACCTTCTCTCACAATCCAAATCTCAAAATCATAGTCTCAATGGATGGAAATACATCCCCGACCTTAAAGCCACAGTCTCAAGGCATTACCACGGTGTCAACTCTCAATATAACTAGATCACGCTATCAGTCATTTCCATTCATCCAATAAATATCAACAATAAATTATAATAATAAAATATCATGCCATCACATCAATCATCACAACCAAGCATGTTATAGCAGTCATCACAGTAGTAGACATAGCAAATAACCCCAATCATTATCAGTTCTCTAACCTAGAGTTTCAAACCTAACATTGATAAATCTACAATAACTAAACCCAAGACATTATTAAAATATTATTTTATTGGGGTTTAGCCATTGTTGATTACTCAATATCCTAGTAGGGTCTGGGGCACCCTACATACATGCATATATATATATATATAACTGTGACTCTATGCTTGCCTCCCCGATCGGTTACTTTCTCCCCACCTTGGATTATCCGGTACAATTTCTTAAGCTCTCTACACGCCTCCTCTAAGCTATACAGCTGCTGTCTTGCTTCCTAGGGTACCCTCAGTGCTCCCAAAATTTTCCCTAACACATGGACAGAGTCCCGGCAATGTCATAAACTCTAATCTTACTATAGATTTTCAAAAAGAGCTCAAATTCAAGCTAGAACCCAAGAAAGAAAATGATTGACAAATGCTAAGTTAAGGATTTGAGCATTACCTCAATTGTAACAAAGAAACACTAGCCTATATGTGTAGTACTCGTTGCCCTGATCACAGATTTGAAGTCGGAATCGTGATCTGACGGACGGATTTCCCCCGGGCTTAACTTTCTCTCTCTAACCCTCTTTCTCTCTCTATTTTTCGAGCTCCCCTTGGTCTCTCTCGTTTTCTCTCGAAAATTTTAGAGTTTTCTCCAACTTTCTACCTTTTAAAAGCTAAATGGGGTAAGTCAGCACTGATTACGCCCGACCTAAGTTTTCTGCGCCCGGCTCAGCCGATTACGCCGGTCTCAAGTTTTCTACGCCCGGCTCAAATGCGTCCATCACAGCCTTTGTGTTGCGCCCGGCCTAACAAACCTACGCCTGGCCTAATTTCTAAGCCCGGCTCAACAAACCTGAGCCCGGCCTAACCCGCGTTGACCAGTTTGACCAGAAACTCTGATTCGCACATTTCGTCGCGTTCTAAGCTCGTTTGAAGTCCGATTGACCCCAAATTTGAAACACATACTAATTAACACCTAACGAACAAGATTAAGCTCTCACACCAACTTAATTACTGTCTGATTCCTTAATCAAGAAAACGGGTGTTACAGATTCCTTCAATCCCCATCATAGACAGGACCTTCTTGTCTATGGGCAGAGCCATGTCCACAAAATGAATATTAGTTGGAACAAACAGCTTGTTCCTAAACACTCCTGTCAACAGCATTCCATAAGGATAGGTCTACTTGTTGGTTCTCCTGATCAGAGACTCAAGATACATATAAATGAGGTCATTGATGTCTATCTTGATTTTGTGAATCAAGTGGTACAGAGCAAATCTGTCCATCTTGGTCACATTGTCTCGTGATCCTTTTCTTGGCATCACACATTCCAGCAGCAACTTGTGCAAGAACCTACACTTTGGCACCATGCTGACAGGCTTCTTGTTCTCAGGGTTGGGAACTCCATAAACAGCAATATTCACATTTTCAGCTCCTACCTGATCTTCCCAGTCTGGTTTGAAGGCAGTTCCAATCCTTGGACATCTTGTTGCTAACTCCAAAGATCCAATAGGGAAAAGGAGGGTTACGTCAGATGACATTTGAGCCTTGAAGCACTTGGTTCCATCAATCACACTGGTGATGACCACAGCATTCCTCCAGAAGTCTCTGACAAGCTTGGGATGAACAAGCTCCTTGATGTCAAAGACGGCGGTCCACTTAGAATATTCCAACTCTTCAGTGACATCCATACCCCATTTCTTCATCTGTTGAAGATCAACAGTCTTTCCAGGAAGAATTTTCTCAACATCAGCCACTCTCATCTCGTATTGCTCAGCAATTTCTTTTGAGGATAGATGCTTTGAAGATGCCATTTTTCAGAGAAGAAGTTACGAGGGTTTTGGAAGAGAGAAGGGTTTGAAAGAGAAGAAGACAAAGATAGAAAGACTTTAGGGATTTTGAAAACGATAAAGTTTGAATTTTTCTGAAAAATTGCCTTTTAAAGTAATAAAGGCAGGAGAGAGAAATAAGACATTTTTAATTTAAAATGGCACGATTTTGATGGGGAACTGTAACGCCCACTTAAGACATAAATAAAACATGGTTTCGAGATAAAAACTGTCGTATCCATGATTAGCTTCAGATTAACAAATGGTATTAAATAAATAATGGCCATTTTACTAAAACTGTTGAGTTTCAGCACAGTGACTCAGCAGAGTCAGACAGGTAATCAAGGGCAAGTGATATAAAGTTATAAGACAGGTAGCATAGATGGTTCAAAAACTCAGACATTTCATTCAACAATGCAATGCATGTTTAAATTATCTCTAATAAATAAAAATCTTTCTTCTGCTAAAGGTTTAGTGAAAATATCAGCCCATTGATTTTCAGTTTTAACAAACTTAATATCAAAGATACCTTTCTGAACATAATCTCTTATGAAGTGATGTTTGATTTCTATATGCTTAGCCTTAGAATGCTGAATTGGATATTTAGTTAAGCAAATAGCACTGGAATTATCACACCATACAGATATATTATGCTCAAAAATAGAGTAATCCTCAAGTTGATGTTTTACCCATAAAAGTTGAGAGCAACAACTAGCAGCTGAGATATATTCTGCTTCAGCAGTAGATAGAGCAGTAGTTGTCTGCCTTTTGCTTGACCAAGAGACTAAATTTGCTCTAATGAAGTGGCATCCTCCACTGGTGCTTTTCCTTTCAATTCTGTCTCCAGCAAAGTCAGCATCACAGAATCCCACTAATCTGTATTCTTTAGTTCTTAAATATAGTAAACCAAGATTAGTAGTCCCAAGCAAATATCTAAATATTCTTTTAACAGCTTTAAGATGAGATTCTCTTGGGTCAGATTGAAATCTAGCACATATACAGACACTAAATTGAATATCAGGTCTGCTTGAAGTTGAGTACAGTAGAGATCCAATCATACCTCTGTAGACAGTTTGATCTACCTTTTTACCTTCATCATCTTTACTTAGTTTTGTATTGGTTTCCATGGGAGTTTTTATCAGTTTAGCACTTTCCATTTTGTACTTCTTAAGCATTTCCTTGATATACTTCTGTTGAGGCTAAATTATACTTTTGGTCCCCAAATTGTTTTTCAATGTTCAATTTGGTCCCCAAGTTATTAAAATGTTCAATTTGGTCCTCAAGTTCCTAAAAAATGTTCAATGTCGTCCTTTCCGTCAGTTGACTGACGGACATGGACGTTGACTCTGTTTGGTCCGCCGGAGTTGGGTGCTGCGCACGGTGGGCCACCGGAACCCGGTGCTGTGCGCGGTGGTCGGAGATATTTTTTTTTTTTCCAAACTTTCAAATCTGAAAAAACTCATTCTCTTCTCTTCCATCATCATCATGAATCCCCAATCCAAATCTCAATCCCTAAACTCCACCCACTTATTCCTCACCACCACCCACCAATCCCTCCCACTCCCTCTACCCAACATTCCCTACACCCCCAAATCGGTACAAATGAGAACTGGGTACTAACCCTCAAGACTTTAAGGCCGTTTTGTTTAATTTCATTCTACCAGCTTTATAACAAATCCTAGTTTTCAATGAACCTTGCAACCTAGCAAAGGGAACAAAGAATGTTGCAAGTGCTATCTCTGCTGGAATCGTGACCCTTGGAATGTTCACTGCACTTGCCTTCTTCATGTACAAGCACAGAGCCAAACAGCACTATTGCTCGCAGCCGTGACTGGTGGCGATGGAAGCTGTCTTGGCTGGGCTGTTGGCCACGATCTGGTGGTGGTAGGCAAATGGGTTTCCGATGAAACTCCAAGGGAAGAAGAAGATGGAGATTGGAGTGTGGATTTTGACAACAGAAACAAAATGGGTTTTTGATTAGGGTTCATCAAAACCCTGGGCAGAGGAAGATGTTAGGATTGGGGCATTTAGTTTATGAGATTTGAAAAATTGAAAAAAAAAAAAAAATTCTCCGACCACCGCGCACAGCACCGAGTTCCGGCGGCCCACCGCTCGCAGCACCCGACTCCGGTGGACCAGACAAGGTCAACGTCGATGTCCGGCAGTGAACTGACGGAAAGGACGAAATTGAACATTTTTTAGGAACTTGAGGACCAAATTGAACATTTTAATAACTTGGGGACCAAATTGAACATTGAAAAACAATTTGAGGACCAAAAGTATAATTTAGCCCTTCTGTTGATGGATGTAGATTCCATCACTTGTCTGTTTGATTTGTAAACCAAGGAAGAACTTCAACTCTCCCATCATGCTCATCTCAAATTCTGCTTGCATTAGGTTTGAAAAATCCTTGCACAACTTTTCGTTAGTTGCTCCAAAAATAAGATCATCAACATATATTTGGACTATAATGAAGTTCTCTTTAGAACCTTTCTTAAACAAAGTAGTATCTACTTGTCCTCTAGTAAAACCATTATGCATGAGAAAAGAACTTAATCTATCATACCATGCCCTAGGTGCTTGTTTTAAACCATATAATGCCTTTTTAAGTTTAAAAATATGATCTGGTTTATCAGTATCCTCAAAACCAGGGGGTTGTTTAACATAAACTTCTTCTTCAATTATTCCATTGAGAAAAGCACTTTTCACATCCATTTGAAAAAGAGTGATTTGGTGTTGTGCAGCATATGACATTAAAATGCGAATAGCTTCTATTCTAGCTACAGATGCAAAGGTTTCAGTATAGTCAATACTGAAATAGACAACTATAAACACGAGAAGGGGGTTGAATTGTGTTTATCAGAAATTAAAAATAAAGTTAAAAACTTTTTGCATGCAGAAGCTAAGCACAGACGGGTGTAAAAAGGTTACACAGACAGGTCACCTGTCTGTTGTAGTTTTCTCAGAAAACAACACACGTAGAGATGAAAAACAGTCTTGACAAAAACAGTTTTAACCCCTTAGTTAGAAAGCAGATGATATATAATCAAAACAACTAAAGAGATTAAGGGAAGAGAGATTAACACAGAGATTTATCCTGGTTCACTCTTTAACACAAAGAGCTACGTCCAGTCCTTGGCAGCACCAAGATTTATCCACTATAACTGATCAGGTTACAGACTCCAAGTATTGTTTGCACACCTAGCCTCTTCAGGCTCCAACACAAGTATTCTTTGCACACCTAGCCTCTTCAGGCTCACTCAGATTTGTTTGAGAGTTTGGTTTGTAATAAATACACTTACAGACAGACAGATCTTTCACTAACACTCAGAGAGTGGTTTAAATGTAAAGCTTAGGAAAGTCTGCGTAATAACTTCAAATGATTGAAGAATACAGAATAAATGAACAGAGTAATGGCTCTTTAATGCTTTGTAAACTCTGATATGTTCATCTTCAATGACTTCTGTATTTATAGCCTTCAAACATTTAATATCCGTTAGAGACATTCCTTGCAACGATGGCTTGAAGCAGAGCTTCATTAAATGCAATATAGTCGTTCTGGGCAGCCATTAATGCAATGGAGACGTTGGTTGTACTCTAACATGAAGGATAATAGCTTTATGCATCGTGTAGACGCCAACTCAGAGTTGTGCAGAGTGCTTTTGTACTTTTGCAGAGTACATTTCCCTTTCTGTGTAAAGACTGAAAGTACTAGGGAATAAAGCATGTTGGAAACATTCTTTAACTGGAAGTTTATCTCTGACTTCCTAGGTTGCTTGAGAGAGAGCATTTCTGAGTTTCTTGATAAACGTGAGAGAGAGTTCTCAGAGTATTCTTCATGAGGGGACAGCTTGCAAAAGCTTCCTGTACTTCGAGTTCTTTAACAAAGAACCATAGACAAGTTGAAGTGTTAGAGCAGAGACAGGTTGTAAACCAGTTTGCATATAGTCAACAATCCTAGTCAGCAGACAGGTTGACTTTTTGGCTTAAACGGACAGGTTGATACTTAGGTAGACAGACAGGTGAGTTTTGTAATCTTCTGATCTGTACACTAAGTAGACAGGTTAGCAACCACAAAGTAGGTTAATTAAATCATTAACCAATGTTTCGTTTTCATCAAAACTTAGGGAAATGCACACAGACATTTTAGAGACTTAACAATCTCCCCCTTTTTGATGATGACAAACATTCAGATGATTTAATGAACCTTTGAAAATATCAGAGTACAGAATAACAGACAGTAGACAAGTTGATATTTTCTATATGTGCAGACAGATGCATTTGTGTTCAATAGAGAGCATCAGAGTAATATGCAGCAGGTTTAATTTCAAAATATCAAAGGAAATGTTTATATTCTCCAGAACACTTAGCATATATCACATATTTTTCTCCAAACATTTTACATTAATCATCTTACATTACATTTTTCTCCCCCTTTTGTCAGCAACAAAAAGAGTAAACATATAACAGTGGAGAGAAAAAGAGACAGTAAAGAGAAAATGATAAAGTAAAATTGATTTGTATTCATCATAAGCATTTCAATTACAAGGCAGTTCCTACAGCTACTCATCTAGGCTGATTAAAAAGAAGATACAGGGAATCAACTTTCTGTTCTAACAGCAGCCTAGCATGCCTTTCTGCATCCAATTGTCTTCTGACTTCTTCTAGCTCAGTCTTAAGAAGATTGAAGCTATCTGAATCCACCATCTGAGAGGAGGAGACTTCTGTAGACAAGCTGGTTGAAGCAGCAGACAGGGATGGATACCAGGGTAAGGCTAAAACTGGGGGTGCCTTAGGTACAGAGAAAGGTGAGGAGACACGGGGAAAGAAAAGTTGATGAATGGTTCTGAAATAAAATAAAGGAAGAAATGCTATTTTAAACAAAGGGGTGATTCTGACTGGGTCAAAATCAGGAGAGGGAAAGATACAGGAGAGTCTTTCACAAAGAGACAGACGAGTGACTCTTATTGGAATAGGAGGGGGAAGAGGTTGATTGGCTAAGACAGATGGAGGTAGGGGTAAGAGAGAGTCTATGTGGGAAAAGAATGAATTAGATCCTGTGACTAAAAGAAAAAAGTATCTAGACCTAGAGGGTAACATTACAACAGAGGCAGGATAGTGAGATCCTTCCAATGTTCTAATGAACAACACAATAGGGGGATAAAAGAAAATCTCCCTACATGGGTTCAGAATGTGAGGTGGAGGAGAAGGGATGACAGATAAGTGAGATATACTTGCAGTCATCAGAGATTGCAAATCACTCATAAACAGTCTAGATGATATGCCAGATTGTTCTCTGGGAGTTGAGTCCCTGTGAACAACTGTGTTCTGACATACATCAGACACGACATCAAAAGATGTTTGAGTGGGGTGAGAGGAGACAGGTGAATGAAAAGGGGAGGCAACAGATAAAGGGTTGACACAGAGAGCAGAGGGGGAAGAAACAACAGAATCTGGAATACCTATATGAAGGGGAGAGGATGGTGCAGAAGGGAAGGTGAAGAGCTGATCTTCAAAGTGCCTTGCTTTCTTCCTTGAAGGGGACAGAGAAGCTTCTTCATGATGACCAACTGTCTATGTTCCAGCAGACAGGTCAGCAGAGGGTGCAGTAGCAGTAGCAGCAACAAGCTCTTCTGCAGGGACTGCTTCCCTTTCAGCAACAGCCACTACAGGCATAGGGTAGCCTGACCTTCTTTTTCTGGGAATGAATCCCAAATCAAGAGATTTGATTTCCCTAGGCTCCTCTGAGGGTGGAGATATCTGCTCCCCCTGAGCAGGTGCTTCCTCTTTACTAGGCACAGACTCCACTTGTCTGACCTTGGTAAAGGTCTTCACCAGTCTTCTTCTCTTGGTGGGTTGTGCAGAAACCACACCAGATTTTCCAGCCTCACTGGTCTTCCTCTTGGGAGAGGGCTTCTTCAGCTTGAATCTGAGAGGCTCAACTGTCTCAGCAGATCCTTCAGAAGCTGTGGGTTCCTCAGGCCTCTGATCCTGTCTGGCAACCTTTCCAGCAGCTTTCCAAATTCTTTCAGAGATTGGAAACTCTGATTCACCAGTGGAATCAGCAGGTTCTTCTGCTTTTTCCTTCAGCTTCTGCTCAACAGCATGCTTCTTCTTCTTCTTCTTCTTCTTCTTCTCTTCTTCATCCTCCAGAGGGATTCCCTCAATCCCCATCATAGACAAGACCTTCTTGTCTATGGGCAGAGCCATGTCCACAAAGTGGACATCAGTTGGAACAAATATCTTGTTCCTAAAAACCCTTGTCAGCAGCATTCCATAAGGGTAGGTAGGCATATTTGTCCTTCTGATCAGAGACTCAAGATACATGTAGATGAGATCATTGATGTCTATCTTGATTTTGTGAATCAAGTGGTACAGAGCAAATCTTTCCAACTTGGTCACATTGTCTCTTGACCCTTTTCTGGGCATCACACACTCCAGAAGCAGCTTGTGCAAGAACCTGCACTTGGGCACCATGCTGACAGGCTTCTTGTTCTCAGGGTTGGGAACTCCATATATAGCAATATTGACACTTTCAGTTCCCACCTGATCTTCCCAGTCAGGTCTGAAAGCAGTTCCAATCCTTGGACATCTGGTTGCCAATTCCAGAGAGCTGATAGGGAACTGGAGAGTCACATCAGCTGACATTTGAGCCTTGAAGCTCTTGGTTCCATCAACCACATTGGTGATGACCACAGCATTTCTCCAGAAGTCTCTGACAAGCTTAGGATGGACCAGCTCCTTGATATCAAAGAAGGCTGTCCACTTAGAGTATTCCAACTCCTCAGTGACATCCATTCCCCATTTCTTCATCTGTTGAAGATCAACAGTCTTTCCAGGTAGAATCTTCTCTACATCAGCTATTCTCATTTCGTATTGCTCAGCAATCTCTTTTGGAGACAGGCGCTTTGAAGATGCCATTTTTCAGAAAAGAGAAAATGAAAGTTTTGGAAGGGAGAAGGGTTTGAACGAGAGGAAGACGAAGACAAAAAGACTTAGGGCTTTTTGAGAAGGATAAAGTTTGAAACTTTCTGAAGATTTGCCTTTTAAAGCAGTAAAAGCAGGAGAGAGAAAAAAATTAATTAAGAATGGCACGATTTATGTGGGGAACTGTAGCGCCCACTTAGACATAAAGAAAACATGGTTTCGAGGTAAAAACTGTCGTGTCCATGATTAGCTTCAGATTAACAAATGGTATTAAATAGATAAATAAATAATAACCATTTCAATAAAACTGTTGGGTTTCAGCATAGTGACTCAGCAAAGTCAGACAGGTGATCACAGACAGTTTAAAAACTCAGACATGTCATTCAACAATACAATGCATGTTTAAATTATCTCTAATAAATAAAAATCTTTCTTCTGCTAAAGGCTTAGTGAAGATATCAGCCCATTGATTTTCAATTTTAACAAACTTAATATCAAAGATACCTTTCTGAACATAGTCTCTAATGAAGTGATGTTTGATTTCTATTTGCTTAGCCTTAGAATGCTGAATTGGATTTTTAGTTAAGCAGATAGCACTAGAATTATCACACCATACAGATATATTATGCTCAAAAATAGAGTAATCCTCAAGTTGATGTTTTACCCATAAGAGTTGAGAGCAACAACTAGCAGCTGAGATATATTCTGCTTCAGCAGTAGATAGAGCAATAGTTGTCTGCCTTTTGCTTGACCAAGAGACCAAATTTGCTCCAATGAAGTGGCATCCTCCACTGGTGCTTTTTCTTTCTATTCTGTCTCCAGCAAAGTTAGCATCACAGAATCCCACTAATCTGTATTCTTTAATTCTTAAATACAGCAAACCAAGATTAGTAGTACCAAGCAAATACCTAAATATTCTCTTAACAGCTTTAAGATGAGATTCTCTTGGGTCAGATTGAAATCTAGCACACATGCAGACACTAAATTGAATATCAGGTCTGCTTGAGGTTAAGTACAGTAAAGATCCAATCATACCTCTGTAAATAGTTTGGTCTACCTTTTTACCTTCATCATCTTTACTGAGTTTTGCATTGGTTTCCATGGGAGTTTTCATAAGTTTAGCACTTTCCATTTTGTATTTCTTGAGCATTTCCTTGATATACTTTTGTTGATGGATGTAGATTCCATCACTTGTCTGTTTGATTTGTAGACCAAGGAAGAACTTCAATTCTCCCATCATGCTCATCTCAAATTCTGCTTGCATCAGCTTTGAAAAATCCTTGCACAGCTTTTCATTAGTTGCTCCAAAAATAATATCATCAACATATATTTGGACTACAATGAAATTTTCTTTATGGCTTTTCTTAAACAGAGTAGTATCTACTTGACCTCTTGTAAAACCATTATGCATGAGAAAAGAGCTTAGTCTACAATACCATGCCCTAGGTGCTTGTTTTAAACCATATAATGCCTTTTTAAGTTTAAAAACATGATCTGGTTTATCAGTATCTTCAAAACCAGGGGGTTGTTTAACATAAACTTCTTCTTCAATTATTCCATTGAGAAAAGCACTTTTCACATCCATTTGAAAAAGAGTGATTTGGTGTTGTGCAGCATATGACATTAGTATGCGAATAGCTTCTATTCTAGCTACAAGTGCAAATGTTTCAGTATAGTCAATACCTTCTTGTTGGTTATAGCCTTGAGCTACTAACCTTGCCTTGTTTCTGACAACTTTGCCATCTTCATCTAACTTGTTTCTGAAGACCCATCTTGTTCCAATGACAGACTTGTTTTTGGGCTTGGAGACAAGCGTCCAGACATCATTTCTGGTGAACTGGTTGAGTTCTTCTTGCATAGCAAGAATCCAGCTTTCATCATCAAGAGCTTCTTCAATGTGCTTTGGCTCTATTTCTGACAAAAAGGCCACATTGCTTGATTCTCTTAAGGTAGATCTGGTTCTCACTCCTTCTGAGGGATGTCCAATGATGAGATCCTTAGGATGATGAGTTTTGAATTTCCAGTCTCTTTCAAGAGGATCTTGACTTGTCTGTTGACTTGTCTGCTCCACTTGTCTGTCTGGTTCTGCTTCAGGTTCTGATTTGGTTAAGTCAGGTTGTTGATCTTCTGACTTGTTTATATCAAGACCTGCAAGATCATCTTCTAGATCTGACAGTTCCTTATCAGTCTTTAAGTTATCATTAAATTTGACATGAACAGATTCTTCAATAACAGATGTTCTAGAATTGTAAATTCTAAAAACTTTAGACATTTCAGAGTATCCCAAAAAGATACCTTTCTCTATCTTAGAGTCAAATTTTCCAAGTTGATCCTTGGTATTTAAGATGAAGCATTCACAACCAAATGCATGAAAGTAAGAAATGTTGGGGCTTTTTCCTTTCCACAGTTCATAGGGAGTCTTCTTTAGAAAAGGCCTAATGAGTATTCTGTTTTGTACATAACAGGCTGTGTTTACTGCTTCTGCCCAGAAGTACTTAGGGAGATTATTCTCATTGAGCATAGATCTAGCCATCTCTTGCAGAGATCTGTTCTTTCTCTCAACCACTCCATTTTGTTGAGGAGTTCTAGGTGCAGAGAAATTGTGAGAGATCCCATTCTCCTCACAGAACTGACTAAACTGCTCATTTTCAAATTCTCCCCCATGGTCACTTCTAAGAGTAGAAATGCAGAAACCCTGCTCATTTTGTACTCTTTTACAGAATACTGAGAAAGCCTTAAAAGACTCATCCTTGTGGGTTAAGAAGAGTACCCATGTATATCTAGAATAGTCATCAACTATGACGAATCCATATTTCCTTCCAGCTAAGCTAGCAACACTAACTGGTCCAAACAGATCCATGTGTAACAACTGAAGAGGTCTAGAGGTTGATACTTGGTTTTTAGATTTGAAACTTGATTTTATCTATTTACCTCTCTGACATGCATCACACAAAACATCTTTCTTAAAACTAATATCAGGCAATCCTCTCACAAGGTTATCCCTTTTTAGTTTTGAAATTATTTTCATACTAGCATGTCCTAGTTTCTTGTGCCACAACCATCTTTCATCCTCTTTAGACATCAGACAGGTTACACTTTGATCTGAGGGATCAGTCAGTTCAATCTTATACAGATTTTGTTGCCTTTTAGCTGAAAAGAGGGTTTTGCCACTTAGATCTTTAACTATACAGAAATCTTTGGTAAAGGAGACATCAAATCCACTGTCACATAATTGACTTATGCTAAGCAAATTGTGTTTTAATCCTTTAACCATAAGAACATTTGATAGAGAGGGAAGAGGAGGTTTACCACCAATAGTACCAATTCCTATAACCTTCCCTTTCTGATTTCCACCAAATGCCACATGTCTTCCTTTCTTAAGTTGGAGGTCTAGGAACATAGACCTTTCTCCTGTCATGTGTCGCGAGCAGCCACTGTCCAGGTACCAGCAGTGGTGTTTTCTTTGTGCTGTTAAGGACATCTGCAACAGAGATTATTTGATCTTTAGGTACCCATAGTTTTCTGGGTCCTTTTCTGTTAGTTCTAGGAGTCTGTGAAGACTTCCTTCTTTTCTTATGAAGACACTTAGACATAACATGTCCAGTCTTTCCACAGAAATTACAGACAGGTATGGAATTAATAGAAGTAGATGTAGCAGACACTTTAGAGTGCTTAGTTGATACTTTATGATGTATCTGATGGACATATCCTATACCTTTTTTGTTATGGGAGTGCCTCTGACATCCAAGCAGCTTGGCCAGATTTTCTCTACCATTAACAAATTTGGCAAGATCAGAAGTGAGCTCTTCCACTTTCTGTTGAAGTTTTTCAACTTCTTCAGACTGTGATGTATCACTAGAGATCTTAGCTTCATTAGACTTTTCAGTCTTCAGCTCACTGTTCTCCTTGGCAAATTTCTCACACTCTAGAGATTTCTGTTTATGCTCACTGAGGAGCTTAACATGATCTCTCTTGAGGGATTTGAAAGCCTTGGATAAACAGCTGGATTCCTCCAACAATTCTTCATAGGCATCAAGTAATTCCTCATAATCAGAATTTACCTCATTATCTGAATCAGAGTCAGTGTTAGCCATTAGACAGAGATTTGCTTCTTCCTCTGTCTCCTCATCAGTAGATGTTGACTCCAGATCTTCCCAAGTAGCCATCATTCCTTTCTTCTTCTTTTTGAAGAACTTCTTAAACGGGGCTTTCTTGAGTTGAGGACATTCTGCTTTGATGTGACCTGGTTTCTTGCACTCATAGCAGACAATTGAGTTCTTGTCTGTTGAAGTGGAATCCTTGAAGTTCTTGTCCTTGTTGAATCTTCTGAATGGTTTATCCTTTCTGAACTTCTTTTTCTGTAAGAGAAGCTTTATCTTTCTGGTTAGGAGAGATAGTTCTTCATCACTTTCAGAATCCTCAGATTCAGACAGGTCATCATCACTGGATGACTCGTCTGCCTTCAAAGCTTTAGAAGCTTTGGAAGACTTTTGATCAGCCTTCAGAGCAATTGACTTGCCCTTCTTTGTTGAGACTTCATCTCCAAGTTCTTGCTCATGAACAGTAAGTGTTCCAAGGAGTTCATCCATGGTCAAGGTGGTAAGATCTTTGGCTTGAGAGATAGCAGTTACCAGAGGTCTCCACTGCTTAGGTAGACTCCTAAGTATCTTTCCAACCTTCTCAGCATTAGAGTAAACTTTGCCAAGAGATTTTAGACCATTGATGATAGTTTGGAATCTCCCAATCATTTGAGCAACAGATTCTCCTTCCTCCATGAGAAACAGTTCATACTTTCTGACAAGTATGGCAATTTTTGATTCTTTGACTTTGGCTGTTCCTTCATGTGTGACAGCTAAGGTGTCCCATATTTCTTTGACAGAATCACAGGCACAGACCTTCTCAAATTCATCAGGACTGAGAGCACAAATAATGTTGTATCTGGCTTTGTGATTCAGCTCCCACTTTGCCTTTTCTGCAGGGGTCCACTGAGCTTTTGGCTTATCAATGTTGTCATCGTTTTTAGGAATGAAAGGACCATCAGTGATGACATCCCAGAGATCAGAGTTTGTAGATAGAATGAACCATTGAAATCTGTCTTTCCAATAGTTGTAGTTTTCTCCATTGAAGAATGGAGGTCTGGTTAAGGAGGCTCCTTCAGTCTGGTTACTGCCACTAGCTCCAGCATTCATGTCTATTCTTCAGGATCTTTTACCTCTACACTGTTAGATGCTCAACCCAGAGGCTGAGCTCTGATACCAACTGAAATAGACAACTATAAACACGAGAAGGAGGGTTGAATTGTGTTTATCAGAAATTAAAAATAAAGTTAAAAACTTTTTGCATGCAGAAGCTAAGCACAGACGGGTGTAAAAAGGTTACAGACCTGTCTGTTGTAGTTTTCTCAGAAAACAACACACGTAGAGATGAAAAACAGTCTTGTCAAAAACAGTTTTAACCCCTTAGTTAGAAAGCAGATGATATATAATCAAAACAACTAAAGAGATTAAGGGAAGAGAGATTAACACAGAGATTTATACTGGTTCACTCTTTAACACAAAGAGCTACGTCCAGTCCTTGGCAGCACCAAGATTTATCCACTATAATTGATCAGGTTACAGACTCCAAGTATTGTTTGCACACCTAGCCTCTTCAGGCTCCAACACAAGTATTCTTTGAACACCTAGCCTCTTCAGGCTCACTCAGATTTGTTTGAGAGTTTGGTTTGTAATAAATACACTTACAGACAGACAGATCTTTCACTAACACTCAGAGAGTGGTTTAAATGTAAAGCTTAGGAAAGTCTGCGTAATAACTTCAAATGATTGAAGAATACAGAATAAATGAACAGAGTAATGGCTCTTTAATGCTTTGTAAACTCTGATATGTTCATCTTCAATGACTTCTGTATTTATAGCCTTCAAACATTTAATATCCGTTAGAGACATTCCTTGCAACGATGGCTTGAAGCAGAGCTTCATTAAATGCAATATAGTCGTTCTGGGCAGCCATTAATGCAATGGAGATGTTGGTTGTACTCTAACATGAAGGATAATAGCTTTATGCATCGTGTAGACGCCAACTCAGAGTTGTGCAGAGTGCTTTTGTACTTTTGCAGAATACATTTCCCTTTCTGTGTAAAGACTGAAAGTACTAGGGAATAAAGCATGTTGGAAACATTCTTTAACTGGAAGTTTATCTCTGACTTCCTAGGTTGCTTGAGAGAGAGCATTTCTGAGTTTCTTGATAAGCGTGAGAGAGAGTTCTCAGAGTATTCTTCATGAGGGGACAGCTTGCAAAAGCTTCCTGTACTTCGAGTTCTTTAACAAAGAACCATAGACAAGTTGAAGTGTTAGAGTAGAGACAGGTTGTAAACCAGTTTGCATATAGTCAACAATCCTAGTCAACAGACAGGTTGACTTTTTGGCTTAAACGGACAGGTTGATACTTAGGTAGACAGACAGGTGAGTTTTGTAATCTTCTGATCTGTACACTAAGTAGACAGGTTAGCAACCACAAAGTAGGTTAATTAAATCATTAACAAATGTTTCGTTTTCATCAAAACTTAGGGAAATGCACACAGACATTTTAGAGACTTAACAAATACCTTCTTCTTGGTTATAGCCTTGTGCTACTAACCTTGCCTTGTTTCTGACAACTTTTCCATCCTCATCCAACTTGTTTCTGAAGACCCATCTTGTTCCAATGACAGACTTGTTTTTGGGCTTGGAGACAAGTGTCCAGACATCATTTCTGGTGAACTGGTTAAGTTCCTCTTGCATAGCAAGAATCCAGCTTTCATCATCAAGAGCTTCTCCAATGTGCTTTGGCTCTATTTCTGACATAAAGGCCACATTGCATGATTCTCTTAAAGTAGATCTGGTTCTCACTCCTTCTGAGGGATTTCCAATAATGAGATCCTTAGGATGATGAGTTTTGAATTTCCAGTCTCTTTCAAGAAGATCTTGACTTGTCTGCTCCACTTGTCTGTCTGGTTCTGCTTCAGGTTCTGACTTGGTTAAGTCAGGTTGTTGATTTTCTGACTTGTTTATATCAAGACCTGCAAGATCATATTCTAGATCTGATAATTCCTTATCAGTCTTTAAGCTATCATTAAATTTGACATAAACAGATTCCTCAATAACAGATGTTCTAGAATTAAAAATTCTAAAAGCTTTAGACATTTCAGAATATCCTAAAAAGATACCTTTGTCTATTTTGGAGTCAAATTTTCCAAGTTGATCCTTGGTATTTAGAATGAAGCACTCACACCCAAATGCATGGAAGTAAGAGATGTTGGGGCTTTTTCCTTTCCACAATTCATAAGGTGTCTTCTTTAGAAAAGGCCTAATGAGTATTCTGTTTTGTACATAACAGGCTGTGTTTACTGCTTCTGCCCAGAAGTACTTAGGGAGATTATTCTCATAGAGCATAGATCTAGCCATCTCTTGCAGAGATTTGTCCTTTCTCTCAACCACTCCATTTTGTTGAGGAGTTCTCGATGCAGAGAAATTGTGAGAGATTCCATTCTCCTCACAGAACTGTCTAAACTGCTCATTTTCAAATTCTCCCCCATGGTCACTTCTAAGAGTAGAAATACAGAAACCCTGCTCATTTTGTACTCTTTTACAGAATACTGAGAAAGCCTTAAAAGACTTATCCTTGTGGGTTAAGAAGAGTACCCATGTATATCTAGAATAGTCATCAACTATGACAAATCCATATTTTCTTCCAGCCAAGCTAGCAACACTAACTGGTCCAAACAGATCCATGTGTAACAACTGAAGAGGTCTAGAGGTTGATACTTGGTTTTTAGATTTGAAACTTGACTTTACTTATTTACCTCTCTGATATGCATCACACAAAACATCTTTCTTAAAACTAATATCAGGCAATCCTCTCATAAGGTTATCCCTTTTTAATTTTGAAATTAGTTTCATACTAGCATGTCCTAGTTTCTTATGCCATAACCATCTTTCATCCTCTTTAGACATCAGACAGGTTACACTTTGATCTGAGAGATCAGTTGGTTCAATCTTATACAGATTTTGTTGCTTTTTAGCTGCATAAATCCTTGGTAAAGGGGACATCAAATCCACTGTCACATAATTGACTTATGCTAAGCAAATTGTGTTTTAATCCTTTAACCATAAGAACATTAGATATAAAGGGAAGAGGAGGTTTACCACCAATAGTACCAATTCCTATAAACTTCCCTTTCTGATTTCCACCAAATGCCACATGTCCTCCTTTCTTAAGTTGGAGGTCTAGTAACATAGACATTTCTCCTGTCATATGTCGCGAGCAACCACTGTCCAGGTACCAGCAGTGGTGTTTTCTTTGTGCTGTTGAGGACATCTGCAACAGAGATTATTTGATCTTTAGGTACCCATAGTTTTCTGGGTCCTTTTCTGTTAGTTCTAGGAGTCTGTGAAGACTTCCTTCTTTTCTTATGAAGACACTTAGACATAACATGTCCAGTCTTTCCACAGAAATTACAGACAGGTGTGGATTTAATAGAAGTAGATGTAGCAAACACTTTAGAGTTTTTAGTTGATACTTTATGATGTGTCTGATGGACATATCCAATACCTTCTTTGTTAAGGGAGTGCCTCTGACAGCCAAGCAGCTTGGTCAGATTATCTCTACCATTAACAAATTTGGCAAGATCAGAAGTGAGCTCTTCCACTTTCTGTTGAAGTTTTTCAACTTCTTCAGACTATGGTGTATCACTAGAGATTTTAGCTTCATTAGACTTTTTAGTCTTCAGCTCACTGTTCTCTTTGGCAAATTTCTCACACTCTAGAGATTTCTGTTTATGTTCACTGAGGAGCTTAACATGATCTCTCTTGAGGGATTTGAAAGGCTTAGATAAGCAGTTGGATTCTTCCAGCAATTCCTCATAAGCATCAAGTAATTCCTCATAGTCAGAATTTTCCTCATTATCTGAATCTGAGTCAGTGTTGGCCATCAGACAGAGATTAGCTTCTTCCTCTGTCTTTTCATCAGAGGATGCTGACTCCAGATCTTCCCAATTGAAGAACTTCTTAAAAGGGGCTTTCTTGAGTTGAGGACATTCTGCTTTGATGCGACCTGGCTTCTTGCACTCATAGCAGACAATTGAGTTCTTGTCTGTTGAAGTGGATTCTTTGAAGTTCTTGTCCTTGTTGAACCTTCTGAATGGCTTATCCTTTCTGAACTTCTTTTTTTGTAAAAGAAGCTTTATCTTTCTGGTTAGGAGAGATAATTCTTCATCACTTTCAGAATTCTCGAGTTCAGACAGGTCAACATCACTGGATGACTCGTCTGCCTTCAAAGCAATTGACTTGCCCTTCTTTGTTGTGACTTCATCTCCAAGTTCTTGCTCATGAACAGTGAGTGTACCAAGAAGTTCATCCATAGTCAAGGTGGTAAGATCCTTGGCTTGAGAGACAGCAGTTACCAAGGGTCTCCACTGCTTAGGCAGGCTCCTTAGTATCTTTCCAACCTTCTCAGCATAAGAGTAAACTTTGCCAAGAGACTTTAGGCCATTGATGATAGTTTGGAATCTTCCTATCATCTGAGCAACAGATTCTCCTTCCTCCATGAGAAACAGTTCATACTTTCTGACAAGTATGGCAATTTTTGATTCTTTGACTTTGGCTGTTCCTTCATGTGTGACAGCTAAGGTGTCCCATATTTCTTTGGCAGAATCACAGGCACAGACCTTTTCAAATTCATCAGGACTGAGAGCACAAATGATATTGTATCTGGCTTTGTGATTCAGCTCCCACTTTGTCTTTTTTGCAGGGGTCCACTTAACTTTTGGCTTGTCAGTGTTGTCATCATTTTTAGGAATGAAAGGACCATCTGTAATGACATCCCAGAGATCAGAGTTTGTAGATAGAATGAACCATTGAAATCTATCTTTCCAATAGTTGTAGTTTTCTCCATTGAAGAATGGAGGTCTGGTTAAGGAAGCTCCTTCAGTCTGGTGACTCCCACTAGCTCCAGCAGTCATGTCTATTCTTCAGGACCTTTTACCTCTACACTGTTAGATGCTCAACCCAGAGGCTGAGCTCTGATACCAACTGAAATAGACAACTATAAACACGAGAAGGGGGGTTGAATTGTGTTTATCAAAAATTAAAATAAAGTTGAAAACTTTTCGCACACAGAAGCTAGGTTCGGACAGGTGTAAAAAGGTTACACAGACAGGTCACCTGTCTGTTGTATCTTTACAGAAAACCACACAAGCATACCGATGAAAAACAAGTTTGATAGAGACACTTTTAACCCCTTAGTTAGAATGCAGATGATATATAATCAAAACAACTAAAGAGATTAAGGGAGGAGAGATTAACACAGTGATTTATCCTGGTTCACTCTTTAACACAAAGAGCTACGTCCAGTCCTTGGCAGCACCAAGATTTATCCACTATAACTGATCAGGTTACAGACTCCAAGTATTGTTTGCACACCTAGCCTCTTCAGGCTCCAAGACAAGTATTCTTTGCACACCTAGCCTCTTCAGGCTCACTCAGACTTGTTTGAGAAATTTGGTTTGTAATAAATACAATTACAGACAGACAGATCTTTCACTAACACTCAGAGAGTGGTTTAAATGTAAAGCTTAGGAAATTTTTGCGTAATAACTTCAAATGATTGAAGAATACAGATAGAAGGAATAAACAGAGTAATGGCTCTTTAATGCTTTGTAATCTCTGATAATTCTCTTCAATGACTTCTGTATTTATAGCCTTCAAACATTTAATATCCGTTAGAGACATTCCTTTCAACGATGGCTTCAAGCAGAGCTTCATTAAATGCAATATAGTCGTTCTGGCCAGCCATTAATGCAATGGAAACGTTGGTTGTACTCTAACATGAAGGATCATGGTTTTATGCATCGAGCAGTAGCCAAATCAGAGTTGTACAGAATGCTTTTGTACTTTGCAGAGTACATTTCCCTTCTTGTGTAATAACCGAAAGTACTAGGGAATAAAGCATGTTGGAAACATTCTTTAACTGGAAGTTTGTCTCTGACTTCCTAGGTTGCTTGAGAGAGAAAACCTCTGAGTTTCTTGATAAGCGTGAGAGAGAGAGATTCAAAGTCTTCTGCATGAGGGGACAGCTTCCAAAAGCTTCATGTACTTCGAGTTCTTTACAAAGAACCTTAGACGAGTATGAGAGCAGAGACAGGTTGAAACAAATTTGTACAAAGTCAACAATACTAGTCAGCAGACAGGTTGACTTTTTGCTTATCCAGACAGGTTGTTACTTAAGTAGACAGACATGTGAGTTTTGCTATTTTTCTGATCTGTACACTAAGTAGATAGGTTAGCAACCACAAAGTAGGTTAATTAAATCATTAACCAATGTTTAGTTTTCATCAAAACTTAGGGAAATGCACACAGACATTTTAGAGACTTAACAGTGTATGCTATGCAATGTAGTTCTGCTCCACTCCTCTAATATGCATTTGGATCCAACTAACTCAGGATGCCAACTTCGGGGTTACATTTCCACATTGGCCAAAAAGCACCAACGTCGGACCAGACCACCAAACCATGGGTGGACCCCTTGGACAGCCGACACATCTTATTCACAGATGTGCCACCACGGTGTATACATGATTCCCTTTCCGACGAATCTCGCGGACGGCCAGATCGTCCTACTCTCTAACAACCTCCCCTATATTGCACAACCTCCCATCAACATCTCCAATGCGTGACTGCATGGCAAACAACACACAACCACAACCACCACCTCCGCTTGGACCCATAGGCTATCCATGTTTCATCATCATCAACACCTCGACCATGAGGATTATCATTTAACGTTCAACGTTAAATCTTTTAAACATCAACAACACTCTGGCCATTAAGCACCAGAGCTCAACACCTTGACCATCAAGCACCAAGGCCTCCTTGGCAACTCGGTTACCAAGGTACAACATCATCTTTTCACTTGTCTTTGGTCTTCATGTTCCATTGGTATCTTATTAAGTCTTTTAAGCGTTTAAGGTAAAAACCCCTATTTCAGCATTCTGTTTCTATGCGAGACAGGTGACCAAGGGCGTGCTGCACCTGCAGGCAAGCACGACCATGCTTCCTGTTAAGCACGGGCGTGCTCAAAAGCGCGCCCTTCTCTGGATTTCAAACTGGATCACGGGCGTGCTCCCTATTAAGCACGGCCGTGCTCAATGGAGCATGGCCGTACTGATCTGGACAGAAAGGGTCAGAAACCCTTTTCCGAATCCTTGGGACAATCCACAGATTCAACCTATTGGCTTTTCCTAAACCATCAAACATCAACTTCAATAATCTTAATTGTGTTTCATTAATATTCATGTCTTATCATCATGGGGAATTAATCCTTTAATCATAGCTTCGTTATTAATGTTCCTAGAACACTCACTAATCAATCCTAAGGTCTTTAACTAAGCCCTATGAACATAACCTTACCTCTCACACTATATTCATGTCTTATGAACAACTGGGAGAAACATCCCTTAATTCTCATTATTATCATTGTTAACATCTTTTATCGTCTTAACATCATGTTGGCATTAACATCCTCAACAATTAACACTGATAAAGAGCACAACACAACAACAGCCAATAACATCATACTCATCATAATCATGGCATCACAACATTAACATATTCATAACAAACAACAACATCAATGATAACAGTCATGCCTGTCATTAACATCATAACAGTTAAGCATCATATAACAAATAGGCATAAGGCATATAAACATGTTATCAAAGGAAAGGGTCATGGGTAACCCTTCGCCTTATGCTACCCCCAACCCTACATACTCATACTATTCCTTCTCCCCATACTTGGTATGAAGATTCCCAAAACGATAACGTTGGCAAACTAGACACGTTCCCTCGAGCGGCTCGACGAGTTCCCCAAGCCTTGATAACAAGAAGAAGACAACCAATTAGTCTCTAGATCTAATAACAGAAAAGAGACTAAGAGAGAGGGAAGACAATGTTACCTCAAACTCTACTAGCACATTACTCCTCTCCCAAAACTAGAGCAAGAACACCAAGAACTTCAAGGGGTTCAAGGAAAGAAAGAGGGAAGAGGTTTCTGGCACACTTGGATTGCCCAATGTGCCAAAATAGAGTTTCACACGAAAACCCTCACGCTGCTGCCTCCTATATAAAGACCCTGACCTGAGCATGGTCGTGCTCCTTGCTAAGCATGGGCGTGCTCACTTAGCGTCAGTAAGACGTGGTCCTGCGCTGAGAATGGTCTTGCTCCCTGATGAGCACAACCGTGCTTGTGACTCAGAGAGTCACAAGACGCGCCTAACAAGCATGGGTGTGCTGACTCATAAGCACGGTCGTGCTCATGCATCAAGAAGAGATTTGAAGCCTAAAATCCCACTGAGCCCACTCTAAACCTTCCTAAGAAAACAAGGCATACACAACAAGCGCTTATACGAAAAAAGGGGTGTTACAATTCTACCCATCTTATAAAAATTTCGTCCTCGAAATTTCTATAACCTCAACTAGTCAACTTTCGCCAATTAAGCTCGTACCTTGGGTTGAGTCCTTGGACTCGGAGACTCCAACTCCACTAAGAGAGTAGACCATCCCGGTGGTCTTCAGCTGATTGACTTGAGGCTTTTGATTCCTGCTAACATCCCGTGGCTCTGACTTCTCTTCTTCGCAGTCCCGACAGAAATGGCCATACTTGCCACACTCGAAACAGATGATTTCCGGCTCCTTGCATTGATGGGTACAATGACCTTCTCCCATTTGCCACACCTGATAGACCTAGAAGAATCCCAGTCCTTAGGCTTACCTGCTGAGAATCGCTCCTTTCCACTCCTCTTGAAGTCTCGATCGATCGGAGCCAGAAGATGCCTTTCTTCGTCTTTCTGATCATCATCCCTACTGGTTTGTTCATCTGAACTCTTACGGCTTGTGATCCTGGACTTGTAAGAATCCTCGAAGATTCGACACTTGTTCACCAAGGTGGAGAAGACTCGGATCTCCTGGTAGCTGATAGCCTGCTTGATTTCTGGACGCAGACCGACCTCAAACTTTACGCACTTGGAGAGGTCATCCGCCACATATTGGTACAATGTATAGTAACGGGCAAGCTCCTCAAACCTAGCCGTATACTCTCCTACTGACATGTTGCCCTGCTTCAGCTTCAGAAACTCCATCTCCTTTTTGTCCTTGATGTCCGCCTGAAAGTACTTCTCGAGAAACCTGTCCTTAAACACAGTCCATGTGATCATAGTACCTTCGACCTGGATATGCTGGCGATAGCTCTCCCACCAATGTTCAGCCTCCTCTATCAGCATAAAGGTCCCAAATATGTCCTTTTGCTGATCGTTGCATCCCATAGCTCGAAAGGTCTTCTCAGTCTCCCTCAGCCACAACAAGGCTCCTTCCGGGTCGTAAGCTCCCTTAAAAGACGGTGGGTTGTTTCGCTGGAACTTGTCCAATCCCTGAAACTCAGCTGGTCTATAATAATTGTTGTTGTTGTTGTTGTTGTTCTGGTGTTGGCCTATGACATTGGCAAGCAGTGCCAAAGCATCGGCGATCGCTTGGTCGTTCCTACCTCTTCCTGCCATTGATTCCTGCATTTACCCGAGACAACAGTTAAACGCAAGAAACCAAGCAGGACTTAATACTAGAACATCATTATCTATAACAAGTATAGTTAATTCAAACAAAAATGCACAGAAGACTCGCAAAAGACTCATACCACGTCCGGACAGGGCCGAACTGCTCTGATACCACTAAATGTGATACCCTCTACCCCGCATGCATTCAAAAGCGATAACACATATATAAAAGAGAGAGAACGCATGCAAATATATATAATATTGAAAACCTGGCAGAGACTGCCTCATTGTAACACAACGCGGAAATATCTAAAAACATGATTATAAAGAAAACGTAACATAACTGAAAACATAAACGAACCCAAGCCCGATGTCACACTACAGAGCTGGTATAACCTATCCGATAAAACAACTCGGATACAACTGGAAACAAACTAACAACTATTGAAACGGAAATCCTATCTACGAGTCGCAGCTCCTCAAAGTCACTCCTCAACTGGCCGCACATCGAACTCTGCATAAATGATACATGCCACAATGCGAGAAACATAGAGATAGAGAGTAAGAAACATATATATGAATATATATAACGGCAAGGAAGCAGTTAGCAAGACGAGCATACGTCAAACAAGCATGTTATATGAAACAGCAATATCATTACAACCATCATCATATAACGTGTATGCTATGCAATGCAGTTCTGCTCCACTCCTCTACTATGTTCTTGGATCTAACTAACTCAGGATGCCAACTTCGGGGTTACATTTCCACATTGGCCAAAAACTGTGACACCCGGGTGCCGACGAGGGCGGGGAGTGGTTGCCGGTGCAAGAATGCACGGACAAGGAGCGGCTCCTGGCAGGCTTCTAGGCGGAGGGACACATGAATGAACCGATAACACACCAGAATGAGAGGGATCCTGAGACTGTGTAGGTATGCGACTATACAGTTGAGGAAGGCTTATATGAATTGATTGGTACTACCTATACTAACAAGATGCATCTTCTTTTTGGGAGCCCATCACTTAAGAACTCCATAGTTAAGCATGCTTGGCTTGGAGCAATTCTGGGATGGGTGACCTCCTGGGAAGTTTTCCCAGGAAGCGTGTGAGTGAGGACAAAGCACGCTGAAAAGACCCATGTTGGTTTGTGGGGACAATCGTCAACCAGTAGAGCAGCCAGGGATGTTACAAAAAGCACCAACGCCAGGCCATACCACTAAACCATAGGTGGACCCCTTGGACAGCCGACACATCTTATTCACGGATGTGCCACCACGGTGTATACTTGATTCCCTTTCGGACAAATCCCGCGGATGGCCAGATCGTCTTACTCTTGGACAACCTCCCCTATGTTGCAAAACCTCCCATCAACATCTCCAATGCGTGAATGCATGGAAAACAACACACAACCACAACCACTACCTCCGCTTGGGCCCATAGGCTACCCAAGTTTTATCACCATCAACACCTCGACCACGAGGATTATCGTTTAACGTTCAACGTTAAGTCTTTTAAACATCAACAACACTCTGGCCATTAAGCACCAGAGCTCAACACCTTGACCATCAAGCACCAAGGCCTCCTTGGAGCGAACACTGGGCTACCAAGGTGCAACATCAACAATGTTATCTTCTCACATTAGTTATTAACACCATGGTTCCCGAGCACTAGAGCTAAACACCTTGACCATTAAGTATCAAGGTCCCCTTGGCCACTCGGTTACCATGGTACAACATCATCTTTTCACTTGTCTTTGGTCTTTATGTTCCGTTGGTATCTTAGTAAGTCTTTTAAGCGTTTGGGGTAAAAAACCCATATTTTAGCATTCTGGTTCTGTTCTGGTCGTGCTCACCCTCAGCACGGGCGTGCTGGACCTGCAGGCAAGCATGGCTGTGCTGCCTATTAAGCACGGGCGTGCTCAAAAGTGCGCTCTTCTCTGGATTTCAAACTGGAGCACGGGCGTGCACCCTGTTAAGCACGGTTGTGCTCAATGGAGCGTGGCCGTACTGATCTGGGCAGAAAGGGTCAGAAACCCTTTTTCAAATCCTCGGAACAATTCACATATTCAACCTATTGGCTTTTACTAAACCATCAAACATCAGCTTCATTAATCTTAAATATTCTTCATTAATATTCATGTCTTATCATCATGGGGAATTAATCCTTTATCATAGCTTCGTTATTAATGTTCCTAGAACACTCACTAATCAATCCTAGGGTCTTTAACTAAGCCCTATGAACATAACCTTACCTCTCACACTATATTCATGTCTTATGAACAACTGGGAGAAACATCCCTTAATTCTCATTATTATCATTTTTAACTTCTTTTATCGTCTTAACATCATGTTGGCATTAACATCCTTAACAATCAACACTCATAAAGAGCACAACACAACAACAGCCAATAACATCATACTCATCATAATCATGGCATCACAACATTAACATATTCATCACAAACAACAACATCAATAATAATAGTCATGCTAGTCATTAACATCATAACAGTTAAGTATCATATAACAAATAGGCATAAGGCATATAAACATGTTATCAAAGGAAAGGGTCATGGGTAACCCTTCGTCATACGGTACCCCCAAGCCTACATACTCATACTATTCCTTCTCTCCATACCTGGTATGAAGATTCCCAAAACAATAATGTTGGCAAACTAGACACGTTCCCTCGAGCGGCTCGACGAGTTCCCCAAGCCTTATTCAAACAAGAAGAAGACAACCAATTAGTCTCTAAATCTAATAATAGAAAACATACTAAGAGAGAGGGAAGACAACGTTACCTCAAACTCTACTAGCACATTACTCCTTTCCCAAAACTAGAGCAAGAACACCAAGAACTTTAAGGGGTTCAAGGAAAGAAAGAGGGAAGAGGTTTCTGCCACACTAGGATTGCCCAATGTGCCAAAATAGTGTTTCACACAAAAACCCTCGCACTGCTGCCTCCTATATAAAGACCCTGGCCTGAGCAAGGGCATGCTCACTTAGCGTCAGCAAGACGCGGTCCTGCGCTGAGCACGGTCATGCTCCCTAATGAGCACGGCCGTGCTTGTGACTCAGACAGTCACAAGACGCGCCTAACAAGCACGGGCGTGCTGACTCATGAGCACGGTCATGCTCATGCATCAGGAAGGGATTTGAAGCCTAAAATCCCACTTAGCCCACTCTAAACCTTCCTAAGCAAACAAGGCATACACAACAAGCGCTTATATGAAAAACGGGGTGTTACAAAAGCAACAAAGCATGATAGTGCCAGAGAGTTGATTGGGCTTTATTGACTCGATGGGTACTTTATTTTACAATGTTTTGTCTTTTATTCATAAATGCTTCGTACAGAGTAATATTCAAATAAATTGGATGAAACATTTTGAATAGACAAACCAGATATAATTTCTTAATGAACAGTCCAATAATGATATAAAAGAAACCAATTTTCTTATTAATGAAATACATCTTAGTCCATGAAATATGAAGAATAAATCTTAAATTACACATGGACGCATGATATAAGATCTAAACAAAATTTCTTAAGTTTTGAAAGCTTTTTTGGAAAACAAAGTCTGACAATAACTATGAGTTAAACACAAGAAATAAAATGCACAGTAGATCAAAAATCTTGTAAAAACATAATTGAGGAAAAGTGTCAAGAAGTCTCAACATCAATACCCAAACGTTATGTATAAATAATTAGAGATAGGGATAGAGAGATTCACTCAAGTAAGTTATCCTAATTCATTATTCAACCAAGAGCTATGTCCAGTCTGTTTTACTTGAAGGATTTTCCACTAAGTCAATTTGAAATTTACATGTATTCTTCGACGTACCTCTTTAGGCTACCACACCAAGTATTCTAACACCTCTTCAAGTAATACACCAAGTATTCTTTTTTCGAACAAACCTCTTCAGGCTCACTCTAACCAAGACTAAAAGATTGATGGAGCTTGGTTCAACTCACTATGTGTGAGGATAATACGAAGTTTAAAGCTCAGAGAGTGAATGACTCTAAAGACAAGAATGTTTAAAAGTTTACAACACTTCAATTCACTTGAAACATATCAGAGAGTAGTTCTACTTTCTACATGAAAGACTAATGGTATTTATAGACTTCATGGCTTGAGAGAGTTCTCATGACCTTCTTTCTCTATGGCAATGAATCTATCCGTTCTGAGTTAGAATTTGATGTTTGAAGTAGTTTGAGCCATGCTAGTTCTGATAGGTTGTGTTGCTTCTTCTGAAAAGAGGTATTGGTTATCATCTTAGCAAAAAACATTGTCGCTTTACTTCTGTCAAGACTGAAAGTTCTTTTCTGCTAGCTATTCCTTTCTTAGGATGGTAAAGCAACAAAGCATATTAGTGTCAGAGAGTTGATTGGGTTTTATTGACTCGATGGGTACTTTATTTTACCATGTTTTGTCTTTTATTCATAAATGCTTCGTATAGAGTAATATTCAAATAAATTAGATGAAACATTTTGAATAGAAAAGCCAGATATAAGTTCTTAATGAACAGTCCAATAATGATATAAAAGAAACAAAATTTCTTGGACTTTCATATTAATGAAATACATCTCAGTCCATGAAATAATAAGAATAAATATTAAATTGCATATGGATGCATGACATAAGATCTAAACAAAATTTCTTAAGTTTTGAAAGCTTTTTCGGAAAACAAAGTCTGACAATAACTATGAGTTAGACGCAAGAAATAAAGTGCACAGTAGATCAAAAACCTTGTAAAAACATAATTAAGGAAAAGTGTCAAGAAGTCTCAACATCAACACCCAAACGTCAGGTATAAATAATTAGAGATAGGGATACAGAGATTCACACAAGTAAGTTATCCTAATTCACTCTTCAACTAAGAGCTATGTCAGACTCTTCTACTTGAAGATTTTCCACTAAGTCAATCAGAAATTTACAAGTATTCTTCAACGTGCACTACAAGAAATCAGGCTTTTAGAGATCGCAAAATCGGTCTCTAAATAGAGCAAATCGATCTCTAAAATGGTCAGTGTGCAGAGCGGCGACGAGCGGTGGAGAGCGGCGGAGAGCGGTGGAGAGCACTGGTCAGCGAAAGGGAAAGGGAGAGTTGGAGACTGAGAGCTACTATTCGTGTATTAGGGAAAGGGAGAAGAAGAATAAGACTTGAGAGGGAAATGGTAAAGGCAAAAGGAAATGACCCACGCAAAAATTAGGGATTTTTCCTAGCGACCGAATTAGGGATTTTTCCTAGCGACCAGCAAATCGGTCGCTACAATACGCCTAAAATTTCACTTCGTCATTAGAGACTAATTCAATTTCGGTCCCTAAATAAAATGCATTAATCGGCCACAGAAATGGTCCCTAAAGGAGCCAATATTTTTTACCAGCCTTTTTTATGCTTTTTAGGACTGAAATAGAGACCGATGCTTAGCGACCGCAACTTCGGCCTCTAATTCGGTCTCTAAATCTGTTTCTATGACTAATTTCTTTAAACAGTCAAGTAGTCTCTATTTCTGTCGCTGTTAGCGACCAAATTCCAGCGGTCTCTAAATTCGGTCTCTAAAAGGCGCTTTTCTTGTAGTGATGCCTCTTTAGGCTACCACACCAAGTATTCTAACACCTCTTCAAGTAATACACCAATTATTCTTTTTTCAAGCAAACCTCTTCAGGCTCACTCTAACAAAGAGTAAAAGATTGATGGAGCTTGGTTCAACTCACTATGTGTGAGGATAATACAAAGTTTAAAGCTCAGAGAGTGAACGACTCTAAAGATAAGAGTGTTTAAAAGTTTACAACATTTCAATTCACTTGAAAAATATCAGAGAGTAGTTCTACTTTCTACATGAAAGGCTAATGGTATTTATGGACTTCATGGCTTGAGAGAGTCTTCATGAACTTCTTTCTCTACGGCAATGAATCTATCCGTTCTGAGATCGCATTTGATGCTTGAAGAAGTTTGAGCCATGCTAGTTCTGGTAGCATGTGTTGCTTCTTCTGAAGGTCTTGGTTACCATCTTAGCAAAAAGACATTGTCGCTTTTCTTCTGTCAAGACTGAAAGTTCTTTTCTGCTAGCTATTCCTTTCTTAGGATGGTAAAGCAACAAAGTGTTGGCCGTGGCAACCATACCGAAGAGGGGGGGATGAATTGGGTTTTAAATAAAAAATGAAAACTTTTTCGATAACTCAAAACCCTTTTAAACTTTAAACAGAATTTGCAGCGGATAAATAGTTATTTTCAAATTAAGGCGCTTTATAAAAATAAAACGTTTGAAATTAAAATGCGATAATTAAAATAGTGGAAATGTAAAGAGATGAGGGATAAGAAGATGAACACAGCAATATATCCTGGTTCGGCCGCAGACTACCCACGTGGCCTACGTCCAGTCCCTAAGGCAATACCACCAAGGGTTGTCAATCAATCCCTAGCTTTTAAACAGGAGCAGCTAGAACCTTTACAATAACGAGAACTCCTCACAGACCAGAGACATACAATCCCCCAGTGACAGAGTCTCAAATCCCTAGCTTTTAAATAGGCGCAGCTAGAACCTTTACAGTGGAATCACACCCACTAATCCCTTACAAGAGATATACCCTCTCTTGCAAGAATTGTAACCAACTCTCAAAATAATATGGTCAAGTGATAGTGTAAGAGAGTAGTATAGAAAATGATTATCAGAGTTTTAGCACAGAGAGAAATAGTAGAGTTGTAACAAGTGATGGCTCAAAGTGATTTCTAAATTTTTCTACAAAAACTCTTGATAAAAAAATATTTTATCGTTTTTCTCTCTTTCTTTTTGCTTCTCACGCACCTCTATCAGACTCAAGCCATCCACTCTATAAAGCCATTTTAAAACAAAATTGAACGTTGCAGCATGAGTGAGGCTGGACTTTTAATTCAAATGATTTTGCTATTAAACTAGTTAATTTCCATACTAGCCAATAATGTTAACGTTGAGGGCCTGAATGAATACAAAAGATTCCAATGTAATTAAGTGCAATTTTGCCTTGCTAAAACAAATCAAACTCCATCAATGTTCATGAAAAAAAAAACGTGTCATAAAAGCTCAACACAACAAATGCACTTGACACATGTGGGAAGGTTCAGGAAGTTTGCTCAGTAAAAGAAAAGGCTGAATCAATTTGGTCAACACTTAAAGGTGGTCATGAAAAAGTGCAAGAGATTTCATCATTTGAATTTGATAGCAATTCTAACCTTGAAGCATGAATGCCATGATTTAATTCTTGCGCTTTTAATGCCGGCAATTAAAAGAATATTGGTTACCATCTATACAATCTATACTATATACAATTGAGAATAATCTCAAAGATGACAAAATACAAGTGTCAAGCTCTCCTTAAACTCCTCTCCTATGTGTCATCTTCTAAAGCTTTCCCTCCAAAAAAAGTTTGACGTGTCGCAACCTCATGTATTTGATGTCTACAATTATTAGCCTACCATTATAAGGGGAAAAATTTTGAATTATTATTTTATTTATGGAATGTTTTAATTTGCTGGTATGAATTTGATGCTATGTTTTAAATTTTCATTTAAAAAAGCGTGTGAACAATCAATGTTATAATAGCATTTGAGTATAAATCAAATGCAAATATTACTGGTTTGAAAATAAACATAGAGTATTAATGCAAATATATTTTTTTAATCAAAACCATTATAAATCTACTCCCTCCGGTCACTATTATAAGCAAAAATTAAATAAAACACACATATTAAGGAAGTTAATAAATCTCATTTAATTTTGTTAAAAAATTAGGCTTATTACCTAAATTACCCTTCATCTAAAATTTCAATATCGTTAAAATATATCTGCATTAAATAGATCCTACTTTTGATTAGGATGAGAGGGAAGATGACCTTTTATATGTCAAGGAGTATTGGAAAATAATATCAGCAAGATGACCCTTTATATTCAGCATTAAATTGGGAATAATATCAAGGAGTATTGGAAAACATAATTTATATTAAGTATGGGATATTTTGGGAATAATAATATTAAATTGGATAGAAATACGAAAATTTTGCTTATATTTTAAACCAAAAAATTTTGGGTTTTTTGCTTATAATATTGACCAGAGGGAGTATACTATAAACAATATTATAGATAAATATATTTTCTAAAAATTGTTATTATGCACAGAAAAGATGAGAAATAAATGAAAATATTTTCAGTTTTTTTTTCATGTGACAGATAGATATATTTTCTAAAAATTGTTAAATTGCACGGGAATCTATACTATATACAATTGAGAATAATCTCAAAGATGACAAAATACAAGTGTCAAGCTCTCCTTAAACTCCTCTCCTATGTGTCATCCTCTAAAGCTTCCCCTCCAAAAAAAGTTTGACGTGTCGCAACTCGCAACCTCATGCATTTGACTTCTACAATTATTAGCCTACCATTTTATAAGGGGAAAGTTTTGAATTACTATTTTATTTATGGAATGTTTTAATTTGCTGGTATGAATTTGATGCTATGTTTTAATTTTTCATTTAAAAAAGGGTGTGAACAATCAATGTTATAATAGCATTTGAGTATAAATCAAATGCAAATATTACTGATTTGAAAATAAACATAGAGTATTAATGCAAATATATTTTTTTAATCAAAACCATTATAAATCTATACTATAAACAATATTATAGATAAATATATTTTCTAAAAATTGTTATCATGCACGGAAAAGATGAGAAATAAATGAAAATATTTTCAGTTTTTTTTTTTCATGTGACAGATAGATATATTTTCTAAAAATTGTTAAATGCACGGGAAAAAAGAAAAATCAAGTCAAAAAGATTTTCATGAGAAAAGAAAAACTAATATGAAAATAAATATATTTTCAAAAAATAGTTAAATTTCACGGAAAAGGAGAAAAATAAATCAATATATTTTCATGAAATAAGATTTTTTTTTCATATGATAGATAATTATATTTTCTAAAAATGATTAACTTGCATGTGTAAAAGAGGAGTAGTAAATCAATTAGATTTTCAAGAAAGAAGGATAATAATATATTACATAAACATATTTCCAAAAAATGGTTAACTTGCACAGGAAAAAGAGGAAAAATAAATCAAATATATTCACAGGAGAGAAGAAAATAGTAATATAATAGATAGTAATTGAACCAAGGTATGTACTATAATCTATACTATATACATTTAAGAATAAAACTCATTGAATGCTCTTACAAGTGTCATCTTTTCATGCATTTCACATTTAATGCATTATTTCGTAGAAAACATTTATGCACCTAACGATTTTTTCTGCATAATTATAGAAGGTTTTTATGTCCAGCTTTTAATTAACAAGAATATTTTATAATTAAAGCTTTCCATTTAATTCACATCAAGAATCTATATATATAGCAGTAATCACATTGAATTCTCATTCATGTGTCAATCTATGAGTAAAATAACATTTAATTCAAAGTCAGAAATTAGGCTCATGGGCACACATCTAAGATGGCAATAAATCATTTTTTCCTAGCATTAAACATTATATAAAGTCTTCAAAAAAGGTTATATACAGTTGAAAGCATCAATTAATAATATTTTTTTTAAACGAGTACACAATCTTTTTAATAGCATGTTGGTCTTTTTTTTAAAAATTATATACAGAAGGTTACTTCCTCCAAACCCTAGGTGTATGATTATAATTTCTTTAAATATGTATTGTATGTAGCACGGGCCAACATATATGTTGTTAAAATGTTTTTCGTGTAAAATATTTTTTTAACCAAGAAAGTTTCAATTTTTTTTAGTATAGTATATAAAGTATAAGACAGGAGGATGGATGTTGTACAAAATAATATGGAAAAATTACATACATGACACAACACATATTTTACACGAAAAACATTAATTAATATCGATATAAATTGATGAATATGGAAATCATAGAAACATTACATATGGGAATAAAATTTTACATAAAAAAAGAGTTTAATTGGTATGCACTGTCACTGTAAAGTTTTTTACAATGTCAACCAATCATAAATCATGGAATCAATGACTTTTAAGGTGATTTGGAAAAGAATAAAAGGTTTTCAATGATGTGGCGATTTATTATTGGTTGACAGTGTAAAAAATCTTTACACTGACAGTGTATAGCAATTAAACTCTAAAAACAATGGGGGATTTACACTTAAAGATATATTTCAGTTAACTCACAAGGATGAACATTATCCATATAGGTTTCAAATCTAAAATCTTAACAAATTTTTTAATACAATTTATTGTCCTTTTCTTTATTATCAATAACCTCTATTAAATATAATAATTTACTTTTTACATCAAATACCAATATTCTATCGACGTCAATTACCCCGTACATGGCACGGGTTAGTTACTCTAGTATAAAACAATTCCAAATATATTATGATGACAAGTAATATGATAGGTTTTATTTTCTAAAAATATTTAACTTGCACGGGAAAAAGAGGAAAAACAAATTAAATATATTTTCAAATGAGAATGAAAAATAATATGATGGATAAATATATTTTATAAAAATAGTTAACTTGCACGGGAAAAGATAAGAAATAATTAAATAGATTTTCAAGTGAGATTAAAAAAAGTAACATGATAGATAAATATATTTTCTAAAGATAGTTAACTCACACCAGGGAAAGAGGAGAAATAATGTAAATAGATTTTAAAGAGAGAAGAAAAATAAAATGATAGATGAATATATATATATATATATATATATATATATATATATTCTAAAGATGTTTGACCTACATGGGGAACATGATAAATAAATTAAATAGATTTTCAAGATAGAATAAAATTAATAATATGATACTTAGATATATTTTTTAAAAATGATTAGTTTGCAGGGGGAAAAAAAGGAGAAATAAATCAAATATTTTTCTCGATATGCAAATATTTTTTATATTTTTTTTTGGCATAAATATTGTGATATTCCATGTGTGCCGATAACAATTTAGAGTACATATTTATAAGACAACACATACTCACTATTTACACTTAACAGTCATTTTCCTCCTTTTAATATCTATAATAGTTATTAAGGTAATATATGTTACACTTTGTGATCAATTGTTAAGTCAAAATAAATTTTAAACAATCCTTGGTATATAATATTTTTTAAAAAATTAAATCAAAAACATGAAATCATCAATTATATATTTTTTTTAAATAAAATCTTAAAATTTAGCATATTTCCCGTGCATGGCACGGGTCCATACACTAGTATATAAACAAATCCCCATTAGGAGGAAAATATGGATATGTGTCACGATGAGATTAAAAGCTTATCAAGGAAGCCTCTATTAGACTTTCCTGATCAGGAATTAAAAAAATAATTTTGGCTCCTTAAAAATAATTTTAAAAATAAAAATAACAATTATTTTAAAAATAAAAATAACAATTATTAGTACCAAATTTCGAAGCACTAAGCTATTTCACTTTCAAAATTGATTTTCTTTTTTTTAATTAGCCATCACATTTCATATAGTTGGCCAAACTATTAAGTTTCCTTACCTGTTATCAATGAACAGTGACACATCCCAACACATATTCTAACAAGTGTATGGACCCGTGCCAAGCACGGGGAATATATTAATTTTTTAAGGTTTTATAAAAAGAATATATAATTGCTAATTTTATGTTTTTTTATTAAATTTTTTGTATGAAAAATTATATACCAAAAATTGTTAAAAAATTATTTAATAATAGATATTAACTTAATAACAATTACTGATATTATAATACAGATAATGACTATTAAGTATAAATGGTAAATATATATTGTCTAATACACAATTTTAATATTTAAAATATATATTGTCTGATATCAGTTGCCACTCAACAAAACCCATTTGCCAAATATTAGATAATAACTTCAAAAATTAGATGAAATCACGTAACTACAAATTGCATACCCGTAAAAGAAGAAGAAGAAGAAGAAGAAGAAGAAGAAGAAGAAGAGTCCAAAGATTCGCTGGTTCTTAGATTTATTAGAGACATGTTTGATTGAAAAATAAAAGAGGACTAAGAGAAATAAAATCATATAGCCACCATTTTGTTTCATCATCACCCTCAGAGGTTGGATCTACCTTCTTCTTCAACAGAATCTTCGATCCCAGCTTGTCAATTATAGCTGCCAAAAAACACCAACAACATTAGTGATAAGTTACTAAACTTGATATTACATTATATCAAGGCAATAATATATATATATATATATATATATATATATATATTATATCAAGGCAATATATATATATATATATATATATATATATATATATATATATATATATATAGGAAGAAGGTTATCCAAAGCTCTTTAATGAACCTCCTAGGAAGAAGGTTAGAACGGGTGGGGCTCTCATGTCTCAACGTGTGGAGTGGGTGCCTGGAAGAAAATCAATAGGAAAGGTAACAGTAATAAGGTTTTGAAAAAAAAAATTATTAAATGGCTCTCAAATTGGTATTAAATATGAATGAGTCGTAATCTTTTATAATCAATATATTATTTAACTTTCAAATTTGAATTACTGTCATGTTGGTTTATAATCTTATATAATCAATATATTGTATGTGTAATCACTCCTAACCAATGCATTCTTTGTGTCAAAAAAAAAAATCAATACATTCTTAATTCTTAACCCATGATTATTGTTGCGGGACAAAACATATATTACTTTTAAATATTCACATTTGATTCGGTAACCCAATATTTAAATTCTCATAACACATGTGTTTTTGAAAATTAGCGGGTCATATTTTATTTCTTTGTGTAGCATCCTTTCAAATCTCATCAAATTTAAATTCGTCATATTTGCTATCATGTAGCATCCTTCAATGAGTTAATTTGAATTTGAAATACGTGTGTTTTAATGTATTGAAGTTATTTCCTTTTGTAATTTATTTAATTGATATTTGATAGATATAAATTGTATTAATTCTTCCTTATAATTCTTGATTTCCATTTTTCAGTGATTTACATGAGTCACTGATTTGAAATTTCAAGGGTATGATTTCAATTTAAAATTTACGGGATTGTAATTTTAAATGGATATTAAATGAATGGTGTAAAATTAGATTGATTGACTTTTATGGCAACAATTTAAAACCTATTAATTTGTGGAAGTAAATTTATGGCAATCATATTAAGAATCTGTTTTTCCATTAATAAAAGAATCAATTATTTACATCAATAACATTTTAATTGAATAATTTTAAATTGATTTTTTTTCATTAATGACACTTGGACTAATAAATATGGTTTTCCCTCAAATGAGCACGAGCACGACACATCATCATATTTTGGAGGGAAGGTGAAGCCACCTGTAAAAATTTTATCTGAGGAAATGCTTTAGATATTGACATGTGGAGGAAATAAGTTTTCAAACAAACAAATTAACTAAAGATAATATTGTAGTGCCAAGTCATGTTGTATATTTAATTTATTTCAAAACTTTAAATTTAAATTTAAATTTAAATTCTGAATTTAAATATGTTTTAAACTATACTTCTATTTACATTTATTTTTCAAACATTCTCTCTAATATTTTAATTCCTATTAGATTATTTTCTTATGACTTTTATTTTTTTGTCTGGTTAATAATTTTCTTATGTGCAGAATTTTTTTTTTCAAACTTATAATTAAATTTGAGTTCACTTCAACTAATTGTAAACAAGTGCAATGACAACCAAATAGTAGAAAAATATAAATAAAAAAATTGCACACTATAGACAACTCATCTGGTTTTGCATTTCATTATTAGTAGCAAGCAAAGTCTCATCAATCAAATATATATATAAAAAAACTTCAACTCATCTGGTTTTGCATTTCATTATTAGTAGCGAACAAAATCTCATCAATCAAATAGAGCAGAGGGTAAAAACCAAATATTAAAAACCTGACAAAAAAGCCAAAGAACAGATAGAAGCAACAATTATATGATGGATTTGTGATTGTGGTTGTAATGATATTGGTGTTGTGCAAGAGGTACCCGGGAGAGAGAGGGAATTGGGGGAGAGCTTAGCGAAGAAGACGATGACTGGGAGGGCAGTGGTCTTCTAGCTGCGATGGTGGTACCAAATGAGAGAGACACAAGGGAGAAAAAAAAAACTGCAAGCGGTAAGGGAAGAGAAGAAGATAGTGTACCTGTGAGCAGCTTGTCGAAAATCTGTGAGAAGAAGATAGTGTACCTGTCACCGTCCAAATAGAAATGCACTTGACAGAGGAAAGAAGAAAAGAATAAATTGCGTGGAATGAAAAAAACATGTATTGCGTCATATATAAATGAAATCAATTTTGAATTTTGAATTCAAATAAATTATAATAATTTCCTTATACAAATTTGAATTAGAAATTTTTATTAACTTATATAAGCATTAAATTCTTTTAATACCAAATTGGCTATCAATATTTTTAATTTAATTATCACTATTTTTTTAAAATCCTTAATTATACCCACTTAATTTCATGCGATTGACTGGAATTTGTTATTGAAATATTTAGCTAATTATTTCTATTTCAGATTAAACATTTCCTCACTAATTGTTGCCCGGGTTTCTAAATCAAATGGTGCTATTCTGATATTTGTTTACTCAGCAAGTCATTAATGAATAATGAGGAGTGCCCAAATCACATCCATATTCAGCATGGTTTGATTTTTTTTTTTTTTTTAAGAAGTCGTCATTTGAATTTTTTAATGTAAAAAATCCGGGGAAAATCATTTGTGCATGACATTTTATTTTCCTTCTTTCAATTATATGCTGATTATGTGCATATATTGATTTGAACATTTGAAAAGGTGATATTTTTGTGAGTATGTGCATAAATTTTTGTACCAATTAGTCTTTAAATGCGATTGTATTACTTAAATGATATATTATAATATGCGTTTAATTTTGGAGAGATAAATGTACCGGTTATATTGAGGATTGTATTACTTAAATGATAAATTACAATCATCATGGTCAATAATTACATTGCAAATTATATCAATTAGCAATAAATTGATCCTATTACAATTCTAATCTAATTATGACCATTACTGTAATTACCATAATTAGTTTTCAAATCAACCACATAAGCAAAAAAAGGAAGGAAGGCTTTTGGTGTTGCCACGTGTGACGAGTGAAGGCTCCAGAGATTGACACGTGGAGGTTTCCATTTTGAGTTTGTTCACAAATGTATAGATATATAGATATAGATATAGATATCAAGATTGTTTAATATTTAAAACAGATACATTGACACATCAAAACATGAAGTACACTTAATACAGTTTTAGTTCCAATATTCTTATATACAAATATGCCTAATAAAATGTGTTGGATTGTTCATGTTCCCGTAAAGGACCATAAAATGGGGCAATATTTCAAGAAATCATATGAAAAATCAATCATCTCTCTAATTAATGTTACACTCATCCAACTAATCCAACTAATAGTATAAGTAAATCCAACATCCCATGATCACCCCACTAACATTCTTCTTTAGTTTTCTTGAATAATGGCCGAAATGTATGACTCTGTTTCTGCTATCTTTGCTGAAAAGGATGTCTGTAACATCAAAGTCGAATCATCAAAATGTGGGTTGTTCCAAGTTTAAATGGTTCTAAACTATCATTTTCGTTGGAGATGGTGCTTATGGATGATCAGGTTATTTATAATACATGTTTATTTGTAGCAGTTTTTTTCAATGAACTTCTTTTTCTTACTCTTTGCTCTTTAAATGTTTTTTTCAAGGTGACAAAATATCTGCTTCTGTTCGGACAACACTTATTTATAAGTTTGAAAATCTGTTGTGTGAAGGCAAAGTTGTTATTATCAAGATTTTCAAAGCTTTATTTTTTAATTTTTCTTTTCTTACGCATGATATTTAAAAGTTTTAGGGTCATACTGCTTATTCATCAAATGTATTTCAGGGTCAGGGCCATTGATGACGCAGACAATGCTACTTTCACTATCTTTGATCGTGATCCAACAACCCTGCTAGGTAAAAGTTGCCCTGAATTGCTGAAGGAATACAAGAAGGTTGATATATTTTTTTTTCTTTAAAACAAAGACTTTTACATAGTTTTCTACAAGAAGATAGATAACATTAAATTCTTTTAATTTAAACAAATATTATTCTGCTTAAATTGTTTACAGGATGAATTGGAATCTGCTTATATTGCTGATGTTGATCTTATGTCTGAATTATGTGATATCGGTGTGGCAAAGCAAATAGATATGATTGGAGTGGAAAATACTAACCTGGAAGGAGAGATTAATTGATGAAAAAACTCCTACAAAGAGAACATCAGAGGTTGACATTGATGATTTTTCAACTTCAACAAGCAGTACCGAAATGAAGGGTCTCAAGACAATTAAGCAAGAAGATGGCAGTATTTGATGTTTTAGTTTTTCTTATGAATTTCCTTTTGCGTATTTTAATAATGTGTCAGTATTTTTTATATTCTTCGTTTCGTTTTCAAACTTGGTTATGTAATCCTGGATATCGTGCCTCTTGGGGATTTTATCTAATGTTATGTTATCTGCATTTATGTTTTTTAAAATTTTATTTCATTCTTAATTAGTCGTTTGAAAATATAATTACTATTATTGTCAACATAAATCACAGTTAAAAAACAATGTTAAATTGGACGCTTCCTAAAACCATTAAATTTACATACAATTAAATAACATTCACTCAAGGGAAAGTTTACTTCATATGATTCATACTTTTATTTTGTAATCATTTTTGTGGGATGAAATGATATGGTTAGTATTTTATAATTACCAATCCATAGCGATCCTATATCAAATTCGAACAAAAGATAACGTTCGTTTAATTTGCCTTATTCTCACCAAATGATACTCAATATTAATTATGGCCTCATATCCATAACTTTGTTTAAATACCTATCAAATTCGCCAAAACACAATTAAAACGAATTGTGACCTGATATATTTAGAACAATACTCAATCTCTGATATCTAAAAAAAAAAAAAAATCAAATGTATTCAAAAGAAGGTCGTATATATCCAAACTGTAATTCTCAATGTCCCCGTAATTTCTTAATTATAGCCCTGATAATCATTAATATTCATCATATTGGAATTAATCTTTTTGTTTCTATATGACAATTGAAATTTCGAAAATATCACTTATATTAATTTAGTATTTAGTATACTTGGAAATCGTAATACCAATTATGAATTCAAATAAATCGTTGACATTTTTAACACATTCTAGAGATTTGTAGAGTCAATATACTAACTATAAATATTTCAAAGGCCATTCAACGGAGTATTGTTCTTCTAATATCACTTATATTAATTTATTATCTTTAGGGTATTGTTCCAAACTGTAATTCTCAACAACAACAACAAAAAACTGTAATTCTCAATGTCCCCGTAATTTCTTAATTATAGCCCTGATAATCATTAATATTCATCATATTGGAATTAATCTTTTTGTTTTAAAATGACAATTGAAATTTCGAAAATATCACTTATATTAATTTAGTATACTTGGAAATCGTAATATATCAATTATAAATTCAAATAAATCATTGACAATTTTAACGTATTCTAGAGATTTGTAGAGTCAATATACTAAATATAATTATTTCAAAGGCCATTAACCAGAGATGTGGAAGGAGAGTGATTTTAATTCTTGGACTATTCACACTTATAGCAATGAAATGCATTAACTAACATTAAACCAATTTATTATAAATGATGCTATTTGTAATCACCATGTAAAATACAAGTATCACCTAATTTGAATATCAATATTACATCAATGAATAGCAATCATAAAACTCTATCATGTATATCAAAATCAAACTATCATGTATCATTAAACTAAATTGTTTTTTTTAAACAAATTAAACTAAATTGTTATAGATTTGTGTATCAACATATCTCCAAATATCAATCATAAAACTTTATCATGTATCAATCAAAATCAGAGCGAAACACGCATATATTGTTATCATGAGATATATGTAATGGATTAAGATTAATATATTGTAGCATAAAAAAAAATTTAATATATTGTTAAATAAATTTTCGAAATTATGTATTACATAATTTATATTTAAGAGTATTTTAAATATAGTAATTGAAAGAGGTATCAAATCATAAATAAAAAAAACAGGTATACATCAAATTATACATACTATTAATGAACAATTTTTGTAATAAATATCATGTATAGTTATGTAATCTATTCAATTCTTTTGGTTTCTTTTATTTTGTACTAATATATTTTATGTTTGAAGGTAAATAATAAATTTATTGCTTTCCTAATTTCAAACTATTTTTTTTTCTTGGGTATTGGGTTAAAGTCAAAAATCTTAAAAAATTTTACAAGCTCTAAACTTAAACGTGGATAAATTGTCATTTCTATTTTTCAAATTAAATATTAATAAGAAACATATAACAAAGAATATATAATCAGTATATTATATGTACACATAAATATTAGAGAGTCTATGATGAAAAAGATTACCGAGTCATTAGTATTAAAAAAATATAACTAAATATAATTTTTAAAATATTACAGATTTATATAATCTAACTGTTTAAAAATGTCATTATTAATTTTTTATGCTATTACCGACATGATGCTTCTAACAACAACCAGTAACATTTTTTCTAATGGTACATAATAAATAGTACATATTAATAAATCATAGTATGTAGTACAATTTAAAATTGTATACTTTGTTTAACATTTTTCTAATTCAAAATTTTCATAAAAATGTATTATTCTAACATTTATAACTTACACGGGAAACAATGGGTAAACAAATCAAATAAATATTCAAAAGATAAGAAAATATAATTTGATAGATAAATATATGTTTTAAAATTGGTTAGCTTACACAGAAAAAGATGAGAAATAAATCAATATAAAAGAGATAAAAATAAAAATATTAATATTAATATTATGGATAAATATATTTTCTAAAATTGGTTAACTTGCATGGGGCAAAGAGGTAAAAAATCAAATATATTTTTAAAAAATAAGAAAAATAATAATATGATAGATAAATCTATTTTCTAAAAATGGTTAACTTATACGGGGAAAAGATGATAAATAAATCAAAATTATTTTCACGAGAGAACAAAATAATAAGATGATAAGTAAATATATTTCTAAAAGAAGGTTGACTTGCACGAAAAAGAAGAGAAACAAATGAAATATATTTACGATCATTGTATGAGGATCTATGTGCTATTTTCTTTTTAGAATTCGTATTTGATGTAATTGGTAAATACATTGTCATGTTATATAAAGAATGATTATAATTAATTTAAATATAGTTTTAATATTAAACAAATTTCTCCCCCGTGCTATTTTATTATGTCTTTATGTTAATAATTTGTTACACAGTACTTATTTATTATTCATCTAAAATTATATATATATATATATATATATATATATTAATTTACATATCAAAAACACCTATATTTTAATTTTCTCATTTAGCAAAGTTATTCCCGTGCATCGGACTTTGAAGTTTGGAAGTATTAAAGATCAAGTTTGTAATTCGATTAGAGAGAATTAAATAATAATTTGCATGTTTTGTATTTACTTTCCGTTTAGCGTGTGATATTGAAGATTGAACAATTATTTAAGCAAGAAAAAATTATAAAAAGATCTTTTCTAGAATTTTAGATTTTATATAAATATGTTTTCTATAAATTGTTAACTTACACAGGAAAATGAGAAAAAGCAAATCAAATTGATTTTCAAAAGAGAATACAAAATAATATGGTAGGGCAATATATTTTCTAAAAAAAATTAACTTGCAAAGAAAAAGAGAAGAAATAAATCAAATTTATTTTTATCATAAAAGAATAAATAATAATAATATGATAAATATATTACAAAAAAATGGTTAACTTAAACAACAAAAAGATGAGAAATAATTCAAATAGATTCTTAAAAGAGAAGAATAAATTTATCAAAATAAATGTATTTTCTAGAACTGATTAACTTGAATGCAAAAGGAGGAGAAACAAATCAAATAGATTTTGAAGTGAAAACAAAAAAAAATTATATGATTGATAATATATTTTCTAAAATTATTGATTAATTTTTAAAGGAAAAGGAAAAATAAAATCTAATATATTTTAATGAGAGAAGACAAAAACAATATGAAAGATAATTATATTTTATCAAAATGATTAACTTGCACGAATAAAAAATAAGAAACAAATAAAAAAATAGAATAAATAGTAATATCATATATAAATATATATTTTAATAATGGTTAACTATCACGGGGAAAATAGGTGAAGTAAATTAAATAGATTTTCAACATAGAATAAAAATAATAATATGATAGATAAATATAAAAATATATTTACTAAAAATACTAAAAATGGTTAATTTGAATGGGAAAACAAGTGAAATAAATCAAATAAAAATGGTAGATAATATATTTGGGAGGACCAAATAAAAATGATTATCTCACGCTACTATTGTATTTATGGATGTCTAAATTATTCTTTAGATGATATTATTATCCTTGAATTAAATATTGATGTCTGTAGTCAATATTATAAAACGATTTTGAAGGATACATAATGAAGGGTTGGGGTTCTCAAAAATATAAAAATAATGAAGGGTTGGGTACAATTTGAAGGTTACATAACGAAGGGTTGGGTACAATTTTGCTAGAAAAACAAGCTAAATAAGGAGAGCAACATTGAACTGAAAGTTGCAAATCATAAAATAATATATGCGAGACTAAATATGTTTAGAGCCTTTTTATGAAAGTCAAGACTTATGTTGTTTTAAATGATCTTGAACATTTTGCTTATGTAAAACTTTATCCAAGTTACCAACTCAACTATTTTGTTAATTGTTTTTATCAAATATTTTTCTCTACTATATCTTTCAGATTATTAAACTTTAAATGATTAAATATTAAATTATTAACCATTCATATATGTATCATTCAACATTCATACCTTTGTTTATTTTGTTATGTTTCTTTAGTGATGCATAGAAATGTGTTTATGTTTTTTTCCATTACTTAGTAAGATCAGATGAACAATACTTTCAAATTCTAATATAAGCAGATTTATAAACACTTTAATGTTCTAAAATTTTATTAATTATAAAATATTTCGTTAGATATGACATCTTTAAAATATTAATTATACTATACTATATTACATATCATGTTAAGCAAACTTCTAGCCCGTGCCGGGGAGAGCAGATCCTCTCCATTACCTTCACAAAATGGAGAGGCCAGTTGATTGAATCGCGTCCGTACACGTGGCAGTGACAAAAATCAATGACCCAGATTTATTTTTATTTATTTTATGGTTAAATTAAAACATGGGATGAGTTTTCTTCTCCCTTCCTTCGACACTTCCACCCCCACCCCTAGAACCGACACCTCCACCACCACCAGCCTCTGAAGCGTCGCCCCGAGCCGCCACTGGATCTCGCCGTCTCCATCGTGTCCACCACCACCCATGGATCTCGCTCGCAGCCTCTGGACGCCGCCCCGACATCTCCGCCACCACCCGCCTCTTGAGCTCAATCTCTCCGCCGCCCCTGCATCTCGCCGCCACGCTGGATCTCTCAACACCGCCTCAATCTCTCCGTCGCCACCCATGTTATGCAGATTCAAAATGGGTATGAACCTCTCAACACCGCGACTGAATCTCTTCGCCTCTCCTGGATCTCGCCGCCACGCTGGATCTCGCCGCCTCCGTCGAAGGAACCGCTGCCGCTGCCGCCGCCTCCCAATCCCAAACCCACATCTTCAAACCCTCTCCCTATGTTTCTTTTGGGTAGCTTAAACCCATGTGCCCCATATTTACATTTGGGTAGCTTAAACCCATATGCTCTTTGCAATGGAAAAATGAAATGGGGATATTAGTTTTCTCTGGGACTAAGTTGAGATGCTTCTTTGAAATTGGAAAATGAAACACAAAATATGGGATTGTTGGTTGTGTAGATTCAAAGTTAGCCACAATGCTATGTTGTTTTTGATTTTTTTTTTCTGTATGGTTCAGTTTTGTGTACAAGAATTGATATGGAGTTCTTACTGTTCTGTATGCCAATGTAAAGTTTGTATATTAATGAAAGATGTTCTTATGTCTTGTGCCATTGAGAACTGATCTATTGTGTTTGTATGAAATTGGAAACTAAAATTTTCTGATCTCTTGTGCAACTATGCAGATTATGCATACTCTAGCAGTTATGCAGATTTTTTTTATCAGCAGCAATTATGCAGATTAGTATAACATAAGTATGCAGATTATGTAATTGGGAACTAAAATTTCTTTTCCTATGCAGATTAGTATGACATAATAGTATGCAGATTGTTCATACTATATCAGTAACAAATGAAATATATTCGAACAGTAGCATGACATAATAGTTAAATGGAAGAGAAAGTCTAGTATGACATAATATTTGATAAATTCCATTGTCTAATAATGCACCATATAAAAGTGGAATGAACCAGTACAAAAAAAGTGTCCACTATGTAAGCTGTACCTATTCCCAAAATATTCCCAAATGTGTCCACTATGTAAGCAATACCTATTCCAAAAAAGGTGTCCTGTAAACCAATAGCTGCTTATAAAAAACATAGCAGATATCTATATATATCCCAAACAAAACCAAACCCAAAAAATGTGTCCACTATGCCTAAAAGAAGTTATGCAGCTCCAATGCATTGTAGTTCTGAACTTGGCTTGATTGTGTCATTTGGATTATAGTCTCATGTACACTTGTATTCAAAAGTTGGCTTCCACTTCCGCTTCCACTTCCACTTCCATTCCTAATTTGCTGCACCTCATCAATTGTTGCTATAGATTGTTCCTACATAATTGATAGTATAAGTAACATATATTATAAATATGAGATAATAATACTAAAGTAAGGAGTAAATTACCAAATTTTCTTGAGGCTTTCACTTTTTCTTTGATAGGATTGCCTGTCTCTTTTTAGCCAATTTCTCAACCCATGTTTTAGGCCGTGTTTTACTCTTATATGAGCAATCTCGCTTCTTTATGCCTCTTGCCCTACCAACATCAATAGTGTCCGCATTGTTGTCAATTTCACCACTACCAATTGATATGGATACGTGACACATTGCAATTGATTCTCCATCCACAGACTTTTTAGCCAACATGTTGTCAATTATTTTGTTGGACTCTTCATAAACTTTGGACAAAAATGTGTAAGTCTCATGAGATTCAGATGCTCTGTTTGTCAATTTAACCATTCGAGGACATAACTCATTGTATCGCTTCATGAAATGGGCTTTTATGTCCAAATCAATATGTTGTCCTTTCCAATCTCGATTACTTCCCAACCTTGCTTCTCTTGTCCATCGCTTCAGTATATAGTCCTGAGGAATTAGCTTAATATTCATGACATCCAAAACTTTCAAAGCATGATTGCATAAGATACCATGCGTCTCAAATTTTCGACAATCACAAGCAACCTTCTGATCCATAAGATTACCCATTACCAACCGCTCATTACTGTTATCGTAATTTTTAACAGCATAAAACCCTGGGTTCAACTCCTTTATGCAAGTGCCTTGAAATTCCTCATATTCTGCTTGGAATTCATCAAAACTTTTTGGAGTGTAAACCTGTCCAGCTTGGACGAGCATGGGGACCTTCTTCATGACCAATCTTGGCAACTTATGCCTTGACTGAAAATCGGCTTCTGACTCATTGTTCCTTTTTCCATTGACAACCCTTTCAAAATGTGTGAAAAATTGCACTAAATTTAAATCTGACTTCAAATGGTTTGTCAAATCAGCATTAAAGCTTTCACGCAATTGAGTAGATCTCATACCTGCAGTGAAAGTTTGTCGAACATAAGCCCATGCCCATTTTTCCTTCACTTTAAAAATCTTATGCAACCATGAATCATCGGGAACATTATGCTTAACAAGTAAAGCATTCCATGCATTTAAAAATTCATCTTCCTTTTCATGTAGATCAATGCATGCTTCAAAATCTGAGCAGAATTGTGAACTCTTTTGATATAAATGATTCACATGCCTTAGGGCATTTTCTCTAATATGCCAAGTGCATAATCCATGAAATGTTTCTGGCATAACTAAAGAAATAGCCTTAGCCATTGCTGCATCTTGATCTGTTAGAATGGTTTTAGGCTTTTCTCCACCCATTGCTTTGAGAAAAGTGTCAAATAACCATTGAAAAGAAGGGGCTGTTTCATCATACAACAATGTTGCCCCAAAAACAACAGTTTGTCTGTGATTATTAACTCCAACAAATACTCCCAACGGTCGATAGTCCTTGTTTGTCTTGTATGTCGTGTCAAAAGTGAGGACATCACCAAAGTATCCATAATCATTTATCATTTGTGCATCTGCCCAAAATATATTCGTTATTTGCTCTTCAACATCCATTTGAAAATCATAAAAGAATGAAGGATTTTCACTTTGTTGCTTGAAATACATCAACAATGCACCCACCTCACCATATCTTAGTGACTGGATCCTTCTAGTTCGAAGGTAGTTCTTAAGGTCTTGTCTTGTAAAACCAATTGTGTCTATTCCACCAGCTTGCTTGGACACATATTCATGAAAATCTTTTGGCCTTAACCCAGATTCCTCAGCCAATACAATTTGTGATGCTTGTGACTCAGATATGTGTCGATGAGAGCGAATCATATGAACATGCTTTGGCGGTTGAAGAGGGTGATTGTGTTGAGCTACAAAGTGGACAACCTTGTATTTCCCAATCTTCCGATCAAATGAGATAACCATACGTGCTTCACATCCTGTTCTAGTTTCTGCTCTAGGCTCTTTTGTCAAGTGGTCTCGTTTGTCAGCACCTCGTTTACCCTCTTTGAAGCATGTGAATCTTCTTGAAGTTAGAATTCCATCTTTTTTGCTTTTATTTGCATATTCTCTACGAATACCAAACCCAATTCTCCTGCTGTACTCATTATAAAAATCATAAGCAGCTACCTCAGATTCAAACTCCATTTCCAAGTGTGGTGTATAGTTGACAACATTTTCTTGGCCATCTTGCACAATTTTTTCATGAATATTGTTGACCCATTTATCTACACCATCATCTATTGGCATTGATGATGCATTCATGTTTTCTGGAGAGAAAAAATAGAGTCATCATGTGAATAATTTTTTTGGTTTAGTAAAAAATTTGTGCTTTATTAAAGTGTAAACCACCAAATAAAATATACAAAAGTTAGGCGCAAAATTGATTCACCAGAATGATTTAGAAGAAAAAAAGAAAAGAAGAAAAAACCAAAGCTAAGACTTTTGATTCACCAGATTGATTTCAAAGAAAAAAAGACAATTTTAATAACCATAATAAAAATAATACTTTGAATAACTGAAGCATTTATATGGCAAATACCCTATCTATGGTGGAACAGAGATGGGGCGGCGGACTTTCAGGCGTGGCGGCGTGGTGCAGGCGGCGACGAGGTTCAATAGGGAGGCGAGATCCAACCGTGGAGGCGAGCGGAGGGACGGCGACAATGGTTCGACCGCGGCACGTATCAGATTAAACTGTGAAGGAAGCAGTGAGGTCCAATGGGGCGGAGGGGCGGCGGCGAGGTTTGACCGTGGCGGCGTGTGGAGGGGTGACGCACTTCAATGGGTAGTGGATGGCGGGAAAGGAGGTGTTCAAATGGGAACCCTGGACCCAAACGTCGAGCTGCACGAACCAAAGGGATGGAAGAGTTTTTTTTTTTTATTCACTTTATGTTTTAATTAAAAAAATAAATTGACTAAAATCTGGGCCATTGAATTTTTAAAAGGACAAGTGTATGGTCACTATTTCACTAACTGGCCTCTCCATTTTCTCAGCCTCATGGAGAGGATCCGCATTCCGTGCCGGGCACGGGTGCACATACTAGTAAATTAATAAAACAAACGTGTAAGACATGAGTGAGGCAATGTCATGACCATTTGAATTCAAAAGTTACGTTGGAATTAAAAATTGGCAAAAGCTTGAATACACATGATTTGATCTTAAACTTTAAAAGCAAATCTTTTGCAATTAAAAAATTAATTTGATAAAATATTTATTTATATTTTATTTTTATTTATATTTTTATTAAAAATATTTGTTTTGCTTTTCATCATTAAAAACTTCAAGATTTATTTTGAAAATACTTTAAGACCAGTTTTGAAAATATTTTGATTTTCATCATTAAAAACCTTGAACTAAATTAGTAGATTTTAATACATGTTATAATTCTTTTAAGCACATATTAAATGTGTGTGTGTGAGAGACTAATATTAAATTGAGAACTCCACTTACCATTTACACACATCTTCTAAAACAAGCAATACTAATACTGAAATTCCGCATTTTGCCCATCTTGACTGCTTGTTTGACTTTTTGCCGCTTTTTGCACTTAAGTCATTTTCACGCTTTTTGCAATTTAATCCTTTAGTTGAATTTGCGTGTTGGTCCTTGGACTTGAAATTTCCCTTTTGCTCATCATCAAAACAAAAGTACTTGTCAAGGCATATATCCACACAAAACATATTAGTGTCAGAGAGTTGATTGGGCTTTATTGACTCGATGCGTACTTTATTTTACCATGTTTTGTCTTTTATTTGAACAGGTTGAAACCGTTGGATAACTGATTTTAAGCGGTTTTACTGGTTTGTTACCGGTTTAGTCGGTTTTTAATTAATTTTTAGATCTCTGGTTGTAGATGTTATTTGGACCGGACACCTTATTGGTTAGTTTTGATAACCTTGAATTATATACACTAAAGAATTAGGAATAAATACAAATTACATTTACAATGTGATTAATGATAAGTGATTTTCTAAGTACATGTATTTCATACAAACTAGGTTCATGGTTAAGTTCATGTTTAACATTTACTTTGATATTAGTTATATATACTCAAGACTAAATACAAACTCCATTTACAATGAGAATATAATGAAAAGTGATTTTCTAAGTACATGTACCTGATTTCCCTATAAAAAAAAAAAAAAGTACATGTACCTGATACAAACTAGGTTCGTGATTGGGTTCATGTTTATCATTTTAATTCCAACCGTCCACGTGGTCCACTCCATCCAACCGTCCACACCGTCCAAACTTTTTTTTTATGGAAACGTATTATGTTATTATAAATTATAGTTGAAGGATCTCATGTATCGCTTGAATTAATATATGATACCGATGTGGGTATTAATTCTGGTTTTGATCATTGTTTGACGCATTTTTTCTTAAACTTTAACCACGACTACTTGCTTCACAGTTGTAGGCAGTCAGGCAGCCATGCATAACAACGAGTTTCTCAATCATTTACCAGTGTCTGGCAAACTGTTTTGCTAGAGTAAATGAAACTCACCTGTAAAAAACAATAGTACATGGGCAGATTTACATCCCCGATGTCAATTGGTTACTGATGATTCTCACTCTCACTGTCACGGTTAGTTTCAGAGACATTGTCAAGATGGACAATGTAACAGCCTAACAGGTATATATGCCATTGTTGATAAAATATCATGCTTGTCTTGGCAGCAGTATTTTTTTTTTTTTTTTTTTTCTGTTTTCCTCATATCTACTAAACTTTCATTTGTGGCGGGAGTTAATGCTTCCTCTTAAGTAATCCCATAGTACTGATAACTCACACTTATATATTGGATTTGAAAATTTGAGTCATTAATTTATAAGGCAGCTCTTAAGAAAATGAGTTGATAAATAGGGGAGACAGATAAAAGAATGATGCTTAATAGTAGCAACAAGGCAATGATAAAAGTGTCTACTGCCACTGTTGTTTAATTAATTATTTTATGATTTTTCTAAAATTTCCTTTATTGGAATTTTGCCCAATAACTTTTTTCTTTTTATCTTCTATTTTTCCTTGTTAATATGAGCAAGTCATAACTGAAAAAAAAAATATCTCTTTTATTTCTCCATTTATAACACATATTGCAATTACAAGAACTCAACTTATTTTAATATTTCAAAAATGTAAATTGTTCTCTTTGATTTTTAATTTTTTTTTCAACCTTGTTTTTAGATCTTTCTAAATTTTAAATGCAAACATAAAGAAAACTAAACGAAGGGCAAAAAATTTTGTAACTCTTTTTTTTTTTTTGGATTTTTCTAAATCTCATTACAAGTTAATTAGCAGTAAATGTTAAAAACATTCACTCTTTCTTATTTTTTTCCTCTAAAATTTAAGATATTTTTATAATTTTAACTTTCTTATTTTTATTTGCTGGATTTTTATAAATTTAGGCATAAAAAATTAAAAGAGACTCGATTCGATCTTCACAGACATGATTGTTAAGCTATACTAACTAGTCGCAAGATTGAATGATCACTACTAAAAATACTCAATATATTAAATCTACAAGTGATGTTATCATGTTTGTAAATTTTTCTGAGTAAGCATGGTTAAAGTTAGGCAAATTTCACCGGCACAAAGCCACAAAGAATTACTTATTAAAAAAAATAAAAAACCACAAAGAATTAATGCTAGGTAAATTCATAATCTATCATTAGCTAGAAAACAAAACAAATCATTCCTAATAAAATTTCTTCCTTCCAAAGTAGGGAAAATAATTAATTCAAAATACTTTGAATAAACTGCACATTAGAATAAAGGATTAAAGTAGTATATATTATTAGTTTAAAAAGTTTTACAATAATATTTGAACATGTGTAGGGAGGTTCGGTAGCTCAATTGATTTGAGCTATGGTATAAGATGTTAAAGAGTAAGAGGTCCAGGTTTTCAAACCTTGACAAAGGAGAAAACTAACATAACATTTAACTTACTAAGATTGTTCTATAAAAAAAAACATTTGAGCATGTGATTGTGATCTTACAAAATATTCCAATAGGTTATTACAATTTACACAACTATTTCAATTTAAACTCGTCAAAGATTGTGGTTAAATAAAATCTAGGAACTAAAAGGAATAAATTGAACAATTAAATTATGATCCTAAGAAAATTTAAAATATCCTAATGCAGTTAATCGGTCAAACATTTAGTCAAACAATTATATTAAATTAAAATATTTAAAGATCTCAAAAAAAATATTTCATCACATATTTGTTTCAAATTGAAAAATCTTATAAAGTTGTGGTCTAAAATTATTTTGGTAAAAAAAAAAAAAATCATTTTTTGTTTAATTCATAAAAGCCAAAAATCAAACTGGAAAATAAATCAAATTGCAAATCTTGATAAAGATCAATCTTCTTTTTTTTATCAAAAATAAAGATCAATCTAAGATTCAATTAGTAAATTAATTCATACAAACTTCCAAAATTAAATCGTTATCATTCATCACATCTATTCAAATTGAAAAATCTTCAATAAAAGATTATCAAGAAATATATATAAAAAAAAAGGTGAAAAAATTAATTAAACCTGGCATATATCATATTTGAATATTTTCTTGCCAAATCAATTCAAGATATAATTTGGAATATCAATTCAATTTTGCTTTAAAATTAAATCTTGAAACTTACTTGATATAACAAGGATCAAGCGAATAATAATTTTTACTACATTCTCTCCTCTGTGAGAAGCTTTGAGTGACTTTTCTTCTTGAGTTTTCTTTCTTTCTTCTTTGCTTAATATGTCATCTTCCAACATGGAAAACTTGTCTCTTGATGATGATGGGGAGGATCTGGAGGTATCGATGGAAGGGAACATGGAGGAAGGCCCAAACATGGCTTTATGTTTGGTTGGGAGGTTCTTAACAGATAGACCTATTAGGGTTCATATGATGAAAACTAGAATGGTGGGAGTGTGGAGGCTAGGACGGGGAGTTTCAATAAAAGAAGAAGAATGAGGGGTCTTTCTTTTTCAATTCTTTCACCCTCTTGATGTCCAGAGAATATTGAAAAGAGGACCTTGGTCGTTTGATGGCAATCTTCTTATATTGGGGACTATGCAGGAGGGAGATATACCAAAACATGTGCCTTTGAACTCTGTCCCATTCTGGGTTCAGGTTCATAACGTTCCGGTGGGCTTCATGCAAGAAACAGTGGGGCAACATATAGGAAATTACATTGGTGATTTCCTGGAATATGACACCAACAACTCCTCCAATTTCTGGAAATCATACATGCGTATTAGTGTTCTGATTGATGTCCGGAAGCCCTTGAAAAGGTCCAAAAGAATCAAGAAACCAGGGGTGAAGCAAAGGAGGTGATGGTCAAGTATGAAGGATTAGGGTCTTTTTGCTACCTATGTGGTTTCTTGGGCCATGTTGAGGTCTTCTGTGATCGTCTCTTCACCATGACAAGCGATGTTGGTCGCCATGCTTGCAGCCCAGAATTACGCGCTGAGCCTAGGAAGAATCTTGGGGACGATGAAGCAAGGTGGTTGTGAGAAGATGGGAAAGGATCATGGTCAGCGCCAAATCAGGGGGATAAAATCAATAACATATCAGGTTGTTATGGGGGGGGGGGATTCTCAGGGATCTGATAAAGAAAAGGATAAACAAGAGGAGAATAATTTGAGGAAGGATATGATGGCAGCAATATTCAAAGATCCGAATATTCTCTTCCCCATTAAGCACGTGGACAATGTGGATAACGAAGGAAAAAGCCATGACCTGATGGAAGATAGCATTAATGAGGAGGGAGAAATTGAAGGAGACAAAAAAAGGCATCGTGGTGATGAGGATAGCTCTGAAGGGGCCCATGCCATGCACGTAGAAGGCTTCTCTGGTGAAGGAAATCATGCAAACCCTAATTCTGTGCAAAGTGATAACCAACCCAAGAATCTTCATTTTTTATCGGCAGGCTCTGGTCCCTAGACCTGCTGGGAACCATGATTATCTTGAGTTGGAACTGCCGAGGATTGGGGAACCTGAGTGCAGTTCCATCTTTAAGGGACCTTACCCGTTCCCACCATTCGGATGTAGTGTTCTTGAGTGAAACTCTGGCGCATGCAAGAAGGGTGGAGGAAATCAAGGTCCGTCTTGGTTTTGACTGTTTGTTTATTGCTGATAGAGAAGGTAGAGGAGGTGGTGTTGCTCTGATGTGGAAGAACAGTGTAAATCTCAATATCACTGGTTTTTCACAGAACTTTATGGTTTCCCTGATAGAAATCGTAGGCGTGAGTCATGGGAACTGATTCGAAATCTTGCAAATATGTCAAGTCTTCCATGGTGTATAATTGGAGACTTTAATGATCTTCTTGCTGCAGAAGACAAAAAAGGTAGAATTGACAACCCTCTTTGGCTTATTCGTGGATTTAAAGATGTTGTTATGGATTGTGATCTAGTTGATGTCCCTTTAGAAGGCTACCAATATACTTGGAGGAATAATCGTAGTGATGATCAGGCAGTAGAAGAGAGGCTTGATCGAGCCCTTGTTACTCCAGGTTGGTGGAGCATGTTCCCTCTTGCTAGACTCATGAACCTTGTGGCCCCAATATCTGATCATAACCCCATCCTTCTCATCACTGACCCAGTTCCTAAGAAAATAAGACAAAAGAAATTCAAGTTTGAAAACCAGTGGTTACTAGAGGATGGTGTTGCGGATGTTGTCAAGGAAGGTTGGCAAGTTAGTTTTCACCAAGATCTTCATAACAAAATTCGTGATTGTGCTAGTCATATGGAGAGATGGGGCAATAGTATTAGACCAAAGTTCAGATATGATATCCAGATGTGCAAGCATAACCTTGAGGAGTTGAGGAATAATGTAGAAGATAATTCACTGGTGCAATTTGAAGCCCTAAGGAATCAGCTCTCAAAGCTTTGATCAAAGAAATTACATACTGGAAGCAAAGGTCCAAGGATTTCTGACTTCGAAGAGGTGACTCTAACACAAAGTACTTTCACACTTCTGCCACAGCTCAAAAGAAAAGAAACTTGATAGAGAATTGGCTAATGATGATGGTACTGTCTGGAATCTCAAGCAGATCTTTATGCCCTTGCTAGAGATTATTTTGAGCACCTTTTTGCAAACCAGCTGAGTGATATGGATAGAGTAATGGCCGAAATTCAGCCTAGAGTTACAGGTGAAGACAATGTTACTCTCCTAGCTCCCTTTACAGTGGAAGAATTCAAAGAAGCAACACTCCATATGCACCCTGACAAATCACCAGGACCCGATGGCATCAATACTGCCTTCTTTCGGAATTTCTGGGACATTTGCAGCAATGATGTGTACCAATCCTACCTACAATGGCTTGAGGAAGGGGTTATTCCGATCATAATTACCAGCACCAACATTGCCTTGATCCCCAAGTGCAACAACCCGGAAAGCATGAAGGATCTCAGACCAATATCCTTCTCAATGTAGCTTACAAAATTTTATCCAAGGCTCTAGCCAATAGACTTGCGAAGGTGATTGGAAAGTGTGTGTCCGAAGAGCAATCCGCCTTTGTCAAAGGAAGATCAACTGTGGACAATGCTCTTATTGCTAACGAAGTCATCCACTACATGAAATGCCACAAGAAGGGCCAAAAAGGTGAGATTGCTTTGAAGCTAGACATTAGCAAAGCTATGACCGGATCAGTTGGTCTTTCCTTGAAGCAGTCTTACTAAAAATGGGGTTCGATGTCAAATGGGTTAATTAGATGCTTATGTGTGTGATCTCGGTTGAGTATTCTGTGTTGATGAATGATGAAGAAGTTGGTCCTATAAAACCTGGTAGAGGGCTAAGCTAAGGAGATCCCTTGTCACCATATCTCTACATCCTTTGTGCAGAAGGTTTATCATCTTTGTTAAAAGCAGCCGAGAGGAGAGGAGCCCTTCATGGTGTCAAAATATGTAGGGGAGCTCCTTTAGTGTCCCATCTCTTGTTCGCGGATGATAGCTTCTTGTTTTTCCAAGCCACAAGTCAGGAGGCCAGAACTGTAAAGGACCTACTCACTTTGTATGAAAATGCCTTAGGCCAAGCTATCAATTACCAAAAGTCAAAAGTGTGTTTTAGTAGCAATGTTAGCCAAGAAAACCGAGTGTCATTATCTGTGACTCTTGGTGTGCGGGAAGCCTTTGGTTCTGGTCAATACCTTGGATTACCATCTCTGGTTGGTAGAAACAAAAGAGCTACATTCAATTTCATTAAGGACAGGATCTGGAAAAAGATAAACTCTTGGCATGGGAAGACATTGTCAATGGCTGGAAGGGAGATCATGATCAAGTCGGTTGCTCAATCAATTCCCTTTTATTGTATGAGCATGTACTTAATCCCTCCCTCACTTGGAGAAGATATTCAGAAAATGTTAAATTAATTTTGGTGGGGTGGAGGTAAAGGTGATAGTAGAGGCATCAATTGGCTTTCTTGGGAGAAGTTAACTATGCTGAGACAATTTGGTGGAATGGCTTTCAAAAGACTTATACACTTTCATTCTTGCCATGCTTGGCAAACAAGGCTAGCACTTCATTGACAAACCCTATACTCTTGTCTCTAGATTGTTCAAAGCAAAATATTTCCCTCACAGTAGCTTCCTAGATGCAAATATCGGCCATAACCCCTCTTACCCTTGGAGAAGTATTTGGTCTTCTATTCCTGTCCTTAAAGAAGGCATTCACTGGAAAATTGGTCAAGGGAATCAAATTCCAATTTGGGGTGAAAAATGGGATGCCATCTGGTGTGGTTTTTAACTATCTAGACCCGAATATTCAGAGCTTAGCCAACATGCGTATCTGTGATCTATGGCTGCCAAACCTGAAAATGTGGAATACCAACCTTGTCAACATGCTCTTTTCCCCGATGGAGGCTCAAAGTATCCTGTGCACACCACTCCTAGCCTCAGTTAACTCGGACAGAAGAGTTTAGTCTCACACGAAGGATGGTATCTACTCAGTTAAGTCGGGTTACCAGTTAATTACAAACAACATGGTGAATAAGGATCATTTCAAAGTGGAAGGTGATTGGTCACTTATATGGAAGTTGAATGTCCCCCCAAGAGTTAAAGTCTTCTTGTGGAGAGCTTGCAGGAACACTGTCCCTACAAGCCGTGAGCTCCAGAAGAAAGGAGTTCAATGCCCTAGCATATGTGTGATGTGCCAAAATGATCTGGAAAATCTTTGGCATACTCTCATTACCTGCCCCCTGAGTAAGGAATGCTGGGAATCTCATAACCTTTGGCCACTAATTTCGAGAAAGCTTCTTGTGATGGATGACTTCACAGACCTATGTTTCTCAGTCCTGCACAATTGTGATGACTCTAATAAGGCAAAGTTTGGTATGATTTGTGGAGCTTGTGGCGCAGACGAAATGAGACTCCCTGGGAAGGCAAAGTTTGTTCCTTGTATCAAGTTATTAGCAGAGCAATGAAATTTTTAAATGATGTGGATGTGTCTCATGATCAACAGCAAGTAGTTTCTTGGACCCCGCCTCCTGATGGCTTTGTGAAGTGCAATTTGGATGCAGGCTTCTTCAAGGACCAAGGTTACACTACCCTCAGTATGTGCCTTAGGGACTCCTTCGGTGCCTTCTGTAACACCCTCCCTTGGGCATTACCTCGTGATCACTTGCGAAAATAAATTAAAAAGAAATTTGCTAGTTGTTTTCGGAAATTTATTTACTTTAAGTCAGAAAACTTGGGTGTAAAATAAAATTTCTTCTGAATACTTCGAAAAATTAATACACACATCAATTAATAAAACCACAGCATGTTTGTCAACACACATATACTGATCTTATTTATAACCAAAATCTTCCACAACGTACAAGTTTTTCTAAAAATACTTCCTTATTCCCAACTGAAAACTAAAACACATAAAGGTTATCAAGACTACGTCTACCGACTTTCTGAAAATACACAACCCACGAAAATCCTAAGCTGGTCACTCTATAAGACCACTACTGGAAAGACCTCCATAGTCCTTACCACTATTACTGACCTCTTAACGGATCGGGACTAAACTCCTTGAGCGAACTGGAAACTCCTCTGCACCATCTGCTCTTATGTACCAAGGTACAACAGCAAAACCAAAAAAAAAAAAAACAGATATATCGCAAGGTTGAGATACCAATATATGAGTTTTTGATAAGATAACCACATGCGTGACACACAATTAACAGCATATACACATATATACAGCACATGAATTCTTAGAATAAACACAATAGTTGATCAATGGGATTCATACCCGACAGTCATCGTCATTTTTATAAAAAGCATGACACTTCAATATATAACGTCTAAATTTTATACCTAATCTCCGGAGATTCCAACTTTCATTCAATAACATCAATTGTTTTGTTTGTCAAGGTTCCGAGTTCCAACTATTTAAGTAAGTAACTCCGTAGGACACGAGCTCCAACCATCATCGTAAGTAGTTTAAAAGAACATCCAACAATACTCGTACTTAACTCGGCCTATAAAATATCACTAATATCCGAGCTCCAGAAATAGTCATAGCTTAGCTCGGCCTTTCCTAGACCCACTTTCCAATCCACCAAAGGCAAAATGGTTATCGCGATAAATGGAAACATTGCCCATAACACATTGGCCAACACACCAGGACTCAATGATCTATAATTTAACACATGGCACGTCTGCCAAATAATGCATGGAAAAACTTTTATTCTCGTCTTACTTTCTTTTTCGTTACATTCTTCCCTTGTCAAAACTCAAAGGCTCACGACTGTGCTTAATTTTAATATTAAGTCTTTACAACATTAAACAAACACAGGACACACAGTCCGAGTATTTTAAAACTCAACACAGGACACACAGTCCGAATGCTCAATCGCAAAGCCCTAAACCGATGCCTCAGTCTTAGGCTCGCGGATATGGGATACATATCAATTATACACACAGTCCACAAAAATTTTACAGGACACACCAGTCCACTAACACGGATCCATGATCCAAGTGTTAACAGAACACTAGAATTCCGAAGTCTCGATTACTAGGTTCACTTTTTCTCTTTAAAACATTTCGCTCAGTGAAACAACAAGTATAAAATCAAACCTCTGAAAACTTATCCAAGTTTAACGGAATTATTTTCACTGAATAAAACTCCTTTACAGAAATTCTTTTTCGTTAAAATCATTTATAAAATGTTAAATCACAGATAAATTCCTTTTCTCCCAATTACTTCATTCTTGAAAATCGTTCTCATAAAAACATCAACTCTTTGAAAGTCCTTTCAAAATAGATTCATAAAAAAGATAAAACCATTTTCTCAACATTTTTCCGTAAAAAGATATTACATTATTTTAGTAACTTAATTACTTTAAATAACATTTTATATTATTATTGAATTTATTTTGGAAAAACTAATGCCTGTGAAAATTTTTCACAGTTTCGCCCTTACTGTCACTCATGGACTCATCTTTCACCGAAAATATCATGAAAAATATTATTTTTCCACTTTTCCTCAACTTTCCACAATTTAATTATTTTAATTAAATCTTTAAGCTTATCAAGCTTTTAACCTCAATTTAAATTGAACACTGACCAATGTCAGGTTTCTCAGTCCAGCACTCAACAACAAATCAATCTAATACAACACAATATGGCATACTTCATAGTTATAGCATGCATCACAGTCATAGCTTTAAAATACAGTTATAACCACACAATTAAATAAATCACATCAAAACACATAACAAATTAAATAATAAATAATTTAAAGCCACAGAAAACCATAACAGATAAATTACAGACAACACTAAGATAGCATATGGCTATCTAAAACTTCTCAGATAAACTCCCCTTACCTCTTGAAGATTCAAGTTTCGTTTCACGAAGTGTTTTCCCGATTCGAATCCAATTTCCTCCGCATAACTCAGGATAATCAAACAAAGATTTATCCTTCACAACAAATCAAGTCACAAATCAACAAATGAATCAACAAATGAAACAAAACTCATCTAGTTCATGTGAACTACGATTCGACCCTCACTAATTAATTAGGCTAGGGATGTTAAAATTTTACAAACTCTTGGATTAATGATCCTTAAGCATGCTAAAGACATAATCAACGATCATTTGACAAAGATTTGAATCAAAACTCACCTAACCAACATAGTTAGGGGTTCGGTCCTCTTAAGAAAAATAGGTTAGAATTTGATTTGGTTTTCTAATCACTTGGATTCAATAGTCATAGGGATTAAAGAGATGAAATCAAGTATCATTTCACAAAAATTGAAGCAAAACCCGATTTTTACTGTTATTGAAGAACAGTAAAAATCGGGGTGTCACACCTTCATTGCAGCCAGAACCATCTTACACTCGCAAAGCTTGCCTGTTGTTGAGGGGGAAGCTCTGTGCCGCTATCATGCAACTCAGTGGTGTTCTAGTCTTAACTTTGCCAATGTTCTGTTTGAAATGGATTGTAAAACTGTAGTGGACCTAGTTAATTCCCCTAAAGAAAATATTTCTGAACTAGGTGACATTGTTAGAGACTGTCAGAATTTCTTTTCATCTTTTCCAAACCTTAGTGTGAGGTTTATTAGGCGTCAGGCGAATCGAGTTGCTCATACCTTAGCAAGAGCCACTCTTTCTTTATCTAGCATCTGTGATTTTTATCAAGTTCTACACTGTATTGCTTCATTGATTATGAATAAAATGCTTTATTTTCTTTGGTCAAAAAAAAAAAAGATCAATACTCAATGCTAAATTTTTATGGGAGAATGTTGTAAGCCAAATGGGTTTTGTGTCCGAAACAAGCCACATATGTTGCTCTCTCTATCACTCCCTTTATATCTCTCTTTTATTTATTCACTTATTACTTTGTCATCATTTTATTTACTTATTTATTTATTATTTTTTTATTTCTATTTTATTTATCGCCTTTGTAATTTATTTTATTCCGCTATAATCTCTAGTTTAGTTTTGGAAGGCTTTTTAATCAATCAAAACTCTTGACTTAACGATCACTCAATTCACCCCTTCTTGAGTAATGGTTGTTGGGGCCAACATTTATGACATGACACGTGTGTTTATGAATGATAAGAATAATTTGAGGCTAGCCTATCTCAGGCTTGGTCTCATGCTGCCTGGTGCATTGGTGGCTCCTCTTCCACCCTCATCGACATGGTTAAGGAGGTGAGACTTTGGCCCCAGTGTTGGGTCCAAGTTGTTGAAGGAAAGAAGAAGGGACGAATTTATGGGGATGAAGGCCTCACTTGTAGTTACCAACGAAGGGACTCCAAACTTGCACAATAGTCGTGAGCATCTTCCAGGTGCTCTTAGGATTTGGAGGAGATGGTTGAGTTAAGATGGTGACTCGTTGATAGAGAGGAGGAGAGTTGTTAGCTAAGGGAGATAATGCATCAAATGTTTGTGCGACAAAGCACGATGATGCAGGCTTTCCTCCAAAGTCTTCCCACCTAACGCGCCCATTTTTAGATGAATCTGGTGAGATGAATCTGGTGCAGGACCAACTCCAGTTAGCCTAGAGGTCCCCAGATTAAGGGCAACAACATAAAACTAGCAACAACAAACCCGCATGATCCCTCTCGCGATTATTCAAATTACTAGGATTTATGTAGTTATTATATTGTATATTTTCACTTGCTGAATCTATATATATATATATATATATATATATATATATTTCTTTACATTTAATTGAATTTGAACTCATTTAGAATATATTTAGATATTTACTTACCGATGGAGGGGTCGTTGGTAATACGAAAACAAATTATCGATGGAATGGTCGTCGTTGGTAACTTAGATATTTACTTGCAAAATCTTTTGACGGCAAGCTCGTCGTAATTACTAGTAGTTTGAAAAAAAATGTTGGTAAATATTACCAACGTCTATCACCGGTAATTGTTACTTACAAACAACTTATGATCCTTACGAACAACTTTTGGCCATTGAAAAATCATGTTTTTGTTGTAGTGCATTCGACATGGGACATTACCTTTGGATGACTTTTAAAACTTCGACAATGATGCTTAGCGATCTGATATGGTTCAGCCCAACAACCAAAATGCACCTGAAGAAGCCCAAGTGAACCATACTGCAGAGAGGCCCAAAAGAATCAGCAAGACTCCAAGAAACTGGTCCGATTACATATATTACAAATAGGGTCATTTGGTTAGTGACTCAACAATGTTCTAGAAGCAAAGTTTTTTAGGATTTCTATTAGAATAATGTTGATTCAGTGTAATCATTCCTTTTGGTGTTTTGAGGTAGGCGTAGGCATATATACTCTTGTATGCTGTCATGAATGATCATTAAAAATCTAGAACATTCTCTCTCCTTCTCTAAAACCCTTCTGGAGGTACTGTGACCTCGAATCAAAGAAATTTCATACCTATCATTGGTGCTCTCGTTGGTGCTTCCCTCCTGCTTGATAATGGCACCTTCCACTCGTTCTTCCTCTAAGTCCGATAAGCTGGACGAATTGATGCAGTAGCTTTCCAATTTAAGGTCACCCTTTCCACCAAAATGGATGAGGTATTTATGCGTGTGGCTGCCTTGGAGGGACGTTCCCCTCATTCCTCTCCTCACTCGACCTCCAACACGGATTCAAGCCAGAAGCACTTCAGAAAGTTGGATGTCCCTCGCTTCGATGGTACTGACCCCCATGGGTGGATTTTCAAAGTGTCTCAGTTTTTTTAGTACCATGGAACACCAGAGGAGGAAAGGATCATAGTGGCTTCCTTCTACCTCTACGGCACTGCTTTGTCCTGGTACCAGTGGATGTATCGCAATAGCCAGATCCTTTCTTGGGCACAATTCTTGCAAGCCTTGGAGACCCGATTTGCTTCCACCTCCTACGACGATCCTCGGGGTAAGCTTTTCAAACTCACTCAGACTTTGTCCATTGCTACCTATCTCAGTGAATTTGACACACTTGCTAACCGCATCGTTGGCTTGCCTATCCCTTTCCTTTTGAGCTGTTTTGTCTCAGGCTGCAAGTCTCGCTAGACTCAATGAGGAGAAAATGCAAGATTTGCTCCGCCACAACCTCCCCCGGCCGTTTCAAACTTGGAACCCGCCGGTGGTGTCACGAACTTTCACACGTTGCAGCGATCCTTTCCTGAGCCGGTGCCAGTGCGAACCCTTCCCCCATTGATCCCTGCTCCGCCTCCTAACCCGCGTTTTAAACAACTTTCCAAGGCAGCGATGACGGACCGTAGAGAAAAGGGGCTCTGCTTTAATTGCAATCAGAAGTGGTCTTGCAATCACAAGTCTAAGGGCTGATTCTTGCTGTTGGTGGCTGAAGAAGAAGACGAATTGGCCATGGCAGGCGGTGACCTTCTCGTTGAAGACCCAGGCGGTGACTCTCGGGACCTTCACATGGGTGAAGAGGCCCAATCTGCTCAGCTGAGTCTCAATGCCTTAGCTGGGACCCATGCTTCTGAGACCCTTTAGGTCGTGGGCTAGATCTCCCAACACCCGGTCCAAATCCTGGTGGATGGGGTTAGCACTCATAATTTTGTCCAGGCAAGAGTGGTCTCCGAATTGGGCCTAAAGTGTAGCCCAACATCCTTACTGAAAGTTTAAGTGGGCAGTGGAGAGGACTTTCGATGCTCCCGGGTTTGCTTTGGGGTCCGTCTTATGATTCAAGGCCATGAATTTTTGGTGGATTTGTATATCCTAGATATGACTAGATAGGATGTGGTTTTAGGGGCCCAATGGCTTAAGCAGCTAGGCCCGGTTTTGATGGACTATCAGAAATTAACCATGAAATTCGTACATGGGCATACATATGTGGAAATAAAAGGGGGTACCATCTCCAGCCCAAAAACAATTAGTCTACATCAGCTGCAAAATATAATTAAGGGGGACCATGGGACCCAGTTCTTGTCATTACGGGTCAACAGCCAAAGTGAACCAAACCATCTTGTACTAAACCATGAGAACCCTCAAGTGCAGCGACTTTTGCATGATTATGCCGCCCTGTTCGAAGAACCCAGTCACCTACCTCCCCCACGGTTCTCCGATCATGCAATCCCTCTTCCCAAATGCCACGCCAGTCAACGTTCGTTCGTATCGGTACCCTCACGCCCAGAAGATTGAGATTGAGTCACAGCTCTCCAAGTTGCTCGAAAATGGGTGGACCCAACCCATCAATAGTCCATTTTCTTCCCACGTTTTGCTCCTCAAGAAGAAGGACGACTTATGGCGCATGTGTGTTGATTGCAGCGCCTTGAACGCCCTCACAGTTAAGGGTCGTTTCCCATTACCCACGGTGGACGAACTCTTGGACGAATTGGGTTCGGCTCGGGTTTTTTCGAAGCTGGATTTTGCATTCGGGTTCTATCAAATTCGGCTCCAACCACAAGATACGCCCAAGACGGCCATTACGAATCTCGGGTGATGCCGTTTGACCTCTGTAACGCTCCTGCAACCTTCCAGGCTACAATGAATGATATTTTTTGGTCTCTGCTTCGATGAATAGTGATTGTATTTTTCGATGATATACTGGTGTACAGTGACTCACTGGAATTGCAACATGAGCACCTGCGGCAGGTATTTACGATTTTGAAACAGCAACAGTTTTACTTGAAGCCTCAAAAGTGCTCCTTCTGTCAAACTCAAATTTTTTACTTAGGCCATATTGTCACTGGGGGCACGGTGGCCCCGGATCCTATAAAGATTCAGGCTGTCTCTGATTGGTCAGAGCCGAAAAATTTGAAGGGGTTGCGCGGTATTTTGGGGCTATCTGGTTTCTACCGTAAATTCGTTCAGAATTATGCAGCAATAGCTCTTCCCCTCACATCCCTGTTGAAGAAGGACTGTTTCAGATGGTCACCAGAAGCCCAATTGGCCTTTGAGCCGTTGAAGGCAGCTTTGATCAGTGCCCCTATTTTGTCCTTGCCAGATTTCACAGCTCCCTTTATTGTTCAAACCAACACTTCGGGGTTCTTCATGGGTGCGGTCCTCCTTCAATCAGACCACCCCATTGCGTATTACAGTAAGGTTTTTGACCCTGAATGTCCAAGGCATATGCTTATTTGTGTGAGTTGCATGCTATTACCAGTGCAGTCAAGCGTTGGCGACAATATTTACTTGGACATTTCTTTATCATTCAAACAGACCACAAGAGTCTGAAGGAGCTTCTCACCCAGGTCATTCAGACTCCGAAACAGCAGCACTATCTTTCTAAATTGTTGGGGTACAATTATGATATACAGTACAGGCCGGGTAAATCAAATATTGTTCCAGATCTCAAGAGCCTCCAGGTGCAAGTCTTTTGGTACTTTCCTTGCCTCAATTTTTGTTTCTGGATGAATTGAAGCAAGATTTAGCATCTGATCCCACATTTATAGACTTGAAGTCTAAATATCTGACTGACCCCCAGTCTCTTCTTAGGTTTTCTTTCATTGATGGGCTATTGCTTAAGAGTGGAAAAATATAGGTTAGTCCAACTTCTCGTTTCAAGCAGCTATTGTTGAGGGAATTTCATGCTTCGGTCATTGGTGGGCATGCAAGGATCACTAAAACCTTGCGTCGCCTCACTGAGAATTTTTATTGGGATAATATGAAGAAGGACGTCCAGGATTTTGTCACTCAGTGTGTCACTTGCCAGCAAACGAAGTACATCACCAAAAAGCCAGGGGGTCTTCTACAGCCGCTTCCGATTCCTAGCAATGTGTGGGATGACATTTCAATTGATTTTGTTACTGGGCTTCCTTCCTCCAATGGGTGTACAGTTATATTCGTGGTGGTTGACCGGTTTTCTAAAGGAGTTCACCTTGGAGCCCTTCCTACAAATTTTACTGCTTATAAGGTAGCTGAACTTTTTGTATCCATTGTTTGCAAGCATCATGGCCTTCCCAAAAGCATCGTTTCAGACTGTGATCCCGTTTTTGTAAGTCGCTTTTGGTCCGATCTTTTCAAGTTCAGTGGCACCTTTCTCCGTATGAGCTCGGTCTACCATCCTCAAACAGATAGGCAAATGGAGGTCATGAATCGCATGATTGAGTAGTATCTGCGTGCCTTTGTTCACCACCAACCTTCTACTTGGCTTTGTTTTCTTCCTTGGGCATAATACCATTATAACACATCAGTCCATTCCACTTCTAGGTTCTCACCATTTCAAATCATTTATGGTAAACTGCCGCCTTCGATCCCTGCTTATATCCGGGCTCTTCATCAATTGAAGCTTGTGACTCCTCCTTGTCCTCTCGGGAAGCTATTCTTGCATTGTTGAAGAAGAATCTTCTTAAGGCTCATGTTCGAATGAAGTCATATGCTGATAAACATAGGAGATAAGTTAATTTTGAGGTGGGCTCTTGGGTCTCTGTGAAACTCCAGCCCTACCGTCAAACTTCGTTGGCAGGGTCCAAATACCACAAGCTTTCTAAGCGGTTTTATGGCCCATACCAGGTTCTGGCAAAGGCACATAGGAGATCTAGGTTGCTTATAAGCTAGATCTCCCTTCATATTCAAAAATACACAATGTGTTTAATTGATCCTTGCTCAAGCATCACGAAGGGCCGCTTCCCACTGCAATTGATCAACTTCATCCAGTTTCAGTTGACAACAACCCACTAATTACCCCATTGACAGTTCTGGATTGGCGCACTTCGGAGGCTGTGAGGTTCGCCACAAGAATCTTGGATTCTTGATAAGAACAAGGTTTGGTTCATCCAAGAACCCAAGAGAACAATTCTCTTACAAGAGATATCAATCCACAATGAACTTCCAAGTTATCATTCCATGGTGTCATAGGCGTGTACATATAGTCCCAAGGCTGCCTACTTTGCCTTTACATTGCCTTCTCAAATTCATAACCTTCCTCACTTAATAACCTACATAACTAAGCTTAATCATGCCACTAATGGTGAGTTAATACTCTCTCTCCACCATTATGTGGCTGCCTACTCTTAATTCCCTTCTTTATTCAAGTTAAAGTATAACCCCCACTCTAATAAAACATTAACATGACTCATAACTAGTAGGAATTTCTTTAGGCATGCAAGCCAAAATATCCTTCCCACTAAACCTAAGAAATTCGTGTGCATCATGAATTTAAGTGGGCTTGACCCATTTGCAATACTAGCAAATTTGGTCACACTCACATAACTCATTACAATTATTGGATTAAATAAAAACAACTAATAATGGCCTCTTCTTCATGAATTTCGCCTCTCCTTGTCATGGATCATTCAATTGGATAATGTAAGTTAACACTTTGAGCCTTAATCTATTTGGTCTTGATCTTGGGCTTGCTTCTATCAAAATAAAAGTCATTATTTGAATGGAGACTTGTTGGACTTTCCTTGCTCTTGTTCTTGTGTTAGGCCCATCAAATCTTTGTCTTGCTTCTTGGACCATGTTCTTTATTGGGCTCTTTTCATCCTTGAGGAAATCTTGACTTGCCCCCCCTTGGCTTACATCAAAGGTCAATGGCATTCCTGTCAAATTTGCCTTGGTGCAGTGGCAAGGTCTCTCCCCCAATGATACTTCTTGGGAGAAATGGGATGAATTGCGCACCTTGTACAACCTTGAGGACAATGTTGCTCTTGATGGGGGAGATATTGATATGGTTCAACCCAACAACCAAAATGCACTTGAAGAAGCCCAAGTGAACCATACTGCAGAGAGGCCCAAGAGAATCAGTAAGACTCCAATAAACTGGTCTGATTACAAATAGGGTTGGTTAGTGACTCAGCAATGTTCCAGAAGCAAAGTTTTTTAGGATTTCTGTTAGAATAATATTGATTCAGTGTAATCATTCCTTTTACTGTTTTGAGGTTGGCGTAAGCATATATACTCTTGTATGCAGTCATGAATGATCAATGAAAATCTAGAACATTCTCTCTCCTTTCTCGCTAAATCCCTTCGGAGGTACTCATCAGATATCATACCTATCACGATCATTCTTGTCGTAATGTTTACACCGTATCTTTTGGCATAATTTCCTTTATATACATAATTTCCTTTATATATGTGGAAGGTCTTCATTCCACTTGATTTAGCTTCTCCTTTGCGTTCCAGTGAGGATTCTTTGTCGAACAAAATCGATATTTTGAACCCAACAATATAACAACTTTAATAGCTTCTTAACATTTAACCGAATATAGTAAACTTTTAGTAGTTAATATGATAAATTTATTTGAAGTTAAATTTATATAGCAAATATGGGTACAGACAAATGAAGATACTGAATTTTCTGATTTAATATTTTTAATAATTAGCTTACTTAATTTTAGTTATGTAATCACTATTTAATAACATATAGTAAAAATGCATCTTTACATTTCATAATTAAAAGCCAACATTTACTCTGTCTATGTGCAGATATGTGTGTGAATTTGATAAATATTAGTCAACATTTCTAGATGCTATCATTAATTGTTTTCAAGCCAATACATCATATACTATATATATAATATTATGATTTTTGTATTATTTTTTTGATAATATATAGTAAGTTAGTTATTTGTTTCTTCACATAATTTGATAATAATATTTTATGGATTGCTTCATGAAATTTGACCAATATATGAACAATATCTAGTGACATCAATACATTACTTATATTTTTAAATTGACCAGTTTGACCATTACAATTTTATTTGACTAATTATATAATCATTCTTTTATATATCATATGCAGTGACAGCTTACAATCACTACATAGTGAGTGTGTGCTTTCGTCGACATAATTTTCGAGTGATTTCTGATGGCTCTTCAACACTTTCAAAGTCGCTCAAGTATTTCTAATACTAGTAGAAGAAACACACATAGAGAAGATGATGAAGAAGCTTTGAAGTGGGCAGCACTAGAAAGGCTTCCTACCTATGAAAGAGCACGTAAAGGTCTTCTACATGGAATTGCTGGAGATTTCAAGGAGATTGATCTTCAAAAGATTGGGTTTCAAGAAAAGAAGGAACTTCTAGAAAATGTGGTTAAACATATCGATCAAAATGAGGCATACTTGAAAAGGCTTAAAAGAAGAATTGATAGGTAACTACCTTTTCTTTTTTCGTTTATTGTGCACTTAAATTAAAGTAGAACTTAATGCAAGACGAGGTGAAATATATGATTTTAAATTACAGTTACAATTTTGATTAAATAAATTTATGTAGCAATTAAAAAAGAGTTTAATTTTTATACATCGTCAGTGTAAAATAATTTATACTGTCAATCAATCAGAAATCATGGTATTTATAATTTTTAAGGTAGTTAGGATAAGAATCAAACATTTTAACTTATGTGTTCATTTCTGATTGGTTGACGGTATAATTTTTTTTTACACTGACAATACATACCAATTAAATCCATTAAGAAATCGCAAACAGTTATTCAAACCTGTGATATTAATTGTGATTACAGCTGCACTGCATGAATACAATTAGTGTTTATCAAAAAAAAAAAAGTGGGTAATTACAGTGTAAAAGTGTTCTTTATTCTATTATGATTTAATTTAATGCTGGGGTTAATTTGGTGTGCTAGTTTACTCTTGCATCACAGGAACAACACTAATCAACTTACACACACATATGTATGCTTATGTCCTTGAATAATTATCTAATTAAATGTTTTTATTCTAAGAGTGAGGTTATTGTATTGATACTCTCTATTGATTATTTAAATTTAAACTATCTAATAATCAATCCAGATTTTAGTTTCAATTTAAAAAGAAAATATAACGACTAATGGAGATTGTGAATAAATGACTTAGTGTTAATATCAACCCCCTAACTCAAATACCTTATGGGTTAACAAGTAAAAATATAGTTTTTGTGACTGACCTAAAATGTATGTATATTTTAAACATAACAATGAATTAGAATCCATGCTAATCAAACAAAAGGCTTTTAAATAAATTAGCTAGTTTTTATTTTATCTGGAACTGGTGATAGTGGTTAATATATAAATTATCATAAAATATTTTCTTTTGCTAGTTTATAAAATTAAACTATTTCTTGTACCAAAAAAAAAAAAATTATTTAAACTATTTACTCAATAAAATTAATATGAATATATAAATACCACTTTATAATGTTCAACTTTGACTTTGACAACTTTTGACAGAGAAAAACTTCAACCTCTTTGAAATTGGTTTCTCTCCTCTCACATATGTACACAGCTGAAGCATCAATTTTCATTTATATTATATTACCACCAAAATGTGACTCAATTGATTTGTTGAAATTGTTAGGGTGTCTCTCAATTTACCGACAATTGAAGTTCGATTTGAGAATCTAAAAATTGATGCAGAAGCCTACGTGGGTGAAAGAGCTTTACCCTCTATCCTGAACTTCTATCTCAATGGGGTCGAGGTATATGCCAAAACAAAACTACAGGGATTTAATTATAGTGAGATAATAAATCACATTAAGTCTTGTAACGTGTCTCATCTCATGCTTCATCATTTGTCTTTATGACAGACTTTAGGACATTACCTCCATATTCTTCCAAGTAAAAAGAAGAAGTTCTCAATACTTCATGATATAAGTGGAATTATCAAACCTGGCAGGTAAACTATTAAACGTTTTGTGTCTGTTTTTTGTCCTCTCATAACTTGGTTACTCGTGTCTTTACAAGTTTACATACATCATGAAGTTAGCTAACAATAAAAAGAAAAAAAAAAAAGAATGACTTTGCTTTTAGGACCACCCGGCTCTGGGAAAAGCACTTTGTTACAAGCTTTGTCAGGAAAGGTTGATTCAAGTCTTAAGGTAGATTCTAAATTTTAACAAGGTTTTGTGTTTGTCTTCTTTTTTCTTGCCGTATTGCATTCTAAAAATTTGAAATGGGGTCATGGGAATATTAGCTTTCAGGGAAAGTTACATACAATGGTCATGAGCTGCATGAGTTTGAGTCATCAAGGACCTCAGCTTATATCAGCCAGTACGATGTGCACCTTCCTTTATTAACAGTTAGAGAAACTTTGGCCTTCTCTGCAAGATGCCAAGGTGTTGGCTCAGGTTATGGTAAGTTGAAAGCTTTACAGCTTTTAATTTAAGAGTGTGTTTACTGTTAAGATTAGCCACGAAAAATATATTAGTCATATATATCATCGATTATTGTTATAATAGATTATAATAGTATTAGTTCTATTTTTGGATATACGTGCTGAAAAGTGATTTCGAGATAATTTATTTTGCATAACATGTTGAAAGTTTAACAGCTTTTAATCTAAATGGCTTCTATTGACATTTTTGACAATTTCTTATCTACATTTTAAAGATATGCTATCGGAGCTCATCCGCAGGGAAAAGCAGTTAAACATTACTCCAGATCCATATATTGATGCTTTAATGAAGGTATTTAATATGTCAAAAGCCCTCTCAATTTTAAGCACAGCTTATAAAAATTGCCTAACTAATTTCACAAAATACCTCTTGATGTAGGCATCAATTGTGAGTGGACACAAGGAGGACATTATTACAGCCTACATTCTAAAAGTATGGAAATAAGCGTTGCCTTGCTTACATTTTATAAGATTATATAATCATGAAAAATACCTAACTAATTTTCTTAAATACTTCTTGTATATTTTTCTTTTGCCTCAGATTTTAGAATTGGAAATCTGTGCTGATACCATTGTAGGAGATGACATGACAAGGGGTGTATCAGGAGGACAAAAGAAGCGAGTTACGACAGGTACATTGTACAATTTTAAGTTCTTCAGGAGAGTTTAAATAAGAAAACTAGGAGCCAAGATTTCTATAATTCAAAATTGGAAAACTAAATCTTTCTCATAACTGCACTGGTTTAAAACAGGAGAGATGCTAGTTGGCCCTGTGAATGTACTCTTCATGGACAACATATCTACAGGCCTTGACAGTTCAACCACATTTCAGATAGTTAATTGCATCAGGCAATCCATCCACATTTTGGGCAAGTCTGCTCTCATTTCTCTTCTCCAACCTGCACCAGAAACATTTGAGCTGTTTGATGATGTCATTCTTCTTGCGGAGGGACAAATTGTGTACCAAGGTCCTCGTGAAAATATTCTTGAGTTTTTTGAATTCATGGGTTTCAAATGTCCCGAGAGAAAAGCTGTTGCTGACTACCTACAGGAAGTAAGTGAAAAATTACTGTTCGATACTCTGCATGCGAATATTCCAAATCTTTTTCTGTTGTTTACATTTATACTGACGAATTTAAATTTAAATGTTCTATATAAGATAAAAGTGTTCCACTATAGGCACATATAGATGTAGGACAACATTATTTTGCGACTCTATATCTGCTGCAATACTATTATTTTTCATGATTAGTGTTCCAAATTCCAAGCGTAGCCAAAACAGTTTGGAAGCTTTCTGCAGTTTTCTGATTCTTTCTTACACAACTAATTTCTATATGCTGAATCATTTCCAATTCTACAGTTTGTTTACCTTTTCTTTTTCCTCTTTCTCTATAACAATTTATAGGTCATATCGAAAGTAGATCAAAGACAATACTGGATTAATAAAGAAGAGCCATATCATTACATTTCGGTCAATGAGTTTGCTGAGACCTTCAAGTCGTTTCATGTTGGTAGAGACATCCAAAGAGAGCTAGCCACCCCCTTTGATAGGTCCGAAAGCCACCCTGCAGCCTTGACTAAATCCAAGTATGGAACTAACAAGAAAGAATTGTTGAAGGCTTGTTTGGAAAGAGAATTTACTCTTATGAAAAGGATGGCTTTTGTGCACGTCTTCAAGATAATTCAAGTGAGTCTTATTGCAACTTTAGTCTTTCACAAAAAAAAAAACAAAAAAAAAAACATTTCTTTTTCATAACAATTCTTGGTATTCGATTTCAGATGCAAATTTGTGGCATAGTCCTAGCATTAGTCTTTTCAAATGTAAGGAATCACCATGACACAATAGAGTATGGGGGAATCTATTTGGGTGCAATCTTTTTCATTGTCAACACCGTCACATTCGCTGGGTTCTTTGAACTTCCATTGTTAATTGATAAGCTTCCTGTATTTTATAAGCAAAGAGACCATCATTTCTACCCTCCATGGGCATTCTCTTTGCCAGCTTCAGTCCTTGCAATTCCTGGATCATTCATTGAAGATATCATTTGGGTTGCCATAACTTACTATTCATTGGCATTTGATCCTAGTGCTACAAGGTCTGTATCCAATATTGATTTCTCTCAATCTTCATATACTCTCTAGCTCTGATTATCTGTTCACACTTTTTTTTTTTCATTTTTTGTTCAGGATGTTGAAGCACTTGTTTATTCTCACACTAAATGGACAGGTTGCATACTCACTTTTTAGATGCTTAGCAGCAATTGCAAGGGATAATATAGTTGCAAATACAGCAGGATCTCTTGTATCAATGTGGCTGTTAGTCTTAGGAGGATTCATTCTATCAAGGGGTAGAAATCATTCTCAACATGTTTATGTTGATATTTTATTGCATATAATCCAAATATATTTGACTTGATTTGTTCAGCATTATTTCATAACAATCATCTTTATCTCTTTCAGATAATATGCCCAAATGGTTACTTTGGGGATACTGGACATCCCCCCTAATGTATGCACAAACTGGACTCTCTACAAATGAATTTCTAGGCAATTCTTGGAATCGGGTAATTATTTGGTTTAAAGAGTGAGAGATGAGTATTATATGCAATTTATTTTCCATTTCTAATTTTAGGATGAAAATGCTTAAAGAAGTGAAATGTGGAAACCAATGACAGGTTGTTAACGGATCAACTGAAACTTTGGGGGTAGCAGTTCTGAAACTGCGTGGCATACAAACTGAATCATATTTTTACTGGATTGGTGTTATAGTATTGGTTATTTACTTTTTCTTACTAAATGGAGTTTGTGCTCTAGCGCTTGCCTATCTTGATCGTGAGCATTCTCATCTTCAATGCAAATTGTTATCGATTATAAAATTTTGTTTGCTATTTGAACTGAAATATTTTTATCATTGATGTGCACGTTATGCAGAATATGGAAAGTCTCAATCAGTTTTTATTCCACAAGAAACATCCGAAGCCAAGGAGACTAATGGCACATTCATTGAGGATAATAAATCACTACAGAATGGAGCAAACACAAGTAGGTCAATGGATTACATGGCCCTTGAAAGTATGTTCGATGACTAGTATCATCAAGAGTTAGATTTTCTTAACCATCCATTAGATTTAACACCAATTTCTTGCATGAAATGACAGATCAAAATGCAACTATAAGAAGTGGTAGGAAAAGAACTATTCTGCCGTTTACACCACTTTGCTTAACCTTTGACAATATCACATATTCAGTTGATGTTCCAAAGGTAAATTTTTATTACTCATTCATGTTTAATGCCTTGAAGATGCTGATATAGCCATACAGGTTGAACTAACAATTTTAGTATTTATAGGCAATGAAATCTCAAGGTGTGTTAGATGAGCGGTTGGAACTTTTGAAGGGAGTGAGCGGAGCATTCAGACCAGGTGTCCTTACAGCTCTAATGGGTGTTAGTGGGGCTGGCAAGACAACTCTTTTAGATGTATTAGCTGGAAGGAAAAATACTGGGTACATAGAGGGAAATATTAATGTTTCAGGGTACCCAAAGAAGCAAAGTACTTTTGCTCGAATTAGTGGATATTGTGAGCAGAATGACATTCACTCTGCCCTAGTCACTGTGCATGAATCCCTTTTATACTCAGCATGGCTTCGCTTACCAGCTGAGGTTGAACCAAAGACTAGAGAGGTTAGTAGTGAATTAAATCTGCATTATGTACATACCCTTGGTTTGCTAGTTTTCTTTTAATTTTGCAATTAACTTACATGACATAAAAAGTACAGGTTTTTATTGAGGAAGTGATGGAACTCGTTGAGCTTACACCGTTGAGAGATGCACTGGTTGGATTCTCAAATTTGAATGGCCTTGCCATTGAACAGCGGAAAAGGTTGACCATTGCAGTTGAGCTTGTAGCAAATCCTTCAATAATATTTATGGATGAGCCAACATCTGGTCTAGATGCTAGAGCAGCTGCCATTGTGATGAGGACCGTGAGAAATACTGTGGACACAGGAAGGACGGTTGTATGTACGATTCATCAGCCAAGTATTGACATATTTGAATCATTTGATGAGGTACGATATGGTGTTGATCCACCACAAGTGTTCCTACTTCCTCCTACATTATCACCTGGATTGGCATACTAATTCTTTCAAAAACAGCTTTTTCTACTAACAAGAGGAGGTGAAGAAATATACAATGGTCCTATAGGGCCAAAGTCATGCCATTTGATCGACTATTTTCAGGTAGGCTTTTTTTGAACTAAAGTACTCAGTTTTCACTCACTGGTTAAGTTTTCTACTTCTTGACCCTTCAAATGGTTGGTGTTTTCAGAGAATTTCACAAGTGGGTAGAATTAAGAATGGTTATAATCCTGCCACCTGGGTATTGGAAGTGACAACAAGGGCACAAGAAGACCATTTTGGTGTTAAATTTGCAGATATATACAAGAATTCAGATCTTTACAAGTTAGTATAAAACAGAAAGCAGAATTTTTGCTAATATATAACAACAAACCTTCTCTGGTTGGTTATTGAAGGTTGTTTATGGGTAACGATGCAGGAGAAATAAAGCTTTGATTAAGGAGTTGAGTAATCCTCCTCCAGGTTCACAGGATCTTCATTTCCCGTTTAAGTATTCACAGACATACCTTAACCAGTTTAAGGCCTGCTTGTGGAAAATCAACAAGTCTTACTGGAGAAACACACCATACAATGGAGGCCGGATTATAGTTGGAATTACAATGGCCATCGTGTTTGGTATACTATTTTGGCACCTAGGTGGCCTTAGGTAAATATTTTAAGCAGAATATGAAAAGAGAATGTTGAGAATTTTACACTTCGAAAATTGTAGTTGAAGGAAGCTTATTGGAGCAATATTCTTGATGTTACAGGGGCACAAAACAGGAGATTCTCAATGGAGTAGGTTCCATGTACTTGGCTATTATGTTCACAGGAACATATAATGCTGGTAGTGTGCGGCCAGTCATACTCAATGAGCGAATAGTTTTTTATAGAGAAAGGGCTGCTGGGATGTACTCCAGTTTACCATATGCTATTGCACAGGTTTCAATACTTCCATACTTAGTGACTTGGTTCTTATGAATATTGTGTGAAACTCTTGTGTATACTTGACTTGGTCTACACAAAGCAAAAAATTCCTAAGTATTTTCTAAGAAAATAAAACTAAGAATTTCTCTAATACTAACTATGTTGACTAAATTAATGAAATTACAAGCATATTAACATTAACATTAATTTTATATAAAATTTTGATGTGGACTTAACCTCTTCTAATTGTATATAAGCTTCATTATGAATAAAAAATGATATTATTTGTCACAAAATTCTTTTTTCCGTATCTATTATATTTTGGTTGACAAACATAACAAAGTCTAAATTGAATACAGGTAATTCGTGAGTGATTTCATAGAACTTCCATGGCATATAGCACTAATCTTATAATTGTTCTTTCTTTTCCTTGACTTTTTTATTTTACTCTTCTATTTTGATTTTATAAAGCAACTAATCTTATAAGGCTTACTAATTCCACCAAATCTGGTCCCTTCTAATTAGTCCTTACCTTAATTACTGACTGACTTTATTTTCATCAGGTTGCAATTGAACTCCCTTATACTGCAGTTCAGGTCATTCTATATGGAATCATAGTGTATGCAATGATGGGATATGAATGGACAGCAGCAAAGTTCCTTCTCAACTTGTTTTTTATGTTCTTTACAATTCTCTACTTTATTTACTATGGTATGATGATATTAGCGTTATGTCCCAATATAGAGACCGCAAACCTATTAAATAGTCTCATCTACACGGTTTGGACTCTCTTTACAGGCTTCATAGTTCCAAAACAGGTAAATTGACTAACATTGTGTATCATGCTTTTATGGTGTATATCAAATGACAGGATTAAATTGACTTATAAAGGGTTTATTACTGGGTGCAGAAAATTGCTACATGGTTGCGATGGTTTGCTTGGTGTTGCCCAACTTTATGGAGTCTCTATGGATTGGTTGGTTCACAGTATGCCGACGGGCAGAGTAAGTTAGATTCTGGGGAGACTGTGTCAGAATTCATGAGGGACTACTATGGATTCAGATATGACTTCTTGTGGGTGGTGGCTGCAGTGCTAATTGGGTTTACCTTTGTGTTTGCATCCGCATATACCTTTGGGGTGACAGCTATAAATTATCAGCGAAGATGAGAAACTTGTTCTTTATTTTTTTATAGGCAAATATTAGTGTAGTATTTAATTTTTGGACTTACTTTTGTGTTTCTAGTAGATTATAAGGTAGCCAAGTTTTGCTCAGGGGAATTTACTATTCTGTTCTTTTGGATACTTACATTGTTAGATCGTTTTGCATCCACACAGTGTTTTTCAAATATACGGGTGCATTTGATATAAATTGTCTTGCAAGAAGATGCTTTTGTACTGATCGAGTTCTAAGTATTTGGTCATCTTTCTGGTTGCCCCTTCCATCCAAAATAGTAGTATTTGGAGTCTTTCAAAATTGGATTCAATTTGTTTATCTTTCTGGACCATGCTTCAAAATTTGATATAAGTTTACAAGGGAATTTAACTTGTAAAAATTCTATGGTAATGATATTCCTTATAGTTATACAACCAAGGAGCTTTCCTTTTATAAAATATAAGTATCATAAAAAAGAAGTGGAGGCAACCCATGAATTTGCAGATGCAATCAGAAATTTTGATGATTATAAATACCTTGCAGCAGGTTCCAAATCAAGCATGAAGAACAGTTCTATGTTGGGATCATGTTACGTAAGCTCCTTTCTCAATCATGAAGGTAGTTCATGATTTCAACATAAGCTCCTTTCTTAACCTTTTAAAAATACTAGTGTAATATATCCGTGCAACGCACGGGTAAATTTTCTATTAAAATCATTTCTTGTTAATGGTTAATTAAAAGAGGATTGTTATTTGATATAGTAAGATAATAGAGATGAAAAAATGTATTTTGCAGGAGAGACACAATAATGATCTGTTTATTACGGATTATAAAAAATGATTTTCATATTTTATAAATTATTATTATTATTATTATTATTATTTCTAAGTTTCTAAGAACTATCTCATTCTAGCATTTCTTACTTGACATTTTTTTAATGTTGCGATTATAGCTAGACTACTATGTTCAGGTAACCAAGTCATTTTCTATTTTTAATGCAGTTAAAAGCATACCTATCCAAATATTAGTGAATGTCAGTATGATATTTTTCCATACTGTTAGTGGATACTACTTTAATAGATATTTTATTGGTGTTAAAAATAATGTTACATTTTTTAATATGAATTAAAATAGTTTGAATTGTTAGTGTAAAAATTTTCACACTAACAATTACTAAAATTTTGACATCTATGCTTTTATTGTAATAACTGAGATGAATAATAATAATAATAATAATAATAATAATAATAATAATAATACTAATAGCAGCAGCAGTAGTATAAATTTGTCAAAATTTAATTGGATGTCAATGTAAAACTCTTTTACAATGACAATACATATAAAATTATATTATTAGTTTGTTTTTTGTTTTGCGTTTACTCTTTCCCAAAAAAAAAGGTACTCCTAAATGTACAAAACCTTAAAATTACTTCAAAATGGATTGTTATAATATCTAATTCAAATTTACATTTCAACTGAAATGATTCTAAATATATCTTAAATTAAGTGCCCAAAAGAATTAAAAAATTAATATCTTGAATTCATATTATATATAATAGTCATACATAATTAAGTGAGAGAATAAAATTTGACAAATGTAAACATGGTGTCACCATTTGCAATGACATGATATTCTGCATTAAAATGATCAATAAGCTTGACAAATGGGAGGAGGACATTTTCATTCTGAAAAATTTTCAGTTCAATGGGAAGTTCGGACATGTCACAATAGTAGAGTATGTTAACTGGATCACACCCTACTCTAATATAGAATCAGATACTGCACAATCAACAAAAACAAATAGTCAGTAAAAAAAAAAAAGTCAGATTCATGAGAAATTTAAAATAATATACATAAAATTGTTTGTATGCTTTATTACACTTGGCACTTGACAAAAGAAAAATCAAAATAAACCCACTATTGTGCTTTTACTCAACAATACCATGAATCAAACCATATTCTCTACGATCTTCTCTAATGCTATGTGATGAATACATATTATCACTGAAGAAGATATTAAAAATTATAAAACAATGAGTTACTTACCTTTCTCAAATACTAAATAAGAATTTTGCAAAGCATTAGAGTAAATTCTGATATTTCTTTACATGATTATACAAAAATTCTGATATTTCTTTATTTAAACTCATTTTTTATTTAAAATGATTATACAAAAATTATGATATTTTATTTACATGATCTATATACAACATGTGTAACACCCCGTTTTTCGTAAGTGTTTTTATAAAGCTGATTTTATTAAGTTAAAAGTGTTGGTTAAAGGCTAAGTGAGATTTTGGCTTAAAAGTCCATTTCTGGTACATGAGCATGTAACACCCCCTCTAGGCATTACTTTGAAAACACGTGCGGAAATAAATTAAAAAGTAATTTGCTGGTTGTTTTTGGAAAAAATGTTTTCTTTCAAGTTAGAAAACTGGGGTATAAAAATTTTCTTCCGCGGATAACTCTGGAAAAGAAAAACCAAGATGCCTACATTTAAACAGTAAAATCATATTCATAACAAGTCGCCACGACATACAACTTCTCTCAAAAGTTTCAATTTTCAAAAAGAGAAAATTAAGCCAAAGACTAAAGTATAATACCACATTTACCGACCTTTCAAATATATGACCCAACCAAGACTCCTAAGCTGGTCTCTTCTACAAGACATTGATTGAAAAGACCCCCGTGGTCATTCCACGATCAAATAGTTCCTCAAACCTCTAGATCTAAGTCTCTAAGTGACTTAGGAAAACTCCTCTGCACCATCTGTACTAGAGTACCGAGGTACAATAGCGAAACCAGAAGAAACCTGATATGTATGTAAGGGTGAGACACTAATATATGGATTTAAACACGATAACCACATGCGTGATACATACATCACATAAGTGAAACGCACAATTTTTTTTTTCCAACTTCTTACGAGAAGCTTCCACAACATAACCCCCCCCACTTCATTTTCTTTTTCTGCGAAACCCCACCCCTCTAGGCGCTCTCTCCCCCTCCTTGTTCTCTTGTTCACTCTCTTGTTTCATTTTCTTCTTCCTTTTGCTTCATTTTTCTTCCAATCTCAAGCAACATTGTAAGTTTATTATATAGATCTTTAAGCTCTACCTCTTTGATTTTTGGGAACTAAGTTGTGGTGATTTTTTTTGGGTTAGGGGTGGAGCTCTCTGGAGAAACTAAGGTACCCACCCCATGAAGTTGTGCATTTAGGCTCTCTGAGACTTGTCAGTTAGCATCTGTCTGCTTCCCTTGGAGTTGCTGAGAGTAGATTTGTGGTCTCTCCATACTAGTGAGTGGATGATAATCATTGTGGCATATTTTAAATACTTTATAATTGTTGTTTTTAATTATTTTGTAATGTTAGAATTATTTTTACAGTTATATTTGGGGAAACATACCTTTGGTGTTCATTTTAACTATTCCTAAATATTTTTCAGGTTGTGGATTTTTTTTGTTAACTGATTTTGACTATACCTGAGAGTTGTATAGAGCAATTATTTGACAAGTTGAACTTGAAATATGAGACTGAGAATTTATTCTTGAAGAGATTGTTATAAACTGAAAATGATTTGAATGTTGTGTTTTGGGGAACCCATGTTAGAATCCCGTAACCGTTAGCGGGGTAACGGTCTAGGTGCACCTAGTTATATTATTCCGGGAGGAGAGGGCTATCCGTTAGATGGAGCCGCCAATGCACGGAGAGGGCTATCAACGAGATGGAGCCGCCCCCGCTGAGATATGATTCATGTGACTTGATTGAGGAAAGGGCTATCCGTTAGATGGAGCCGCCCCTAAGGGAAAGGCCACCCTTAGGAGGAGAGGGCTATCAACGAGATGGAGCCACCTTATATTTTTTGGTTCTCTCATGTATGACCCCATTTTGATTAAATTTTTTTAAAATTACTTTACTAGTTTATTTCCATTTTTATCTCTTTAACCAGAATGAGTATTATTAATGTTATTATTTGTTATGTGTTAAATTTGCAAGTGTAAGGATTTTTATATACATGTATATACACTTCATGGAAGTTGTTTGATTTTTATTGTAACCATCTCCAGTATGTTTGGTATAAAGTTTGAAAGGATAACTATTCGTGCGTTAGTATGTTTCCCTTCAAGTTCATGGTGGTTGTTATGCCCTCACTGAGTCTGTGTGACTCACCCTTCTTATTTTTTCATATAGATTCCCAGGCAGCTGAGTAGTTAGCTGCTGACAGGTCAAGATTGTTAAGGCAGTGTTGCTCTTTTTGGTAGGCCACATTTTTTTTTGTTGGAGGCCTTGATGTATTTTGACACAGTTTACACTCTGCAGCTATAGGGAGCTAGTAATACATTCTTTTGAGCTGTATTAATCGTCTGAGATACCAAACTCGATGTATTTTGTATGATTGAACTTCTGAAATGAAAATATGAATATTTCAGCAGGTGTTTTTGTTTTGGGGTGTTGAAATTACAGAGGAGGATTCTGTCAAAATTTTTGTTAAATTTTCTAGATCTCTATCAAATATGTTCTAAATTAATAGGCTTGTCAGGCTAGGATTGTAAGCCTGTGCGCCGGTCACGGCTTAGGTTTTGGGTCGTGACAAAGTTGGTATCAGAGCCAGGTTGTAGGTCCTAGTAGCTGCAGACATGGGGTGATAACAGAGTCTTGCTAGTAATTTGTGTACCTGGGCACAACTTACCTGTAAGAAGCTATTAACACCCTATGATGGTCCAAACATATCTTCCAAAGTATGATTTACATTCTTATTTCCTTTTGTTCCCTTGTCTTATATTTGATTAACGTTTCTTTTTAGGTGAGGATGCCACAAAAGACTAGGATTCCTGTTAGAAGGGAAACTTCTGATGAGTCTACTGCTCAACCTCAAGACCCTCCTCAAAGGGATCGTGGTCGCGGCCGAGGCCGCAATAGAGGTAGATCTGGAGGAGCTACTGGTGGACGTGGATTGGGTGCTGGAGTGACTAATGTTGAGGTGCCTAGCGCAAGGAGAGGTAATCCAACAATGGCAGAGGTTGCAGCTGGCATACAGGGGTTACAACAGGTTGTGCAACAACTTGTTGGAATTGTTGCTAGGCAGCAGCAACAGGGAACTCAACATCAAGAAAACCTCAACCATCAACAAGAAGGTGAACAGGTAGAGCAACCGCCAGCAGCAACAGCCACAGGCATTGAGGTCACATTGGCAGAGTTTTTGAAGCTCAAGCCTCCTACTTTCTTTGCATCCAGTGCAAGTGAAGATCCGCAGAAATTTATTGATGGTTTGGAGAGGCTTTGGAGAGCTTTAGGTTGTTCAGAGACTAGAGCAGTGGAATTGGCATCATATCAGCTGGAGGGAGTGGCACATGATTGGTTTGACACGGTCTCACGTGGTAGACCAGTGGGTTCACCTTCGTTGGCATGGGGTGAATTTTCTCAGTTGTTCATGGCTCGTTTCCTTCCTGAGAGTGTCAGAGATGGATTAGCTTATGAATTCGAACGGTTGGAGCAAACTGAGGGTATGTCAGTCTCAGAATACCGTGCTCGTTTCACACAGCTTTCTAGGTATGCTCCCTATCCCATTACAGAGGAGGTGCGAGTTAAGAGGTTTACCCGAGGATTGAGGGAGTACTTATTCAGGTCAGTGGTTGGATCTAATTGTTCTACTTTTGCTGAGGTTTTAAGCTTGGCACTTCAGATTGAGCAGCGACAGAAAGAGAAGGGAAGTATTGTGCGAGACTCTAGTAAGAAACAGCGACTTGGAGGATCACAGAGTAGTCATCCTGGTGGTAGTAGTGGATTTATGCCCGATCATCAGGGGCAGCAGAGGGGAGTAACACAGAGGAGTGGTTCTAGTGTGCAGTCTTCTGGTTCAGTGCAGAGTCGTAGATCAGATCACGCTTTGGGATCATCACGATATGGTACTGCTCAGATGCGTTGTCATACTTGTGGGAGATTTCACTCTGGGGTTTGTTTTGGAGATAGAGTTTGCTATCATTGTGGTCAGGCGGGTCACATTAAGAAGGATTGTCCTGTAGTTATGACACAGCCATCAGCCAGTCATGGATCGATACCAGCAGGAGTAGCTTTAGCATCTTCTTAAGCTCCTGCAGCACCAGCAAGGCAATTTGGGAGTTCTTTTGGTAGAGGTTCTGGAGCAGCACAGCAGGGTGGTAGAGGATCTGGCGGCAGAGGTCAGGGACAGGCAGGGAGAGGGCAAGCTCGTGTTTTTGCTTTGACACACCAGGATGCTCAGGCATCCAATGCAGTCGTTACAGGTATACTTTCTGTATGTTCCCAAGATGCTCGTGTCTTATTTGATCCTGGAGCTACACACTCTTTTGTTTCCTTGTTGTTTGCTTCTCGGTTGGGTGTATGTTCTTCCCGTCTAGATGACATTTTGGTTGTGGCTACACCTCTAAGAGAATTTTTGTTAGCTGATACTGTATACCGTTCTTGTGAGGTATCTATAAAGGGCCGAGAATTTTGGGCAGATCTGATTGCTTTGGATATGATTGATTTTGATGTGATTTTGGGCATGGATTGGCTAGCTGCACATTATGCTATCTTGGATTGTTATAACAAGGTAGTAAAATTTGAATTACCAGGAGAATCATTCTTCTTATTTCAGGGAGAGCGGACTTGGGTACCACATAATATAATCTCAGCCTTGGGAGCTAGCAGGTTACTAAGAAAAGGGTGTGAAGGATACTTAGCTTTTGTAAGAGATACACAAGCAGCTAAAGTGAAATTAGAAGAAATCCAGGTAGTGTGTGAATTCCCTGATGTTTTTCCCGAAGACCTTCCTGGTTTACCACCCAATAGGGAGATAGAGTTTTCTATAGACTTAATTCCTGGCACTCAACCAATCTCTATACCTCCTTATCCGGATGGCTCCAGCAGAACTTAAGGAGTTGAGGGAGCAGTTGCAAGACCTTCTTGATAAAGGCTTTATTCGCCCAAGTTCTTCTCCTTGGGGAGCACCAGTTTTGTTTGTAAAGAAGAAGGATGGATCTATGCGATTATGTGTGGACTATAGACAGTTGAATAAGGTGACAGTGAAGAATAAATATCCCTTACCTCGGATAGATGAGTTGTTTGATCAGCTGCAAGGATCCCAATGTTTTTCTAAGATTGATTTGTGATCTGGGTATCACTAGTTGAAGATTAAGAAGGAAGACATTCCAAAGACAGCTTTCCGGACTCACTACGGGCACTATGAATTTTTGGTTATGTCCTTTGGACTCACTAATGCCCCAGCAGCTTTTATGGATTTGATGAATCGGGTTTTTAAACCATTTTTGGATCATTTTGTGATTGTGTTTATTGATGATATTCTAGTTTATTCCAAGAGTAAAGAGGAGCATGAACAACACTTAAGGTTGGTTTTGCAAACCTTAAGGGAGAAGCAGTTATATGCTAAGTTCTCTAAATATGAGTTTTGGTTGGATAGTGTGGCCTTCCTAGGGCATATTGTGTCCAAAGATGGGATAAGCGTTGATCCAGGAAAGGTGGAAGCAGTGCAAAATTGGCCTAGACCCACTACAGTTAAAGAGATTAGAAGTTTCCTTGGCTTGGCTAGTTATTATCGTCGTTTTGTGAAGGATTTCTCTAAACTCGCTTCTCCATTGACTAGGCTGACTCAGAAGAAAGTAGAGTTTCAGTGGACTGATGCATGTGAGGAGAGTTTTCAGAAATTGAAGGATTGCTTGACTTCGGCACCAGTTTTAGCTTTACCTTCGAGTGGTGGAGGTTATGCAGTTTATTGTGATGCTTCTAGAGTGGGTCTTGGTTGTGTACTTATGCAGCATGGCAAAGTCATTGCCTATGCATTTAGGCAACTCAAGAGGCATGAACAAAACTATCCCACACATGATTTAGAAATGCCAGCAGTAGTTTTTGCTTTGAAGATTTGGAGGCATTATCTTTATGGCGAGACTTGTGAGATTTATACCGATCACAAGAGCCTTAAATATATTTTCCAGCAGCGGGATTTGAATTTAAGACAAAGGAGGTGGATGGAGCTTCTGAAGGACTATAAATGTACAATCTTATATCATCCAGGCAAAGCGAATGTGGTTGCTGATGCTTTAAGTAGAAAGTCCATGGGTAGTCTTACTCACATAGCAGAGGTAAAAAGGCATATTGTTAAAGAATTCCAAGAATTGGTTGAAAGTGGCATACAATTTGAAATTACTCATCCGAGTTCATGGTTGGCTCATGTACAAATTCATTCTATATTGGTTGATGACATTAAGAAAGCTCAAAGTCAGGACCCACAGCTGGTGAAAATGGTAGAGAATGTTAAAAATGGTGGAGTTTCAGAGTTCTCAGTCGATTCTGAGGGTGTTCTGCGGCTTGGAGCTTGTTTATGTGTGCCTAATGTGGATGACTTAAGAAATAAAATCTTAGAGGAAGCTCATCATTCTTCTTATACTATTCACCCTGGTTCTAATAAGATGTATCAAGATTTGCGAAAGTTTTATTGGTGAGAAGGAAATGAAAAAAGATGTAGCGGAATTTGTTTCTAAGTGCTTAGTGTGTCAACAAGTGAAGGCTGAGCACCAAAAACCAGCAGGATTGCTGCAATCTATTGAGATACCTGAGTGGAAGTGGGAAGGTATTGCTATAGATTTTGTGACAGGCTTGCCTCGAACCTCAAAAGGTTATGACTCTGTGTGGGTGATTATAGATCGGTTAACTAAGTCTGCTCATTTCTTGCCTGTTAAAACCACTTACTCTGCAGCTCAGTATGCCAAGCTTTATTTGGATAAGATTGTCTCCTTGCATGGTGTACCGGTGTCTATTATCTCGGATCGAGGGGCTCAGTTTAATGCTCATTTTTGGAAGTCCTTTCCAACTGCTTTGGGAACTCGTTTGAATCTTAGTACGGCTTTCCATCCTCAAACGGACGGCCAATCTGAAAGGACTATACAAATATTAGAAGATATGCTTCGTGCTTGTGTTCTAGATCTTGGTGGGAGTTGGGATCAATATTTTCCTATGATGGAGTTTGCATACAATAACAGTTATCCGTCTAGCATTCAGATGGCACCATTTGAGGCTTTGTATGGTAGGCGATGTAGATCGCCAATAGGCTGGTTTGAAGTTGGAGAAGCTAAACTTGTGGGCCCAGATCTAATTCAGGATGCACTTGAGAAGGTTAAGTTGATCCGAGACCGTTTAGTTACAGCTCAAAGTAGACAAAAGTCTTATTCTGATCGAAGGCGACGCCCTTTAGAGTTTGCAGTCGGTGATCATGTGTTTTTACGTGTTTCTCCAATGAAGGGAGTGTTGAGGTTTGGTAAGAAGGGCAAGTTAAGTCCTAGTTTGAGATTTTGGATAAAGTTGAACCCGTAGCTTATCGTTTGGCTCTTCCTCCAGATCTATCAGGAGTTCACCCAGTTTTTCATGTATCTATGCTTCGGAAATATTTGTATGATCCTTCTCACATAATTCACCATGATGATGTACAGTTAGATGAACATTTGTCTTACACAGAGCAGCCCGTGGCTATCATAGATAAGTGAGTGAAGCGATTACGATCTAAGGATATTGCGTCAGTAAAGGTTGTTTGGCGAGGGCCATCTGGTGAAGAAACGACTTGGGAACCCGAAGCAATAATGCGTGAAAAGTATCCTCACTTGTTTGAAAACCAAGGTTAGTAACGAATTTAAAAATTCGAGGACGAATTTTCTTAAGGGGGAAGATTGAAACGCACCGTTTCACTTTTATACCAAAAAAAAAAAAACTAAAAAGGGGGGCTGAGATTTTTTTTCCAGCTTCTTACGAGAAGCTTCCACGACATAACCCCCTCCCCCCACTTCATTTTCTTTTTCTGCGAAACCCCACCCCTCTAGGCGCTTTCTCCCCCTCCTTGTTCTCTTGTTCACTCTCTTGTTTCATTTTCTTCTTCCTTTTGCTTCATTTTTCTTCCAATCTCAAGCAACATTGTAAGTTTATTATATAGATCTTTAAGCTCTACCTCTTTGATTTTTGGGAACTAAGTTGTGGTGATTTTTTTTGGGTTAGGGGTGGAGCTCTCTGGAGAAACTAAGGTACCCACCCCATGAAGTTGTGCATTTAGGCTCTCTGAGACTTGTCAGTTAGCATCTGTCTGCTTCCCTTGGAGTTGCTGAGAGTAGATTTGTGGTCTCTCCATACTAGTGAGTGGATGATAATCATTGTGGCATATTTTAAATACTTTATAATTGTTGTTTTTAATTATTTTGTAATGTTAGAATTATTTTTACAGTTATATTTGGGGAAACATACCTTTGGTGTTCATTTTAACTATTCCTAAATATTTTCAGGTTGTGGAATTTTTTTTGTTAACTGATTTTGACTATACCTGAGAGTTGTATAGAGCAATTATTTGACAAGTTGAACTTGAAATATGAGACTGAGAATTTATTCTTGAAGAGATTGTTATAAACTGAAAATGATTTGAATGTTGTGTTTTGGGGAACCCATGTTAGAATCCCGTAACCGTTAGCGGGGGTAACGGTCTAGGTGCACCTAGTTATATTATTCAGGGAGGAGAAGGCTATCCGTTAGATGGAGCCGCCAATGCACGGAGAGGGCTATCAACGAGATGGAGCCGCCCCCGCTGAGATATGATTCATGTGACTTGATTGAGGAAAGGGCTATCCGTTAGATGGAGCCGCCCCTAAGGGAAAGGCCACCCTTAGGAGGAGAGGGCTATCAACAAGATGGAGCCACCTTATATTTTTTTGTTCTCTCATGTGTGACCCATTTTGATTAAATTTTTTTTAAAATTACTTTACTCGTTTATTTCCATTTTTATCTCTTTAACCAGAATGAGTATTATAAATGTTATTATTTGTTTATGTGTTAAATTTTCAAGTGTAAGGATTTTTATATACATGTATATACACTTCATGGAAGTTGTTTGATTTTTATTGTAACCATCTCCAGTATGTTTGGTATAAAGTTTGAAAGGATAACTATTCGTGCGTTAGTATGTTTCCCTTCTAGTTCATGGTGGTTGTTATGCCCTCACTGAGTCTGTGTGACTCACCCTTCTTATTTTTCCATACAGATTCCCAGGCAGCTGAGTAGTTAGCTGCTGACAGGTCAAGATTGTTAAGGTCGTGTTGCTCTTTTTGGTAGGCCACATTTTTTTTGTTGGAGGCCTTGATGTATTTTGACACAGTTTACACTCTGCAGCTATAGGGAACTAGTAATACATTCTTTTGAGCTGTATTAATGGTCTGAGATACCAAACTTGATGTATTTTTTATGACTGAACTTCTGAAATGAAAATAAGAATATTTCAGCAGGTGTTTTTGTTTTGGGGTGTTGAAATTACAGAGGAGACTCTGTCAAAAATTTTGTAAAATTTTCTAGATCTCTATCAAATATGTTCTAAATTAATAGGCTTGTCAGGCTAAGATTGTAAGCCTGTGCGCCGGTCACGGCTTAGGTTTTGGGTCGTGACAATAAGCATATATCAAATATTTCCAAAAAAAATTTGTCAGAAATAAACATGTATAAAATCAAGGGGTCTCATGCCCGCACGGTTAGTTTTGATGAAAGTATGTATGACACTTCAATATTCCGGCTCTAAACTTAATCTCATGAGATCCCTTCGTCATTCTAAGAGTTGATCAAACTCAAATCGCCACCACTTTGGCATCACGTTAAGTGACTAAACATCCACAGCATACTGTCCCATCCCAGGATGCAGTATTCCATGCTCATGGATTTAATAACACACTGTCCCATCCCAGGATGTAGTGATACATCGTATTGTGAATACCGGATCATCAAGGCATCACTCCTATCAACGTGAGGCACGTCTGCCTAAAATGCATGTAAAACAATTGTTCTCAACGTTTTCTTTGGGTTCATTTTCTTTCGTTGTCGAAGCTCAAAGACTAACGACTATTCATAAATCTTTAACTCTTAAGATTTTTCAACATAAACACGGGACACGAAGTCCGAGTGCTCAGTCACAACACCTTAAACCGATGCACTAGTCTTAGGCTTGTGGTCATAGAAAACAACATTCACCTTTAACAACGTTCATCACAATGTGATTAGGACACGAAGTCCACAACAACGTGATTAGGACACGAAGTCCACAACAATGTGACATGGATCCAAGATCTACGTGTATATTACAGAACACTAGTATCCGACGTCTCGTATAATAGATTCACATTTCAATGTGTTTGTTCTTTTTCGTTCAGTGAAACACAAATACAAAACAAAACCTCCGCAACTTATCCAAGCTTGCCGGAATATCTTTGATGAATAAAAGTATTTCACAGAAACATCCCTTTTCATTGGAATTCATTTATAAATGCTAATTTATAGAGAAATCCATTTCTTTTGTTTCAAATCCATTTTCTTTCGAAATTCTTTATTCTTCTGAACAACGTTAGAACTTTGAAAAAAAATCCTTTTGAATCCATTTCTGACCGAAATAATACAAATTATTTCCTCAAGGTTTTTCTTCAAAAACATATTTTCATATGGCTTTCATTTATACTAGAATGATTTATAAGTCAAATGATTTTCCTCTAATTTTAAAATATTTTAACGCTTAGTTCTTAAAATGATTCTCCACCTCATTCTTGAAAATGATAACATACTAAAAGGTATTTCTTTCTCAATTTCATCATTATTCTTCTTCTTTCATCAAAAGAAATTGACACCTAAATTTCTTAAAATAACTTTTCATCTACATTTTTTTTTCTTGGAAAAGATAACGTACTGAAATATTTTACCGATTTCATCCTTGTAATTATCCATTACTTTCTCAAAAGAAAATCATCAACTAAACATTATCATTGTCAATATTCTTCATAAGGCTTTTTAAGGCTTTTATCTCAATAATTGATTAAGCACTGACCACTATCAGGCTTTTCAGACAACAATCAACAATAGTACAATTTCACATCAACTTCATAACAGATAATACAGTTTATGACATATATCAGAACTATAACACATATCTACAAATAAATCATCCACTCAGATATTTAAACAGATAATTTAATCACCTCAGGTAAACTCAAACAACCACATCAAGACTCACCACAAACTTCACAGATCACATACTAATTGTAACACCCCGTTTTCGTAAAATGTTTTATAAAGTTAGTTTTTATTTATTTTAATTTGTTGGTTAAGGGCTAAGTGGGATTTTAGCCTAAAATTCCCTTTCTGGTACATGAGCACGCTCGTGCTCATCAGCCAGCAAGCCCGTGCTTAAAGTCAGAAGCGTGTTTCTGATTTTAAGTTGAGCACGACCGTGCTCAATAGTGAGCACGCCCGTGCTCAATGCGTGGACCGCGTCTCGCTGACGCTAAGTGGAGCACGACCGTGCTTAAGGAGAAGCACGACCGTGCTCAAGTCCGAGGTTTATAAATGTTGCAGAACCCGAGGGTGACGTAAAACCCTATTTCTTTTGCTGGCAGCCGTCACTAGTTCGACCAGAGAGACCTTTTTCCCTGATTCCTCTTCGTTCATTGCCATAGTGGACTTGTGGAAGCTAGTTGGGTTGGAGTTAAGGCTTTGTACCGGAGGGAGCCGTTTGAGGATTCGGGATCGGATTACCGTTGGGAACCGTCAGTAGAGCAACCTTCAATCCAGGTATGGGGAGAAGGGCTTGTAATCATTAAGTAGTGGGTTAGTGTAAGGTAACGGGGTTACCCATGACCTCGGTGTCGTTGTATGCTTACGAGTCATGATTGATAAATGTATGTTTTCTGGTTATATGTTCATGATATGTACTCTATGTTCATGTTGGTTGGTTAATGAGTATGATGATATGTTGACTATTGATATTAATGTGATGTTGGTTGATTGACGTTGTGATAGTAATGATTAGTGTGTTGATAAAACTGTGTAATTGAATAACTAGGTGTAATAAACGTATTAAGTTTAGGTATTAAATCCCTACATGTTTTGGTTAATATTCGGTTACTGTTCCTGCCCAAAACAGTGCAGTCGTGCATTGAGCACGACCGTGCTGAACAGGGAGCACGACCGTGCTCCCACTCAAATTCTGGAAAATGGCCGCGCTGCTCAGCACGGCCAAGCAGGTTGAACAGCACGATCGTGCTGCTGAGCACGACCGTGCTGAATGTGAAGCACGACCGTGCTTCACTTAAAAGGGCAGCACGCCCTCACGTGTCCAAGCACGACCGTGCTAGGGTCTAAGCACGACCGTGCTGACCCCCTGGACAGTAATGCAATTAAAGGACTTAAGGGGTTTTAACCCCATTCCCCTATGATGATAAGTTGAGATAAATAATCAAAGATAAAGATTAGACAACCTGGTTATTAATTATATAAGATAATTAGATAATCAAATGTTAAGTCGGTATCCGTTGGGTTACCGCACGTTGATAAGTTGAAGTCTTGGGTGCTTATAGACCCAAGCACGTTGAGTTGAACCTTGGTGCTTATTGGCCAAGGGAGCCTTGACCCCACGGTTTGGGTCTAAGGTTACGTTGAGTTTGATGTTGAAAGTCTTGGTAGCTTCATGGCCCAAGCAAGGAGGTGGTTGAGATTGTTTGTTGTTGTGCCATTTGCATAAAGCATTGGAGTAGTTGAGGTGGGAGGTTCGACAAAGGGGAGATCACCCGAGAGTACGGTGATCTGGCCATCCACGGTAGGTCACCCAAGGTTTGGTGACCGAGGCCCCCCGTGATGAGGCATCCACGGTTTGATGCGTTGGCTATCCATGGGGTTCACCCAAGGTTTGGTGAACTGCCGGTGTTGGTGCTTTTATGGCCAATACGGATATGTAACTCCAAAGTCGTTCATCCTGAGATAGTTTGGATCCACATGCATAGTTGGAGTAGCGGAGTAGTTGATGCATTGCATAGCATAGCATACTTGATTGTTATGATGCTGATGGATGTTGATGTATGCTTATGTGTATGTTTATCTTGCGTACTATTCCCCTGTTGTTTAAATGATTACATGAATCTTACTCCCTGTATTGTTTGTGTGTTTGGCCTGATTGGCATTTGCAGAGGATGACGAGCAGCCCGGAGAGGAGTGACTCTGAGGAGCCGCCACTCATAGTAGGGTTGTTTCAGTTTAGATAGTTGTTTCCAGTTGTATTCCGAGGATTTATTTCCGGAACGGTTATACCAGCTCTGAATTGTGACATCGGGGTTGGGTTCTTTATTTGATTATGTTTTTATTTGATTAAACTTATTTTGTTATTTTCCGCGTTGTAAACGAGTTCATGTGGGACTTTTCTACCCATGGACAACTGTTTTACTTAATTCAGTTAAATGCATATTTTCTTATTAATTGTTTTATTTTTAAATGCCTTATAACATGCGGGGTAGAAGGGTGTCACATTTAGTGGTATCAGAGCAGTTCGACCTTGTTCGGACGTGGTATGAGTCTGTTGTGAGTCTGTTGTGTGACTCTTGTGTGAATTGTCTATACTTGTATAGATAATGATGTTTTAAGTTAGTTGCCTGTAGCTTTTACTCGCTTAAGTTTCTGTATTAAGAGTTGTGTTGGACTTGTACAGGAACTAATGGCCGGTAGAGGACGCAACGATCAGGCGATCGCGGACGCATTGGCACTTCTGGCCAATGCTATCGGGCAGGTTAACCCTAACAACGGTGGGCCAGCTGAGTTCCAGGGACTGGATAAGTTCCAGAGGAACAACCCTCCGTCGTTCAAGGGCGCGTACGATCCGGAAGGAGCTTTGTTGTGGCTGAGGGAGACAGAGAAGATCTTCAGAGCCATGGATTGCAACGATCAGCAGAAGCTCATCTTTGCTACCTTCATGCTGACCGAGGAGGCAGAGCACTGGTGGGATAACTGCAGGCAGAGGATGCAGGCTGAGGGCACAGCGGTTACATGGGCTGTGTTCCGGCAGAGATTCCTGGAGAAGTACTTTCCAGCGGATATCAGAGACAAGAAGGAGATGGAATTCTTGTCTTTGAGGCAAGGGTCGCTGTCAGTTGGTGACTATGCGGCAAAGTTTGAGGAGCTGGCCAGGTATTACACTCCCTACCAGCATGAGACGGATGACCGTTCGAAGTGTGTGAAGTTTGAGGCTGGACTCCGACCTGAGATCAAGCAGGCCATCAGCTACCAGGAGATCAGAGTCTTCCCTATTCTGGTCAACAAGTGCAGGATCTATGAAGATGCCAGCCAGTTCAGAGTTGCCAGTTCCAGAGGGTCAGATAGCCAGAGTGGCAAGAGGACTGATTAGAGGGACAAGGGTAAGCAGAGGTATGCTCCGACCGGCAGAGATTTCAAGCAGAGTGGTAAGAAGCCACAGTTTCAGCAGGATGGGTTTAGAGGCGGGTTCTCTAACGTCTCTAGGCCTTTGAGGTGTGGCAAGTGTGGTGCTACGGATCACTACTCGTCTCAGTGCAAGGAGACGCAGGTTATCTGCTTCAAGTGTGGCAAGCCAGGACACATCAGCCGAGAGTGTGAAGTAGCCAAGACCGAGCCTCCCAGCGCCGGCAAGAATCAGAAGTCTCAAGCCAATCGACTGAAGACCACTGGAAGAGTCTTTACTCTTAGTGGAGCTGAAGCCTCCGAGTCTGATGACTTGATTCAAGGTACATGTTTTATAGATGGAACTCGATTAACTGTGTTGTATGATTCGGGTGCTACTCATTCATTCATATCGCATGATAGGGTCAAGAGTCTTGAATTGCCTGTTGCTTTCCTTGAGTATGATTTGTTGGTTTCTACACCTACAAATAAGCCTGTTTCTACTTCTTATGCATGCAAGAACTGTCGTATAGTTATAAATGATAGGACATTCATTGCTGATCTTGTATGCTTGCCTTTGAAAGACCTAGATATTATTCTGGGTATGGACTGGTTATCTTCCAACCATGTCCTCCTGAACTGTTTCGATAAAACCCTGATTTTTGGAACTCCAAAGGAGTCTAAGAATCCGGACCTTCTCTCTGCCAGCCAAGTTCAAGCTTCGATGAAAGACGAAGCCCAAGTATACATGATGTTAGCTTCCCTGGAAGTAGAGAGCAGCCCTCCTGATGTCGCCAGCTTGCCTGTTGTGCGAGAATTTCCTGAAGTATTCCCGGGGATGTTTATAACTTACCCCCAGAGAGAGATGTTGAGTTTACCATAGACTTAGTGCCTGGCACCGGGCCAATCTCCATAGCACCCTATAGAATGTCTCCTCTAGAGTTAGCAAAGTTGAAGGAACAGTTAGAGGACCTGATGAAGAAGCAGTTCATTAGGCCGAGTGTGTCTCCGTGGGGAGCACCTGTGTTGTTGGTGAAGAAGAAGGATGGTAGTATGAGGTTGTGTGTTGACTTTCGACAGCTCAACAAGGTGACCATAAAGAATCGGTATCCCCTCCCTAGGATTGATGATCTCATGGACCAGTTGATGGGCGCTTGCGTCTTTTCAAAGATAGATTTGAGATCAGGATACCATCAGATTCGGGTTAAGTCTGAGGACATCTCGAAGACAGCATTTAGAACGCGATATGGTCACTATGAGTACTTGGTTATGCCTTTCGGTGTGACCAATGCTCCTGCGGTCTTCATGGACTACATGAACAAGACCTTTCACCCTTACTTGGATAAGTTTGTGGTAGTGTTCATAGATGACATCTTAGTGTACTCCAAGAGTAAGGAGGAACATGAGGAACACCTGAGGGTTGTCTTGCAGACCCTTAAGGAAAAGCAGTTGTATGCTAAGTTGTCTAAGTGTGAGTTCTGGTTAGAGGAAGTGAGCTTCTTAGGACATGTCATCTCTAAGGGTGGCATAGCGGTGGACCCAGCTAAAGTAGAGACGGTGCTCCAGTGGGAAGCGCCAAAGTCTGTAACCGAGATTAGGAGTTTCTTGGGGTTAGCCGGGTATTATAGGCGGTGTATAGAAGGTTTCTCTAAGATAGCTTTACCCTTAACCCGTCTCACCAAAAAGGGACAGTTGTTTGTGTGGGACTCTAAGTGTGAAGAGAGTTTCCAAACCCTTAAGAATAGGTTGACGTCAGCACCAGTGTTAGTTTTGCCAGATCCTAGTGAACCCTTCGTAGTTTACTGCGATGCTTCTAAGCAAGGGTTAGGTGGTGTGCTGATGCAGAATGGTAAGGTAGTTGCTTATGCTTCTAGGCAGTTGAAAACCCATGAGAAGAACTACCCTACCCATGACCTAGAGTTAGGAGCTGTGGTGTTTGCCTTAAAGATTTGGAGGCATTACCTGTATGGAGCGAGGTTTGAAGTTTTTAGTGATCACAAGAGTCTGAAGTATCTCTTTGCTCAAAAGGAGTTGAACATGAGGCAGCGTAGGTGGATGGAGTTTTTAAAGGACTATGACTTCGAGCTGACCTATCACCCAGGAAAGGCCAATGTGGTGGCCGATGCCTTGAGTAGGAAAACCCTGCATGTCTCCGCTTTGATGGTTAGGGAGATGGATTTGATTGAGGAATTTAGAGACCTTAGTCTAGCTTGCGAGTTTACCCCTAAGAGTATTAAGCTTGGTACCTTAAAGGTTACCAACAGTTTGATGGATGAGATTAGAGAGGGTCAGAAGTTAGATAAGTATCTCTTAGACCAGCGAGAGTTACTTGCTCAGGGTAGAGACCTAAGTTTTAAGGATGGCAGTGATGGCATCTTGAGGTTTAAGGATAGAGTTTGTGTGCCTGATGTTCCTGAGCTTAGGAAGTTGATCTTAGAAGAAGGTCATAGGAGTGGATTGAGTGTGCACCCAGGTGCCACTAAGATGTATCAGGACCTTAAGAGGATGTTTTGGTGGCCTAGGATGAAAAAGGATGTAGCTGAGTTTGTGTATGCGTGCCTAGTTTGTCAGAAGGCTAAGATTGAGCATCAAAGGCCTTCAGGTAAGTTGCAACCTTTGAGTATCCCAGAGTGGAAATGGGATAGCATCTCCATGGATTTTGTGTCTGGACTCCCTAGGACTCCAGCTGGTTTTGAGGCTATATGGGTTGTTGTGGATAGACTGACTAAGTCTGCCCATTTCATTCCAATGAACATGGAGTATCCATTGGAGAAGTTAGCTAAGCTGTACATCAAAGAGATAGTTAGGCTTCATGGTGTACCCTCTAGCATAGTTTCAGATAGAGACCCGAGGTTTACCTATAGGTTTTGGAATAGTTTGCAAGAGGCTTTAGGAACAAAGCTTAGGCTTAGTTCAGCTTACCACCCACAGACTGATGGGCAGTCTGAGCGGACCATCCAGTCCTTAGAGGGCTTGTTGAGGGCTTGTGTGTTAGAACAGTCTGGAAGTTGGGATAAGTTTTTTCCCCTAATAGAGTTCACCTACAACAACAGTTTCCATTCCAGCATTGGGATGGCACCTTATGAAGCTCTGTATGGGAGGAGATGTAGAACACCCTTGTGTTGGAGTGAACCTAGTGATAGTGTGGTGCTAGGACCAGAGATAGTCCAGGAAACAACAGAAAAGATCAGGTTAGTTCAGGAAAAGATGAGAGTTGCACAGAGTAGGCAGAAGAGCTACCATGATAAAAGGAGGAAGGCGCTCGAATTCCAGGAAGGTGATCATGTATTCTTGAGAGTTACCCCGACGACTGGGGTTGGTAGAGTGATGAAGGCGAGGAAACTTACTCCGAGGTTCATTGGTCCTTACCAAATCCTTAAAAGAGTCGGCGAAGTCGCCTACCAAATAGCCTTGCCACCGTTCTTGTCAAATCTCCACAACGTTTTTCATGTGTCTCAACTCAGGAAGTACATTCATGACCCTAGTCACGTGATAGTTCCCGATACAATACAGTTAAAAGACAACTTGACATTTGAGGTGTTACCCCTTCGAGTCGAAGATAGGAGGGTGAAGCAGCTAAGAGGCAAGGAGATTCCTTTGGTTAAAGTAGTTTGGAGCGGGACAACTGAGGAAAGCGCTACCTGAGAGCTCGAGAATCAGATGATGGAGGCGTATCCGCATCTTTTCGTTTGAGGTACGTAGAAATTTCGAGGACGAAATTTTTATAAGGGGGGTGGAATTGTAACACCCCGTTTTCGTAAAATGTTTTATAAAGTTAGTTTTTATTTATTTTAATTTTTTGGTTAAGGGCTAAGTGGGATTTTAGCCTAAAAGTCCCTTTCTGGTACATGAGCACGCTCGTGCTTATCAGCCAGCAAGCCCGTGCTTAAAGTCAGAAGCGTGTTTCTGATTTTAAGTTGAGCACGACCGTGCTCAATAGTGAGCACGCCCGTGCTCAATGCGTGGACCGCGTCTCGCTGACGCTAAGTGGAGCACGACCGTGCTTAAGGAGAAGCACGACCGTGCTCAAGTCCGAGGTTTATAAATGTTGCAGAACCCGAGGGTGACGTAAAACCCTATTTCTTTTGCTGGCAGCCGTCACTAGTTCGACCAGAGAGACCTTTTCCCTGATTCCTCTTCGTTCATTGCCATAGTGGACTTGTGGAAGCTAGTTGGGTTGGAGTTAAGGCTTTGTACCGGAGGGAGCCGTTTGAGGATTCGGGATCGGATTACCGTTGGGAACCATCAGTAGAGCAACCTTCAATCCAGGTATGGGGAGAAGGGCTTGAAATCATTAAGTAGTGGGTTAGTGTAAGGTAACGGGGTTACCCATGACCTCGGTATCGTTGTATGCTTACGAGTCATGATTGATAAATGTATGTTTTCTGGTTATATGTTCATGATATGTACTCTATGTTCATGTTGGTTGGTTAATGAGTATGATGATATGTTGACTATTGATATTAATGTGATGTTGGTTGATTGACGTTGTGATAGTAATGATTAGTGTGTTGATAAAACTGTGTAATTGAATAACTAGGTGTAATAAACGTATTAAGTTTAGGTATTAAATCCCTACATGTTTTGGTTAATATTCGGTTACTGTTCCTGCCCAAAACAGTGCAGTCGTGCATTGAGCACGACCGTGCTGAACAGGGAGCACGACCGTGCTCCCACTCAAATTCTGGAAAATGGCCGCGCTGCTCAGCACGGCCAAGCAGGTTGAACAGCACGATCGTGCTGCTGAGCACGACCGTGCTGAATGTGAAGCACGACCGTGCTTCATTTAAAAGGGCAGCACGCCCTCACGTGTCCAAGCACGACCGTGCTAGGGTCTAAGCACGACCGTGCTGACCCCCTGGACAGTAATGCAATTAAAGGACTTAAGGGGTTTTTAACCCCATTCCCCCTATGATGATAAGTTGAGATAAATAATCAAAGATAAAGATTAGACAACCTGGTTATTAATTATATAAGATAATTAGATAATCAAATGTTAAGTCGGTATCCGTTGGGTTACCGCACGTTGATAAGTTGAAGTCTTGGGTGCTTATAGACCCAAGCACGTTGAGTTGAACCTTGGTGCTTATTGGCCAAGGGAGCCTTGACCCCACGGTTTGGGTCTAAGGTTACGTTGAGTTTGATGTTGAAAGTCTTGGTAGCTTCATGGCCCAAGCAAGGAGGTGGTTGAGATTGTTTGTTGTTGTGCCATTTGCATAAAGCATTGGAGTAGTTGAGGTGGGAGGTTCGACAAAGGGGAGATCACCCGAGAGTACGGTGATCTGGCCATCCACGGTAGGTCACCCAAGGTTTGGTGACCGAGGCCCCCCGTGATGAGGCATCCACGGTTTGATGCGTTGGCTATCCATGGGGTTCACCCAAGGTTTGGTGAACTGCCGGTGTTGGTGCTTTTATGGCCAATACGGATATGTAACTCCAAAGTCGTTCATCCTGAGATAGTTTGGATCCACATGCATAGTTGGAGTAGCGGAGTAGTTGATGCATTGCATAGCATAGCATACTTGATTGTTATGATGCTGATGGATGTTGATGTATGCTTATGTGTATGTTTATCTTGCGTACTATTCCCCTGTTGTTTAAATGATTACATGAATCTTACTCCCTGTATTGTTTGTGTTTGGCCTGATTGGCATTTGCAGAGGATGACGAGCAGCCCGGAGAGGAGTGACTCTGAGGAGCCGCCACTCATAGTAGGGTTGTTTCAGTTTAGATAGTTGTTTCCAGTTGTATTCCGAGGATTTATTTCCGGAACGGTTATACCAGCTCTGAATTGTGACATCGGGGTTGGGTTCTTTATTTGATTATGTTTTTATTTGATTAAACTTATTTTGTTATTTTCCGCGTTGTAAACGAGTTCATGTGGGACTTTTCTACCCATGGACAACTGTTTTACTTAATTCAGTTAAATGCATATTTTCTTATTAATTGTTTTATTTTTAAATGCCTTATAACATGCGGGGTAGAAGGGTGTCACATTTAGTGGTATCAGAGCAGTTCGACCTTGTTCGGACGTGGTATGAGTCTGTTGTGAGTCTGTTGTGTGACTCTTGTGTGAATTGTCTATACTTGTATAGATAATGATGTTTTAAGTTAGTTGCCTGTAGCTTTTACTCGCTTAAGTTTTTGTATTAAGAGTTGTGTTGGACTTGTACAGGAACTAATGGCCGGTAGAGGACGCAACGATCAGGCGATCGCGGACGCATTGGCACTTCTGGCCAATGCTATCGGGCAGGTTAACCCTAACAACGGTGGGCCAGCTGAGTTCCAGGGACTGGATAAGTTCCAGAGGAACAAACCCTCCGTCGTTCAAGGGCGCGTACGATCCGGAAGGAGCTTTGTTGTGGCTGAGGGAGACAGAGAAGATCTTCAGAGCCATGGATTGCAACGATCAGCAGAAGCTCATCTTTGCTACCTTCATGCTGACCGAGGAGGCAGAGCACTGGTGGGATAACTGCAGGCAGAGGATGCAGGCTGAGGGCACAGCGGTTACATGGGCTGTGTTCCGGCAGAGATTCCTGGAGAAGTACTTTCCAGCGGATATCAGAGACAAGAAGGAGATGGAATTCTTGTCTTTGAGGCAAGGGTCGCTGTCAGTTGGTGACTATGCGGCAAAGTTTGAGGAGCTGGCCAGGTATTACACTCCCTACCAGCATGAGACGGATGACCGTTCGAAGTGTGTGAAGTTTGAGGCTGGACTCCGACCTGAGATCAAGCAGGCCATCAGCTACCAGGAGATCAGAGTCTTCCCTATTCTGGTCAACAAGTGCAGGATCTATGAAGATGCCAGCCAGTTCAGAGTTGCCAGTTCCAGAGGGTCAGATAGCCAGAGTGGCAAGAGGACTGATCAGAGGGACAAGGGTAAGCAGAGGTATGCTCCGACCGGCAGAGATTTCAAGCAGAGTGGTAAGAAGCCACAGTTTCAGCAGGATGGGTTTAGAGGCGGGTTCTCTAACGTCTCTAGGCCTTTGAGGTGTGGCAAGTGTGGTGCTACGGATCACTACTCGTCTCAGTGCAAGGAGACGCAGGTTATCTGCTTCAAGTGTGGCAAGCCAGGACACATCAGCCGAGAGTGTGAAGTAGCCAAGACCGAGCCTCCCAGCGCCGGCAAGAATCAGAAGTCTCAAGCCAATCGACTGAAGACCACTGGAAGAGTCTTTACTCTTAGTGGAGCTGAAGCCTCCGAGTCTGATGACTTGATTCAAGGTACATGTTTTATAGATGGAACTCGATTAACTGTGTTGTATGATTCGGGTGCTACTCATTCATTCATATCGCATGATAGGGTCAAGAGTCTTGAATTGCCTGTTGCTTTCCTTGAGTATGATTTGTTGGTTTCTACACCTACAAATAAGCCTGTTTCTACTTCTTATGCATGCAAGAACTGTCGTATAGTTATAAATGATAGGACATTCATTGCTGATCTTGTATGCTTGCCTTTGAAAGACCTAGATATTATTCTGGGTATGGACTGGTTATCTTCCAACCATGTCCTCCTGAACTGTTTCGATAAAACCCTGATTTTGGAACTCCAAAGGAGTCTAAGAATCCGGACCTTCTCTCTGCCAGCCAAGTTCAAGCTTCGATGAAAGACGAAGCCCAAGTATACATGATGTTAGCTTCCCTGGAAGTAGAGAGCAGCCCTCCTGATGTCGCCAGCTTGCCTGTTGTGCGAGAATTTCCTGAAGTATTCCCGGGGGATGTTTATAACTTACCCCCAGAGAGAGATGTTGAGTTAAAAATCAGGGTTAGAGGTTTTCAAAATTTCTCAAAATCGTGGATTAATGATCCTTAAGTATTAGAGATTCCTAATCAATGATCATTTTACAAGGATTGAACAAAAATCTCTCTAAGCCACTAGCTAAGGGTTTTCGGCCATGACTCATAAAATGAGTTAGGGATTTTCAAACTTTTCAAGCTTCTAGATTCAACAACAATAGGTACCAAAGAGTTCAAATCAATGATCATACTTCAAAACTTCCTTGCTCAACAACAACAAAGGTTCGGCCTTATTGGGAAAATAGGGAAGAAAATTTTAGTTTGATGTAAGCTCTTAGATAATAAATATAGAGATCATTGTGGGTCCATAGAAATTAGTTTCAACTCAAAAGGATTTTTCTACTAATTTCTAGAGATTTTAGAAGTTATGGATCTAAGAATTTATAAATGGATGAACATGGCATAAACTCACAAAATGAATGAAGAAGAAGACTTAGATTAATAAAGGAAAGAGATATTACCCTTGAAGCTTGAAGAAAATGAGTAGAAATGATGAACTCCTTTGAAGATGAAGAAAACTAATGAACTTTGTAAGTGTTCTTTGTTAGCTTGAATGTGTAAAGTGATGAGTTGAAAAAGAAGTAAGTATATATAGGCAAGGAGGGTGTGGAGCCGTGGAGAGGGGTGGAGAGGGAGGAAGAGTGAGGGACTTGGGCTCCAAGTTTGGCTAAGGTGTGTTGGGTTAGAGAAAGTGAGAGAAAAATGAGTTTTAAGATTAAAATATAATAGATTTAAAAAGTGTAATGATGTTTTCTCTTTGATGTGACTTGAGCTATCAATCATCAAGTCATTCCATCTCCAACAAGTCACCTCAGTCTTCTCAGCTCTCTATTCTGCTTCGTTGTTTACCCGATTCAAGTTCCCGATCGTAATTTCCGAAGATTTCACCCGAATAAAATATTATATTTTATTTCCGAACGAAAATTTTCAAAAATAACCAAAATCATTGGAAACATGACAAAAACACTAACTGTTTCGTTCACGGGTCAAAATTAGGTTTTCTGCTCAGTAACCCCTTACTGTCAGTGAAAACGCAGACCGACTTTCGTCTGAATTTTCAACCGAAAATTTAACCGTGACTTCGTACAGTAAGGTAGAACATGAATATGATTTTGGTTAAACCAAAATCATTTTCTGGATTTAATAAAAATAATTCATATATATATATATATATATATATATATATATATTTATACACATATATATACTGTTATTGAAAAGTAGAAAAATCGGGGTGTTACATCACTACCCCACTTAAAAAACAATTTCGTTCTCGAAATTTCGTAACTCTAAACTAGATAGGATCTTGTAATTATATCCTAATCCCAAGATCCTACATCGTACTTCCAGTATTCACTTTCCCTTAGATGATTTTTGCAACTTAATAGCGAAATTCATACTTATCCTTCGTTCCATTATCCACAACAGCAAATCGATCATCCTCAATTCATACTCTCCTTCCTTTAATGTTAATCCATTAGAAAATTTTCCTCTGCATCCTTAACTCTTACTTTTAACATCAAGATTCAAACTAAGATTCCCACTTCTCTTACAGCACACACATCAGATTCTATTCGAGATCCTATATCGATTCACTCCTCTTATTGCTAACTCCATACAAAATCAGTTCTTACGTCGTTTTCTTTCATCCTCGAGACTTTCTACCACCACATTGTATCTTAGTTCCTCCCACATGAAGAACAAAATCAAAACTTAATCACTTCTATTTTTAATTACTGATTTATTAGAAAATTGCTTTCCACATATCTAATTCTCATATTTAATTCTAAGGTCAAAACTAACTTTACTGCAACATGTATCCACTTCCTACTCAAGGTATACAATTGTAGTCTTATCCCTTCTGAACCTAATCTATTTTTCTCCAGATTCTATCAACATCACATACATCAAGTCTCCAATCAAAGCATCGCAATACTTCTTAAGATAAACTGAAATCAAAATACAACCTGTCAGGTTAGATTATCCAACTCATCAACTTTGAATCTTCCTAATAAACTTATATAACACACGAGTTTATCTCTTTCGATTTGAATCAACTTAGGTGAAATTACTATAGATACTTTCCTTTCAAACATCCAACTCATATAATCAATCTTAATTACAAACATTTGGTCATTACTCTAGATTCCTTTAGTAACATTCTGCCTCAAATCATGATAAGATCTATTGAAATTGTCTTACCTCGTGACATCAAGCTTAATAGTTCTCACTTGCCAAACAACTCTACATCTCAATAAAATTCCTACTATAGGAATGATCGTACTTAGGTACTAAACCTACTCCCCGTTAACCTTCTAAGGATAGATTGTACCTTACTTGCCCCTTAGGTTGAGGGTGATTATTTGGACTTAGCCTCAACTTGGTCCTCAACACTTACAGCAGACTTTACCAATAAACGTTGGTAAACTTCGGGTTTTTATTTAGAATGATACTGGAAGATACTCCATGAAGTCTTAATAGTCCTCTGATACATTCTTCGGTTAGCTTATCCACTGCATAGTGGATCTTGATAGGTAAGAAGGATGTTAACTTCGTTAGTCTGTCAACGATCACGCGAACAAAATGAATCTCTTAAAGGTGTTCGATAAATTCATAACGAAATCCATTGCAACACTAACTTCTTGACAAGGAATGTCTCAAGCGTCAAGTTATCTCTCTTTCACTGTACTCGAATAACTCTGACATCCTGGTGTGAATCAGATACCCACCCTCATGACTCATGAGGTAGGTTACATGTCAATGACATTTGGGAGAATACGTAGGGTAAAATTAATTAAGGATGACAAATCCTTTCGAACTACAATAAGGCATGGTCTTGGAGATTACAGAAAGAAATTTTCAAGAAAAGAAGTTTCTTGATTTCACTTTCACAAAAGCTTAGAGAAGAATTCTATCGATTTTAAAGTTTCAGGAACATCCCATATGGAAAAAGATTCTTCAATTAGGTTCGTGCATGTAAAAATGCATGATCAATACATATTTACAAACATGACTCTAATAAAGTTCATTCTTCCACAAGAACTTCCAGCGGATTTAGAAAATCAAAGGGTGAATAGTTTCTAATCCCGAGAGGATTCATTCTTAGTACTAAGAAGTTACAAAATGACGACTTTAAAAAGAAAACAGTCTGGCCGAAAATCAGACTGGGTCACCTTTACCAAAGTAAAAGTAATTAGACTAAGTTTCATCAAGAAACTTGCGTCACCAAGAAGTTGTTTATATTATAACTCGAGAAATGGTCATAACAAATTCTTTCAACGAAACGTGAAAATATCCAGACCAATGGATGATATCAATTCCATCCACTCAAATGTCTAATACACTAAGGGTTATTTAGAAGTGTGAGTACAACTGCTCACAAATAAGGAAATCATTTAGAATAAATTGAAATTTATGGACTAGCATAATCAGTTTTTGAGTCCTGATAGATTTCAAATCAAAATCAGAGAAATCTGTCTAACACACAAACTTCACCGCTGCGATTGTCTAATACAACCATTGGGCTCGAGAAACAAATGTTGACTTACAAATTCGTAAGAATGGAATAGTACAGTGAAGAGTTTCTTAATCATGAGACATTCGTTTAAGGTCGAAATTTCAATTCGATTTGCCTTGGTTCCAATCAACACACATATCTTTCCATACACACTTAGTATGGTTACTCTGAATCGTGCAAGATCACGGACAGCTTAATCAATCTATCAGACATACGAAGAGTTGACCATTCTGCATCCACGACGCAAAATCTTTAATAGGTCCGTACTTCAATATGATGATAACTCATCCTCAAGTCGATCTTTGAGTAGACGACAGCTCCTCGTTAAATCAACTACGCACGACAGAGAATACTCGTTCATAATCGTCACTCTGTTGAGTCATCAGAAATTCATGCAGAGTCTCAAACTTTCAACAATCTTGGGGCTTCCTACAGAAAAGATTCAGTCTAACAAACTGCTTATACCACAGATCTTCTAGTTTGAATCGAGTCGTCTAACTCGATTAACTTTGTAGGCGGCATCTTACACAAAATGAGAGAGATCAATCCGTATCTAGGAACTAGATCGATTGATAACTCAATATCCTTCTCTAGCAGCCAACTCAAAACATTTTCAGGGAACACTCCCGGAAAGTCCTCTCACATATGATACTCCTGGAACGTTCTCGGTGAACATTTCTAGAAAATCTACCTTAACAGGCATACTATCCAAATGTCTGACACAATCCAGAAAGGATAACCAAATATGTCACACATGGATCAAAACACAAATCACTAGCCATAGGATCCTACAAGTCAAAACTCGTATAACCCATCAAGATAGACACGTAACTATAGGCCAACACACATTGTTTTAACAAGGGAACAATTCAAGTGATGACCAACTAGAGATCACACAACAAAATCATAATAGACCTATTCCCCAAAGTTCCCGAAAGACTCGACCAGCTCTGATACCACTTGTAACACCCCCTTTAGGCATTACTTTGAAAACACGTGCCAAAATAAATTAAAAAGTAATTTGCTGGTTGTTTTTAGAAAAAAAATGTTTTCTTTCAAGTTAGAAAACTGGGGTATAAAAATTTTCTTCCGCGGATAACTCTAGAAAAGAAAAACCAAGATGCCTACATTTAAATAGTAAAATCATATTCATAACAAGTCGCCACGACATACAACTTCTCTTAAAAGTTTCAATTTTCAAAAAGAGAAAATTAAGCCAAAGACTAAAGTATAATACCACATTTACCGACCTTTCAAATATATAACCCAACCAAGACTCCTAAGCTGGTCTCCTCTACAAGACATTGATTGAAAAGACCCCCGTGGTCATTCCACGATCAAATACTTCCTCAAACCTCTAGATCTAAGTCACTGAGTGACTTGGGAAAACTCCTCTGCACCATCTGTACTAGAGTACCGAGGTACAATAGCGAAACCAGAAGAAACCTGATATGTATGTAAGGGTGAGACACCAATATATGGATTTAAACACGATAACCACATGCGTGATACATACATCACATAAGCATATATCAGATATTTCCAAAAAAAATTGTCAGAAATAAACATGTATAAAGTCAAGGGATCTTATGCCCGCACGGTTAGTTTTGATGAAAGTATGCATGACACTTCAATATTCCGGCTCTAAACTTAATCTCATGAGATCCCTTCGTCATTCTAAGAGTTGATCAAACTCAAATCGCCACCACTTTGGCATCACGTTAAGTGACTAAACACCCATAGCATACTGTCCCATCCCAGGATGCACTATTCCATGCTCATGGATTTAATAACACACTGTCCCATCCCAGGATGCAGTGATACATCGTATTGTGAATACCTGATCATCAAGGCATCACTCCTATCAACGTGAGGCACGTCTGCCTAAAATGCATGTAAAACAATTGTTCTCAACGTTTTCTTTGCGTTCATTCTCTTTCGTTGTCGAAGCTCAAAGACTAACGACTATTCATAAATCTTTAACTCTTAAGATTTTTCAACATAAACACAGGGACACGAAGTCCGAGTGCTCAGTCACAACACCTTAAATAGATGCACCAGTCTTAGGCTTGTGGTCATAGAAAACAACATTCACCTTTAACAACGTTCATCACAACGTGATTAGGACATGAAGTCCACAACAACGTGATTAGGACACGAAGTCCACAACAACGTGACATGGATCCAAGATCTACGTGTATATTATAGAACACTAGTATCCGACGTCTCGTATACTAGATTCACATTTCAACGTGTTTATTCTTTTTCGTTCAGTGAAACACAAATACAAAACAAAACCTTCGCAACTTATCCAAGCTTGCCGGAATATCTTTGATGAATAAAAGTATTTCACAGAAACATCCCTTTTCATTGGAATTCATTTATAAATGCTAATTTATAGAGAAATCCATTTCTTTTGTTTCAAATCCATTTTCTTTCAAAATTCTTTCTTCTTCTGAACAACGTTAGAACTTTGAAAAAAATCCTTTTGAATCCATTTCTGACCGAAATAATACAAATCATTTCCTCAAGGTTTTTCTTCAAAAACATATTTTCAGATGGCTTTCATTTATACTAGAATGATTTATAAGTCAAATGATTTTCCTCTAACTTTAAAATATTTTCACGCTTAGTTCTTAAAATGATTCTCCACCTCATTCTTGAAAATGATAACATACTAAAAGGTATTTCTTTCTCAATTCCAACCTTATTCTTCTTCTTTCATAAAAAGAAATTGACACCTAAATTTCTTAAAATAACTTTTCATCTACATTTTTTTTTTTGGAAAAGATAACGTAGTGAAATATTTTAACGATTTCATCCTTGTAATTATCCATTACTTTCTCAAAAGAAAATCATCAACTAAACATTATCATTGTCAATATTCTTCATAAGGCTTTTTAAGGCTTTTATCTCAATAATTGATTGAGCACTGACCACTGTCAGGCTTTTCAGACAACAATCAACAATAGTACAATTTCACATCAACTTCATAACAGATAATACAGTTTATTACATATATCAGAACTATAACACATATCTACAAATAAATCATCAGCTCAGATATTTAAACAGATAATTTAATCACCTCAGGTAAACTCAAACAGCCACATCAAGACTCAACACAAACTTCACAGATCACATTCTAACAACATATAGTTATCGAGAAAAATCCCTCAGGTAAGCTCCCCTTACCTGATTCCAAAGCAGAAAAGTTCCTCGTTTCTTATTGCATACAACGATCTTCCTCAACTCGCTTCGTGATGGAAGTCTAAAGGTTTAACACATAACACAAGTTAAAAACAACCAAAAACATCCAATCCAACCTAGGCATAGGTTCGGCCATGGTGACAAAAGTAGGGTTAGAGGTTTTCAAAATTTCTTAAACTCATGGATTAATGATCCTTAAGTATTAGAGATTCCTAATCAATGATCATTTTACAAGGATTGAACAAAAATCCCTCTAAGCCACTAGCTTAGGGTTTTCGGCCATGACTCATAAAATGAGCTAGGGATTTTCAAACTTTTCAAGCTTCTAGATTCAACAACAATAGGTACCAAAGAGTTCAAATCAATGATCATACTTCAAAACTTCCTTGCTCAACAACAACATAGGTTCGGCCTTATTGGGAAAATAGGGAAGAAAATTTTAGTTTGATGTAAGCTCTTAGATAATGAATATAGAGATCATTATGGGTCCATAGAAATTAGTTTCAACTCAAAAGGATTTTTCTACTAATTTCTAGAGATTTTAGAAGTTATGGATCTAAGAATTTATAAATGGATGAACATGGCATAAACTCACAAAATGAATGAAGAAGAAGACTTAGATTAATAAGGGAAAGAGATATTACCCTTGAAGCTTGAAGAAAATGAGTAGAAATGATGAACTTTTTTGAAGATGAAGAAAACTAATGAACTTTGTAAGTATTCTTTGTTAGCTTGAATGTGTAAAGTGATTAGTTGAAAAAGAAGTAAGTATATATAGGCAAGGAGGGTGTGGAGCCGTGGAGAGGGGTGGAGAGGGAGGAAGAGTGAGGGACTTGGGCTCCAAGCTTGGCTAAGGTATGTTTGGTTGGAGAAAGTGAGAGAAAAATGAGTTTTAGGATTAAAATATAATAGATTCAAAAAGTGTAATGATGTTTTCTCTTTGATGTGACTTGAGCCATCAATCATCAAGTCATTCCATCTCCAACAAGTCACCTCAGTCTTCTCAGCTCTCTATCTTCCTTCATTGTTTACCCGATTCAAGTTCCCGATCGTAATTTCCGAATATTTCACCCAGATAAAATATTATATTTTATTTCCGAACGAAAATTTTCAAAAATAATCAAAATTATTGGAAACATGACAAAAACACTAACCGTTTCGTTCACGGGTCAAAATTAGGTTTTCTGCTCAGTAACCCCTTACTGTCAGTGAAAACGCAGACCGACTTTCGTCTGAATTTTCAACCGAAAATTTAACCGTGACTTCCTACGGTAAAGTAGAACATGACTATGATTTTGGTTAAACCAAAATCATTTTCTTGATTTAAGAAAAATAATTCACACACACATATATATATATATATATATATATATATATATACTGTTATTGAAAAGTAGAAAAATCAGGGTGTTACAGAGTACGCCCGTGCTCATTAGCCAGCATGCCCGTGCTTAAAGTTAGAGCCGTGTTTCTGATTTTAAGTTGAGCACGACTGTGCTCAATAGTGGGCACACCCGTGCTCAATGTGTTTACCGCGTCTCGGTGACGCTAAGTTGAGCACGACTGTTCTCAGGTGCAGCCTTTATATAGTTGGCACAGAACCGAGGGTGACGAGTTAACCCTATTTTGTGTTGGCAGTCGTCACCAGTTTCGGCCAGAGTGGTCTTTTTCCCTACTTCCACTAAACTCAACCCATTTCTGGAGTTTTGGAAGCCATTGGGAGCCCCCTGTGAGTCTTGTTGGTTTAGAGGTAATGGTCCCTTCCCCTCTCTTCAGTTTCTTTCTTGTTTTTGTTAGAGAAACTGACCAAGGATATTTTTGGTTAACCAAGGCTTAGCTTTGGAGTGAGCCGCTTGAGGATTCGGGACTGGTTTGCCATTTGGAACAGTTGCTAGAGCGACCTTCAATCCAGGTATGGGGAGAAGGGTATTGTAACCATAGGCAATGGGGGTAGTGTGAGGTAAAGGGGTTCCCAATGACCCCGGTGTTGTTTTTGTTGTATGATTATTATGTTAAATGTTGTACTGTAAATAGCATGCTTCATTTGGTTGATTTTGTCTGAATATGTATGTTATAGACATATTGGTTATTAGTATGAATATGATGATGTGTTTTGCCAATGATTGATGTTGTGACTTCATGATACTGATGCTGTTATGACTGCTGTGTTGGAGCCCTTGAGGCTAATGTTTTAATTGATAAATTAGGCTTAAAAATGAGTTAAGATGAATGGTCTAATGAATCCTAAAATAAGTTAGAATTTTGACTTGAACTCTTCCTAGAACAGTACTGTCGCGCGATGAGCACAACCGTGCTGAACAGGGAGCACGACCGTGCTCCCAGTTGAATTCTGGAAAATGACCGCGTTGTTTAGGACGGCCGTGCAGGACAAAGAGTACGACCGTGCTGCTGAGCACGACTGTGCTCAACAGGAAGCATGACGGTGCTTCACTTAAGTGGCAGCACGCCCTTCACGTGGTGAAGCACGACCGTGCTGGGGTTTAAGCACGACCGTGCTCACCCTTCCTAGACAGAAACAGAGGGAGCGCTGTTGTGGTTGAGGGAGATAAAGAAGATCTTTAGTGCAATAGATTGCAACGATCAGCAGAAGCTCATCTTTGCTACCTTCATGTTGACTGAGGAGGTTGAGCATTGGTGGGACAACTGCAGGCAGAGGATGCAGGCTGAGGGCACAGCGGTTACATGGGCTGTGTTCAGATAGAGGTTTCTGGAGAAATACATCCCAGCAGATATCAGGGACAAGAAAGAGATGGAGTTCTTATCCTTGAGGCAGGGATCGCTGTCAGTTGGCGAGTATGCAGCCAAGTTTGAGGAGCTGGCGAGGTACTACACTCCATATCAGCATGATACAGATGATCGCTCCAAGTGTGTCAAGTTTGAGGCTGGACTCCGACCTGAGATCAAGCAGGCCATCAGTTACCAGGAGATCAGGATCTTTCCAATTCTGGTCAACAAGTGCAGAATCTATGAGGATGCCAATCAGTTCAGAGTTGCTAGTTCCAAGGGATCGGATAGTCAGAGTGGCAAGAAGACTGATCAGAGAGACAAGGGTAAGCAGCGGTATGCTCCGACCGGCAAGGATTTCAAGCAAAGTGGCAAGAGGCCACAGTTTCAGTAGGATGGGTTTAGGGGTGGGTTTTCTAATGCCTCTAGACCCATGAGGTGCGGCAAGTGTGGTGCTGCGGATCACTACTCGTCTCAGTGCAAGGAGACGCAGGTTATATGCTTCAGATGTGGCAAGCCAGGACACATCAGCCTAGAGTGTGAAGGAGCCAAGGCCGAGCCTCCCAGCGCTAGCAAGAATCAGAAGTCCCAGGCCAACAGACTGAAGACCACTGGAAGAGTCTTTACTCTTAATGGAGCCGAAGCCTCCGAGTCTGATGACTTGATCCAAGGTACATGTTTTATTGATGGGACTCAATTGACTGTATTGTATGATTCGGGTGCTACTCACTCGTTTATATCACATGATAGGGTCAAGAGTCTTAAATTGCCTGTTACCTTTCTTGAGTTTGACTTGCTGGTCTCTACACCTACAAATAAACCTGTTTCCACTTCTTATGCATGCAAGAACTGTCATATAGTCATAAATGATAAAACTTTTGTTGTCGATCTTATATGCTTACCTTTAAAAGACCTTGATATTATTCTTGGTATGGACTGGTTATCTTCCAACCATGTCCTTTTGAATTGTTTCGATAAAACCCTGATTTTTGGAACTCCAAAGGAGTCTAAGAATCCGGACTTTCTCTCTGCCAGCCAAGTTCAAGCTTTGATGAAAGACGAATCCCAAGTATACATGATGTTAGCTTCCCTGGAAGTAGAGAGCAGCCCTCCTGATGTCGCCAGCTTGCCTGTTGTGCGGGAATTTCCTGAAGTGTTTCTGGGGGATGTTTATAACTTACCCCCAGAGAGAGATGTTGAGTTTACCATAGACTTAGAGCCTGGCACCGGGCCAATCTCCATAGCAACCTATAGGATGTCTCCTCTAGAGCTAGCTAAGTTGAAGGAACAGTTAGAGGACCAGTTGAAGAAGCAGTTCATTAGGCCGAGTGTGTCTCCGTGGGGAGCACCTGTGTTGTTGGTGAAGAAGAAAGATGGTAGTATGAGGTTGTGTGTCGACTATCGGCAGCTCAACAAGGTGACCATAAATAATTGGTATCCCCTCCCTAGGATTGAAGATCTTATGGACCAGTTGATGGGCGCTTGCTTCTTTTCAAAGATAGATTTGAGGTCAGGGTAGCATCAGATTCGGGTTAAGTCTGAGGATATCCCGAAGATAGCGTTTAGAACGCGATATGGTCACTATGAGTACTTGGTTATGCCCTTTGGTGTGACCAATGCTCATGCGGTCTTCATGGACTACATGAACAAGACCTTTCACCCTTACTTGGATAAGTTTGTGGTGGTGTTTATAGATGACATCTTAGTGTACTCCAAGAGTAAGGAGGAACATGAGGAACACCTGAGGGTTGTCTTGCAGACCCTTAAGGAAAAGCAGTTGTACGCTAAGTTGTCTAAGTGTGAGTTCTGGTTAGAGGAAGTGAGCTTCTTAGGACATGTCATCTCTAAGGGTGGCATAGCAGTGGACCCAGCTAAGGTAGAGACGGTGCTCCAGTGGAAAGCGCCGAAGTCAGTGACCGAGATTAGGAGTTTCTTGGGGTTAGCCGGGTATTGTAGGCGGTTCATAGAAGGTTTCTCTAAGATAGCTTTACCTTTAACCCGTCTCACCAAGAAGGGACAGTTGTTTGTGTGGGACTCTAAGTGTGAAGAGAGTTTCCAAACCCTTAAGGATAGGTTGACATCAGCACCAGTGTTAGTTTTGCTAGATCCTAGTGAGCCTTTCGTAGTTTACTGCGCTGCTTCTAAGCAAGGGTTAGGTGGTGTGTTGATGCAGAATGGTAAGGTAGTTGCTTACGCTTCTAGGCAGTTGAAAACCCATGAGAAGAACTACCCTACCCATGACCTAGAATTAGGAGCTGTGGTATTTGCCTTAAAGATCTGGAGGCATTACCTGTATGGAGCGAGGTTTGAGGCTTTTAGTGATAATAAGAGTTTGAAGTACCTCTTTGATCAAAAGGAGCTGAACATGAGGCAGCGTAGGTGGATGGAGTTCTTAAAGGATTATGACTTCGAGCTGACCTATCATCCAGGAAAGGCCAATGTGGTGGCCGATGCCTTAAGTAGGAAGACCTTACACATCTCCGTGTTGATGGTTTGGGAGATGGATCTGATTGAGGAGTTTAGAGACCTTAGTCTAGCTTGTGAGTTTACCCCTAAGAGTATTAGGCTTGGGACCTTGAAGGTTACCAACAGTTTGATGGACCAGATTAGAGAGGGTCAGAAGTTAGATAAGTTTCTCTTGGACCAGCGAGAGTTGCTCGCTCAGGGTAGAGACCTTAGTTTTAAGGATGGCAGTGAGGGTGTCTTGAGGTTTAAAGATAGAGTTTGCGTACCAGACATTCCTGAGCTTAGGAAGTTGATCCTTGAAGAAGGACATAGGAGTGGATTGAGTGTGTACCCTGGTGCCACTAAGATGTATTAGGACCTTAAGAGGATGTTTTGGTGGCCTAGGATGAAAAAGGATGTGGCTGAGTTTGTGTATGTGTGCGTAGTTTGTCAGAAGGCCAAGATAGAACACCAAAGACCATCAGGTAAGTTGCAACCTTTGAGTATCCCAGAAAGGAAATGGGATGGTATCTCCATGGATTTTGTGTCTGGACTCCCAAGGACTCTAGCTGGTTTTGAAGCTATATGGGTTGTCGTGGATAGACTGACTAAGTCTGTCCATTTCATCCCGATGAACATGGAGTATCCTTTAGAGAAGTTGGCTAAGCTGCACATCAAAGAGATAGTTAGGCTTCATGATGTACCCTCTAGCATAGTATCAGATAGAGACCCGAGGTTTACCTCTAGGTTTTGGAATAGTTTGCAAGAGGCTTTAGGGACAAAGCTCAGGCTTAGTTCAGCTTACCACCCACAGACTGATGGACAGTCTGAACGGACCATCCAGTCCTTAGAGGACTTGTTGAGGGCTTGCGTGCTAGAATAGTCTGGTAGTTGGGACAAGTTTTTGCCCCTGATAGAGTTCACCTACAACAATAGTTTCCATTCCAGCATTGGGATGACACCATATGAGGCTCTGTATGGGAGGAGATGTAGGACACCTTTGTGTTGGAGTGAATCTAGTGACAGTGTGGTGCTAGGGCCAGAAATAGCCCAGGAAACAACAGAAAAGATCAGGTTGGTTCAAGAGAAGATGAGAGTTGCACAGAGTAGGCAAAAGAGCTATCATGATAAAAGGAGGAAGGAGCTCGAATTCCAGGAAGGCGATCATGTATTCTTGAGAGTTACCCCGACGACTGGGGTTGGTAGAGTGATGAAGGCGAGGAAACTTACTCCGAGGTTCATTGGTCCTTACCAAATCCTCAAAAGAGCCGGCAAAGTTGCTTAAAAAATAGCCTTACCACCGTTCTTGTCAAATCTCCACAATGTTTTCAATGTGTCTCAACTCAGAAAGTACATCCATGACCCTAGTCACGTGATAGTTCCCGACACAATACAGTTGAAAGAGAACTTGCAATTTGAGGTGTTACCCCTTCGAGTCGAGGATAGGAGGGTGAAGCAGCTAAGAGGTAAAGAGATTCCCTTGGTCAAAGTAGTTTTGAGCGGGGCAACAGAGGAAAGTGCTACCTGGGAGCCCGAGAGCAAGATGATGGAGGCGTACCCGCATCATTTCGTTTGAGGTACGTAGAAATTTCGAGGACGAAATTTTTATAAGGGGGGTGGAATTGTAACACCCTGTTTTTCGTAAGTGCTTTTATAAAGCTGGTTTTATTAAGTTAAAAGTGTTGGTTTAAGGCTAAGTGGGATTTTGGCTTAAAAGTCCCTTTCTGGTACATGAGCACGCCCGTGCTCATTAGCCAGCACGCATGTGCTTAAAGTCAGAAGCGTGTTTCTGATTTTAAGTTGAGCACGATCGTGCTCAATAGTGAGCATGCTCGTGCTCAATGTGCTGACCGCGTCTCGGTGACACTAAGTTGAGCACGACCATGCTCAAGGGTGAGCACGACCGTGCTCAGGTGCAGCCTTTTTATAGTTGGCACAGAAACCGTGGGTGACGAGTTAACCCTATTTTGTGTTGGCAGCCGTCACTAGTTTCAGCCAGAGTGGTCTCTTTCCCTACTTCCACTAAACTCAACCTATTTCTGAAGTTTTGGAAGCCATTGGGAGCCCCCTGTGAGTCTTGTTGGTTTAGAGGTAATGGTCCCTTCCCCTCTCTTCAGTTTCTTTCTTGTTTTTGTTAGAGAAACTGACCAAGGATATTTTTGGTTAACCAAGGCTTAGCTTTGGAGTGAGCCGCTTGAGGATTCGGGACCGGTTTGCCATTTGGAACAGTTGCTAGAGCGACCTTCAATCCAGGTATGGGGAGAAGGGTATTGTAACCATAGGCAATGGGGGTAGTGTGAGGTAAAGGGGTTCCCCATGACCCCGGTGTTGTTTTTGTTATATGATTATTATGTTAAATGTCGTTCTGCTAATAACATGCATCATTTGGTTGATTTTGTCTGAATATGTATGTTATAGACATATTGGTTATTAGTATGAATATGATGATGTGTTTTGCCAATGATTGATGTTGTGACTTGATGATAGTGATGCTGTTATGACTTCTATGTTAGAGCCCTTGAGGCTAATGTTTTAATTGATAAATTAGGCATAAAAACGAGTTAAGATGAATGGTCTAATGAATCCTAAAATTAGTTAGAATTCTGACTTGAACTCTTCCTAGAACAGCACTGTCGCGCGATGAGCACGACCGTGCTGAACAGGGAGCACAACCGTGCTCCCATTTGAATTCTGGAAAATGGCCGCGCTGTTTAGCACGGCCGTGCAAGACAAATAGCACGACCGTGCTCAACAGGAAGCACGATCGTGCTTCACTTAAGTGGCATCATGCTGGGGTTTAAGCACGACCGTGTTCACCCCTCCTGGACAAAACAGAATTAAAGGACTTTAAGGGGTTTCAAACCCCATTTCCCCAATGATGATAAGTTGATATAGCTAATCAAAGATAAAGATTAGACAACCTGGTTAATAATTATCTAAGATAATTAAGATAATAAGATGTTAAGTCGGTATCCGTTGGGTTACCACACAAAGATAAATTGTACCTTGATGCTTATTGGCCAAGGGGGCCTTGACCCCGCGTTTTGGGTCTAAGGCGTTGTTGATGTTGAAGTCTTGGGTGCTTTGACCTAAGCATGTTGAGTTGAACCTTGGTGCTTATTGGCCAAGGGAGCCTTGACCCCGCAATTTGGGTCTAAGGTTACATTGATGATAATGTTGAAGTCTTGGGAGCTTCATGGCCCTAGCAAGGAGGTGGTTGAGATTGTTTGTTGTTGTGCCATTTGCATATAGCATTGGAGTTGTTAATGGTGGAGGTTCGACATAGGGGAGATCGCCCGAGAGTACGATGATCTGGCCATCCACGGTAGGTCACCCGATGGTTTAGTGACTGCGGCCCCCCGTGATCAGGCATCCACGGTTTGATGCGTTGGCTATCCATGGGGTTCACCCAAGGTTTGGTGAACTGCCAGTGTTGGTGCTTCTATGGCCAATACGGATATGTTCTCTTGAGGATAATCTCATCAGAATCCGACCCCTCTTCAAACTTATCTTTCTACCCTCCTTCTATTATCAAACTTTTCATTCACTTGTCTTCCCAAGCATCTCTGAACCCTTCTCTGTCCCCAGAGCACCTCCTATCCTAGCTCTGCCATGGCATTCAGATAGGTCTTCTGCTGAAACTTCAACATCTGCCACTTCCGAGTTTGTGGATATCAGAAGATTCAATCAGTTGCAACAGTAGAATCTCTGTTTTTTCTTTTAAGTAGGCCTACACAGGTTTCTGTAAATCAGACTGCTTTTGTACAAGCTGATGATGGTATATGAAAATTTTCTTATGTTATCTTTACTGTTTGTTTTTTCTGCTTCCTGTCTTTATTTTTTGCTGATGCCAAAAGGGGGAGAAAATAAAGAAACTGGATGATATAATGTTATGACTTGAAACCTGGCTTAATAACTTGCATGAACTTGTCTCAACTAAAGTTGAGACAAGTTGCTCTGATAAACTTTAAGTGAACATTTGCTCTGAGTCATTAACAAAATTTATATGAATGCACCTTTCTGCATTATCTTATCTGGTTAATAAAATTTCAGCTTGTCTGAATATATCATATCTTATATGTTGTTATTTTTCTAAAGTTAATTAAATCATCTAATGTTTGTCATCATAAAAAGGGGAGATTGTTAAGTCTCTAATGTCTAATGTGCATTTGCCCTAAGCTTTGATGAAAACTAAACATTTGTCAATGATTTAAATGAACTTCATATCGGTTGCTGACTGGTCTATCTAGTGCGCAGAATATTAAGTGAAAGGTTATTTTACACCTGTATGCCCATAGACACTCTTAATCTGTCTTGAAGATCACTTGTCTGATGAGTGAAAGTCAACTTGTCTGCTGACGGGATTATTGACTATCTGCGTTGAAGATTCAATCTGTGTGTGGAGCTCTCACTTGTCTATGATCCTTTGATACAAGGACAAAGAAGCCTTTAGGAGCTGGCCCCTCAAGCAGAAGTCACTGAAGCTTTCTCTCTCACGCATATCAAGAAAGTCAGAAGGTCAAACTCTCAAGCAACCTAGGAACTAAGAAAAGGAGTGCTTCTAATATGCTTTATTCCCTAGTACAACTGGGAGTTGCACGAAAAGGGAAATGTGCCCTGCAAAGGACAAAAGCAACCTGCACAACTCTGATTTGGCTGCTGCACAAAGCATAAAGCATTGGACTTACGTGTTAGAGTACAACCAACGTTCCTATCGCATTAATGGCTGCCCATAATGACTCTATTGCATTTAATGGAGCTCAACTTGAAGCCAAAACTTGAAGGAATGTCTCTAACAGATTCAAAATGATTGGAGCCTATAAATACATAAGCCATTGAAGATGAACACAGGGAATACATAGCATTAAAGAGCCAATACTCTGAGCATTTAATCCTTCATTCTTTCAATCTGTATTCTTCAAATCATTTGAAGTTATTACACAGTCTTTCTATACCTCATATTTAATTCACTCTTCTGAGTGTTAGTGAAAGACTTGCAAATTGTATTTATTACAATCTTTTCTCAAACAAATTTGAGTGAGCCTGAAGAGGCTAGGTGTGCAAAGAATACTTGTCTTGGAGCCTGGAGAGGCTAGGTGTGCAAATAATACTTGGAGTCTGTAACTTGATCAGTTATAGTGGAGAAAACTTGGTACTGCCAAGGACTAGACGTAGCCCTAGTTGTTAAAGGGTGAACCAGGATAAATAGCTGTGTTAAATCTCTCTATCCTTATCTCTTTAGTTTCTTTAATTATTTTATTTATTAACTAACTAAAGGGGGTTTAAGTGTGAAAATCAATCAAGTTTTACTCTTGCATGTTTGTGTGTTTTTTCTGTGAAAAACTGATCAGATAGGTAACCTGTCTGTGCTTTGTGAAAACACTTGTCTGAATCTAGCTTCTGTGTGCGGAAAGTTTTCAACTTTGTTTTAAAGTCTGATAAACACAATTCAACCCCCTTCTCGTGTTTATAGTTGTCTATTTCAGAGCGTTGACCAGGTTGACCAGCAAACTCTGATTCACGTATTTCGTCGCGTTCTGAGCTCGTTTGAAGTCCGAATGACCTCAAATTTGAAACATAGTCTCCTAACACCTAAGGAATAAGATCAAGTCCTCAACCATGCCTAATCTCTTCCTCAAACATAAATTTCCTACCCTGCACACTTGAGCGTTCCAAGCTGGATAGGGAACCCTAATTTATGTTCTCGGTAGATTTGAAGCCGATCGTCTGCGTACTTTTCAAACAAACTTCCAAACACATAAACATGCATCTTAAACACATAAACAAGATCTTAAAGTATGGATGTTACAATATGCTTTAAATTATCCAGTTCCATGTGACATTCTTTTTCAATTTATTATACTCCTAATACAATTAAAATTTAATTTTATGATTATGGACTAAATTAAGATTATTTTATATATAATTTGGATTTAATTGATATTAACTGTCCTGTCACTATAAAATCTTTACACTATTAATCAATCATAAATTATCAAGTCACTAAAAGTGTTTGACACTTACCTTAATTATCTTTAAAGTCACACATAACATGATTTGTAATTGGTTCACCATGTCAAAAATTTTACGCCGACAATATGTTAAAATAAAACTGATACAATGTTGGGTTTGTTTTCTTTATTTACAGTTTTTTACTTTCCATTCCCGATTTTAGAAATAATTACAAAAATTACCATATATTATTTTTTATAAGCAAAATAATTTATTGAAGAAAGACACTGCAAGCACGGTACAAGGAGTACAAAGCAAGCAGACATACAAAAGTGCTGCAATGAGGAGAAAACAACAAACACACACAACAACAAAACTGAAAAACAAAGCTAAAAGGCCCTATACATCACCCTAACAACATAAAACCACAAACCAAACCAGAAAGAAACATGTAGAAAAAATAGAAGGGGTTAAAAATAGCCAACACACACATAGCAATTGCTGCAGCAAAACAGAATGCAGAAAACCACACAGCAGCAAAAGCTATCAGCAATGCAAACCTGACTACACAGCACCCATAAAGCCCAAGCACCCTTTTGGATTTGTAGCCCAACTAGACACATGGTACTTGAAATTCATGTTTGATGCAGATATCCAATGCTAAGATTTGATCTTAACAAGCTCAAATAATTCTTCCAGCTCAGACTTGATTCCTTTAAATATCAACCTGTTGCGACTTGTCCAAATAACCCAAATAACTGCACACCAAATGATTTGCCACATTCTTATAGCTGATGATTGGCCAACAAACAGACCAGGGAAGTGAAGAAAATGAGCCATGCAAGTATTTTGCATAGCAGAACTCACTCCCCACCACTTTAGGCATTCCATCCACAAAGCTGAGAAGAATTCACACTCAAAGAATAAATGAGATTCTGTCTCCAAGCAATTATTATAGCCTTTACATGATACGTTCCTGAGAGCTATATTCTGCAAAGATGGGATCCTATTTGAGCTGCTTGCCAAACAAACGTTTTCACCTTCAAAGGAGCCTTTACATTATCGTATTGTTTTCATTCTATTTCTTGTTTTCAAATATGTGTACACGAAATACTACGAATTTAATTTCAATATTTCTTGTAAATATATTTAAAAATATGAAACAAAATAAAAGTATGGTGACATATTTGTATTTATTAATAAAAACGGAAATTGAAAACAAGCAAAGAGATCCTTATATATATTTTTATAATAATAATAATGATGATGATGATGATGATAATAATAATAATGATAATAATAATTAAAACAAGAAACAAAAACCTTGCTAATATTAAATTTTAGACAAAAGGCCCATATCAGACTCTCAAATTTTCCAAGGACCCACTTTTAGTCCCTGAAAAAAATAAAGTCACCAAATAGTCCCCAATTTTTACATCCGTGAGACAGTTAAGTCCCTCTGTCAGTTAACTTTGTTTGACCGCCGTTAGATAGCTGAGCTGGATGTTAAATGGCCTAAGTGTACTGTTAGTGAGTTTCCAACATGTATAATAATTTTGAAAGATAAAATGCTGCGATATTTGGCCCTAAATGTTGTCGTTTGAACAAATAAATGGAGGCATATATATATATATATATATATATATATATATATATATATATATATATATATATATATATATATATATATATATATATATATATATATATGTGTGTGTGTGTGTATATATATTATATATATCTGGCCTCGAAACGTTATCGTTTGGACGAAGGAATGAAGGAAGTTTTGTTTCCTCGAAACGTCATCATTTAGGAAGATAGGGTGCTTGAGGTTTGAAACCCAAGCAAGATACACGAACATATATGGTACTTCTCTGTATTCCATGAACCCAAACCCTACATGAACCCTAGGCAGTGAAATCGTTAAGGGGCTTGATATTTCAATTGAGATTTGCGTGAACAATCGAAAACCCAGATGTGTTAGGTTCGCTTCAGTGACTGCATTTTGGAGGAAAAGTCACAAATTGAACCCTTGTTTACTGCGATTTTGGGAGCAAATAAAAAAGGCGTGTTCATCATTTTATATCCACATGATTCATTGATTTGTGTTCTCTTTGTACCTTGTCTGGTTTGGGTCATGGTGGGGACATTGTGCCTTTTCTGGTTTTCCAACTCCCTACATGTGCTTGTGTGTTTCTTTTGAGGGGACATTGTTACTTTGTCATGCCTTTTTTGATTGGTTGGTGGTCCAAGTATGGAAATGCCATTTTTTGTTTCCTATGTTGTTGGGTTGTTGTTATGCACGTTGGGATGCAATTTTTTATGCATATTTTGTTGGCTTCTGATATATGTGGGGCATATTGGGTGCAATGGGGTCCATGGATAAATGCTTTTCATTGTTGTGAGAGTTTGGAATGTGTGATGACGAAATGAGGTATATTGTGTCATTGTGGAATATCGTGTGTTGATATCACTTTTAAGGATTCTATCACTTATAATGATGGTTACATATGTGAAAGTGAGATATTTTGGGAATGCACTTGTTTGAATTGTTTGGAAGACATGTATATGGAATGTGGTTTGGGAATGCCACCATCGGAGCGTGGAGCCTCTAGTGAAAAACCCCGAAGTTCATAGGGTGGTTGTGCAGTGACTGAAGTCACTTGCCGGTCAGCAGATACGACCAGGATATAAATGCGACTGTCGGAGTTGGGGACTCTAGTGAACAATTCCAAGGGGAACACAAGCATCTTGCTCAATGGTAAATTGATTATATGGCAAGTTGGTATGCTTCATTTCGAGTTTATGAACTTGGTAAAGACTATGGGACATGATTATAGTTATGTAACTACTCATTTATACTTCTTCCATTATGTGTATTTTGTGTCATCCCTCACTGAGTTCTGAGACTCACCCTTGCCTTTTTCTTGGTTCAACTTCAGGTACCTTTCGAAGGGGAGCCATCTCAGGAAGCCCATGCACAAGTGTAGTGCTCGGGCAGCTACCGTTGTGTTGTATTTTTCATTTGTTTGTCATATGAGTTATCTCCATGTTTTTGGAGAAGGAAATCTCCTTTTGATTTTGTAAACATTTAAAAAAAAATAATAAACATTTTGGTTGCTGACCCAGGGTCACCTTTGGCTTATGTTGTTATAGCTGTTTACCATGATATGTTACTGTCGTGCTTATTGCAATTATGTTATGATGCAACTTGAACATACTTAAAAGGTCTTGGAAATGGGATAGCGTTGACCCATTATGGCCGGTCAAGGACGCCTAAGTTGGGTCCTGACACATCTCCTCAAAGACAGCAGCTTAGGAGCAAAGAAAATCTGAACCAATCTTCTGCCCACCAAAATTTCGAACTCAAAATAGGGTCAATGGAGTTAGGGTTTTAGATCTATGAGGAAGAAGAAGAAGACATCTATAAAAGACATAAGTTGGGCATCAAGTTTTTTTTTTTTTGTTTAAATTAAATGCCACAGTGGAAACTCACTGACTGTACACTTAGCCATTTAACTTTCCAACTCAGCTATCTAATGGCAGTCAAACAGGGTTGACTAATGGAGGGACTTAACTGTCTCACAGATGTAAAAATTGGGGACTATTTAGTGACTTTTTTTCCCTAGATACTAAGAAATTGAGGGACAAATTTGGGCCTTTTGTCTAAATTTTAAAGTGGAAGTAGACCATAGTTTTGGACTTTTGATTTTGTAAACATTTAAAAAATAAATAAAAATAAACATTTTGGTTGCTGACCCAGGGCCACCTTTGACTTATGTTGTTATAGCTGTTTACTGTGATATGTTACTATCGTGCTTATTGCAATTATGTTATGATGCAACTTGAACATACTTGAAAGGACTTGGAAATGGGATAGCATTGACCCATTATGGCCGGTCAGGGACGCCTAAGTTGGGTCCTGACACATCTCCTCAAAGACAGCAGCTTAGGAGCAAAGAAAATCCGAACCAATCTTCTACCCACCGAAATTTCGAACTCAAAATAGGGTCAATGGAGTTAGGGTTTTAGATCTATAAGGAAGAAGAAGACATCTATAAAAGACATAAGTTGGGCATCAGGTTTTGTTTTTGTTTTTTTTATGTTTAAATTAAAGGTTTAATTACTCTGCAGGTCCCTATACTTTTTGGGAATTTTCAAATAGGTCCCTATACTTTTAAAATTTGTAATTAGGTCTCTGAACTATTATTTCATTTGTAATTAGGTCCCTATACTAAAAAATTTGTAATTGGGTCCTCAAACTTTTATAAAGTTTTCAATTGGGTCCTGAACTAAAAAAGTTTTTAATTGGGTCCCTGAACTTATATAAAATTTTCAATGGAGTTCCCTGGAGTAGGGTTCCGTGAAGAGGTCTTTAAGTCTGCTGATGTTAAATGTGACCTGGAATTCCCCCAAATTTGTATTTAGGGTTGCAGGAGACCAAAATGTCGAGTCAGGAAACCAAAACTTGACCTGTGATTGCTTTTCCTCCATCTGAACAAATAGTTCATTCCTTCCCCGATTTATGTTTTACGCTTGTATATCCCTTCCTTGAAATAATTTCGTCCAAAATAGTTTCTTCACTTGCAACTTACTACATCTCACTTCATCTTGTTACATCTTGCTACATTTTATTGTGACAATATCTCAAGGTTCATTTTCCACCCAAACTACTCTTACATAGCCGGCTTGGATGAAATCCGTTATATTCCATCCAATTCAACATATGACTAACGAATTTTATAATTTAGGGACCCCATTGAAAATTTTATATAAGTTCAGGGACCCAATTAAAAACTTTTTTAGTTCAGGGACCCAATTGAAAACTTTATAAAAGTTTGAGGACCCAATTACAAATTTTTTTAGTATAGGGACCTAATTACAAATGAAATAATAGTTCAGGGACCTAATTACAAATTTTAAAAATATAGGGACCTATTTGAAAATTCTCCAAAAGTATAGGGACCTATTGAGTAATTAAACATAAATTAAATGCCACAGCGGAAACTCACTAACTGTACACTTAGCCATTTAACTTTCCAACTCAGCTATCTAATGGCAATCAAATAGGGTTGACAGACGGAGGAACTTATCTGTCTCACATATGTAAAAATTAGGGACTATTTAGTGATATATATATATATATATATAATATATATATATATATATATATATATATATTTTCGAGATACTAAAAGTGAGTTCTCAAAAAATTAAGGGACAAATTTGGGCCTTTGTCTAAATTTTAAAGTGGAAGTAAACCATAGTTTTGGACTTTTGCTTACATGCCGCCCTAGTTTGAGGTATAGCGCGGGTGCGGCGGACGAGATATACGTTGCAGTGACCTTCGCCGGCCAATGCCATTGACGGCTTTGCAAATGCCATAATGGCTTCGTTTGTCCACAAAGTTCGGAACCTTTTCTCATCTTCATCATTTTCTTCCCATCTCTTGAAAGACTTCCGTTTCGCACCATCAGCAACAACCACTCTGACCAAACACAATGCTGCTTTTCAGTCTTTGACAAACTTAGATAACAATTTCACCCAGCAAACCAACAACAGCACAATCAGAAGAGACACCAAATCGTTTTCCCCAACCTTGACGTCTGCCGCGCCTGTCGTCAAAAGTTTCAAATTCAATTACCGGAGAAAGCCTATTACTCGGAAGGCTCAGTCTCTTATTCGTAATGCTAACACGATCGATACTGTGGAGCTTGCGTTGAATTCTGTAGTCAAGATTTTCACTGTTTCTTGCAGTCCCAATTACTTACTTCCCTGGCAGAACAAGTCCCAGCGGGAAACAATGGGCTCTGGTGAGTTAAGTTTACTTACATAGGTAGCGGCTCGGACAATAGAATGGAATAGGTCTGTTCTGTTTGGTTCTACCAGTTTTAGTGAAGTGGAGCTACAAAACATAAAATAGAATAGAAATATGTTGTCTTCAGTCCTTTCCAACTCTACCAATATAGTTATTTTTGCAATGATGTTATTTGGACATCTGAATATCTAACACCTTGTTATGTTCAAAATCGTGGTTAATGGCATGTTAAACTTCGTTAATGGTTTCACATGTAATAGATGGGGTAACCGGTAACTTGGTTAACGACGTACAAAATCTTGGTTAATGAATCTCGGTCGATGATTGATGAGTTACTCATCTTGGTGTATCCATTTAGTCCAAGACATTATTAACCACAATTTTGTATGTCATTAATCATGTGTAGCAGGTGTCGTATTTTCATATGCTCAAACAACAGAACTGTTATTTTTGGGGAATACTGACTTGGCTTGTTTGCTTTTCTGCCTGAAATAAAGAACCCCTGACAATTGCCATCTACAATGCTTGTTCTCATGTTCTTTTGTAAGTTTTTACTTATGTAGCTAGAATTGAAATATCAAGAACCAAAATCAATATAATATTGTTTTATATTAAAAAATAGAGAGAAAAAACCACCCTAAATGTGACCCCCAAACAAGGGGAAGAGAATCTCTCTCCTTCACCCACTTAAACATCCTAACAAGTGGAATAAATTCCCTTCCCATCCCCTTTCTTCCCCTCCTTTCTTTCCCTTCCCCTTACTTTTAAAACAATCCAAACAATGCATAAGATTGTTAACGTTGGATCAAAAAAGGATTTGGTCACTGATGAGACTATATTGTATTTGTAGGAGGAAAGTGCTATTTCGTTGATGATCTTTCAATTGGCTAGTTTTGAGTTGGATCGTTTGGATAAAAAAGTTCTTAGTAGGATTAAAGTAAATGACTTGTTTCAAGTTTGTAGCCCTCATATGTCTTTTTCTTTTGATGTGTGCTATGTGTAGTTCTGGTTCAGAAACTATTGGGCACTTGTTCTTGCACTTTATGATTGCTACTTTCATTGGCTATTGACTTTAGTTAACAGAATAAACATTTATTATGAAATTAACATTTAGTAAATGCTTGAAAACTTACCCTGAGTACCAAACCTATCAGGGTACCGTAGCAACTCCCTAGTAACCATAGTAGTCAATTTCAGATAGCTGCCTTGGGTGGCCGACCACAAATTCACTATAGTGGTATGGCGGATTGTGGGATTGCTGCTATACTGATGATAGCAGATGTAGTGAACATAATTTTTCATACACATACTGATAATTAATACTCAAAATTTATAATATACAGGCATAATTACCACTAATGTGAAGCATAACTTTTCACCAAAAAAATGTGAAGCGTAACTAATAACAAAGAAGTTAGTAATAACAAAAACCATAACAATAAAGAAGTGGGTTTTGCCCGAGAAGGTTGGAACAACAGCTGAAACAGAGCAACAAGCTGCATGAAACAAGTCTGGGATGCTGGGAGCATGCCAAAACAGAGTGTAAAGAATGTGAAACAGGTGTAGCCTGCTAAGAACTTGTTGAAATGGAGGTTGGTGCTGCAGGAATAAAACCAAATGAAGAAAAAAGGTGGGTCTCTATGCTATGGGTTTGTGCAAGGAAGAGAAGGTGGGTTTGCAATGGCCTTTGTGAGGATGACATCCTTCTTGCATGTTGTCCTAGGATTGCTTCTCAATAGTTCATTGAAGTAGTCCCACAACCTGCATATTGGTCCTTTTCAGAACCTTCAACTGCTAGCCTAGCCTTCTTGAGCACCCTAGACAGTTTCTTGTCATTCAAGTGAACCTGAAAGTCCTACTTAATTGTATCAAATGCTTGTCTCCTCTTTAGTTCTGGTTGGGTCAATAACCATTGTTCCAACTTCTTAGCCACCCAACCCCTTGATGCAGCCTTATTCTGAAACACCCTACAACAAGTATGTTCCCTGAGACACCCCAATGTCCCATTAAAGAAAATCCTAATTAACCAATCCTTAATCCGTTCGATTGGCGTTAGCGTGATTATACATACGAAAATATTTAATTGTCTGGAAGCGGAAAATTAAAAACATTTGAAACTTGAAACATGTGCAACGGTAAACACACCACACATATATACATAGTATTTACATGCCGTCGTCAGAGTACGAGTTGCCCCAACAGAGGGACTGTGATATACAGAACTGTACAAACTCTAAAACAGAAAATACATACAGCAAAGTGGTACTGAAACTGGGAAAGTCCTAAAACTACCCGGCCTATGCGAGGAAGAAGGTGGGTCTGGAATGACTTGTGGAAGAAAGAACCAATCCAAGTGTTAGAAAGACTGAGATTTACTGAGTTTAAGTGAGGGTAGATAAGACATTTGCTAAGATAAAGAAAGGGCAAAGTAGAGATTTTCTGAGTTAAAGAGGGGAAATAGAACTTTGATGAGTTAAAAGCAAGGGTAAAATTGTGAGGAAAAAGTCTGGCAAACAGAAAAACCTTAACTCTAGCAGCCGCATGAAGGTAGCAGCTGCAACAGCCGTGAAGGCGGTCGCGATGGGCTGTGAAAGCAGCAACTATGGTTGGCTGCTTTTATAAAACGCACCATGACTTGTTTTGTGTTGTGGCTTGGCCGCGTGACGCTCCACATTTAGTGTCGCTATAGCACGCTGTTAACAACTGAGCTAGTAACTACTTGTTTGAGAGTTTTTGGTTTGCATTCCCTACTATGGAACTTGTTGAAATTGTATGGTTTAGATAGGGAATGAGGAAAAGAGACAAATAATATAAATAATAATATGAGAATGTTATTGATTTGATGTGAAGATAATTGTGACAAGAAGTCAAACTGTTCTATTTATACTAAAGCTAGATTCCTAATTCTAATTAAATAAGGAAAGAAATCAGGAAGTGAGATAAATCTTACAAAATCATCTAAGATACCCTAAAATATTCTAGAATACAAAAAAGATATTTTTAGATATTCTAATTTCTAATGGAACTGTTTCTAATGGTTTGGTTTGAAGGCTTTGGCAAAACAGGAAATAGTTTTGTTGCACTGTGTAGTTTATATAGTCCTCTAGTGCATCTGATTGAAGTAGAATGCTCTCATGTTTAAGAATGTCTCTGTGTCTCTCAGCTTGCAACGGGATAGTATTGCGCACATGGCCTTTTGCATTTCACTAATGTCTGTTTCAATGATGTTGCCATTTCAGATATGCTTACAGATTTGGCAGCTTTCCTGCATTTTGTTACTTTTGTCAATCTTTGATTTTTTCTTTTCTTTTGGGTGGATTTTAATCCTCCTTTTGCTGTAACTTTCGTCTTCTGGTTCTAAATACAATGTTCTTTCACTGTTAAAATGAAAAGGCATACAACTTAGTATTTCTTAGACACCAATGACTATGTCTGTGAGAATATGAAATTCCATTAATTGTTTGTACTTTCTACTTCAGCAAAAAATTAGTATCTTTATTTTGAAAATGTAGATTGTTAGAGATATAACACCATTAATATGTCTTCACCTAACAGCTTAAGCTTTTGGGAAAGATGGTTCATGATACGGTATCAAAGCTTCTATGATTAAGTGGTCTAGAGTTCTATCCTTGCTGCCCCATTCTTCTAAATAAAACTTGAATTTCAGCAGCGCATGGTAAAGATGGACCTGTGCATCGTCCACGCTTCAAGCCTAAAGGGATCTTGATTGAGGAGGCGTATTAGAGTGTTAGGGATAGATATAAAATCATGTGTCTTCATCTAACAACTTAAGATTTTGGGAGACATGGTTATGACAGAAAGAACCTTTCTTCATGTGCTGATTGAAATATAAACCTTGCTGCTTTAAATATCTCCCATGATCCAATTCATATATTATTCCCTGAAGTTTATTTTTGACGATTGTGTGCTTGCATGCTTTTTTATGATTTCAATTTGGTTCTACATGCCTTTGATGTGCATGACAATACTAAATTGAGATGAACTATTAATTTAAGGAATCTGTCGATAAAATTAGACTGAGTGGCTAAATTGAAAGAATGCATATCTTTCAAGGACTAAAATGCAGTTTTCTACAAATTCTTTTTGTAGCATTTATGCCCCTGGCCCTGTTATTCTAGTTGTTTGCTTTGGTGCTCTTTCCTTTCTCTGAAAAATCTTAATGATGGTGATGCAGGGTTTGTAATAACGGGAAAAAAGATTCTTACAAATGCTCATGTGGTAGCTGATCATTCGTTTGTACTTGTAAGGAAGCATGGCTCTCCCACCAAGTATAGAGCAGAAGTCAAAGCTGTTGGTCATGAATGTGACTTAGCTATATTGGTTGTTGAGAGCGAAGAGTTTTGGGATGGTATGAATCCCTTGGAGCTTGGAGACATCCCATTTCTCCAAGAAGCTGTTGCTGTTGTGGGATATCCTCAAGGTTGCAATAGCATATGTTATTTTGTGTTGTATTCTTTTTTATTTTTATTTGTGGTAAAGGAATTATATATTACTAGGAATAAAAGAATGTGCAACTAAATAAGGATAAGACATCATGATGGAAAGAGGAAACGAAGAAAAAGAGATGAAAAAAAGCAAGCCAAAGTGACTAAGAAATATACAAAAGCTGTCCAACTTCCTTGATATCAATAATGGAAATACCCTGAAAATAACCTGAGCAAACGCCAAAGAAGCCATAAATACAATCCTGTCCCATAATACATTTAAGGGCAAAGAGAAACCCTGGGACCTCTCCTACTGTCTAACCAAATACAAAATAGAAGATTGAACTGTACAAAATGCACACTGTTAAAAAATCATAGCCTCCTTATTCTGGTCAAAACATTTAAAACAAATTGTGAGGTACTCACATCTAGGTAAATGAGCTAACAAAACTTTCACAAAGAACCCCAATTCCCCAAATATGTTCTTCCATATGAAAGTAGTTTTGTTACAAAGCAAGAATTAAATATGCATTTAAAATACATATAAGGCGAAAGAGCTCTTTGAGGCCTAAAAATCTACAACATACATTTACTGTTACTTGTTTTTAGTACCGTTGTCCAAGCAAAAGACTTAACTAGAGGGGGTTTAGGACTTTCAAATGGGTTTACATCAGTTTGTGAAGGATAAACGTCTAATCATTAGGGGAATGTGTTAGAAACTGAAAAAAGGTTCACAATAAAACACACCGATAGAATCAAAAGTCTAAATTCTTCTATTTGAAAGATGCCTGATCCTCCTGTTCTGTTTTCCCCCTCAGCTTTTCGAATATATTCTTGTATTAAAAAAAAGGCTTAATGTACTTTTTGGTCCCTGAAAATATAGTCACTTTTGATTTTAGTCCCTGCATTTTTTTTCTTTGCATTCGGTTCTTCTAACTTTTTAAATTTTGCAATTGGTCCTTGCCGTCAAGTCTGATCGTTAACTGCTGACTGTAGGGACCAATTACAAAATTTAAAAAATTAAAAGGACCGAATGCAAAGGAAAAAAATGCAGGGACCAAAACCAAAAAGGACCATATTTTCAGGTACCAAAAAGATATTAGTTAAAAAAGGCTTAATATATGAAATGGATAGGGAACAAACACTTACATCAAACAAAACGCTGACTGGGAATGACCAACGTTGCATATTACCTCACGTGCATGTGTTGTTTCTCTGCAACTTAAAATGCGATAGAGAAAAACTGTAATGCGGGGAAACTAATTTGGTAGAGTAGAATGTGAGAGGGAGAAAATGTAATACATAACATGAGAGGGATGTAAAAAAGTGGATGAAGGAAAGGAATCTGCCTATAAGCTAGCTTTTGGGGTTGAGTTAGGCTCAAACCCAAATTCTAAGATCTTTGAAAGGTTATGAGGACATTGTCAATGGTGATCTAATGATCAAAATTTGTGCTGGGTTCTTCTTGTTAGAGACATTTTTTTTTTTTTTGATAAAAGAAGAATTTACTAAGAGAGAAGAGAATATAACAAATGGAAGGGGATAAGAAATCCTCAAGAACTGAAAAAATGACAAATGAAAATATAAAATTAAAATCATTCATGTTCCTCCAGTTCAACCTAACAGTTAGACTTTTAGGAGATTTACACATGTATGCATTCCATGGGAATCTGCAAACACTTGTCACAACTGTGACTTCGCATTTGAATTAAATAATTTACATAGGTTTTGGTTTGCAGGTGGTGACAACATTTCAGTCACTAAAGGGGTTGTCTCCAGGGTTGAACCTACACAATATGTACATGGTGCGTCACAGCTAATGGCAATACAGATTGATGCAGCCATCAATCCAGGGAATAGTGGTGGCCCTGCAATTATGGGCAACAAGGTTGCTGGAGTAGCATTCCAAAATCTTTCAGGTGCTGAGAATATTGGGTAAGTCTTTAATATTCTTTGTCCTTTTGTTATTCTAGGGTTCAAAACTTTAGATCCATTAGTCAAATAATATGCTGTTAGTTTTTTATTTTCATACCTATTAGTCTTGTCTTTATTCAATTTTGTACCTTAAGGTGCAATTATCCAATAAAGCATGTCTTTTCTTTTTATTTCTTCTTTCGAACTAAATTATTCTTTGTTCCGTTGCCAATGGCATATGCTGCAATGGCAGAAGGCCAATCAAGAACGATAAACATAATAACAGGTTTCTAGGAAAATTAGCTCATCATAAGGGACAGAGAGGAATAAATGATGGGTCAGGTAAGGAGTGAAGTGGCGCAGGACCTTGAAAACAAACAAGAACATAGTAATGGAGTGGAAAAGGCACAGAGAGGGTTGATGAACAGAGAAGAGAGAAGAAAACAAAATCCGAGTGAAAAAAAAAAAACAAAAGGTCAGGTACTGTAAAATAGAACTGTAAAATAGAAAAAACAGAGGTACTGTGGAAGGAATTGAAACAGAAGTGAAAAGATCAAGTGAAAACTGTGTAATTTGAGACTGAGAATGAGATTATGTGCAAGATGAAGCAGAATAATAAAAAAGCGGTAGTAGAAATAAAAAAAAAAGAGGCAAAGAGAAAGGCTACAAACAGAGTATCGGGAGCTGTTAAGTAAAAACTGAAACAAAAGAATGATCATAGAGAGGAAAAAAAAAAAAAACAGATACAGACTACTGGAGGAGAGTTTTGTGTGGACTTGTGCGGAGTTGAAACCTAGTGGACAGCACAGCCCATGTGAGACAGTCACAGCAGAATACTGAGGAAAAGACTGTTTAAGCCAGAGCCAAAAGACATAATTACCTCTAAAATTTATAACCACAGAGCCAGTGGTTTAAAAAGGGGAAAAAGTGATGGGTTGCCAGGAGCAAACTTACATATTGGGATGTTTTATTGCGGGAGGGCACAACCCTGCCATGGTGGCTGCCATTAACAACACTGATACCCACCAAGTTACATGATCAAGTGCATAACCATGCATACTATCATGAAGCATTATGTATTCTATTTGTCAGATCAAACATAAATTTTGCTTATTACTTTCTTTCATTTTGGATGTTGCAGTTACATCATACCTGTACCTGTAATAAAGCATTTTATATCTGGTATAGAAGAAAATGGAAAATATATTGGATTTTGCTCTCTGGGTTTGTCATGCCAGACTACTGAAAATGTTCAACTCAGAAACCATTTTAGTATGCGGCCCAACATGACTGGGGTGCTTGTAAGCAAAATCAATCCACTTTCAGGTGCATACAAGATTTTGAAGAAAGATGATATTATACTTTCATTTGATGGTGTACCTATAGCAAATGATGGTACAGGTGTGTTCTTTCTTTTCTTTCTCCTGAATTTTCGGTTATACAATATTACTATGTAGCTAAACTTTGAGAAGCCCCAACCCCAGACATGGGTAAGATCTAGGTGATATGGGAAGGATAAACATAGCAACATACATGTTAGCTACTCTGTGTTGCTCATGTTAGAGTTTGTTATGGATGGAGAGCATTAGCTCTCTGTAGGAGCCTGGCTCTGTGGCAGTAGGAATATTCATTCCACTGTAATTCCCTTATTTCCAGAAATAATACACAGCCTTCTTCCATTCTGTGTTCATTTACTGTTTTATTTTGCCGTGTGAATTCTGGTTTGTATCTGAGGGTTGATGAAACTGCTCTGCTATGCCCATGTATCTGTTTTGACATGAGTTCTCTTGATCCCAAGTTATGTGATGTGTCTATCCTTCCTATTCTTTTGGAAACAAGAAAATTTAATTGTTTTGATAAAAATAGTTGAGCATCACCTTCAAGTAGAGTAAACTTTCTTCCTTCCCTGCAAATCTTTCATTAATTGTTTTTTCTGGCCTTTATGATTTTCCAGTAAGTTCGTAGCCATAATATAACATATATGCTCCAGTTCCTTTCAGAAATAGAGAACGGATAACATTTGATCACTTGGTGTCTATGAAGCAGCCTAATGAAAAAGCAATAGTTAGAGTTCTGCGGGATGGCAAAGAGCATGAACTTAGTATCATTCTCCAGACTGTAAGTTTTTGTTTATACTTTCTGTTTCCCAAATCAATGATTGTCCTTGTCATCTCACTGATTTAAATTTAGTTTTACTTTGGAAAGTGATGTAAACTTAGTATCATTCCCCAACTTGTAAATCATACTACACTTGTTTTCTTGCTCAAGAGACAACAAATTTCTTTGTCATGGATTCTTGATTGAATTACAGCTTTATTGTGAAAATCAATTCATGGTTTGCTCATGAAAAAATTTGAAATTGGGGTTAGAAAAGGCAATAACCATTAGAGTACTTGAAAGACTAGAGTGTGATTTGGACTACATTTTAGGAATAAATACAATTTATATTTACATGATGGACTATTTCCTAAGTACATGTATGATACAATCAACGTACATCAATTATTAAGTACATGTATCTGAATTTAATTGCTACTAACTCCAACAGCTATTAATACCAGCACTCCCCCCAAGCTGGAGCATACAAATCAAATGCTTCAGGCTTGGAACAAATATATTGAATTCTTGGTCCCTTAAAGACATTGTGAAAATGTCTGCTACTTGGTCAATAGAGCTAATGGATTCAGTGATAAATTCCTTAGAAAGAACATTCTCTCGAAAAAAATGACAATCAATCTCAATATGTTTTGTTCTTTTCATGAAACACCGGATCAGAAGCTATATGACGAGCTGCCTGATTATCAAAACATAGTTTCATTTATTGGGTGTCTCCAAACTTCGATTCCTGATGAAGTTGTTTAATCCAAATGAGTTCTAAAGTGGTTGTAGTCATAGCTCTATATTCTACTTTTGTACTCGACCATGCAACAACATTCTTGCTTTTGATTAAAGATATGCATGAAGAGAAACCAAGGGAAATGATCATGCATGTGAAGATCTTACCCTTTTCTACCTTAGATGGATTCAGCAAATAAGAAATAAGGAAGAGAATGGTGTTTCCCTCGAGTATACCTCACGATTATGAAGAGATGAAGCAAGATTGAAGAGGGCTTTGATGATGTTCTTCAATGCTTGAAGATCTTGAGTGAGTTTGATGTTGTTTGATTTTTTGAGTAGATGATGTAGTGTTTGTGGTGAGGATTTGTGGTGAGATCCAAATGGTGTGTGAGAGAGATGAGAGAAATGAAGAATTTAGGGTTTGAGAATGAGAGAGCTGGATAGAGGGTTTGAGAGGAATGAGAGAGAGAGAGAGAGAGACAAATGAGAATGTGGGAGAATTGGAGAGGGATGGGCGTAGGGTGTTGAGTGTTACACCCTTCTACCCCGCATGTTAAAAGCCATTTAAATTAAAAACATTTAAAGGAAAACATGCAATTACTGGATAAAATAAACAATTGTCCATGGGTAGAAAAGTCCCACATGAACCGTTTACAACGCGGAAATAAAATAAGTTTTAAACGATAAAAACATAACCAACCAAATAATATAACCCAACCCCGATGTCACATACAGAGCTGGTATAACCGTTCCGGAATAAAATCCACGGAATTACAACTGAAACTAACGACTACGAAACATAAACTAGCCCTACGATGAGTGGCGGCTCCTCAGAGTCACTCCTCTCCGGGCTGCTCGTCATCCTCTGCAATGTGCCAATCAGGCCAAACACAAACAACAAACATATATAGGGAGTAAGAATCGTATAAACATATTAGCATGGAGATAGGCAGTAAAGTAAACAATAAGCATAGCATCATCACATCAAACATCAACATCATCATTATGCTATGCAGTGCAATGCAGTCCTACTCCGCTAAACCATCAATGCATGTGGATCCACTAAACTCGGGATGAACGACTTCGGAGTTACATATCCACATTGAGAATCTACTCAACGCCGGAGAATCTACTCCTTGGATAACCAACGCATCAAACCAACGAATGCCTCATCACGGGGGCGCTAGGAGAATCTACTCCAACCGTGGATGGCTGGATCGCCGTACTCTAGGATGATCTCCCCTATGTCGAACATCCCTAAACAACATCTCCGATGCAATGCGTATGCAACACAACAACAACGGCAACACCACCTCCATAACTCCAACGGAATCGACCGAAGATAACAGCGGAATCAACCGCACCAACTTGCCTTGCGGAATCTACCTGAGGACTTAAGCGGAATCAACCGCAGTACTTGGGGCAAACTCTCGGCCACCAAGGTACGTAACAACAACACCTTAGACCCAAACCGTGGGGTCAAGGCCTCCTTGGCCAAAAAGTACCAAGGCACAACTCATCAGCTTGCGGCACCCCAAAGGGTATCGACTTAACACCTCACCATCTCATCATCTTTATTTATCTTTATTAACATTTACCAAGTTGTCTAATCAGTTATCATCATAGGGAAGTGGGGTTTAAAACCCCTTAAGTCCTTTAATCTGGTTCTGTCACAGTGGGTTGAGCACGGTCGTGCTCATAACCCAGCACGGTCGTGCTTAAGCACGTGAAGGGCGTGCTCCCCTGTAAGTGAAGCACGGTCGTGCTTCTTAATGAGCACGGTCGTGCTCAGCAGCACGATCGTGCTCTTTGTCCTGTACGGCCGTGCTCAACAGCGCGGCCATTTCCCAGAATTCAACTGGGAGCACGGTCGTGCTCCCTGTTTAGCACGGTCGTGCTCATCGCGCCACAGTGCTGTTCTGGGCAGGAACAGAGACTGAAACTTAGATAATTTACCAGGGTTTTTACTCAATTATTCCTAACATCAATTATCAGCATGTTTTCGGGTTTAAACTCATCATCGTTACAGCAATCCATTCAACCACGGCATCAACCCAACAACATCATGTTCATAGAAAAGCAACCAACACTAACATTAACAACATATTATGGACATGAACAGTAAACCAATAACATACTAATAATGTACCGAAACAGCCAATAGCATACCATCATTAAACAACTAATTTAACATGTCATTCATACATACAAATATAAACACATCGGGGTTAGGGAACCCCTTTACTTTACACTAAACCCAAACCTACGTAAATACTACCCTTCTCCCCATACCTGGTAGCTCTCTAAGACTTCCTAACAGCAACCGGTTCCTCTCCTTTAGGCGGCTCACGCACGAACGAGCCTTAAACAAACAGATTAAAACGGTGTTAGTTTCCCAACCAAAAACGAAAGGAAACTAAAGAAAAGGAACGAAACCTTACCTATACACGAAGTGCAGACGAGACCACGTTTCCCTAGCGTCTCCAATACTCAAAACCACACTGAGTATGAAGGAAAAAGGGAAAAAGGGAGGTTGCAGCCGTACTAGGGTTTTTAGTAGCAAAGATGGAGTGTACGGCGCAACCCTGAGTCTGCTCAACGTATATAGGTCCGGACTTGAGCACGGTCGTGCTCAACTTACGTTACGAGACGTGGTCAACATGTTGAGCACGGGCGTGCTACCTGTTGAGCACGGTCGTGCTAAACTTAAAATCAGAAACACGCTTCCGATTTTAAGCATGGGCTTGCTGGCTAATGAGCACAGGTGTGCTCATGTACCAGAAAGGGACCTTAAAAATCCCACTAAGCCCTTCAACGATAAATCCAACTTAAACCAAAACCAGCTTAATTAAAATTAATTCCGAAAAACAGGGTGTTACATTGAGGAGAGAAATGTGTTCACATTTGGGGTTCATATACCCGTGTGAGTGAAAAGTCCATTTGCTCCTTAAATCCTTTATTTCTTTTACCATTCTACCCTTCACTAATCATACTTACGGGTGTATTAATCAAGATTTTAAAATATTTAAAATACTATTTTATGATAAAAACTCTTGAGGTATTCAATTAAGATTTTAAGTAGTCTAAAAATGTCTTGTGGTATTCAACAGGACTATCAAGATTTTTTAAAGAGGGAATCCAAATCCGGTGGTATTCAAAAATTCCTGCTTTCGATGGATTATTTTTTAGGGTGGATTTTGTGAGACTTTTTAGAGAGAAATATAAATAGTAAACCCATATCAAAATCCCACCCAAAACCCTCGAACTTTTCTACTATCTTTTTCTTTCTTTGTCTGGCAGCACCTGAATCATATTTCTTCTTTCTCCCGCTGCTACAGAGCAAATTTTTTGCTGGAAAGCTTCTATTTAATTGGTATGTGTTCTGCTTCTATTGATAGTAGATGGAAAGCCAACAAGGATTTTTCACTTAATTATATCAAAAAATAAAATAAAAGCTGCCCTTTTTATTATTTTTCATTCCGATTGTGAATTTATGATATCACTGTGATGATGATAACAATGTCTATAACAGCATTTGTTACGATAGTTATGGTGAGGATAACCAAATATCTTGCGGCTTATTATTTATCAAACATGTTGTATATGTTGTATTTGTTTATTTATTAAATATAAACATTTGCATGTATATATTAAATACCTTGGCCCTTGTTGGCAATGCTTCTCCAGGATGATGTAAGAGGAATTTCTTCCTCCTTTGATTCTTAGTTTTAATAAATTTCTTTTCATATAAAAAAAAAAAAACATTTGCATGTATGTGTTGCATCAGTAATTCAAATGGGTGATTCACAACAAAGAAATTACAAAGGAAAGGGCAAAGAGAAAGACAACTATCAATCTTGGACCATTGAGGATACTGATGAGTTGTTGCACCTCTTGGTGGATGCTATAAACAGTGGATTGCGTGATGCTAGTGTGTCGCTTAGTAAGGAAACTGATGAAAGAGTAATACTTCCTTGGCTCAATGATAAAATTAGGTTCCCCAAAACTTATAATCATTACTTGAGCCGAATTAAGTGGTTTAAGAACCCGTATAACAAGATGTCGACGCTTATGCATAACAACTCTGGCTTTGGGTGAGACCCAATTGCAAAGATGTTCACTGCTAGTGATGAAGTATGGAAAGATTACTTGAAGGTGAGCTTAGTTCATAAACTTTTAAATATATTAATATTAATAGCTTACAAGTTTAGTACACTGTGTTATTTACAATATCTTGATAATGAATAATTTGTCATTTGCTAAGCCCATCTAACTCACAGTAAACTTCGAGAAAAGAGCTTAGTTGATTATAATGATTTGGAGATTGTTGTGGGGGGTGAAATTGCTAATGGGAATGATTCCATTGCATTAGGTGCCGACATACCGATGCAACAACTTTTGGGGAAGAAAATAGAGATTTTGGGATGGAAGACTTTGCATATGATCCTAACAATGATGCGTTCATAGCACCAAATCATTATGAACCACCCTACCAGCCTGCATCACCTCGCCAATGTAGTCCACCAGCTCATTCCTCTTTAGGTCAAGAGGTTCCTTTTGAAAAACCAAGCCGTCATACGCGAAGTAGATCCGAGTATGAAGGGAGTTCTAGCTCAGTTGGGACCAACAATCAAGCCAAAGTTCTAGAAAAGAGCTTTCCTTCTAGAACTTCATGGAAAGTTGTTGGTCCTAACTGAGCTAGAACTCTCTTCATATTCGGATCTACTTCGCTTATGACGGCTTGGTTTTTAAGAAGGAACATCTTGACCTAAAGAGAAATGAGCTGGTGGACTACATTGGCGAGGTGATGCAGGCTGGTAGGGTGGTTCATAGTGATTTGGTGCTATGAACGCATCATTATTAGGATCATATGCAAAGCCTTCCATCCCAAAATCTCTATTTTCTTCCCCAAAAGTTGTTGCATCGGTATCGTCAGCATCTAATGCAATGGAACCATTCCCATTAGCAATTCCACCCCCACGACAATCTTCAAATCATCATAATCAACTAAGCTCTTTTCTCGAAGTTTACTGTGAGTTGGGTGAGCCCAGCAAAGGACATTATTCATTGTAAATAACAAAATGTATTAAACTTGTAAGCTATTAATATATTAAAAAGTTTATGAACTAAGCTCACCTTCAAGTAATCTTTCCATACTTCATCACTAGCAGTGAAAGTCTTTGCAATTTGGTCCCACCCAAAGCCAGAGTTGTTACGCATAAGCATCGACTTCTTGTTATATTGGTTCTTAAACCACTTCATTTGGCTCAAGTAATGATTATAAGTTTCGGGGAACTTAATTTTATCATTGAGTCGAAGAAGTATTGCTCTTTCTACAATTTGCTTACTAAGCGACTCATTAGCATCACGCAATCCACTATTAGCATTCACAAAGAGATGCAACAACTCATTAGTATCATCCATGGCCCAAGATTAATAGTTGTCTTTCTCTTTGCCATTTCCTTGTTGTGAATTCCCCATTTGAATTACTAATGCAACATATACATGCAAATGTTTATATTTACTTTAATAAATAAAACATATCCAACATGTTTGATAAATAATAAGCCACAAGGTATTTGGTTATCCTCACCATACCTATCATAAAAAATGTTGCGATAGACATTGTCACAATCAGAATGAAGAATAATAAAAATGGGCAGCTTTTATTTTGCTTTATGATATAATTAAGTGAAAAATCCTTGTTGGCTTTCCATCTAATATCCATATGCTTCTCCACTTTTGTTACGTATTTGAGCAGAAATATGTGAGAAATTTCAAGAAAAGCTTCAGAGGGAGGAGTATAAAATTAAACCCTATAATGTTTCATTATATTGTAACTGACCTTGCCATACGTGTTTGGTTAAAGAAATTGATTTGGTTGAAAAGAGATGGTGGATAGAAATACCAAATAGAAGCAGAAATTGCAAACAAGCTATACAACATGTAATGGACTATCAATAGAAGCAGAACACCTACCAATTAAAGAGAAGCTTTTCTGCAAAAAAATTGCTTTGCAGCAATAGGAGAAAGAAGAAATAGGATTCTGGTGCTGCCCAACAAAGAAAGAAAAAGAAAGTCCGAGGGTTTTGGGTTGGATTTTGAGATGAGTTTGCTATTTATATTTCTCTCTAAAAAGTCTCACAAAATCTATCCTAAAAATAATCCATCGAAATCAGGAACTTTTTAATACCATAAGACTTTTTATTACTTGTAAAAAATCTTGATTGAATACCACCGGATTTGGATCCCCTCTTTAAAAAATCCTGATAGTCGTGATTGCACACCATAAGACTTTTTTAGACTACTTTAAAATCTTAATTGAATAATATCAAAAAAAAAAAAAAATCTTAATTGAATACCTCGAGAGTTTTTTTTAATCAAAAAATGGTCATTTAAAATCTTGATTCGATACACAGTTAACTAGGTATTTCATACTTTGTATTATTTAAAGGACTTACAATTTTGGGGATACTTCCTACCTTTTTTAGGGTTAGAACTCACTTAGGGTTACAAACCCATCTTCTTTGACCAGTTAATCCACCCTCTGTTTTGTGCTCCACAATCCACAGGAAATGGAAGCTTAATATTTCGGCAGTCCACCATTTTTGTGTGCCAAACTCAGCCATTTTCCGATGACCCAGTTGTATTCCGTCCACTCTGGTGTGCTGAGTGTTCTTCACAATCCCTTGTTCGTAGCAACTCTCTTCTTTTCGCAGGTCTCTGCTCTGTTTTTGAACTCCCTTCTTTTTTATTTTGTTGCTGTTTGTGTACTTTGCAGCCTACCATTGCCTTTTACTTCATTCTTCTATATTTAAACTTTCTTGTTCTTTCTTTTTCTGGTTGTTGTATACTTCACAGCCCACACATTTTTTTGGCATAGTTTTCCTTGAGTAATTGGTTAGAGCCTTATATTGGTGGTGATTGTGTGTCTATATTCTATACTGTGATTGCTGATTATTAATGAGTATGTCTTTAATTTTCAGTTGTTATTTGAACAACTAAAATGGGACAACTTTCGACAATAGTTAATGATGTTCAAAATTGTGGTTAATGCAGCTCAGTGGATGGTTAATGAGTTACTCATTGACCATCCACCGAGCTGCATTAACCAAGCTTTTGTTCATCATTAACCAAGTAATCAGTTAACGAGTTATCCATCTACTACATGTGTATCATTCATTAACCAAGTTCAACACATCACCACAATTTCGAACGTCATTAACCATCATTTTGGTTGTATAAATATCATTTCTGTTAATTTTAGGTAACTTTTTTGGTTGAGCATTTATATATGTGTAGTATAAATTATTTATATTATTTCTCTAGTTTTAGGTGTAGCGGTCATCTCGCTACCCGCCATCTTGCAATAGTGTTTTTGGGATTGGCCGCTATCTAGGATTGACTACTATGGCTTATATGGGTGCACCTGTTGAAAGCAAAGTTAGAGGTTAGAGGTATTTAAGACCTTCCATAAACTGATCCAAAACCAATTTCAAACTCGAATTCAAGGCTTAAAGATTGTCAGTGTCCGACACCGCTTCAATTTTGATCTTATATCTTATCTGAAATATAATTTAATTTTAAACCTAAGCTCATGTGACAATACCCTCAGCAAGATGAGGTTGCCGAAAAGTAAAACAGACACCTCTTGGAAGTGGCTCGATCCCTCCTTTTTACCTCAAATCAAACACTCCCAAATAGTATTGGCGTGAAGCAGTCCTCACTGCTGTCTATCTGATCAACAGAATGCCCTCTAGAGTCCTAAAATTCCTATCAAAAGAAGCAGTGCTAAATGCATACAGATTGTTCAGCTGTGCTGTGTTCTTGATTCACAAGTTCTCTGATATGTTTTGCATTTTTCTGTTTTGTAGGGTATCTTAACCTCCTGATGGTTGTACTTTCCACCCATTGTATTTAATAAATTTTTTATTCAATAATCTTTTTCTATCAAACGAAAAATACAGATGGTTTCTGTCCTTAGTGATTCACTTCAATAAAATTTTAATTTGATGAAGGAAATGCTAAAGAGATGGCATTCTATTTTTGATATCAAAAGCGTGAGGAGGCAAATAATAGGCTATGCATATCCGTAGCTGTGATTAATTAATTTTTTTTTAAATTTTATTTCTTGAATCTTGTCCTGTCAAATCAAAACTTGTAGAACCTTGAAATTTAGTTCCGGACTTCAGTTCTTCAGTCACTTACATGTGTGTTTTGTTTTATTTATTACAAAATGTTTGTGATAGAAATTGGTTTTGGACAATGGTTTGGTGAAAGTATTGCTCAATATTTCAGCTCCAACCCCTGGTTCCAGTTCACCAGTTCGATAAACTTCCAAGTTATTACATTTTTGCTGGTCTGGTATTTGTTCCACTAACTCAGCCATACCTTCATGAGTATGGAGAAGACTGGTATAATGCTTCACCTCGTCGTTTGTGTGAACGGGCATTGAGGGAATTGCCCAAGAAAGCAAATCAACAACTTGTGATCCTATCTCAGGTTAGCATCTTTTTAACTCTAGTGCAAATCTTACATGACTGATGTTTGCTATTCCTACCTCTGTTTTGTGCTTGCCCAATACCTAACGTTCTATCAGTGACACTATCAATATGCCAATGGCATAAGTCCACCATCCATTGCTTTCAAATAATATTTCTTTTAGTAAAACTAAAACATAGGGTCCACCCTTCCAAATCTAATAGTCACGCGTGAGATTTACTTTTTATTTTTTTTGTTAAAAAAGAAATATATTACAATGCAGAGAACTTAATTACAAAGAGTAAGGAGGATCCTTGCAAAATGGACAAACAGAGAAAAAAAAACATCAATGAAGCAAAGTTACCCGATCTCAACATTTCTATAAGAGAAACCCATCTAAAAAGCCCGTGTATTTTACACCAAATAGAAGCCAAACGTTTAATCTTTTACCAAAGTACCTGCTCATCCAAAGAAATCCCCATAAAGATGCGGAAATTTTACTTCAGCCAAATACACCAATTTGTGACAAGAGTTTTGCTTCTTTCCTTCTCCCAAAACAGTAAAACTAGTTAACAGAAATTTGGTCAAAGGACCTAGGGTAAACCCAGCTCTCTTAGAAAATGCCAAACAAATAATTCCGTAATGAAAGAGCCACAGAACAATGTAAACAACGGAGGAACTCTTCCTGAACTCAGCACCACACATAAAGAACCCCACATGAATTTTACTTCTTTTATCAAACTAAAGAAGGATTGATTTTTGATACTGTTGCAGAAATTTCTAGCTTCAGGAAGCAGGTTACTAATAATGCCTTCAAATGAATAGCAGAAAACTGAAATCTCTTGAGGATCTGGTTTACCATGTTTAAATAAATCTTGAAATTCCATTCGAATAGAATTTGTTTGGACAAAAATATGCTAAAGATATACGTGTGGATAATAATTTACCTTAGTTATGGGGCGAATTTTCTCATTGAAGATAGTAAATTATGAGATGGTTTCAGCAAATGAATGCAGGCATTTGTTTGGGTAGTTGCTTCTATTAATAATATCGTATTTGTTTTAGGTCCTGATGGATGAAATCAATGCTGGATATGAGCGTCTTGCAGAACTACAGGTGCTTACTTGTGAATGGTTTAGTTATTTATTCATTGAGTAAATCATGCATTGATTGTTTATTAGTCATTATTCACTTGTATAGATGCATTGGCCAACCCTTTTGTCCATCCTTGCTGAAGTTTGGTTTAGAAATTATTGAACTTAAGTGCCATCCATCAAAGACAAAGTGTCTTGGTTGGCAATCACAGTTCTTGAGCATGTCGGGTTTTATTGTGTTTTTAGAGTAGATTGTGAAAATTAACAGAGTGTCGCTTCAATGTTTGTCAGAATTATCTTTAAGAAAAATCTATACACGTTTGATCTTTGCTACAAGTTTGTTCGCTTAAACGGATGCTCTTTTAATGCTGAATTGCTTTAATATTTTAGTTCTGGTACCCAGGTTTTGAAGGTTAATGGAACAGAAATTGAGAATTTGGAGCATTTATGCCAACTCGTTGAAAACTGTAGCGCAGACAGCCTGCGGTTTGATTTGGATGATGATAGGGTCATTGCCTTGAATTATGAAATGGCAAAAATTGCCACTTCTAGAATTTTGAAGCGTCACAGAATACCTTCTTCAAAGTCTGTTGATCTTAGTGATGCACAGAATAATTTGCAAGTTGGACTGGCTTGCTCAAGTTGAGCTGTAATGACACTTCTCTAATTATTCCATAATTTTTTGCGATTGTAAGAGTCGGTTTGATATTAACGTTGTTAAAATTTTCGCACTCGATTTTGCATATAAATTGAGTATTATGACTTTTTCGGCTCCATCAAGCTGAGGGCCTTGCTATTAACACCGATTTTTTTTCCTATTCACACCTTGCAATTTTTTTTTTCTTCTTTTTTTCCAAAATTACCCTTAAGTGTTCCTTCCGCATTATATTTTCCGGACCCCTCTGATTTCTATTTTCCGGACCGGATCCGCATTGTATTTTCCGGACAGGAAAATTTACACATCCGAAAAGTATTTTCCGGATGTATAAATTAGCTGCATCAGGAAAATTTACACATCCGGAAAGTATTTTCCGGAGGTGTTAAAAATTTACACATCCGGAAAGTAGTTTCCGGATGTACAAATTAGTTCATCAGGAAAATTTACACATCCGGAAAGTATTTTCCGGAGGTGTTAAAAATTTACACATCCGGAAAGTAGTTTCCGGATGTACAAATTAGTTCATCAGGAAAATTTACACATCCGGAAAGTATTTTCCGGAGGTGTTAAAAATTTACACATCCGGAAAGTATTTTCCGGATGTACAAATTAGTAGCATCAGGAAAATTTATACATCCGGAAAGTGTTTTCCGGAGGTGTTAAAAATTTACACATCCGGAAAGTAGTTTCCGGATGTACAAATTAGCTGCATCAGGAAAATTTACACATCCGGAAAGTAATTTCCGGAGGTGTTCCGGATGTGTTATTGCTGATGTTACTTTTTGTACGTCCGGAAAGTATTTTTCGGAGGTGTTAAAATTAACACATCCGGAATTTACTTTCCGGAGGTGTAAAAAGTGTCCGGATTTTGAATTCCGGATGTGTAAAAGGTGTCCGGATTTCATATTCCGGAAGCTTCCGGAAATTACTTTCCGGAAGTTACGTTGCGTAAAAAACAACGTAAGTAAGTGAAAAGGGTATTTTCGGAAATAAAAAAATCGATTTAAAGCTGCACGGTGCCAATAGTATTTTGCACGGTGCCAATAGCAGTGCCCTCAAGCTGACCCTGAAATGTTTTCCCCCCTTTTTATACAACTCTTGAAACGAGTGTAAGCACTCTTAATGGGCATCAACAATGTAGCCCATCAAGCTGGTAGGCTAATAAGTGGATAGATAGCTGAACAGTATTTGCGGAGTTAATAATAGTTGAGGTAGCTTTAGCTAAGGTAGAATTACATGGGCTGTCCAATTAAAGTGCAAATATTTGTCAATACTCAATAGGCTAAATCATTTCTTTGGCGTGCTGCTGATGATTGGTGCTAGTTGTGCCTTTGTGGTGTCAACTTAGTTGGGATGGCAGTTTAGTATTGTGATACCTTTGTATGCCATTTTTGTTTCCTAAAATAAAAAAAAATGATCGACTAAACTATAATCGACTAAACAAAGATTGGTTGAACCATGATTTATTGAATGCAATTGTTGAGCTAAGATAGGTAACTGATAAGCAGTAATTGAACCAAGACTAGGACCAAAGATAGTGCTACTTCTAAAAAATGCTATCTGAAGCTAAGATCCAAGATCAGTTTCTTCAGAGGAGGAGTATCTAAAAGAAGATAGCATTTTATTTAGAAAACGACATCTAATCTTTTACCAAGACAAAGCTAATTTTAAGAAGCGCCATCTTAGGATAGTTTTTTTTTGTGGGGGTTGTATCATGATATACACATATCCTGCAATCATTAAGAAGTCATTGATCCAAAATTGTACTTGAATAGAAACGATGAATTACAGTTGAATGGAAAGAACAAGAATTGTTACGATAGACTACTTGTACAGCCAAAATTAATAAGGAATGAAAACAAAAGTGGCAAGCAAGAAAGAGAGTTGTACTAAATTATTTATAAAAAAAATTGTTTACAAATATTTACAAAACCAACAAAGAATGAAAACAAAAATACCAAAATATACTTTAAAAAATTTATGACCCTACGATTTTTCATCAAATATCTTCATTACATTTTAACACCACTCTTCCTTGACTTCACTTATCTTAGACTATGAGTAAGTAAGACATTAAAGTCAAAGAGGTACTCCAAAATAAACATCAAAATAAAATGAAGTTAGAATTGTACTACATTTATATGGTCAAATTTAAGAACTTGATAAATATAAACTAACTAGCCAAATGACATACCGTCTAGGGGATATTTGTTTGGTCTTGCAAAATGATCTCCTTCATAAACCTCACGACGTAATACCCACCATTGCAATTGTATGGTTGGGCACTATAAAACCAAAAAAAATTAAATTATACTGTGTTTTTTTCATCATACAATACATTAGTTGAAGTTTTGTAATTAGCTTTATCTCGACCCATTTGATGTTGTTTGATTTACATTTAGCCTCCTTGGGTCCGCGTTGTGCACAGTAAATCATCAAACTTCTAACAAAATCAAACAAACTTCATGAGATTAAATATTTTGAATCATGATAGACATATATGTTGAAAATAAACCCATATTATAATACCCTTCTCGAGCGCTATATTGTCCGTGACATTTTAAGGCCGAAAAATGGGTTAATTAAAATATCAATTTTATATAGCAAGTAATTTTTTTTTTCGCAAGACATAAATATAAATCCTTTGATTCAAGTAAATGTACAATAAAATATTTCATAATCATAATTAAGATTATAAGTTCAAAAATCATCTACATAAGACCTAACTTGACTCATAAACATAAAACATAGAAATATACAGATTCAGTATAAAGATATGGAGACGCAGCTCCTAAAATATCAGATACTTGGAGTCGCAGCTCCATAAACGATAACACTACTCCCAGACAAACCAAGCTGGCCAAAAAACTAAAATATAAAAAGAAAAACTATCATTTCTCACACAGCACGGGAAGGATGAACCAACTAATGAGGTCTAGTGGGAACTCTATGTGAGACCACTACAAATGTCATCATAGATGATACTCCTGTAGCCACTACAGGTGTAGCTTTCTCAAACTAAGCCCCTTTTCCTATCCGAAGGAAAAGTCAAGACCCGTGAACTATCGACAGTCACACCCGACTCAAGGAGAGGAAAACTTGAGCATGACCAAGGCACGACTCTATCGTCTCGATCTACTTGATTGTCTACAGGTGATCCAAAAGCTCGCTCAAAATCGTAACTTTATAGTCTTCCGTTCCTCAGTTTCGAAGGGTGTGTCCGCGTAAGTGGACAGTCTTATTCTCAAATTGGGTCCGATGGTTCGGCGGTGCTATCATTGCCTTTGCATAATATAAGATAGAGCCACAGCCAGACAAACAGAAAATGAGGTGAGATCCCCATTCATCATACAACATAAGGCAGGCATGCAGTGGTACGACACACATACATATGACAACATACATATCACAGTATAATTATCAGCAATTCCACACATATCCGAAGGTAAACAATATCTCTCTAACAGCAAGCTTAACAAAACATGACAGACACAGTCAATTCATAGAGACACGAGAATGGAGGTAACTGAATGAAACTGCATAGTCCCATACCTACACAGCTTTAAGGAAGATCTGACCTTAACTCCGGAGCTAAGAGAACGTTTGGAAGGAGTTGTTAGAGATCATGTGTCAGTGTATTGCATGGAACGCCACAACCAAGAAGAATCTCCAACTGGCCATCCGTGACCTTCCTACCCTGACCATCTCTGAGACCATTGAAGATCGTCATTAGCATGTCCGCATGCGCACAAACATGTAAGCCTGCTTCCTAGGCACAAAGGCCTTACTGACAATTTCATTTGGATCAAGCCATTAACGGGGTGTTCATTCATATTTATCCACCAGATAAATTTCGGGGTTCTTTGCAGAAACCAAAAGCAATTCCATAGGCAAAGTAGATAGTACCAACTTATTGGGAATCACCCCTTGTTGGACTATATATCCATGTTTCATCGATTTAGTATAGGTTTAAATAAGATTTTGGTCCCTGCAAAATACAGCAATTTTGGTTTTAGTCCCTGCAAAAAATTTCCTTAGGATTTCGTCCCTATACTTTCAAAATTTTTGGAAATAGTCCCTACCGTCATCTCTCTCCGTTAGCTGCTGACGTGGCAAACAGAATGCCAAGTCAGCAGGGACCATTTCCAAAATTTTTGAAAATACAGGGACGAAATCCTAAGACAAAATTTACAGGGACTAAAACCAAAATTTGTGAACTTTGCAGCGACCAAAAACTTATTTAAACAAAAAAAAATTCTATATTCTAGTCAAACTTCACAGCAAGTCGTATAGGGACAAGAAACTTCCAGATGAAGGGATTTGTCAATTTAAAACTTGTGGACCTAATGTATGATTTCTTTTTATTTTGTAGCCAAATTTTGGAGCAAGTCGGACATGAATAAGAAATTACATCGGTATCCTGAGTAATAGATATCTAACAAAATGACGGAATTTAGCAATTTTAACCATGTGGTCCATAATGTATGATTATGTGTCTATTTCTTGCCAAATTTCATAGCAAGTCGAACAGAAAAAGGAAATTACCTCAGTACCCTTGAGTACTAAAAATCATACCAGATTAAGGACTTTGACAATTTTAACCTTGGTAAAATTTGGCTAGAATATACAGAGAAAATAGGGGTGTTCATTAACCGATCCAAACCACAAAAACCTAACCGAAAAACCGAGCCGAAAAAATAGTTTTTTTTTTTACATTGGATTGGATCGAATTTTGGATCTCCTAGTGAAAACCAATCCAAACCACTTTTTGGATTGACAAATTGACAAATCCCTTCATCTGGAAGTTTCCTGTGCCTATACGACTTGCTCTGAAGTTTGGCTAGAAAATAGAATTTTTTTTTGTTTAAATAAGTTTTTGGTCCCTGCAAAGTTCACCAATTTTGGTTTTAGTCCCTGTAAATTTTGTCATATGATTTCGTCCCTGTATTTTCAAATTTTTTGGAAATGGTCCCTCCTGACGTGGCATTCCATTTGCCACATCAGCAGTTAATGGAAAGAGATGACTGTAGGGACTATTTCCAAAATTTTTGAATGTATAGGGACGAAATCCTAAGGAAAAATTTTGTAGGGACTAAAACCAAAATTGGTTTATTTTGCAGGGACCAAAAACTTATTTAAATCTTTAGTATATTATGAAGGTTGGTCATTCGTCACCAACTCATTATACCTCTTTAAGTCCATTCTCGAATTGTCGAGCAAGTAACCTGGATGTGCGGATATTGAATTGTCCACACTTTATGACAAATGGTCTTGCTTCACCATAAGTCATAAATTATTAAGTTCGTATTTTCGCTAAGTCATTTATGACTTAGGTTTTGCATTTCACTATAAATCCTAGTCTTTGAGGACTAAATTTTTTTTGGGTTTAAAACCAAAACCTTTAGCTAAAACCAGATCATTTGGAATGAAAATTTAATCAGAAGTACATAAGTACCAAATTCCTAAAAATTGTTTCTAAAAAACATCTAAATACTTAAAACACAGTTTTTGCCGCTTTTTATTGTATTTCAACTTAACTTCCGTATTTTCGAAAATATGATCGTTTTTCTCAAATTCTTCACTTTCTTAGATTCAAATACTTATGTTATTGTATTAAAATGCTAATTTCGAGCTTCACTATATAGTTTGTATAAAAATCCTAAAACTTGACCGAACGTTGCTAAATTTGAAAATCGCGTAAATCCTTTTTCAACGATTTTTAAGCCTAATGGTCCAAAACTCATTTTGGAGTCTTAGGACACTTAAATAGACCTCAAAAACAGTTTCAAACTATCAAAAATAGTTTTCATCAAAATTAGAACCTTTGTTCATTTTACGTGTCCGATTTTGTGAAAATTCTGTTTTTAAGTCCGCTAAAACATGATTTTTGTTCTCTTAAGTCCTAAACTCAAATTAAGACTATTTTGGAGCCATTAACAGCACAAAAGTCAGATTTAAATACTATGAAAACAGTTTTGCAAAACATTATTCTCTTCTTGGTTTTATTCCTTTTAAACCTTTAAACAAGGTTAGAGTTACATAGATTGATGAAATTAAAGTTATTATGCCATTTCTTCTAGCCTTGGCCGAAACCAAGCATTAACAAAGTGAAGGTTCTAACTTCCCTAAACAAGCTCACAATCACATATACATATCCATTTATCAATACATAGATTCATGACATATAACTTAACATTTTAAATATGCTTTCCTACAAAAGATCATGTAATCTAAATCATCATTTTTATTCAAACCAACATACACCAAATAAGCATATTCTCCACAAATCACAAGTACACCACATGCACAACCCAAATATCATACAAAGTCCTCTTAGAAGTTCACAAGAACATAAGCACATCACCCCACACTTAGAGTTTCAAGACAACATAAACATAATTTAAACCACACACACACACATCCACAATAAGGTAAATGGTGGTTAATCTCCCCCATACCTCTTGTAGATCACTTGAAAATCAAGCAAAACCAAGCTAACACTCCAAGGAGGCCTCACGGTTTTGTGTTTGCAAAACCTAGCAAGAACAAACAAAAATTGAAAAGGATCATATACAAGGACTTAGAAATGAACAAGGAAGATTGATCATGGTAAGAACACTCACTTTGAATCAAGAAAGTGGATGATCAAGAGATCAAGCTCTTGACTAGAAAAATACCCATTTCTCTAGAGAGCTCCAAAGGAATTTTGTGTGAAATAACTTGTCTCTAGATGGTCTATGGGAGTAGGAATATGTAGTTGGAGTGTTGAAACAAGGTTTGGATGAAGATTTAGGGGGCTTGGCCGAATTTGAAGCAAGGAGAAAAAGAACTTGAATGTTCTTGGATTTAGGAACATGATAGCTCAAAGTGAGGGCAAGGATTTAGGGAACAAGTTTAATGTTTTAAGAATCATGAAATCATGTCTCTAAGAAGATGAAATATGGAGGAGGAATGAAGAACAACTATGAACTTTCTGAAGAACACTTGAGAGAAAATTAGAAAGACTAGTTTGATGTTAGAACTTTCTAACTTAACTAGTGTAGGTGTTTTTGTACAAATGAAAATGAATGGATGGACATTGGTGAAGCTTGGCACAAAAATATCCATGAGAGAAGGAGGGTATTTTGGTCATTTAACATTGTTGGCATGAAAGGAATTAACAAATAAGTCCAAGGGCATTTTGGTCATATTTTATGGAAATATCTAGATATTTTCACAAGTGATCATTACACTTGATAAGTCATGGTGTGACTCACCATGGTGAATCTTGTAGGTGATGACTTGCTATTCCTATCTCCCGGCATACCTCTGCAGTCCCGTCTCCGGCTCCATCGTTTACCTGATTAGGGTTTTCGATCATTTTTTGCCAAAATTCGCCCTAATGAAATATAATATTTTATTTTTGTGCGAAAATTTTAGAAATAGACTTTATCAATGAAATTATGATAAAATCTAGAAATTTTCAGTTTTGGGTCAAATTAGGGTTTCTGCCGTATAAAACTATAGTGTCAGTAAAAACGCAGACCGGTTTCCATCTGAGTTTTAAACCCAAAATTTCGCCGTAACTTCCTTCGATATAGAAGGTCTCAAATATAATTTTGTTTTCCTTAGAATCATTTTCTGGATCGCCGGTAAAAATATAGAATCTAATTACTTGTTAAGACGTGGGAAAACGAGGTGTTACAACACTACCCCACTAAAAGGAATTTCGTCCCCGAAATTCACTCATCTAAAGAAAAGGAACGCGGATACCGTTCCACTATCTCGTGCTCCAGCTGCATAACATTCTCATCCTCAGAACGTGACGTGAAGTACTTCATAGATTGGATGCTCTTGCAGACTTGTATTGTATTAGCGAGACTACACGAGAAGGATAATCAAGGCAAATCCTTTTTGATTCTCAAGACTCGAAGTACATTCGGATAATTCGAACATTCAATAGAATCAATAATATAGATATCAGATAGATTCTGACACCTGAATGATACAGAACTCTGACTCTAACCTCGGTGGCAGTTCTAACACACCAGTGATAAAACAAGAAGTTAAAATTTGCACCAGAAATTTTCAGAGAGAGGCAAAAAAAAATAAATCTCTAGGATTTACTCTCACAAGAAAGAATAAAGTAGAATGAATAGAAAGACAGAGGATATTCTATATGAAAAAATCTCCTTAATAGATTCCTGAATGTAAAGTGCACGGCTGGTACAAATTTACAACATGACTCTAATAAAGTTCTTCTTCCCGTGAGAATTTCCTTCGAAAGAAAAGTCTTTAAAGATGGTGATTTTATTTCTTTGCAAGAGTCTAGGATTCAAGTCAAACTTACTCTTGGTCTTTTAAACGATAACAATAAAAATTTACGAGTTTCCTCACTTGGAGTAACTCTGACTCACTTGGCAAAAACAATTGAAGTGAATTGTCAAAATTTTCATTTGCCGGAGAATTTACAACGTTTTGCCTACGAAGGCTAAAAAGATATGATTTGTCAGAGATCACACCATTTCTCAGTTGTACTCATTTGCACAAAAAGAAAATGGTCAAGATTACAAATCTCGACAGTAAGGGAATGTCCAAATAGATTTCCCCAACAAGGATGAGTTAGCGAAAATGTAAAGACAACCATATCAAGAAATAACAGAGGAATACAACTTCTTATTGTTTCGCATACAATTTAGACAATAAAAGATGAGATGATGAAATTGAACTAAATCAAAACAGATTGGTCATAAACATAGCTAGTACATAGATAAATACATAGAGTATTTGACACATCTATAGGAAATCACAAATGATCTTCCATGTGAATTAACAGTATAGTCAAAAATCTACTTTCTATGACACATTTCACTTAAAGGTATTCATTTGATTGTGATGCTTCAGTCCTACTTGTTGTGAAGGTTCCACCCGTTAATAACTAGTCGCATATTTTCAGTTTAAACGTTGGTGAACTACCTCCTATGGCGCACTTTTCCTTAATCGGATCCTTGACTTAGGCCTCGCGCCTACATGTTGCTTCCAGAAGGTCTTGCCTTGGGCTGCCCACACTCCCTAGAGAGATGTCTGGGCTTCCCACATTTAAAACAAGTAATACCCTTAATCTTGCAATCCCTCATAGCATGACCCATGCCACACTTCATGCACTTCTGTAGAGAATTCCTAGACGATCCATAACCTCTACTGCTACCACCAAACCACTTCCCTTTTGGCGGTGTCCACATTGGCCTTACGTATGGTTTCTTTTGTAACAGTTTGTTGTCTTTAAACCTCAAAGGTCCAAAATTCCATTTTTCGATTTGACCCGAATCCATATCTCGAGGAGATAGACACTTATCCCTGAAAGCTAGAAACTGAAAGAGTTTCCATGACAAGATTGCTTTCCTCATTTCGAACTTTAGATCCTCCCCTATCTTTTTATATTTCCATTCATCACCGGAATCCTTCAAATATAACTCCTTAAACTTAAGAAGTTCTTCAAACTCAGCAGCATACGCGCTGATCGTCATGTCACCTTGTCCTTGCTGCAGGAGCTCAGTGATCTCCTCTACATGACTCACTTCAGTGGGAAAATATTTTTCCAGAAATCTACTTCGAAACGCAATCCAGGTGATCGCCTCCTATTCTGGCACTATCAGTTGGCGAGTTTCTCCCTACCAGACTGTAGCATCTCCTACCAATATGAATGTTACAGAAGCCACTTTCCAATTATTAGGGTATTCCATAGTTCTAAAGGTCTTCTCTACTTCCTTTATCTAGAGCTCAGCCTCCTCCGGGTCATGTCCGCCATCAAACTGAGGTGGATTTCTTCGGTAGAACTCAGCTAGTCCTTGCCTCTCTGCCATTTCCTCATTATGACATGCCACAATTGTTGTTACCTCCCTCAAGGCTTGTACAACTACAACCATATCTTCAGGATCCTTGATTGCAGAACCAGATCTACTCATTCTCGGACTAACCATGATTTCCTATAAAAGCATGTTAGTCAGAACTAGGGAGAAAACAAGGCATCAAAATTTGTCCAGTATTATTTATCCTTAGAAACAATAATGAAAAGATCAACAAATAATGTTGTATCCTTTCGGAACAACATCATGAAGAACATGAACTCGACTAAGGATAGACCAAAGTCATTATCCTTCCAAACATTGGTTCTTCATAGAACCAAGAACACAAAACAACACAAGACACAACCAGAGAAAACACAACAAAAACGACAACAGACCTAAACCCCAAGCCCAAAAGACTAGACCAGATCTGATACCAAATAATGTAACACCACTCTCGAGCGCTACATTGTCTGTGACATTTTAAGGCTGAAAAATAGGTTAATTAAAATATCAATTTTATATAGCGGTATAATTTTTCTTTTCCGCAAGACTTAAATATAAATGCTTTGATTCAAGTAAATGTACAATAAAATATTTCCTAATCATAATTAAGATTATAAGTTCGAAAATCATCTACATAAGACCCAACCCGACTCATAAACAGAAAACATAGAAATATACAGATCCAGTATAAAGATATGGAGGCAGCTCCTAAAATATCAGATACTTGGAGTCGCAGCTCCATAAATAATAACACCACTCCCAGAAAGCTGGCCAAACTAAAACATAAAAAGAAAAACTATCCTTTCTCACACAGCGCGAGAAGGATGAACCAACTGATGAGGTCTACTAGGAACTCCATGTGAGACCACTACAGACGCCACCATAGATGATAATCCTATAGTCACTACAGGTGTAGCTTTCTCAAACTAAGCCCCTTTTCCTATCCGAAGGAAAAGTCAGGGCCCGTGAGCTATCGATAGTCATACCCGACTCAAGGAGAGGAAAACTTGGGCATGACCAAGGCACGATTCAATCGTCTCAATCTACTTGATTGTCTACAGGTGATCCAGAAGCTCCCTCAAAATCCTAACTTTATAGTCTTCTGTTCCTCAATTTCGAAAGATGTGTCAACGTAAGCGGACCATCTTATACTCAAATTGGGTCCGATGGTTCGGCGGTGCTACCGTTGCCTTTGCATAATATAAGATAGAGCCATAGCCAGACAAATAGAAAATGAGGTGAGATCCCCATTCATCATACAACATAAGGAAGGCATGCAGTGGTACGACACACATACATATGACAATATACATATCACAGTATAATTATCAACAATTCCACACATGCCCGAAGGTAAACAATGTCTCTCTAACAGCAAGCTTAACAAAACATGACAGACACTATCAATTCATAGAGACATGAGAATGGAGGTAACTGATTGAAACTGCATAGTCCCATACCTACACAGCCTCAAGGAAGATCTGACCCTAACTCCAGAGCTAAGAGAACGTTCAGAAGGAGTGGTTAGAGATCATTTATCACAACTGCCAATATTATAGGTATCTTGTGCGAATCAATAATAATAGCCACATGTGGAATTAGAACTGATTGTGAAACACTCTCAATAACCTGGACCAGCTAGCGTCTAGTTGTAGATGTCAGTGTATTGCATGGAAGGCCACGATCGACCAAGAACAATCACCAAATGGCCATCCGTGACCTTCCTACCCTTACCATCCCCGAGACCATTGAAGATCGTCACTAGCACATCCGCATGCGTACATACATGTTAGCCCGCTTCCTAGGCACAAAGGTCTTACTGGCAATTTCATTTGGATCAAGTCAATAACGACATGTGCGTTCATATTTATCTATCAGATAAATTTCGGGGTTCCTTGCAAAAACCAAAAGCCATTCTAGAGGCAAAGTAGACAGTACCAACTTATTGGGAATCACCCCTTGTTGGACTATCCATGTTTCAACGATTTAGTATATTATGGAGGTTAGCCGTTCGTCACAAACTCATTATACCTCTTTAAGTCCATTCTCAAATTGTCGAGCAAGTAACCTTAAAATACTATTTGTCATTAAGTATTATGGATGTGCGGATATTGAATTATCCACATTTTATGACAAATGGTCTAGCTTCACCATAAGTCATAAATTATTAAGTTCGTATTTTCACTAAGTCATATATGACTTAGGTTTTGCATTTTTCTGTAAATCCCATAGTTATTAAAACCGGACCGGACCGGCCGGTTCGACCGGTTCAACCGGGAACCGGACCCCTGTCCGGTCCGGAACAAGGCAAGAACCGTGCTGCCAAAGAACCGGTCCTGAACCGGATCTGAACCGGTGAAAACCGGTGAAAACCGGCCGGTTTTCGGTTTCCCGGTTTTCCTTTTTTTTTTTTTTGAAAAAAGGGCATTTAAAGGAAATTGCAGAGGTTGGGTATCGAACCCACAACTTCATGCAATAAGGGACAGGTCTTTACTACTGCGCTAGAGCAGTGTTGTGATATTATGTTGAAAAAAATAATATATATGGTTATTCGTACCATAAAATTTAATTATTTTTAATTTTTTATTAATAATTATACTATATAAAATTAAAAATATATATTTAATTACAACCGGTCCAACCACGGTTCAACCTCGGTTGGACCATTGACCCTTGAACCGGTGCCTTCACCGGTTCAATGACCGGTCCGATTATGAAAACATTGGTAAATCCTAGTCTTTGAGGACTAAAATTCTTTTTGTTCATTTTACGTGTCCGATTTTGTGAAAATTCTGTTTTTAAGTCTGCTAAAACATGATTTTTGGTCTCTTAAGTCCTAAACTCAAATTGAAACTATTTTGGAGCCATTAACACCACAAAAGTCAGATTTAAATACTATGAAAACAGTTTTGCCAAACCAACATACACCAAAAAAGCATATTCTCCACAAATCACAAGTATGCCACATGCACAACACAAATATCATACAAAGTCCTCTTAGAGGTTCACATGAACATAAACACATAACCCCACACTTAGGGTTTCAAGACAACATAAACATATTTTAAAACCACACACACCCACAATAAGGTAGATGGTGGTTAATCTCCCCCATACCTCTTGTAGATCACTTGAAAAACAAGCAAAACCAAGCTAACACTCCAAGGAGGCCTCACGGTTTTGTGTTTGCAAAACCTACCAAGAACAAACAAAAATTGAAAAGGATCATATACAAGGACTTAGAAATGAACAAGGAAGATTGATCATGGTAAGAACACTTACCTTGAATCAAGAAAGTGGATGATCAAGAGATCAAGCTCTTGACTTGAAAAATACCCATTTCTCTAGAGAGCTCCAAAGGAATTTTTGTGTGAAATAACTTGTCTCTAGATGGTCTATGGGAGTAGGAATATGTAGTTGGAATGTTGAAACAAGGTTTGGATGATGATTTAGGTGGCTTGACCAAATTTGAAGCTAGGAGAAAAAGAACTTGAATGTTCTTGGATTTAGGAACATGATAGCTCAAAGTGAAGGCAACGATTTAGGGAACAAGTTTCATGTTTTAAGAATCATGAATTCATGTCTCTAAGATGATGAAATATGGAGGAGGAATAAAGAACAACTATGAACTTTCTCAAGAACACTTGAGAGGAAATTAGAAAGACTAGTTTGATGTTGGAACTTTCTAACTTAACTAGTTTAGGTGTTTTTGTACAAATGAAAATGAATGGATGGATATTGGTGAAGCTTGGCATGAAAATATCCATGAGAGGAGGGTATTTTGGTCATTTAACATTGTTGGACATGAAAGGAATTAACAAAGAAGTCCAAGGGCATTTTGGTCATATTTTATGGAAATATCTAGATATTTTCACAAGTGATCCTTACACTTGACAGTTAGGGTGTGACTCACCATGGTGACTCATGTAGGTGATGACTCGCCGTTCCTATCTCCCGGCATGCCTCTGCAGTCCCATCTATGGCTCCGTCGTTTACCAGATTAGGGTTTTCAATCGTTTTTTCGCCAAAATTCGCCCGAATGAAATATAATATTTTATATTTGTGCGAAAATTTTAGAAATAGGCTTTATCAATGAAATTATTATAAAATCTAGAATATTTCAGTTTTGGGTCAAATTAGGGTTTTTGCTGGTATAAAACTATACTATCAGTAAAAACGCAGACCGGTTGCCGTCTGAGTTTTAAACCCAAAATTTCGTCGTAACTTCCTTCGATATAGAAGGTCTCAAATATGATTTTGTTTTCCTCAAAATCATTTTCTGGATTGCCAATAAAAATATAGAATATAATTACCGTTTAAGACGCGAGAAAACGGGGTGTTACAACACTACCCCACTAAAAGGAATTTCGTCCCCGAAACTCAGTCATCTAAAGAAAAGGAACATGGATACTGTGACACCCTTCTACCCCACATGTTATAAGCCAATTAATTAAAAACACTTAAAGGAAAACATGCACTTATTATTGAAAGAAATAAAACAATTGTCCATGGGTAGAAAAGTCCCACATGAACCGTTTACAACGCGGAATTAAAATGAGTTTTAAACATAACAAACTAATATAAATATCCGAACCCCGATGTCACCTACAGAGCTGGTATAACCGTTCCGAGATAAACACCCACGGAATTACAACTGAAAACTAACATAACACAAACTAGCCCTACTATGAGTGGCGGCTCCTCAGAGTCACTCCTCTCCGGGCTGCTCGTCATCCTCTGCAAGGTGCCAATCAGGCCAAACACAAACAAACATGGGGATTAAGTTCATGTAATCACATACAGCAAGAAGTAGGAAGTAAAGTAAACAGTAAACACAACAACATTACACCAAACATCAACATTATCATTATGCTATGCAGTACAATGCAGTCCTACTCCGCTAAATCAACAATGCATGTGGATCCACTAAACTCGGGATGAACGACTTCGGAATTACATATCCACATTGAGAATCTACTCAACGCCGGAGAATCTACTCCTTGGATAGCCAACGCATCAAACCAACAAATGCCTCATCACGGGGGCGCTAGGAGAATCTACTCCAACCGTGGATAGCCGGATCGCCGTACTCTAGGACGACCTCCCCTATGTCGAACATCCCTAAACAACATCTCCGATGCAATGCGTATGCAACATAACAACAATGGCATCACCACCTCCATAACTCCAACGGAATCGACCGAAGGTAACAGCGGAATCAACCGCAACAACTTGCCTCGCGGAATCTACCTGAGGACTTGAGCGGAATCAACCGCAGTACCTGGGGCAAACTCTCGGCCACCAAGGTACACAGCAACATCAACACCTTAAACCCAAACCACGGGGTCAAGGCTTCCTTGGCCAAAAAGCACCAAGGCACGGCTCATCAGCTTGCGGCACCCAAAAGGGTATCGACTTAACATCTCACCATCTCATCATCTTTAATTATCTTTAGTAACCTTAACCAAGTTGTCTAATCAGTTATCATCATAGGGAAGTGGGGTTTAAAACCCCTTAAGTCCTTTAATCTTGTTCTGTCCAGGTGGGTTGTGCACGGTCGTGCTCGTAACCCAGCACGGTCGTGCTTAAGCACGTGAGGGGTGTGCTCCCCTGTAAGTGAAGCACGGTCGTGCTTCTTATTGAGCACGATCGTGACGGTCGTGCTCGGCAGCACGGTCGTGCTCTTTGTCCTGCACGGCCGTGCTGAACAGCACGGCCACTTACCCAGAATTCAACTGGGAGCACGGTCGTGCTCCCTGTTCAGCACGGTCGTGCTCATCGTGCGATAGTGCTGTTCTGGGCAGGAACAGCAACCGTATTCTATCGAATTTCAAGAGTTTAATCAATTAACATCCTCAATTAGTTATCAACGTATCTTAAAGATCAAACTCAGCAATAATATCAACATCAACATAACAGGGGCATCAACCAACAACATCATCATGTTCATAGCAAAGCAACCAAAATAAACTCAACCAACATTATGAACATAAGCATACATATTATTAACATTAGCATGTTATCAGAACAACCAACAAATCGCGCATACATGAACAGTCATTCATGCAAACAAAATCGGGGCCATGGGGACCCCTTTACTCTACTCTAACCCCGAGCCTATGATCACACTACCCTTATCCCCATACTTGGATTGAAGGTAGCTCTAACGACGTCCCAAGCAACGAATCGAGTCCTTTCCTTACAGCAACTCACACCGAAACGAATCTTGGATCATCAAAACAAACCAAAGATTAGTTCCCTATTCACAATAATGAAAGGAAACTAAGGAAGGGTAAGGAACGTTACCTATGCACTAACACAGTTAAGCTAGCGGTCTCCCAAGGCTCCCAAAACTGATCAAGAGGAAGAAAAACGGAAGAAGGCTCGTTCTGGCCGCACACACAGAGGCTGCTGCCACCAAAAACTAGGTTTAAACGTAAACCCTCGAGTTCTGCTTCGTTAATATAAATCTCAGACTTGAGCATGGTCGTGCTTACTATTGAGCACGGTCATGCTCGATTTAACGTTACGAGATGCGGTCCACGCATTGAGCACGGGCGTGCTCCCTGTTGAGCACGGTCGTGAACAACTTAAAATCAGAAACACGCTTCTGACTTTAAGCACGGGCTTGCTGGCTAATAAGCATGGGCGTGCTCATGTACCAGAGAGGGACTTTTAGCCAAAAATCCCACTATGCCCTTGAACGATAAATCCAACTTAACCAAAACCAGCTTAATTAAATTATTCTGAAAAACAGGGTGTTACAGATACCGTTCCTCTATCTCGTGCTCCAGCTGTGTAACACTCTCGTCCTTAGAACGTGACGTGAAGTACTTCATAGATTGGACGCTCTTTTAGACTTGTATTGTATTAGCCAGACTAGACGAGAAGGACAATCTAGGAAAATCCTTTTTAATTCTCAAGACTCGAAGTACATTTGGATAATTCGAACTTTCAATAGAATCAATTATATAGATATCAGATAGATTCTGACACTTGAATGATACAGAACTCTGACTCTATCCTTGCTGATAGTTCTAACACACCAGTGATAAAACAAGAACTTAAAATTTGCACCAGAAATTTTCAGAGAGAGTAAAAAAAATAAATCTCTAGGATTTACTCTCACAAGAAAGAATAAAGTAGAATGAATAGAAAGACATAAGATATTCTATATGAAAAAGACTCCTTAATAGATTCCTGAATGTAAAGTGACCGGCCGGTACAGATTTACAACATGACTCTAATATAATTATCGGTTAAGACGCGAGAAAACGGGGTGTTACACATATGCTTACTTATCGAATGTAGTCGTCAGCTCTAGGTGATTTGACAGCAGACCATGCACTGAATCCAGGTAACAAATACTCTCTTCATCGGCATTGATAATGACCAATCACAATGTCCATTGAGTTAGCAAATCCTAAGCAACATTTCATATCATTCATTATCATGATGCCTCATTATTCTCACTGGGAAAACTATTGAGTTAGAAAATTCTATGCAAAATTTCATTAACCCTATGCCCTTTATTTGCTAAGAGAATGTCAGATATGTATTATGATGCCTTGTTATTCTCCTACTTTTTACAGTAGTTGTTTGACGAGGGTGCAAGAAGAAGAATCTCCCCGTCTTTTTAGCCGGCATTGGAACTTTGTGCCACAAGTGTTGGTGTAAACCCTATAGGCCATTGTATTTCTTAGACTTACATTTGTATCCTATTGTTTATAATATGAGACATTTCAGTTTATAATGTTATTTATTTAAACCTAATAATGTCCTCCTTATAATAGAAAGTTTAGTTTAATAGAGCATCCAATATGTGACTTGATCGTGAGACCCTATTGAAAGACAGAACACTATTCTTAAATATTCACAGTTAAATATTATTAATAAGGACAATAATAATACATCGAGACTGTTATGTGTGTAGACTAATGGCCATATCTCACGGGTCACGGATATGAGATATCAAGTCATCACATACGTACAAATTATAGTAGTGATGTATTGGGTCGACCCATCGTGAGAACACTATATAGAATGTTATATGAGTGCCATCAGTTGTTCTTATAGTGACAATGGTGTATACAATCCTTCGACCTGAAATCACTATGATCCTTTCATGAGAGTTGTGTGTTTTAATACCGTTAAACGTTATCTAGAATAGGATAATTATAAAGTCGGTCTTGGGCACACCACGAGTTATGCAGAGGGATGTGAGTAACCTAGATGGGATTTTGTCTCCTACATAACAATAGTGATATATGTGGGCCCTTGGTAGAGTGAGGCTGTAAAATGCATGATCATGCTGAAATGAGTCAATATGAGATATTGATCTCATTTATTGTTATTAAGTCTACTTGAGCATCAAGGAGATTAATAATGAACTATACAAGGGTGGCACGTTTTATGCCTTATGTTCGATATAGATATATGAACAAAGGGATAATTGTTAAGTCTCTAAAATGTCTGTGTGCATTTTCCTAAGTTTTGATGAAAACTAAACATTGGGTAATGATTTAATTAACCTATTTTGTGGTTGCTAACCTGTCTACTTAGTGTACAGATCAGAAGATTACAAAACTCACCTGTCTGTCTACCTAAGTCTCACCTGTCTGTAGTAGCCAAGAAGTCAACCTGTCTGCTGACTAGGATTGTTGATTATGTGCAAACTGATTTTACAACCTATCTCTACCCTTCAACTTGTCTAAGGTTCTTCGTTAAAGGAACTCGAAGTACAGGAAGCTTTTGCAAGCTGTCCCCTCATGAAGAATACTCTGAGAACTTTCTCACGCTTATCAAGAAACTCAGAAGTGCTCTCTCTCAAGCAAACAAGGAAGTCAGAGATAAACTTCCAGTTAAAGAACATTTCCAACATGCTTTATTCCCTAGTACTTTCAGTCATTACACAAAAAGGGAAATGCACTCTGCAAAAGTACAAAAGCACTCTGCACAACTCTGAGTTGGCGTCTACACGATACATAAAGCTATTATCCCTCATGTTAGAGTACAACCAACGTCTTCATTGCATTAATGGCTGCCCAGAACGACTATATTGCATTTAATGAAGCTCTGCCTGAAGCCATAGTTGCAAGGAATGTCTCTAACGGATATTAAATGTTTGAAGGCTATAAATACAGAAGTCATTGAAGATGAACATCATCAGAGTTTTTACAAAGCATTAAAGAGCCATTACTCTGTTCATTTACTCATTCTGTATTCTTCAATCATTTGAAGTTATTACGCAGACTTTCCTAAAGCCTTATATTTAAACCACTCTCTGAGTGTTAGTGAAAGGTCTGTAAGTGTATTTATTACAAACAAAACTCTCAAACAAATCTGAGTGAGCCTGAAGAGGCTAGGTGTGCAAAGAATACTTGTGTTGGAGCCTGAAGAGGCTAGGTGTGCAAACAATACTTGGAGTCTGTAACCTGATCAGTTATAGTGGATAAATCTTGGTGCTGCCAAGGACTGGACGTAGCTCTTTGTGTTGAAGAGTGAACCAGGATAAATCTCCGTGTTAATCTCTCTTCCCTTAATCTCTTTAGTTGTTTAGATTATATATCATCTGCTTTCTAACTAAGGGGTTAAAACTGCTTTTATCAAGACTGTTTCTGTTTTATACGTGTGTTGTTTTCTGCGAAAACTACAACAGACAGGTGACCTGTCTGTGTAACCTTTTACACCCGTCTGTGCTTGGCTTCTGCATGCAAAAGTTTTTAACTTTATTTTAATTTCTGATAAACATAATTCAACCCCCCTTCTCGTGTTTATAGTTGTCTATTTCAGTTGGTATCAGAGCTCAGCCTCTGGGTTGAGCATCTAACAGTGTTGAGGTAAAAGATCCTGAAGAATAGACATGACTGCTGGAGCTAGTGGAAGTAACCAGACCGAAGGAGCCTCCTTAACCAGACCTCCATTCTTCAATGGAGAAAACTACAACTATTGGAAAGATAGATTTCAATGGTTCATTCTATCTACAAACTCAGACCTCTGGGATGTCATCACAGATGGTCCTTTCATCCCTAAAAATGATGACAACACCGACAAACCAAAAGCTCAGTGGACCCCTGCAGAAAAGGCAAAATGGGAGCTGAATCACAAAGCCAGATACAACATCATTTGTGCACTCAGTCCTGATGAGTTTGAGAAGGTCTGTGCCTGTGATTCTGCCAAAGAAATATGGGATACCTTAGCTGTCACACATGAAGGAACCGCCAAGGTCAAAGAATCAAAAATTGCCATACTTGTCAGAAAGTATGAACTATTTCTCATGGAAGAAGGAGAATCTGTTGCTCAAATGATTGGGAGATTTCAAACTATCATCAATGGTCTAAAGTCTCTTGGCAAAGTTTACTCCAATGCCGAGAAGGTTGGAAAGATACTTAGGAGTCTACCTAAGCAGTGGAGACCTCTGGTAACTGCTATCTCTCAAGCCAAAGATCTTTCCACTTTGACTATGGATGAACTCCTTGGAACACTTACTGTTCATGAGCAAGAACTTGGAGATGAAATCTCAACAAAGAAGGGCAAGTCAATTGCTTTGAAGGCTGATCAAAAGTCTTCCAAAGCCTCTAAAGCTTTAAAGGCAGACGAGTCATCCAGTGATGCTGACCTGTCTGAATCTGAGGATTCTGAAAGTGATGAAGAACTATCTCTCCTAACTAGAAAGATAAAGCTTCTCCTACAGAAAAAGAAGTTCAGAAGGGATAAGCCATTCAGAAGATTCAACAAGGACAAAAATTTCAAGGATTCCACCTCAACAGACAAAAACTCAATCGTCTGTTATGAGTGCAAGAAACCAGGACACATCAAAGCAGAATGTCCTCAACTCAAGAAAGCCCCATTTAAGAAGTTCTTCAAAAAGAAGAAGAAAGGAATGATGGCCACTTGGGAAGATCTAGAGTCAACATCTACTGATGAGGAGACAGAGGAAGAAGCAAATCTCTGTCTAATGGCTAACACTGACTCTGATTCAGATGATGAGGTAAATTCTGATTATGAGGAATTACTTGATGCCTATGAAGAATTGTTGGAGGAATCCAACTGTTTGTCTAAGGCTCTCAAATCTCTCAAGAGAGATCATGTTAAGCTCCTTAGTGAGCATAAACAGAAATCTCTAGAGTGTGAGAAATTTGCCAAGGAGAACAGTGAGCTGAAGACTGAAAAGTCTAATGAAGCTAAGATCTCTAGTGATACATCACAGTCTGAAGAAGTTGAAAAACTTCAACAGAAAGTGGAAGAGCTCACTTCTGATCTTGCCAAATTTGTTAATGGTAGAGATAATCTGACAAAGCTGCTTGGCTGTCAGAGGCACTCCCTTAACAAAGAAGGTATAGGATATGTCCATCAGATACATCATAAAGTATCAACTAAGCACTCTAAAGTGTCTGCTACATCTATTTCTATTAAATCCATACCTGTCTGTAACTTCTGTGGAAAGACTGGACATGTTATGTCTAAGTGTCTCCACAAGAAAAGAAGGAAGTCTTCACAGACTCCTAGAACTAACAGAAAAGGACCCAGAAAACTATGGGTACCTAAAGATCAAATAATCTCTGTTGCAGATGTCCTCAACAGCACAAAGAAAACACCACTGCTGGTACCTGGACAGTGGCTGCTCGCGACACATGACAGGAGAAAGGTCTATGTTCCTAGACCTCCAACTTAAGAAAGGAGGACATGTGGCATTTGGTGGAAATCAGAAAGGGAAGGTTATAGGAATTGGTACTATTGGTGGTAAACCTCCTCTCCCCTCTATATCAAACGTTCTTATGGTTAAAGGATTAAAACACAATTTGCTTAGCATAAGTCAATTATGTGACAGTGGATTTGATGTCTCCTTTACCAAAGATTTCTGTATAGTTAAAGATCTTAGTGGCAAAACCCTCTTTTTAGCCAAAAGGCAACAAAATCTGTATAAGATTGAACTGACTGATCTCTCAGATCAAAGTGTAACATGTTTGATGTCTAAAGAGGATGAAAGATGGTTGTGGCATAAGAAACTAGGACATGCTAGTACGAAATTAATTTCAAAACTAAAAAGGGATAACCTTGTGAGAGGATTGCCTGATATTAGTTTTAAGAAAGATATTTTGTGTGATGCATGTCAGAGAGGTAAACAGATAAAATCAAGTTTCAAATCTAAAAACCAAATATCAACCTCTAGACCTCTTCAGTTGTTGCACATGGATCTGTTTGGACCAGTTAGTGTTGCTAGCTTGGGTGGAAGGAAATATGGATTTGTCATAGTTGATGACTATTCTAGATTTACATGGGTACTCTTCTTAACCCACAAGGATGAGTCTTTTAAGGCTTTCTCAGTATTCTGTAAAAGAGTACAAAATGAGCAGGGTTTCTGCATTTCTACTTTAAGAAGTGACCATGGGGGAGAATTTGAAAATGAGCAGTTTAGTCAGTTCTGTGAGGAGAATGGGATCTCTCACAATTTCTCTGCACCTAGAACTCCTCAACAAAATGGAGTGGTTGAGAGAAAGAACAGATCTCTGCAAGAGATGGCTAGATCTATGCTTAATGAAAATAATCTCCCTAAGTACTTCTGGGCAGAAGCAGTAAACACAGCTTGTTATGTACAAAACAGAATACTCATTAGGCCTTTTCTAAAGAAGACTCCTTATGAACTGTGGAAAGGAAAAAGCCCCAACATCTCTTACTTTCATGCATTTGGTTGTGAATGCTACATATTAAATACCAAGGATCAACTTGGAAAATTTGACTCTAAGACTGACAAAGGTATCTTTTTGGGATACTCTGAAATGTCTAAAGCTTTTAGAATTTACAATTCTAGAACATCTGTTATTGAAGAATCTGTTCATGTCAAATTTAATGATAACTTAAAGACTGATAAGGAATTGTCAGATCTAGAAGATGATCTTGCAGGTCTTGATATAGACAGGTCAGAAGATCAACAACCTGACTTAACCAAACCAGAACCTGAAGCAGAACCAGACAGACCAGTGGAACAGACAAGTCAACAGACACAGACAAGTCAAGGTCCTCTTGAAAGAGACTGGAAATTCAAAACTCATCATCCTAAGGATCTCATCATTGGTCATCCCTCAGAAGGAGTAAGAACCAGATCTACCTTAAGAGAATCAAGCAATGTGGCCTTTTTGTCAGAAATAGAGCCAAAACACATTGAAGAAGCTCTTGATGATGAAAGCTGGATTCTTGCTATGCAAGAAGAACTCAACCAGTTCATCAGAAATGATGTCTGGACACTTGTCTCCAAGCCCAAAAACAAGTCTGTCATAGGAACAAGATGGGTCTTCAGAAACAAGTTAGATGAAGATGGCAAAGTTGTCAGAAATAAGGCAAGGTTAGTAGCTCAAGGCTATGACCAACAAGAAAGTATTGACTATACTGAAACATTTGCACCTGTAGCTAGAATAGAAGCTATTCGCATACTAATGTCATATGTTGCACAACACCAAATCACTCTTTTTCAAATGGATGTGAAAAGTGCTTTTCTCAATGGAATAATTGAAGAAGAAGTTTATGTTAAACAACCCCCTGGTTTTGAAGATACTGATAAACCAGATCATGTTTTTAAACTTAAAAGGGCTTTATATGGTTTAAAGCAAGCACCTAGGGCATGGTATGATAGACTAAGCTCTTTTCTCATGCATAACGGCTTTACAAGAAGTCAAGTAGATACTACTCTGTTTAAGAAAAGCTTTAAAGAAAATTTCATTGTAGTCCAAATATATGTTGATGATATTATTTTTGGAGCAACTAATGAAAAGCTGTGCAAGGATTTTTCAAAGATGATGCAAGCAGAATTTGAGATGAGCATGATGGGAGAATTGAAGTTCTTCCTTGGTCTACAAATCAAACAGACAAGTGATGGAATCTACATCCATCAACAAAAGTATATCAAGGAAATGCTCAAGAAATACAAAATGGAAAATGCTAAACTTATGAAAACTCCCATGGAAACCAATGCAAAACTCAGTAAAGATGATGAAGGTAAAAAGGTAGACCAAACTGTCTACAGAGGTATGATTGGATCTTTGCTGTACTTAACTTCAAGCAGACCTGATATTCAGTTTAGTGTCTGTATGTGTGCTAGATTTCAATCTGATCCAAGAGAATCTCATCTTAAAGCTGTTAAGAGAATATTTAGATATTTGCTTGGTACTACTAATCTTGGTTTGCTATATTTAAGAACTAATGAATACAGATTAGTGGGATTCTGTGATGCTGACTTTGCTGGAGACAAAATAGAAAGAAAGAGCACCAGTGGAGGATGCCACTTCATTGGAGCAAACTTGGTCTCTTGGTCAAGCAAAAGACAAACAACTATAGCTCTATCTACAGCTGAAGCAGAATATATCTCAGCTGCTAGTTGTTGCTCTCAGCTTTTATGGGTAAAATATCAACTTGAGGATTACTCTATTTTTGAGCATAATATATCTGTATGGTGTGATAATTCTAGTGCTATCTGCTTAACTAAAAATCCAATTCAGCATTCTAAAGCTAAGCATATAGAAATCAAACATCATTTCATTAGAGATTATGTTCAGAAAGGTAATTTTGATATTAAGTTTGTTAAAACTGAAAATCAATGGGCTGATATCTTCACTAAGCCCTTAGCAGAAGAAATTTTTTTATTTATTAGAGATAATTTAAACATGCATTGTATTGTTGATTGACATGTCTGAGTTTTTAAAACTATCTGTGATCACCTGTCTGACTCTGCTGAGTCACTATGCTGAAACCCAACAGTTTTTTTTATTTTTTATTTTATTAAAATGGTTATTATTTATTCATTTGTTTAAATACCATTTGTTAATCTGAAGCTAATCATAAACACGGCAGTTTCTACCTCGAAACCATGTTTTCATTATGTCTAAGTGGGCGCTACAGTTCCCCACACAAATCGTGCCATTCTTAATTAAAAATGTTTTTTTTTCTCTCTCCTGCTTTCACTTCTTTAAAAGGCAAATCTTCAGAAAGTTTTAAACTTTATCCTTCTCAAAAGCCCTAAGTCTTTTCGTCTTCGTCTTCCTCTCGTTCAAACCCTTCTCCCTTCCAAAACTTTCACTTTCTCTCTTTTCTGAACAATGGCATCTTCAAAACGCCTGTCTCCAAAAGAGATTGCTGAGAAATACGAGATGAGACTAACTGATGTAGAGAAGATTCTACCTGGAAAGACTGTTGATCTTCAACAGATGAAGAAATGGGGAATGGATGTCACTGAGGAGTTGGAATACTCTAAATGGACAGCCTTCTTTGATATCAAGGAGCTGGTCCATCCAAAGCTTGTCAGGGATTTCTGGAGGAATGCTGTGGTCATCACCAATGTGGTTGATGGAACCAAGAGCTTCAAGGCTCAAATGTCAGCTGATGTAACTCTTCTGTTCCCTATAAGCTCTCTGGAACTGGCAACCAGATGTCCAAGAATTGGAACTGCCTTCAGACCTGACTGGGAAGATCAGGTGGGAACTGAGAATATCAATATTGCTGTTTATGGTGTTCCCAACCCTGAGAACAAGAAGCCTGTCTGCATGGTGCCCAAGTGCAGGTTCTTGCACAAGCTGCTTCTGGAGTGTGTGATGCCCAGAAGAGGGTCAAGAGACAATGTGACCAAGTTGGACAGATTTGCTCTGTACCACTTGATTCACAAAATCAAGATAGACATCAATGACCTCATCTACATATATCTTGAGTCTCTGATCAGAAGGACGAACATGCCTACCTACCCTTATGGAATGCTGCTAACAAGGGTTTTTAGGAACAAGATATTTGTTCCAACTGATGTCCACTTTGTGGACATGGCTCTGCCCATAGACAAGAAGGTCCTGTCTATGATGGGGATTGAAGGAATCCCTCTGGAGGATGAGGAAGAAGAGAAGAAGAAGAAGAAGAAGCCTGCTGTTGAGCAGAAACTGAAGCAAATAGCAGAGGAGCCTGCTGATTCCACTGGTGAATCAGAGTATCCTATCTCTGAAAGGATTTGGAAAGCTGCTGGAAAGGTTGCCAGACAGGATCAAAGGCCTGAGGAACCCACAGCTTCTGAAGCATCTGCTGAGACAGTAGAGCCTCTCAGATTCAAGCTGAAGAAACCCTCTCCCAAGAGGAAGACCAGTGAGGCTGAAAAATCAGGTGTGGTTTCTGCACAACCCACCAAGAGAAGAAGACTGGTGAAGACCTTTGCCAAGGACAGACAAGTGAAGTCTGTGCCTAGTAAAGAGGAAGCACCTGCTCAGGGGGAGCAGACTTCTCCACCTGCAGAAGAGCTTAGGGAGATCAAATCTCTTAATCTGGGTTTCATTCCTAGAAAAAGAAGGTCAGGCTACCCTATGCCTGTTATGGCTGCTGCTGAAAGGGAAGCTGTCCCTGCAGAAGAACCTACTGCTGCTACTGCTTCTGCACCCTCCACTGACCTGTCTGCTGGAACACAGACAGTTGGTCATCTTGAAGAAGCTTCTCTGTCTCCTTCAAGGAAGAAAGCAAGGCTTTTTGAAGAACCACTCTTCACCTTCCCTTCTGCACCATCCTCTCCCCTTCATCTAGGTATTCCAGATTCTGTTGTCTCTTCCCCCTCTGCTCTCTGTGTCAACCCCTTATCTGTTGCCTCCCCTCTTCACTCACCTGTCTCCTCTCTCCCCTCTCCACCATCTTTTGATGTCCTGTCTGATGTATGTCAATACACAGTTGTTCACAGGGACTCAACTCCCAGAGAACAATCTGGCATATCATCTAGACTGTTTGTGAGTGATTTGCAATCTCTGATGACTGCAAGTATATCTCACTTATCTGTCATCCCTCCTCCACCACCTCATATTCTGAACCCATGTAGGGAGATCTTCTTTTATCCCCCTATTGTGTTATTCATTAGAACACTGGAAGGATCTCACTATCCTGCCTCTGTTGTAATGTTACCCTCTAGGTCTAGATTTTTCTTTCTTTTAATCACAGGGTCTAATTCGTTCTTTTCCCACATAGACTCTCTCCTACCCCTACCTCCATCTGTCTTAGCCCAACAATCTCTTCCCCCTCCTATTCCAATAAGAGTCACTCGACTGTCTCTTTGTGAAAGACTCTCTTGTGTCTTTCCCTCTCCTGATTTTGACATAGTCAAAATCACCCCTCTGTTTAAAATAGTTTTTCTTCCTTTATTTTATTTCAGAACCATCCATCAACTTTTCTTTCCCCGTGTCTCCTCACCCTTCTCTGTACCTAAGGCACCCCCAGTTTTAGCCTTACCCTGGTATCCATCTCTGTCTGCTGCTTCAACCAGCTTGTCTGCAGAAGTCTCCTCCTCTCAAATGGTGGATTCAGTGAGCTTCAATCTCCTTAAGACTGAGCTAGAAGAAGTCAGAAGACAATTGGATGCAGAAAGGCATGCTAGGCTGCTGTTAGAACAGAAAGTTGACTACCTGTATCTTCTTTTTAATCAGCCTAGATGAGTAGTTGTAGGAACTGCCCTGTAATCGAAATGCTTATGATGAATACAACTCTTTTTGCCTTATCATTTTTTTTATTGTCTCTTTTTCTCTCCACTGTTATATCTTTACACTTTTTGTTGCTGACAAAAGGGGGAGAAAAATGTTAAGATGTTTAATGAATGAATGTTTAAACAATATATGCTAAGTGTTATGATAAGCGTTCGTTCTCTAATATACTCTGATACTATGAACTTAAACCTGCTGCATATTACTCTGATGCTCTTATTTGAACTCTAATGCATCTGTCTGCACATATAGAAAATATCAACTTGTCTACTGTCTGTACTTCTGTACTCTGATATTTTCAAAGGTTCATTAAATCATCTGAATGTTTGTCATCATCAAAAAGGGGGAGATTGTTAAGTCTCTAAAATGTCTGTGTGCATTTTCCTAAGTTTTGATGAAAACTAAACATTGGGTAATGATTTAATTAACCTATTTTGTGGTTGCTAACCTGTCTACTTAGTGTACAGATCAGAAGATTACAAAACTCACCTGTCTGTCTACCTAAGTCTCACCTGTCTGTAGTAGCCAAGAAGTCAACCTGTCTGCTGACTAGGATTGTTGATTATGTGCAAACTGATTTTACAACCTGTCTCTACCCTTCAACTTGTCTAAGGTTCTTCGTTAAAGGAACTCGAAGTACAGGAAGCTTTTGCAAGCTGTCCCCTCATGAAGAATACTCTGAGAACTTTCTCACGCTTATCAAGAAACTCAGAAGTGCTCTCTCTCAAGCAAACAAGGAAGTCAGAGATAAACTTCCAGTTAAAGAACATTTCCAACATGCTTTATTCCCTAGTACTTTCAGTCATTACACAAAAAGGGAAATGCACTCTGCAAAAGTACAAAAGCACTCTGCACAACTCTGAGTTGGCGTCTACACGATACATAAAGCTATTATCCCTCATGTTAGAGTACAACCAACGTCTTCATTGCATTAATGGCTGCCCAGAACGACTATATTGCATTTAATGAAGCTCTGCCTGAAGCCATAGTTGCAAGGAATGTCTCTAACGGATATTAAATGTTTGAAGGCTATAAATACAGAAGTCATTGAAGATGAACATCATCAGAGTTTTTACAAAGCATTAAAGAGCCATTACTCTGTTCATTTACTCATTCTGTATTCTTCAATCATTTGAAGTTATTACGCAGACTTTCCTAAAGCCTTATATTTAAACCACTCTCTGAGTGTTAGTGAAAGGTCTGTAAGTGTATTTATTACAAACAAAACTCTCAAACAAATCTGAGTGAGCCTGAAGAGGCTAGGTGTGCAAAGAATACTTGTGTTGGAGCCTGAAGAGGCTAGGTGTGCAAACAATACTTGGAGTCTGTAACCTGATCAGTTATAGTGGATAAATCTTGGTGCTGCCAAGGACTGGACGTAGCTCTTTGTGTTGAAGAGTGAACCAGGATAAATCTCCGTGTTAATCTCTCTTCCCTTAATCTCTTTAGTTGTTTAGATTATATATCATCTGCTTTCTAACTAAGGGGTTAAAACTGCTTTTATCAAGACTGTTTCTGTTTTATACGTGTGTTGTTTTCTGCGAAAACTACAACAGACAGGTGACCTGTCTGTGTAACCTTTTACACCCGTCTGTGCTTGGCTTCTGCATGCAAAAGTTTTTAACTTTATTTTAATTTCTGATAAACACAATTCAACCCCCCTTCTCGTGTTTATAGTTGTCTATTTCAATAATAATACAAGTGAACATTGGTCACGAAAGGTTATGTCAAACCACTGACATTATCATTACTTGGTAGCAGTGATGTGTTGCTAGACACCGCTCATTGTTTATAATATTAAATATGATTTAATTTTTTTGCCAACGTTGTGAGAACCTATACAGTCAAACACAGAGCATATTAATTGGAGCAAAAAAGAAATAGAGTTAGACTCGATTTCTCATGGGCTAAGGTCATATCAGATGAGTCCATGAAAGCAGGTCAACCCTTTTCACTTAACTGATGTGCGCTGCTTATAAATAGCAACACTTGGAGTATCGAGTCATACAAACCGAACCCTGGCCGCATTCTGCAATATGCTTGCATGAAAAAAGAACACCTCACTAGCCTCTCACATCTAGCGGTTCTTAGAAATGCCCTCCAAGAATGAAGATGATTGGTCATGCCACAAAATACCTATTGCAGCTCGTATTGTCGTTCCATTATCATCATCAATAGGTACTGGCAATGGTGCATCTCCCTTCAATGGAACATCAATTGCAACTCTCTTATAGTTGGCGGGTAGCAGTTGATTGTGTAGTGATTCACCTGGTTGGTTATGCATTTTTCCCGTATCAACCGCGAGTCAAGTTGGGTTGTTATGTAACACCCCGTTTTCTCGATTAAAGTATGAGGAAAGGATTAAGCATGTTTGAAAGCTTAATCTTGTTCGTTAAGTGTTAATGAACTATTGTTTCAAACGTGGGTTTTGGACGCTTAAGTGTTCTATGGTCTCATACATAGGTGTGCATGTGTCAATTTCATGGACATGTGGAGGATCAGGGCTCCATGCTCTAGCGTGGAGAGACCCCACACCAGAGCGTGGGGTACTGGCACACTTGAGAGCGCATAGCAGAGACCCAAAAATAAAAAGTTTCATCTGGCACAAAAAGTTTCATGGACATGTGGAGGATCAGGGCTCCACGCTTTAGCGTGGAGAGACCCTACGTCAGAGCGTGGGGTGTTGGCACACTTGAGCGCTCACAGCAGAGACCCAAAAATAAAAAGTTTCATCTGCTTCTCTCCCACTCACTTTGCATGTTGCAACCAGGAGATTGGAGAGTGAAGGTTTGAGATTTCTAGTGAGAGAAAAGGAAGAGAGAGGGAAATCTTGTCGTTCGATCTCAATTCCGACTTTGAATTCATGATCTGGGCCAAGAATACTACACGTAGCTACGTTTGATTCGACGATCGACTAAGGTAATGCTCAAATCCCTAGCTCGTCGACACGTCGATATTGTCATTTTTGTTCTTTCTTAGTTCTTGCTTCGATTCTATCTTCATTATGGAACTATTGCAGATTAGGGTTTGTGACAATATTTAGATATTGTCTATGTGTTAGGGAAAATTTTGGGGCATCGGGGAGATCTGTAGAGAACGTGGCAGTAGCTGTACCAAGGAGAGGAACATGGTTTTCGAGGTGTCGAGCATCCGTACCCGACTGTCTAAGGTTGTATGTGTAGGGTGCCCTAGACCCTACTAGTCGTCGAGTAGTCGACAATGGTAAATCTTGCTTGAAAATAGTTTTAGAATAATATTTTGGGTTTAGTTGTTGTAGACTTATCGGCTTTAGGGCAAAACCCTAGGTTACACAATTCTGGTTGAGGTTGCATGTCTGTATGTTATATTATATGTTTCTGGATGATAGTGCTGGTTGATGTGTGATGCCGGATAACATGTTTTTTTATTTTATTATTGGTTGATTTATAATATGTTGAATATATATATGTGTGTGTGTGTGTGTGTGTGTGTGTGTGTGTGTGTGTGTCGTTGTTGAGGATGATTGGTTATTGTGTTAGAGCCTAGTTGACACCCTAAGGGTACGCTGTTTTGGATTGGGTTGTGAAAGTGGTATGTGGGTACCAAAATGAGTTGTGGATGCTTCGAGCATCGTGAAACGTGTATGTATGAGATTGGTACCAATGTCAAATTAGGATGGTTTGTTCATTTTATAAGTTGCCAAGTGAAGGGTCGCATGACTAGGAGTCATGCGAGGTTGGTGTACCCAGGTGCGGGTACAGATTATGGAGAGGGATGGCTCTGGGAACCTTGGGGATGTAGTCTGGTCTGGAATGATCTACAGTGACCAGTGGTTTACACCCATTGAGTCATGATCCATGTGACACCCGGGGCCGATGAGCGCGGGGAGTGGTCGCCGGTGCGAGAGGAAGCACGGACAAGGAGCGACTCCTTGTAGGCTTCTAAGCGAAGGGACACATGAATGAACTGATTACACACCGGAATGAGAGGGATCTTGATACTGTGTAGGTGTGGGACTATATAGTTAATGATTGTTTAAATGAATTGATTGGTACTACCTATACCAACAAGATGCATCTTCTTTTCATAAGCCCATCACATAAGAACTCTAAAGTTAAGTATGCTTGGCTTGGAGCAATTATAGGATTGGTGATCTCCTGGGAAGTTTTCCTAGGAAGCGTGTGAGTGAGGACAAAGACACTGAAAAGACCTGTGTTGGTTTGCGGGGACAGTCGTCAATCCATATAGCAGCATGGGACGTTACAAACGGTACCAGAGCGACACCTCTCCCTGTACAGTGTGGTTTGGGACGAACCAAGTGGAAGCTGGTGGGCATGTGACACCCCGGGCGGATGAGGGCGGGGAGTGGTCGCCGGTGCGAGAGAAAGCACAAACAAGGAGTGTCTTTTGGCAGTCTTCTAAGCGGAAGGACACATGAATGAACTGATTACACACCGGAACGAGAGGAATCCTGAGACTGTGTAGGTACGGGACTATATAGTTAAGGATGCTTTAAATGAATTGATTGGTACTACCTTAAATTTGACACAGGGAAACACAAGAAGGGGGGTTGAATTGTGTTTTTTAACAGTTTTTCGAAAAAGCCTTTTCTTAAACCTTTTTGCAAGCAAAACAAGATAAGTACACACAAACAAGAAAACCTTTTTAAAGAGTTAACAAACTCAGATCCAAATCCCATCGTTAGTATAATCAAAGACAGTAAAAGATAGGGATAGAAGATTTACATGAGTGATTTATCCTGGTTCATTCTCTTCCAATCGAGAGCTACGTCCAGTCCCTTCTACCTGAAGGTTTTCTCCACTATTTTCCAAATAGATTACAAGTATTCAACACCTCTTCAGGCTACAAGTATTCTTTCTCTACCAACCATCTTTAGGCTCTAACTCTAACAGAGAGATTTACAAATTTTTGTTTAAGAACTCACTATGTGTGAGAATATGAAAGTTTTAGATCAGGAAGAAACTGAAAATATTCAAATGAAATTTGATCAGTGATTTTACACTTTGAAAATTTCACAGTGTTAAGTTGTTTCTTCTCTTGGGATCGTCTACTATATATAGACACCTTCATCTTTTCTTCAGCGGTCTTGAGTAAATATCTGTTTAGAGATAGCTTTTAATGCTGAGATCCGTTGAGACTGGTAGCTTGATACCTGGAGAAGTGCTCTTGGTTATCAGAGGAATGCTCAAAGTAGTTCTGTCACTTCCCTATTGTACTGAAGGTTGCTTTCTGACAGTCCTTCTTTGTATATGGTTTAACTTTACATCAATATAAGTGTCAGAGTACAAGGGCTTGTGTTCTCGATGGTACTATGTTTCTAATCTCAAGAAACAAAGAGTAAACAATTGAAGCAACAAGGGAACCATACATACATTCCTTCTTATTAAATATTCAATCATTAGAAATAAATTTACTTCTACTAGACGGGTTTCAAATTCAGTGATCTGTGGACAAGCAAGTCTTTGGATGCGCATTTTTTAACTTAGCAAAAAAAAAAAAAAAGTAGGCTCGTCTACTGACGTGGCGTCTAGTTAACTTCTCGTCTAGAATCAAGTCTTTGGACTTGTTTTTCCTGAGAGTTACTAATTGGCTCGTCTACTAGTCATTTCACACATAGACTTAGATGCTCGTCTAGTGTTATTTTTCTTAGCCAAAAATTTACTACCTTGTCTAGCGATAACTTAAAGACTCAGAAATTTTACCATGTTTTTGAAAGCTCGTCTAGTGATTGAGAACTTAAACCCGATATAGTTTCTTAGTAAAACTAAGAAGCTAAATATAGGTTTCCTCATCTAGCAATACTTTAACAATCCTGCAAATTAGAATAAACAAGTTAGATCTTTGAGATAACTTTGCCATACAAATTTAAGCTTTTTGTTAGCATCACAATTTAAGAGATTATTTTAGCCAAATCCACTTTGGTTCTAACAATCTTCCCCTTTTTGGTGATGACAAAAACTAATTAAATTTGAGTGACCAAAGTCTAAGAGAGCTACAAGGCTCCCCCTAAGACAAAGCATTCACAAACTTAATATATTCAAACATCAGATAAAAAGAATTGATAATTGTAACACCTCGCTTTTCGTTAAGTGCTTTTCTAAAGGCTTGTTTGGTTGTTTAAACTGTTTTGGTTAAGGGCTAAGTGGGATTTTGGCTTAAAAGTCCCTTTCTGGTACATGAGCACGCCCATGCTCATTAGCCAGCACGCCCGTGCTTAAAGGCTGAAGTGTATTTCAACTTTTTAAGTTGAGCACGCCTATATTCAATGTGCTGACCACATCTCGGTGACGCTAAGTTCAGCACAATCGTGCTCAAGGGTGAGCACGACCGTGCTCAGATGCAGCCTATATAATTTAGCACAGAACTCGAGGGTTAACGTGAAACCCTATTTTGCTAGTTGCAGCAACCACTGTTGCGGCCTAGAGTGCCTTCTTCCCTATTTCCTCTTCATCCCTTGCTATAGTGGAGTTTTGGAAGCAGTTTGGGAAGCTAGTTGGTCTGTGGCTGTCTATAGATAATAGTTTCTCTGCCCTTTTGGTTTCCCTTTTCATTTTTGGTTGGGAAACTAATCTGTTATGATTCTGTTAGTCAAGGCTTGGAGGTTTAACTAAGCCGCTTGGGGAACCGCGACTAGTTTTGCTTAGGAGCTTATGTTGGAGCGACCTTCAATCCAAGTATGGGGAGAAGGGTAGTGTTTACATAAGCTATGGGTGTAGTGTAAGGTAAGGGGTTCCCATATCCTCGGTTGTTGTTAGTTTTACATGCCCATGTGAAGTATGCTGTTTATATGATGAATTGTTCTGTTTATGTTGTATGCTTCGTATTCATGGTCATATATTCCTATGTGTTTTCGATGTTATGTTGTTATTTTGACATGCATATGATAATATGATGGTTATTGTTGAGATGAATATAATGATGATATGTTGGTTGAATGATTGTTGCCATAACTGTTGGTTGGTTGATGATGTTATGACTGAGTTGATGGTGTTAAATCTGGGAAATTATGTTGCTAAAACGGATTAGGATTAATGGACTTAATCGTTGAATTAATTGATTAAAACCTAAGTTAGAACTCTGCCCAGAACAGTACTATCGTGCATTGAGCACGGCTGTGCTGAACAGGGAGCACGACCGTGCTCGCAGTTTAAATTCTGGAAAATGGCCGCGCATTAAGCACGGCCGTACAGCAGAGGAGCACGACCGTGCAGCTGAGCACGACCGTGCCGAATAGGAAGCACAACTGTGCTCCACTTAAGCGCAATCAGCCCGCTTGTGCTGGGGGTTAAGCACGACCGTGCTCACCCCTCCTGGACAAACAAAATTAAAGGACTTTAGGGGGTTTCAAACCCCATTTCCCCAATGATGATAGATGATACAATTAATCAATGTTATGGATTAGATAACTCGGTATATAAATAATAACGATGATTAAGAAGATGAGATGGTGAGATGTTAAGATGGTTAAGCCGGTATCCGTTGGGTTACCGCATGCTGTTATGTTGTACCTTGGTGCTTCTTTGGTCAAGGGGACCCTGACCCCACGATTTGGGTCTAAGGTGTTGATGATGTTGAAGTCTTGGGAGCTTCTTGGCCCAAGCATGATGACGTTGATGTTGAAGTCTTGGGAGCTGTTTGGCTCGAGCAAAGGAGGTGGTTGTTGTTGTTTGTTTTTGTGCCATGCATAGACCATTGAAGTTGATGGTTGAGGGGGAGGTTCGACATAGGGGAGATCACCCGAGAGTACGGTGATCTGGCCATCCACGGTAGGTCACCCAATGGTTTGGTGACCGCGGCCCCCTGTGATGAGGCATCCACGGTTTGATGCGTTGGCAATCCATGGGGTTCACCCAAGGGTTGGTGAACTACCGGTGTTGGTGCTTCTATGGCCAATACGGATATGTAACTCCGAAGTCGTTCATCCTGAGTTTGTTTGGATCCACATGCATAGTTGGAGTAGCAGAGTAGTGTTGCATTGCACTGCATAGCATACTGATGATGATGATGCTGATGTGTGATGAGTTATATATATATATATATATATATATATGTTGATATATATGTTGCTGTATGTATGCCTATGATGCTGCAATGCCGGTTTTTTTACCTTGCTTCCTATCTCCATGCCATATATGTTTAAATGATTCTTACTCACCTCTTTCTATTTGTTTGTTTGGCCTGATTGGCAATTTGCAGTGGATGACGAGCAGCCCGGAGAGGAGTGACTCTTAGGAGCCACCACTCATAGTTAGGGCCTTTCTTTATGTTAGTTAGCTAGTTTCAGTTGTTTTTTCCGTGATGTACGGAACGATTATACCAGCTCTGTTGTGATATCAGGTTGGGACATTTGTTATTATTTTATTTCTTTTATTTGTTTTAAACTTGGTTTTAATTCCGCGTTGTGTGAACTCGTTCATGTAGGACTTTTCTACCCATGGACAAAGGTTTTCATTTATTCAATAAATGCATATATATTTTTTTTATTTAAATAATTTTATGTTGTATAACATGCGGGGTAGAAGGGTGTTACATTTAGTCGTATCAAAGCTGTTCGGCCCTGTCCGGACATGGTATGAGTCTGTTGTGTGCTCTTGTTTGGATTGTCTATACTTGTTATAGATAATGATGCTTTAAGTTAGTTGCCTATCGCTTTTTCCTGCTTAAGTTCTGTATTAAGAGTTGCTTTGAGTATGTACAGGAACTAATGGCCGGTAGAGGACGCAACGATCAGGCGATTGCGGATGCATTGGCACTTCTGGCCAATGATATCGGACAGGTCAACCATAACAACAATGGTGGGCCAGCTGAGTTCCAAGGTTTGGACAAGTTCCAGAGGAACAACCCTCCCTCCTTCACGGGAGCTTATGATCCAGAGGGAGCACTGTTATGGCTGAGGGAGATAGAGAAGATCTTCCGTGCAATGGATTGCAACGATCAACAGAAGCTCATCTTTGCTACTTTCATGTTGACTGAGGAGGCTGAGCATTGGTGAGACAACTGCAGGTAGCGGATGCAGGCTGAGGGCATAGCAGTTACATGGGCTGTGTTCAAGCAGAGATTCCTTGAGAAGTACTTCCCGGCGGATATCAAGGACAAGAAAGAGATGGAGTTCTTGTCTTTGAGTCAGGGGTCGTTGTCAGTTGGTGACTATGCTGCGAAGTTTGAGGAGCTGGCGAAGTATTACACTCCGTACCAGCATACTGTGGATGAGCGTTCCGAGTGCGTTAAGTTCGAGGCTGGACTTAACCCCGAGATCAAGAAGGCGATTAGCTACCAGGAGATCAGAGGCTTTCTGGTTTTAGTCAACAAGTGCAGGATCTACGAGGATGCTAGTCAATTTAAAGTTGCCAGTTCTAGAGGATCGGATAGTCAGAGCGGCAAGAGGACTGATAAGAGAGACAAGGGTAAATAGCGCTATGCTCCGACCGGCAAGGATTTCAAGCAGAGTGGCAAGAAGCCACAGTTTCAACAAGATAGGTTTAGGGGCAGGTTTTCCAATGCCTCTAGACCCATGAGGTGCGGCAAGTGCGGCGCACCGGATCATTACTCTTCTAAATGCAAGGAACTAGCTATGATTTGCTTCAGGTGTGGCAAGTCGGGTCACATCAGCCGTGAGTGTGAGGGAGCCAAGGCAGAGCTTCCCAGCACTAGCAAGAGTCAGAAGTCTCAGGCCAATCGACTGAAGACCACTGGGAGAGTCTTTACTCTTAGTGGAGCTGAAACCTCCGAGTCCGATGACTTGATTCAAGATACATGTTTTATTGATGGAACTCAATTGACTGTATTGTATGATTCGGGTGCTACTCACTCTTTTATATCGCATGATAGGGTCAAGAGTCTTAAATTACCTGTTTCCTTTCTTGAGTTTGATTGGCTTGTATCTACACCCACGAATAAACCTGTTTCCACTTCTTATGTGTGCAAGAACTGTCATATTGTCATAGATGGTAAAACCTTTGTTGCTGATCTTGTATGCTTGCCTTTGGAAGATCTGGATATCATTCTTGGCATGGACTGGTTATCGTCCAACCACGTCCTTTTGAACTGTTTTGATAAAACCTTGGTTTTTGGAACTCCAACGGAGTCTAAGAATCTGGACCTTCTCTTTGCCAGCCAAGTTCCAAGCCCTCTTGATGTCGCCAGCTTGCCTGTTGTGCGAGAATTTCTTGAGGTGTTTCCGGGGGATATTTATAACTTACCCCCAAAGAGAGATGTTGAGTTTGCCATAGACTTAGTGCCTGGCACCGGGCCAATCTCCATAGCACCCTATAGAATGTCTCCTCTAGAGCTAGCTAAGTTGAAGGAACAGTTGGAGGACCTGATGAAGAAGCTCTTCATCAGGCCCAGTGTGTCTCCGTGTGGAGCACCTGTGCTGTTGGTGAAGAAAAAGGATGGTAGTATGAGGTTGTGTGTCGACTATCGACAGCTGAACAAGGTGACCATAAAGGATCGATATCCCCTCCCTAGGATTGATGATCTCATGGACCAGTTGATGGGCACTTGCGTTTTCTCTAAGATAGATTTGAGGTCAGAGTACCATCAGATTTGGGTTAAGTCTGAGGACATCCCGAAGACAGTGTTCAGTACGCGATATGGTCACTACGAGTACTTGGTTATGCCCTTTGGCGTGACCAATGCTCCTGCGATGTTCATGGACTACATGAACAAGACCTTTCACCTTTACTTGGATAAGTTTGTGGTGGTATTCATAGATGACATCTTAGTGTACTCCAAGAGTAAGGAGGAACACGAGGAACACCTGAGGGTTGTTTGCAGACTTTTAAGGAAAAGCAGTTGTATACTAAGTTATCTAAGTGTGAATTCTGGTTAGAGAAAGTGAGCTTCTTAGGACATGTCATCTCTAAGGGTGGCATAGCAGTGGACCCAGCTAAGGTAGAGACGGTGCTCTAGTGGGAAGCGCCGAAGTCAGTGACCGAGATTAGGATTTTCTTGGGGTTAGCCGGGTACTATAGGCAGTTCATAGAAGGTTTCTCTAAGATAGCTTTACCCTTAACTCGTCTCACCAAGAAGGGACAGTTGTTTGTGTGAGACTCTAAGTGTGAAGAGAGTTTCCAAACCCTTAAGGATAGGTTGACATCAGCACCAGTGTTAGTTTTGCCAGATCCTAGTGAACCCTTCGTAGTTTACTGCGATTCGTCTAAGCAAGGGTTAGGTGGTGTGTTGATGTAGAATGGTAAGGTAGTTGTTTACGCTTCTAGACAGTTGAAAACCCATGAGAAGAACTACCCTACCCATGACCTAGAGTTAGGAGCTGTGGTATTTGCCTTAAAGATTTGGAGGCGTTACCTCTATGACGTAAGGTTTGAGGTTTTTAGAAATCATAATAGTTTGAGGTATCTCTTTGATCAAAAGGAGTTGAACATGAGGCAGCGTAGGTGGATGGAGTTCTTAAAGGATTATGACTTTGAGCTGACCTATCACCCAGGAAAGGCCAATGTGGTGGCCGATGCCTTGAGTAGGAAAACCTTACACATCTCCTCCTTGATGGTTAGGGAGATGGATCTGATTGAGGCGTCTAGAGACCTTAGTCTAGCTTGTGAGTTTACCCCCTAAGAGTATTAGGCTTGGGACCTTGAAGGTTACCAACAGCTTGATGGACCAGATTAGAGAGGGTCGTAAGTTAGAAAAGTTTCTCATAGACCAGCGAGAGTTGCTCGCTTAGGATAGAGACCCGAGGTTTACCTCTAGGTTTTGGAATAGTTTACAAGGGGCTTTAGGGACAAAGCTTAGGCTTAGTTCAGCTTACCACCCACAATCTGATGGGCAGTCCGAGAGGACCATCTAGTCCTTAGAGGACTTGTTGAGAGCTTGTGTGTTAGAACAGTCTAGTAGTTGGGACAAGTTTTTGCCCCTGATAGAGTTCACCTACAACAACAGTTTCCATTCCAGCATTGGGATGACACCTTATGAGGCTCTGTATGGGAGGAGATGTAGGACACCTTTGTGTTGGAGTGAACCTAGTGACAGTGTGGTGCTAGGGCCAGAGATAGTCCAGGAAATAACAGAAAAGATCAGGTTGGTTCAGGAAAAGATGAGAGTTGCACAGAGTAGGCAAAAGAGCTACCATGACAAAAGGAGGAAGGCGCAAGAATTCCAGGAAGGTGATCATGTATTCTTGAGAGTTACTCCAACAACTGGGGTTGGTAGAGTGATGAAGGCGAAGAAACTTACTCCGAGATTCATTGGTCCTTACCAAATCCTCAAAAGAGTCAGTGAAGTCGCCTATCAAATAGCTATGCACCGTTTTTGTCAAACCTCCACAATGTTTTCCATGTGTCTCAACTTAGAAAGTACATCCATGTCCCTAGTCACGTGATAGTTCCCGACATAATATAGTTGAAAGAGAACTTGACATTTGAGGTGTTACCCCTTCTAGTCGAGGATAGGAGGGTGACGCAGCTAAGAGGTAAAGAGATTCTTTTTGGTCACAGTAGTTTGGAGTGGGGCAACTGAGGAAAGTGCTACCTGGGAGCTCGAGAGCAAGATGATGGAGGTGTACCCACACCTTTTCGTTTGAGGTACGTAGAAATTTCAAGGACGAAATTTTTATAAGGGGGTGGAATTGTAACACCCCGCTTTTCGTTAAGTGCTTTTCTAAAGGCTTGTTTGGTTGTTTAAGCTGTTTTGGTTAAGGGATAAGTGGGATTTTGGCTTAAAAGTCCCTTTCTGGCATATGAGCAAGTCCATGCTCATTAGCCAGCATGCTCGTGCTTAAAGGCTGAAGCGTATTTTCAGTTTTTAAGTTGGGCACGCCCGTGCTCAATAGTGAGCACGTCCGTGCTCAATGTGCTGACCGCATCTTGGTGACGCTAAGTTGAGCACGACCGTGCTCAAGGGTGAGCACGACCGTGCTCAGGTGCAGCCTATATAATTTGGCACAGAACCCGAGGGTTGGCATGAAACCCTATTTTGCTAGTTTCAGTAGCCGTTGTTGCTGCCTAGAGTGCCTTCTTCCCTATTTCCTCTTCATCCCTTGCTATAGTGGAGTTTTGGAAGCAGTTTGGGAAGCTAGTTGGTCTATGGCAGTCTATAGGTAATAGTTCCTCTTCCCTTTTGGTTTCCCTTTTAGTTTTTGGTTGGGAAACTAATCTGTTGTGTTTCTGTTGGTCAAGGCTTGGAGGTTTAACTAAGCCGCTTGGGGAACCGCGGCCAGTTTGCTTAGGAGCTTACGTTGGAGCGACCTTCAATCCAGGTATGGGGAGAAGGGTAGTGTTTACATAGGCTATAGGGGTAGTGTAAGGTAAGGGGTTCCCATAACCCCGGTTGTTGTTAGTTTTACATGCCTATGTGATGTATGTTGTTTATATGATGAAATGTTCTGTTTATGCTGTATGCTTCGTATTCATGGTCATATATTCCTATGTGTTTTTGATGTTATGTTGTTATCTTGACATGCATATGATAGTATGATAATTATTGTTGATATGAATATAATGATGATATGTTGGTTGAATGATTGTTGCCATAACTGTTTGGTTGGATGATGATGTTATGACTGAGTTGATGGTGTTACATTCAGGAAATTATGTTGCTAAAATGGATTAGGATTATGGACTTAATCGTTGAATTAATTGATTAAAACCTAAGTTAGAATTCTGCCCAGAACAGTACTGTCGTGCATTGAGCACGGCCGTGCAGAACAGGGAGCACGACCGTGCTCCCAGATTGAATTCTGGAAAATGGCCGCGCATTAAGCACTGCCGTACAGTAGAGGAACACGACCGTGCAGTTGAGCACGACCGTGCCGAATAGGAAGCACGACCGTGCTCCACTTAAGCGGCAACATGCCCGTAATGTGTTAAGCACGCCCATGCTGGGTGTTAAGCACGATCGTGCTAACCCCTCCTGGACAGAAACAGAATTAAAGGACTTTAAGGGGTTTGAAACCTTATTTCCCCAATGATGATAGATGATACAATTAATCAATGTTATGGATTAGATAACTCGGTTTATAAATAATAAAGATGATTAAGAAGATGAGATGGTGAGATGTTAAGATGGTTAAGCTGATATCCGTTGGGTTACTGCACGCCGTTACGTTGTACCTTGTACTTATCTGGCGAAGGGGGCCTTGACCCCACGGTTTGGGTCTAAGGCATTGATGATGTTGAAGTCTTGGGAGCTTCTTGGCCCAAGCATGATGACGTTGATGTTGAAGTCTTGGGAGCTGTTTGACCCGAGTAAAGGAAGTGGTTGTTGTTGTTGTTTGTTTTTGTACCATGCATACAGCATTGAAGTTGATGGTTGAGGGGGAGGTTCGACTCGATGGTTTGGTGACCGTAGCCCCCCGTGATGAGGCATCCATGGTTTGATGGCTATCCATGGGGTTCACCCAAGGTTTGGTGAACTGTCGTTGTTTATTGCTTCTATGGCCAATATGGATATGTAACTCTGAAGTCGTTCATCCTGAGTTAGTTTGGATCCACATGCATAGTTGGATTAGTGGAGTAGTATTGCATTGCATTGCATAGCATACTGATGATGATGATGTTGATGTGTAATGAGTTATATATATATGTTGATGTACGTATGCCTATGGTGCTGCTATGCTGGTTGTTTACCTTGCTTCCTATCTCCATGCCGTATATGTTTACATGATTCTTACTCCCCTCTTTCTGTTTGTTTGTTTGGCCTGATTGACAATCTGCAGGAGAGGAGTGACCTTGAGGAGCCACCACTCATAGTTAGGGCCTTTCATTCTGTTAGTTAGCTAGTTTCAGTTGTTTTTCCGTGATGTATGGAACAGGTATACCAGCTCTATTGTGACATCGGGTTGGGACGTTTGTTATTATTTTATTCGTTTATTTGTTATAAACTTGGTTTTAATTTTGCGTTATGTGAACTCGTTCATGTGGAACTTTTCTACCCATGGACAAAGGTTTTCATTATTCAATAAATGCATGTTTTATTTTACTTTTTAAATCTTTTTATGTTGTATAACATGCGGGGTAGAAGGGTGTCACAATAATAAGTCTAAATCATAGTATCAGAGCAAATATTTTATCAGAGCATATGTTTAATCAGAAAAGCATAGAAGCATGCATCATATTAGATAAAGGACAGTTAAAAACAGGTATGCAGATAAGACTTAGGTCAAATAACTGTTTATAAAATTTAATTCTCTATTTATCCTTTGTTCCCCCCTTTTTTTCATCAGACAAACTGGAAACAGGAGTGTCCCATCATTGTTAGTTAGATAAAGAGAAGTAAATAGACTACGAAGAGGGTGGAGGAGGTGGAGCTTGTTGACCTTGAGTTTATTGGAAATTGGAAAGCAGATTGAGCATTTGATTGAGAAGAATATTGGTAGGTTTTCAGTGATTCTTCTACTTGTGCTTTAACCTTCCTGGTTATGATTTCATCCAAGTCTGGTGGCAGAGAAGATCTGGAGCTTTCAGCAGTGGTAGCCATGTTTCCTTGTCCTTGCAAAATGCTCAGAGCCTGAGAATGTTGAGGTTGAGCTTCAGGATGAACAACTGCCAGAGCTAAAGGTTGTGAAGAAAGCTTGCCCGAAGTGCCTTGCCTACTAACTGATTCAGCAACTTCTTCATTCATAGCCTCAGTCTGAACAGCTTCCTTATTCATATCGAGACCTTCAACAATGATCTCCTCAATGTGCTCAGATGATGCTGCAGAACCTTGTAAAGAGGGTGCAAGGGTAGACAAGTCTGGAGCCCAATGAAGTAGATCTTCCTCAAAGACTGGACTAATCAAAGGCACACCAAGGGTGTCCTTATGAATGTAGTATCTGACATGAGAGAAACCAAACTTTCCTCTAATAGTTGGAGAGGTTCTCTTGTCATCCTCACTTAATCCAGAGGAAGATGTTTCTCTGGTGCATATTTTAATATGGCAAGCCTAGTGATAACCTTTAGAAATAGAGGTTATCTAGCCTACTTTGAGTCCTTAAAATGGTCTTTAAGGGAGTAGTTTGGGTTAAGCTCAGTGTCTAGAATAAGCAATTGCATAGTTTTCTTGAAAACAGTTGGAATCAGAAAAGTTGTGTTTAATGGTGCTTGTGAGCTTTGTGTTATAAACAGGAGCTTAAGGAAGATTGGAAGAAACAGAGCTGATGTCTATGCTGCAGAGTGCTGCAGCTTGGAATGAGGTTCAGCAGTCAACCAAGAAGAAGTCAACATCAATTTAAGCTGACTAGAGGAAAAAGTGGACCCATGGCATTAATGTACTCAACGTGCATAGTTTTAGAGAAAGTTTTGTGGTTTCTGTACTTCTTTACATTTTGGGCCATGCATTAAGTATTGTAAATATTCCTTTTTGGGCCAAGGGGACATGTTTTGTCTTATTATCACTTTTTGGTCTCCTGATGAGAGGGTGGTGCACGAGCCAAGGGTTTTTACCCTAGAAGGAATCAGTATAAAAGGAATTAGCATGCACGCAGCCAGAGGCAGTTTTACACGAAGATTTTTAGCCTAGTACAATTCTTACAAGCTGCTAGAGGAAGCCAAGCCAGGAGAAAAGGAGAAAGACCATGAGAATTTGGAGCCAAGCTTGGAAGAGCGTGGTGACTCATTCTTCAGTCTTTTAACTTCCCCTCTTTGAACTTCCAGCTTGTAATGGATCTATTATTCACTTTATTTTATAATATGTCTTATTTCATTTCCATTTCTATCATGAGCTAAATCCCTTGAGCTAGGAATGTGATGATCTTATAATGAATGTGATGAATTACATATGAAATTTGTTTGCAGCAATTTGACCAAGAGCTTTGCATGTTTACTTGCTAGAAAATAAGAGTGATCAACTTATTTTACAGCTCAAGTTTATTAATGTTGGAAGACATCAATAAATGGAACCCTTGAGTCAATATGAGTTGAGTAATTAATTGGGAAATTAAATTACCTTGAAGTGAATAGGAATATTCTTCAAACTCATAAGTTAGCTGAGATATTTGAACTGCAGATAAGCGTAATTAAATTGGGCTTAGGAATAAGGAACAATTAATGAGGTTTATCTTAAAAAAATGCTGGAAAGCACATTAGCTTTTATTCTCTGGAACTATTGCTGCAGCATCTAAGAGCATGTATGACATCACAGGATCTATAAGTGATTCTATTCCTAGCTTATTTTTATTATACAATCACATATCCTTTATTTGATTTCTTTACTTCATCTTACTTCAGTCACTCATAATTCACAAAAAGTTCAGAATATTCCATTTATTTTTGCTAGTTCTTTTGTGATGATAATTGCCCTCAAGATTACCTAACTTGATTAACTACTTAAGGACGTTAAAAATTACCCTCCAATCCTCGTGGGAACGATCTTTTATCATTATATTACTTGTTTGACTGTGTATACTTGCACATCACATCTTTTTGAGCAACACCTAGAAGCCTCTTGCATCAAAATTAGTCCTTTTCTATTCATCTTCATTTTCTAACGTCAAAAACTCCATCATCTGCTTGTCGGCCCAGGGGTCAGGACTAACTTCCAACAAACAAGAACCATCAGCTGGCATTTTTTCTTTCTTCCTTCTAAACTTGGTATCCTTATCTTTGTTCTGATCAATCATAGGTAATCTGGGACAAATCCTAGGAGGTCACATTCCAATTCGGGTTTCCTTGGAAGAGTGGTACAACCAGGTTGGTGGAACCAAAGTTTGCAGCTCTTTTGTACCTTGGCAGCTCAATTTCTGCCTTCACATATGCATGCATGATGTGATCCACCACATCAGCAGCACTGCCATACTCCTTAGGATGCACAAATAGCTTCCATTTGGAGTTCCTATCCAGAATGAACTTTCCCCTTCCATAAGTTATGGATCTTTGACATTCAACATACTGAGAAGCAGCTTTGAATGGAATTGTCCACCATACATGAATGATATGCCTGTCTACTCCATCTGTGTGGGGTTTGAAGGGTGGAAATTTGGTGAGGTAGGGGTAGATTTTCTTTGGTGGGAATTTCTGTTGTGGTAGGTGAGTGAGAAGAGGTCCATGGGCAGTGAAGTGTTCAGAGGGTAAAGGTTCAGATTGTTCATATGGTATGCCAATATAGCTTCTAGGAATTCCTTTGTCTCATACTCATATTCAGGTAAGCAGTAGAAAGGTCTGGTTGATTCTGGTTCAGGTTGGTGAGTATGGTAGAGGATTCTCCAATCCCTTTTAACTTTGGCTAAGCTTTCAGTTTTGCCATCAAACAGGATTGAAGGGGTCAGTGTAAGGGAATGTGACTTTGGGAATTTTGGGAAAGGGTGCTCCAGGGTTAATCCTTACATCATCTGATTTGTTAACCAGGGATCATCAGCAGGTACAATGAGTTAAATTGAGGTCTGTTTGGGAAGTTTGGATATGTGAGTGGACAAGTGAGTATTGGGGTGAGGCTGTATGTTGTGGTTCATTTGTAGGTTGGGGTGGAAGGGTTTGGACTTGTGTGTCAAGGTGAGGTGGTGATTGTGATGGTGCATATGTGTTGACAATATCATTAAAAATTTCAACTAATGCATCTACTGCTAATTGCACAGGATCATAAGCAGGGATGCTTACCTCAGAAGTCACAACTGACTTTGCTTTTCTTGAGAGTTGCTGCTTATATTTTATTGGAACAACAGTAGCAGCAGCTTGCTTCTGTTTCTTCAGAAATGATCCTATGGGGACATTGTCCTCATCATCATCTTCATCATTGTGTGACAGGATCACTTTCCTGGTCCTCTTCTTTCTTGGAACAGTTTGTGGTGCATCAGACCTTGTTTCCCTGATGACCATTCTAGCAGCAACAGGCTTCTTGGCAACAGCTAGACGAGTTGTCTTGGATCTTCGTCCAACTGTTTTTCTTTTTCATGCCAAAAGTCTCAGCTTCATTGAGCTCCATCTGTTCCTCTTTGACCTTCAACATTTCCTCTACCTTGGTCAGTTCCACTTTAGCCACAGTACTTAGCTTCATATTTGTCAGGTTTACTTTGCCAAATACTAAGGCAGATATGCCCTTCTCCTTGAGGATTTCAGCTTGTTCCTCAGGAGTCTTGGCCTCCAAAGTAGCATAAACCTGTTGAGCATTGAAGATTTTTTATAGCAAGTGGCAGAAAGGGATTGCAGATGCCTTCTCCCTGTGAATCATATATTCTATGAATCTTCCAAAGAGAATGCGAGGTAGGTTGACCTTGGTCTCAGTTAACAAATGACAGAGACAAAATTTATGCAAGGCAGAGAGGTTGTCCTTGGACCCAGCTTGTGTAGAACAGTCTTGTTCAAAATCTAGTGAAGGATGCGAACCTCATCCTTCATCTCCACAGCTTTCAACGAATGATTTCTCACTTTGTCAGGCCTCATCAGTATTGAAGCTATGACCTTTGGTCCTCCTAGCTCTTGTTCCCAACTATCTGAGATAACAAGCCCTTCCTGGGCACAATGAATAGCAGCAACAATGGTTGCTTCAGATACAACCATTCTGGTACCCAAAACTTCAGCAGAGATTTCAGAGTTAGTTACACAGGGGTAAAGCCCTAATTAGGTCTGGGTACACCAAGACCTTCTCAATGAATAGACCTCCGCATCTGGCAGCTGTGATGTATTTGCTCACATCAATATTATGCTCTTTTAAAATCCCAAACTCGAAATAGTATTCAATACCGATGTTCAGCTTGTTGACATTGTAGGTTGAAACAGTGGTTGAAGAAGCCATTGTTGAGGTTTGAAGGTTAGGGTTTGAGAAGCAGGGGGAACAGAGAGTTCTTTTGCTAAGAATTCTTAGGATCAGAGAGAGAGTAAAGATTTTTAAGAGGGAAAAGACTTGCTTATGAAGGTTTCGAAATATGAAGAGTTTTTCTTTGAAAATAAATCAAAAAGAAAAGAAAAGATAGACATGTGTGAAGAGACATGCATTAAATGCTGACACGACATTGGTTTTTCGAAACTATAAAAAGCAAGTTGACAAATGATGGATATAACTGACTCAACAAAGAGAATTTTGTATTAAGTATGTCTTAGACATAATAAATGCAAATAACAACAAATAACATAGATGAGTCAGATAAGAGCATGCAAACAGGAAATAGACGCGGTAAGCATTAGACGCACATTTAACATGCAATAGACGCGATAAATGTTGGACGCACATTTAATCCACAACAAATCATATTAAGATGTTTTCTAATAAAGATAAATATGTCCTCAGCAAGAGGTTTAGTAAAGATATCTACCCATTGATGGTTAGTATCTACAAATTGTATATCAATAACACTTTTTTGCACATAATCTCTAATAAAATGATGTTTAATCTCAATGTGCTTAGCTCTTGAATGCAAGATTGGATTCTTAGATAGATTTACTGCAGCAGTGTTATCACACATGAATGGAATACTACTTACAAATACATTGTAGTCCTCCAATAGATGTTTGATCCATAGAAGTTGTGAGCAACAACTTGCAGCTGATAGATACTCAGCTTCAGCAGTTGACAATGCAATGATACTTTGTCTTTTGCTTGACCATGAGATTAGGTTAGCTCCAATGAAGTGACATCCTCCACTGGTATCTATAATTATCATTTTTCTTAAAGCACAAACCTAGATTAGTAGTACCTTTGCCATCTTTGTTCAGTATGGATGTGGGATGCATAGGTGTGTTCATTGGTTTGCAATCGCCCATCTTGAATTTCTTTAGAAGTTCTTTTGTATACTTAGTTTGATGAATGTACACCTTGTATACTGTTTGTTTAACTTGAAGTCTAAGGAAGAACTTGAGTTCTCCCATCATGCTCATTTCAAACTCTTTCTGCATTAGCTTAGTCAATTCTTTGAATAGAGATTCATTAGAAGCACCAAAGATTATGTCATCAACATATATTTGAACAATAATAAAACTGGACTTACTGGATTTTCTAAACAAGGTTGTATCAACCTTTCCTATACTGAATCCATTGTCTATCAAGAATGAATTAACCTTTCATACCAAGCTCTAGGAACTTGTTTGAGGCCGTATAAAGCTTTCTTTAGCTTATATATATGTTCAGGATGGGTTTCACTTTCAAAACCCGGAGATTGCATAACATATACTTCCTCATTTATAAAGACATTTAAAAATGCACTTTTTGCATCCATTTGATATAGCATGATATTATGATGTGCAGCAAATGATAATAATATACGAATTGCTTCTAGTCTAGCAACAGGAACAAAAGTTTCAGTGCAGTCTATACCTTCTTCCTGTGAGTAACCTTGAGCAGCAAGCCTTGCTTTATTTCTTATCACTTTACCATTTTCATAAAGCTTGTTTCTGTAGACCCATTTTGTTCCAATCACTGATTTGTTCTTTGGTAAAGGCACAAGAGTCCAAACTTCACTTCTTTCAAACTGGTTCAATTTTTCTTGCATTGTCAGAATCCAACCCTCATCTAGTAGAGCCATGTCTACTGTTGCAATATCATCTTGCTCTCTGAATGTTGATCTGTTTCTTAGCCTATCATTGGGATTTCCAATTATTTGATCTTGAGGATGATAGTTCCTGAAGTACCAAGATCTCTGAACATTTTCTTGTTGAGAAGTTTCTGACTCAGGTTGTTGCTGATCGTCTACTTGATCATCAGACTTTATATTTGCTGGATTTCTTGAGTTATTGAGATCAAGATCTGCAAAAGCTTCATCAAGCTCTGATAATTTCTTTTCAGGCTGCTTGTCATCAAATTTAACATGTATACATTCTTCTACTACTACTAAAGCTCTAGAATTGTAAACCCTAAAACCTTTAGATGATTCAGAATATCCTAACAGAATTCCCTTATCTACTTTAGCATCAAACTTACCAAGTTGATCTTTTGTATTTAGTATAAAGCATTTACAACCAAAAGGATGAAAGTAAGATATGTTGGGTTTTCGTCTTTTTCATAATTCATAAGGAGTCTTATTCAGGATTGGTCTAATGTATATTTTGTTCTGATTGTAATAGGCAGTGTTAACAGCTTCAGCCCAGAAATGTCAAGGGATACAGTTGCCATTGAGCATAGTTCTAGCCATCTCTTGAAGAGATCTGTTCTTTCTCTCTACCACACCATTTTGTTGTGGTGTTCTAGGTATTGAGAAGTTGTGAAGTATACCACTTTCTTCACAGAACTTTTGAAATAGCTCATTTTCAAACTCTCCCCCATGGTCACTTATGATTGAATTGACACACATGCCTCTTTCATTCTGTACACGTTTGCAGGATACAGAGAAGACGCTGAATGACTCATCCTTAGGAGCTAGGAACATAACCCATGTCCATCTAGTGTAGTCGTCTACTATGACTAGACCATATTTCTTACCACTGACAGAGGCAGTCCTTATTGGTCCAAAAAGATCAAGGTGTAGCAACTCTAGTGGTCTATTGGTACTAACAACATTCTTAGATTCAAAGGAACCTTTGACTTGTTTTCTCTTTTGACATGTAACACAGAGAGCATCATATTTGAACTTAAGGTTTGGTAATCCTCTCACAAGGTTATGCATATTTAGCTTTGAAATTAATTTCAAGCTTGCATGACCTAGCCTTTTGTGCCAAATCCATCGCTCATCTTTAATGGACACTAGACATAAGACACTTTGATTTGAGAGATCCTCAAAGTCAATCTTATATAGGTTGTTTTACCTCTTGGCAGTGAATAAGAGTGGTCAATCAGGTTTCTTGACATTACACATGTTCTTATCAAAAGAAACAGCAAACCCACTATCACATAATTGACTTAAGCTTAGCAGATTGTGTTTTAAACCATTAACTAAAAGAACATTATCAATGGAGGGAAAATGATGTTTATCAATTTTAAATACTCCAATGATCTTTCCTTTCTGATTACCTCCACCAGCCACCATCTTTATGTCTAAGGTCTTGGAACATACACCTTTCTCCCATCATGTGACGTGAGCATCCACTGTCCAAGTACCAAGATGCGTGTTTCTTTCCTGTTGTTAAGGAAATCTGCAACAGGTATAATCTTGTCTTTAGGTACCCAAATTGACTTGGGTCCTTTTTTGTTAGTAGTCACGGACGAGCATGTTTGATATGCCTATTATGTATGCATCTAGATGTTACATGACCACTTTTTCCACATACTTTACAGTAGGTGTTGGACGGGCTTGATTTTGTTTTAGTATGTTGTTGTTGAGTTTTTAGAAACTCTATGATGTGCATGAGGTTTTGATATTTGTGAGATGCTTCATGCTTCTCTTTGTCATAGCCTAAGTCAGACTTATCATGAGGTGACCTAGAGTACCTCAATATCAAGCTTAACTTTTCTGAGCCACCTACAAATTTAAACAGGGTATCTGTAGATATGTCACGTCTTGCTTCAGTTTTAAAACTTTATAAGAGACATCAGGCTCAACCTTGAGTTTGTCAGTTAGACTGACATTCTCTGACTCAGGCTTCTTGCTTTCATTTTCAAAAGCTTGCCTTTCCATGCAAACTTTATCATATTCCTTAGTCAACCTTGAAAATTTCTTTTTGAGTTTTTTATATTCATGTGACAGAATGGATGAGTTGTGTAATAACTCATCAAATGCTTCTTGTAAAGTGAACGAGTCAGATTCCATTACCTCAGCATTAGTGTATTCACTTTCTGAAGAAGTGCCAGCCATGAGACAGATATTTGCCTCTTCCTCAGCTTCATCTTCTTCTTCTTCTTATGATGAGAGATCCATATCTTCCCAAGTAGCCATTAGACCTTTCTTCTTTTTAAAGAACTTCCTTTTGTCCTTTAGTTTTGGGACAATCAGCTTTGAAGTGACCAGGCTTTTTGCACTCGAAGCACAAAGGTGGACCTTTTTCCTTGGAGTCTGATTTTTCTCTGGAAAATTTTTGTTGAACTGCTTCCTTCTGAAATCACCTTTCTTTCTCCACATATGTTGAATCTTTCTAGAGATGAAAGACAGTTCATCCTCATCAGATCCTTCACCAGTGTCAGAAGGGTCTGCTTCATCTGAGGATTCCTCAACTTTAGGAACTTTGGATTAGCTAGCCTTCTTTGCCCTTAGGGCAATAGACTTTCCTTCTGATACTCTCTTCTTCATTGAGTTCAAGATCATGACTTTGAGAGATCCAAGAAGCTCTTCTAGAGTGAGAGTATTGAGGTTCTTTGCCTCCTGAATAGCAGTGACCTTAGGTCTCCACTGTTTATGTAAGCTCCTCAAAATTTTTCTGACATGATCTCTGTTCTCATATGTCTTTATCTAAGACTGTTGGTGATAGTTTGGAATCTTCCAAACATTTGATCTATGTTTCATGTTCAGCCATTTTGAATAACTTATACTGTTGAACCAGCATGCTAATCTTTGACTCCATGACTTGGGATGACCCTTCATGAGCTGGGGCTAGAGTATCTCATATTTCTTTAGCTGTGTTGCAACTATGGACTTTATCATGCTCAGATCTGGTGATAGCACACATCAGATAGTGCTTAGCCTTCAGATTAAGTTGATGTTGAGTCTTCTGCTCTGGAGTCCATTGAGCTGTAGGAATAGCAGCTCTAGCATCACCTCTTGGCTTAGAATAGCCAATTTCAATCAGCTCCCAGATATCCATAGTTTGTGCATCAAGAAAAGCCATCATTCTCTTTTTCCAGTAGTCATATTCACTACCATCAAAGAGTGGAAGTCTGTTGATTGCTTGTTCTTCTGTATCCATGCTTGTTGGATCGTACTTCCTCAGCACTTGTTAGATGCTCAACCCTTTCGAGGCTGAGCTCTGATACCAACTGAAGTTGACACAGGGAAATACAAGAATGGGGTTGAATTGTGTTTCTTAACAGTTTTTCGAAAAAGTCTTTTCTTAATCTTTTTTGCAAGCAAAATAAGATAAGTACACACAAACAAGAAAACCTTTTTAAAGAGTTAACAAACTCAGACCAAATCCCCACAGTTAGTATAATCAAAGATAGTAAAAGATAAGGATAGAAGATTCACACGAGTGATTTATCCTGGTTCACTCTCTTCCAACCGAGAGCTACGTCCAGTCCTTTCTACCTGAAGGTTTTCTCCACTAATTTCCAAATAGATTACAAGTATATAACACCTCTTCAGGCTACAGGTATTCTTTCTCTACCAAGCCTCTTCAGGCTCTAACTCTAATAGAGAGAGTTACAGATTTTGATTTATGAAGACACTATATATGAGAATATGAAAGTTTTAGATTAGGAAGAATACAACTGAAAATATTCAAATGAAATTTGATTAGAGATTTTACACTTTGAAATTTTCGCAGTGTCAAGTTGTTTCTTCTCTTGGGGTCGTCTACTATATATAGACACCTTCATCTTTTCTTCAATGGTCTTCAGTAAATATCTGTTTAGAGATAGCATTTAATACTAAGATTCGTTGAGACTGATAGCTTGATATGCTTCCAGGAGAAGTGGTCTTGGTTATCAGAGGAATGCTCAAAGTAGTTCTGTCACTTCCCTATTGTACCGAACGTTACTTTCTGACTTTCCTTCTTTGTACTTGGTTTAACTTTACAGCAATATGTGTTAGAATACAAGGGTTTGTGTTCTCGATGGTACTATGTTTCTAATCTCAAGAAACAAATAGTAAACAATTGTAGCAACAAGGGAAACAGACATACATTCCTTCTTATTAAATATTCAATCATTAGAAATAAAATTACTTCTATTAGACGGGTTCAAATTCAGTGACCTGTGGATATGCAAGTCTTTGGACGCGCATTTTTTAACTTAGCAAAAAAAAAAAAAAAAGTAGGCTCGTCTACTGGCATGGTGTCCAGTTAACTTTTCATCTAGAATCAAGTATTTGGACTTGCTGTTTTCCTGAGAGTTATTAATTGCCTCGTCTACTACTCATTTCACACATAGACTTAGAAGCTCGTCTAGTGTTATTTTTCTTAGCCAAAAATTTACTACCTCGCCTAGCGATAACTTAAAGACTTGAAAATTTTACCATGTTTTTGAAAGCTTGTCTAGCGATTGAGAACTTAAACCTGATACAGTTTCTTAGTAAAACTAAGAAACTAAATATAGGTTTCCTCATCTAGCAATACTTTAACAATCCTGCAAACTAGAATAAACAAGTTAGATCTTTGACACAACTTTGCCATTAAAATTTAACCTTTTTGTTAACATCAAAGCTTAAAAGATTGTTTTAGCCAAACCTACTTTGGTTCTAACATACCTATACCAACAAGATACATCTTCTTTTCGGGAGCCCATCATATAAGAACTCTAAATTTAAGCGTACTTGACTTGGATCAATTATAAGATGGATGACCTCCTAGGATGTTTTCCTAGAAATCGTGTGAGTGAGGACAAATCATGCTGAAAAGACTCGTGTTGTTTTGTGGGGAAAGTCATCAATCCATAGAGCACCATGGGATGTTCCAATTCTCGTGGAGGCTGGCTTGACTCTTTTGATCTGGTGAAGCCATGGACTGGATGTAGCCTAAAGGTTGTGGGTGAACCAGGATAAATCTCTGAGTACTCTCTTCCCTAAACTCTTTACTTCATCTTTAAGTTATTTATATACGTAACTAACTGGGGAGTGTTAATAGTTGCTATTCAGTTTTGTTGAAACAGGCGTCTGTAGCTAAGCGTCTCATCTGCACTGAATTTTGTTTTGTGCTTGAAAACTCTTATTTGCGAAAATACTATTCAACCCCCATTCTAGTGTTGTTTTGTGCCATTTCATAGGAGTGTGCAGACATCAACCGCTTTCGTCACCGCAGGGTTGTGATGAGCAGCGACGAGTGAGTGTAGGAGCCCAGGACCAGAGTTTACAGGCACCATTACAGGGAGGGTGAGGGTAGCTCCAGTCGCCCATTTCATCTGTGATATGGAACGGCCGGACATGTCTGTTAGGGTGTGCCTCTTTGAGTTTCTTTTATGTTTTTGATGTATTTTGATTGAGAGGCGGGCTGGTAGATGCATGACCTTTTTCTCTTTCTCTGTGACCAGTGTATGTTTCCTTTATTTTTACGAGTCTGTATAGTTTGCTAGGATTATGATCCCTCTGTTGGGATCTATAGTACTTTGGTCACTCTTTGAAAATATTGTATATATATGTCATGTTTTATGTTATTCCTGTGTGCATGTTTTAAAAGAGTTTTTAATTTACTGCTTCCGCAATATATACTATTTTCGCCTGTAATTAACGAGGTAATGCTAATAAAAAGGAATAACGCTTGGTGAATTTGGGTTGCTCTTTAATGGGACATCGAGGTGTCTCTTGTTAAGTAAACATGCAGAGACCCCTAAACCAATGATATGTCAATTTCCTAAAAAGATGCCCTAAACTAGTTAAATGTAAATGCAATATTAAAAAACGAAACAATTGCCTTAGGAAGGTTTTGAAATGCAAGCGTGAAATTATCCTTGGCATTAGGGCATGCTAGATCGTGCTGCCTCTCGGTCGCTTCCTTCTCCTGATACATTTGTCATATTGAAGTTGACACAAAGAAACATAAGAAGGGAGGTTGAATTGTGTTTCTTAACAGAGTTTTCAAAACTTCTTTTGAAAACAGTTTTTCACGCAAGCAAGAAATGAATTCACGCAAGAAAATCCTTTTTAAAAGAGAGTTAATAAAACTCAATATCAAATCCTCACAGTTAGTAATAAAAGCAACTAAAAGAGATAAGGGATAAGAGATTCACAACATGAAGATTTATCCTGGTTCACTCTCTTCCAACCAAGAGCTATGTCAAGTCCCTTCTACTTGAAGGTTTTCTCCACTATAATCCAACATCTTACAAGTATTCATTACACTTGCCTCTTCAGGCTTACAATCACACAAGTATTAAACACCTCTTCAGGCACTCAAGTATTCTTTTACAGTCAAGCCTCTTCAGGCTCTCTCTAACTTAAGAGATAAAGAGTTTTTGATCTAAGAACTCACTATATGTGTGGATATGAAGTTTTAAGATCAGATGTGATTACAAAGATTAATTGCAAGAGAGTTTTTGATAGAGTTTCAGCACTTTTGAAATTTCAGAGCTTCGTTGTTATATTTCTTCACTGGTGTCGTCCAGTATTTATAGATGAAGGGCAATCTCAGCTCTTGTTTCTTCAACTGTCTTCAAGATGTATCCATTTAGAGATAGCATTTAATGCTAGGATTCGTTGAGTCTGATAACTTGATATGCATTCTGCGAAAAGAGCTCTTGGTTATCAGAAATGCTCAAAGTGGTATTGTCACTTCTCTGTTGTACTCGAAAGTTGCCTTTTATCTTTCCCTTCTTTGTACTGAGTCAACTTTGTAGCAGCTTGTGTCGAAGTACAAAGGCATTTGTGTAATTGATGGTACTATGTTTCTCTTACCAAGGAATAAAGTGTAAACAATTAGAAAAACCAAGGTAACACAAACATTCAAGGCATATAAACAATCATTTGAAATAAAGGTTCTGATTAGACGAGCGTCTTTGGACGTGCGTTTTTTAACTTTGAGCAAAACAACTGAGTAGTCCGTTACTAGATCGTCTAGTGTTTTACCAGGTAGACTAATGTTGATTTAGTTATCTTTTACCAGGTAGTCTACTTAGTAGATCGTCTACCTTTTATTGGGTAGTCCACAAGTCTTTGGACTTGCTATATATTGGACTAGTTCTTTCAACCATTTAGACTTAGTGACTCGTCTAGCGAACTTAGTGTGGACCAGCGATGCTTTTAGACTTTCATTTAAAAGCACTCTAGACTAGTATTCTCATTGAGCGATATAAGAAACTCTCCTACACATTAGAGCAGACGAGTTAGATCATAAGCATAACTTTGCCATACCAATTTAATCTTTTTGTTAACATCAAAATTATCAGAGATTATTAACCATAACCACTTTGGTTCCAACACATATCGCTGCCATTTTTTGTCTTAGTTCTACCATCATTGCTCTAAGTTCGACCATTAGGAAGTAGTTTTTTTTTTTGTGACACCAATCCAACAACCCTAATGCAACCAGGGTACTCTGGTCATTTTAATGCTTTGGCAAGTATCTCCTCCCGGCCAAAGTCTTGTGTCTCCACTTTATCGGACTGTGATAATGTCTGATGTTACAGATAAGTGTGGAAATATGTTAATCATTATGATTATCGTAGAACTAACACAGATGAAAATCACAAAATAAAATGCTATCCTACATACACATTGGTCTACCACTTGCCGGACGTTTTCATTGTCAATCTCACTCGCCCCGATCGTGCGAGCTACCTTTCACAACTTATGGTGTGGTGCTTACCTGGGCTGGGGAACTTGGGTTACCTCTAATTCTTGCTACTGCTGCAAGCACATGTTCTTATCCTTGAGTTGTACATCGAGACACTAATTAAACAAATTGATTAAAAAATTGACTTACCATTTGTCTGACACGATTTTCTATAAGGATGCTCGGGATTTTTCGTTCTTGCTTATTCTCCGTATAGACACACAATTATTGTCTCTATAAAACTAATAGGTTAAACTAATACTTTGGTCCCTAACATGATACTGATTTTGAATTTAATCCATATATGTGAAAAATTTTGAAAACGATATCTATATGTGCAATTATTTTTCGTTTGGTTCTCGTCGTTTATTGATGTTATAACGCCTTCACGTAATAGGGACCAAATTCAAAACGATTGTCGTATGTAGGACCAAATTCAATTTTTAAAATTCAGTCGCTATACATGAAAATCATTTTCAATTCGGTCTCTATACTTTAAATCTAACAAACGACGCTATAACACCAATAAACAACAAGGATCAAATAAAAAATAAGGTTAAAGTAATAATTTGGTCCTTATACTTGACACAAATTCTCGATTTGGTCCCAGTACATAAAAAATTATTAAAATGGTCCCTATACATACAAAGAGTACCCGTTTGGTCCCTATACGAAACAAAAAATTATTAAATCAGTCCTTAACATGGTATACGACATGGATCAAATGGGAACTTTATATACGTATAGGGACCATTTTAATATTTTTATGTATAGGGACCAAATCGAGAATTTGTGTCAAGCATAGGGACCAAAATATTAATTTAACCTAAAAATAATTGTACATATAGGGACTGATTTCAAATATTTTCGTGTATAGGGACTATATTCAAAATCAATGTCCCGTATAGGGACCAAATGATTAATTTAACTAAAAAAATATAAGGAAAACTATTAAATTGTACATATAAGTGATATTACATGAAACTCCCCTTCTTCTGTACGTTAAGTTACAAAATCTCTCCAGTTAGTTATGATGCTTTTGTATAATGTTTTAAAAGTCGGACCGAAACGAACGGTTCAACCGGTTCAACCATGAACCGGCCAGTTCGACGGTTCGATCCAGTCCTTTTGAACCATGATCTAGTTGAATCGCCCAAAAATTAGTCGAACCGACGTTGAACCACTTTGAATCGTCAATTGGACCTAGTTGAACCATTCGAAATGAATTTTTTTTTTTATCCCCCCCCCCCCCCTGATTTTGTACTTTTTTTTATATTTATTTATTAGTCTTTTGGTTCAACCGTAGGATTAACCGATTGAACCAATTAAACACCGTGACCTGGATGTTTCACCGGTTCGATCTCCGGTTCAGTTTTTAGAACATTACTACTATATGATAGATGATATAGGAGGATCCATAATGAGATTCCCTTATTTATCTCTTAAAATATGCTTAGTGAGAGGAGCTCTAAATGCTTCATGCAATTGGCCGACTTCTTGTATTATATAAGTCAGGTGTTCCTTACCAATACTAGAAAAAGTCATCTGCAAAACAAACTAATCAAACAATTGATTAAATCATGCAAATCTGGGAAATAATATAAGTAATTGGGACAGATTTTTTGCTCTTTGTTACCGTATCTTGTCCCAAATTTGTTGTTTGGCTTGAGCAAGAAGGTCTTTCCAGACATGCTTAGTCTGGTTTCTTGTTGTTTCAAGTGTTCTCCTCTGAGTTATGCACGATCACGGACAACTTAGTCAGTCTCTCAGCCATGCGAAGAGTTGGTCTTTCCTAGCAAGCTGAGTCAACGGCATAACAATTCTTTGATAGGTCCTCGATGAACCATTGATAGTAATCGGTTAACCTAACAAAACTACAGATCTCTGTTTTGGTCTTCGACCTTTCCCATAAAACACTGCTTCCACTTTTGTACAATACCTTCATCTTTAATCTCTTGTCCCACAAACTGTTTTGACAGCAGACCTTCCAGTTGAGTCGAGTCGTCTAACTCGACTAACTTTGTAGGCGACATCCTACACAAGGCGATAGAGATCAGATCGAATCTAGGAACTAGATCGATCGAAAACTCAATAACAGTCGCAAAACGGCAAACCTAGAACATTTCCAGGGAACATTCCTGGAAAATCCTCTACAATAGGCACATTATATACACTATCCTTGACATTTAATCCTAGTTCCACACACATGAAGGGCAAAAATCAAAACTTAATCACCTCCTTCCTCAAAAGTAGTATAATAGAAAAATATTTTTCAAACATCTATCCCTCACTGTCCTGTCAACACTAAGATCAACATTACTTTTGCGGAAACATGTACTAGCTTCCTATTCAAGATATCCAATCGCAGTCCCTTTGAGCATAGTCTACTCTTCCAGATTATATCAAAGTCACCCATTCCAAGTCTCCAAGTAAAACATCACTACACTCATTAAGGTAAGCTGAAAATCAAAAGGAACCACGTCGGGTAGGATTATCTAACTCATCAACTTTGAATTTCTTTAGCAAAATTTAGTTTTACGCAAGAACTCTTCTTTTCCGCTCACACCAACTTAGGTGAGACTACTATAGGCACTTTCCTATTAATCTTCCAAACTCATAAAATCAATCTTAACTATGAGCATTTGATCATTATCCTAGATTTCTATAGTGATATTCTTCTTCGATCATGATAAGATCTATTGTAATCGACTTACTCAATGATGTTGACCTTAGGGGTTCTCATCTTGCCAGTTACATCTACAGCTCGACAAAACTCCTATCATCTCTTGTCTATCCTATTATAGGGATGATCGTACTTAGGTACTACCCCTACTCCTAGTTAACCTTCTAAGGATCAGCTCGTTTCTTTCTTGTCCAAAGAATTGAGGGTGATAAGTTGAACTCAGCCTCAACTTGGGTCTTAACGCATGATGCAGACTTTGCCCAAAACGTGATGTAAGTTTCTGGTGAACGATGTTGGAAGATACTCCATAAAGTATGATCAGTCCTCTAATACATACTTCGGTTAGCTTCTCCACTTCATAGTGGATCTTAATGATTAAGAAGGGTGTCAACTTGGTCAGCCTATCCATGATCACTGGAAACAAATCAAGACTCTTAGAGGTCTTTGGTAAACCCATAACAAGAATCATTGCGATGCTATCATCTTAACAAGGGAGTTCTCAAACATCAAGTTATCCTTCCACTATACTCGACTAAATTTGATATCATGATATGGGTCAGATAACCATCCTCATGACTTATAAGATAGGTCACATGGTTAATGGCGTTTTGAAAAGATGTAGGGTAAAATTTATCAAAAAGTGATAAGTTCTATCGAACTGCAATAAGACCTGGCCTTGAAGATTAAGGAAAGAAATTTTCAAGAAAGGAAATTTCTTGGTCTTACCCTCACTAGAAGGCATATAGAAGAATTTTGTCAATTGGAAAGATACAGGAATATTCACTATGTAAAAAGATTCTTCAATAGGTTCGTGAGTGTAAAAATGTCCGGTATATTCTTACAAACATGACTTTACTAAAGTTCCTTCTTTCATTTCACAAGAATTTCCAGGGAATTAGGAAATCAAAAGACGAATAGTTTTCCAAACCCCAAGAGGATTTATTCTTAGTACAAAGAATTTACAAAACGACGATTTAAAAGGGAAACAGTCTGGCCAAAAATTAGACTGGATCACATATACCAAAAGTAAAAGTGACTAGAGTAAGTTTTATCAAGAAACTTCTGTTACCAAGAAGCCATCTGTATTACAACTCAAGAAATAGTCAACGAAATGTGAAGATATCCAGACCAATGGATACTATCAAATCAATCCACTCAAATATCTAATACACTGACAGGTATTTTAGAAGAGTGAGTACAAATTTTCACATACAAGGATTTTATTGGAGTAAATTAAAATTACAGACTAGCATGACCAATTGGTGAGTCATGATAGACTTTAAATCAAGATCAGAAAAGTCAGTTCGACATGTACAAAATTGATCGTTGTGATTGTCTAATGCAACCATAGGGACTCGAGGGACAATTGTCAATCTACAAGTTCATAAATGATCGAATAGTACAGTTAATAGTTTCTTATTCTTGAGACATTCACCTAAGGTTGAAGATTTCAAATCGGCTTGCCTTGGTTCCAACAAGCACAAAGGTCTTTCCAGACACGCTTAGTCTGGTTTGTTGTTGTTTCCTGTGTTCTCTTCTGAGTTGTGCACGATCACGGACAACTTGGTCATTCTCTTAGTCATGCAAAGAGTTAGCCTTTCCTCCCAAGCTGAGTCAACGACGTAACAATTCTTTGATAGGTCCTCGATGAACCATTGATAGTAATCGGTTAACCTAACAAAACTGCAGATCTCCATTTCGGTCTTCGGCCTTTCCCATAAATCTCTTGTCCCACAAATTGTTTTGATAGTAGACATTCCAATTGAGTCGAGTCGTCTAACTCGACTAACTTTGTAGGCGACATCCTACACAAGGCGATAGAGATCAGATCGAATCTAGAAACCAAATCGATCGAAAACTCAATATCCTTCGCAAAGCGGCAAACCTAGAACATTTCCAGGAAACATTCCTGGAAAATCCTTTACAACAGGCACACTGCTCAAATGTCTAAAAAGGATAATCGAATGTGTCACATATGAACCAAAGCACAATTTACTAGCCATGGTTTCCCACAAGGTAAAACCAGTGGAAACCCATCAAGAAAACAGATACTTGTGTGTCAACACACATTGCTTCATCAAGGAAACAATTCAAACAAGGTCCAACCAGAGATCACACAACAAAAAGATAACATACCTATTCCCCAAGGTTCCCGAAAGACTCGACCAGCTTTGATACCACTAATGTAACAACCCCTCGGTGCTACATGCTTAACTCGTTACGGAACTTAAATTTAAAATGCTGGTTGCTTTCGGAAAATAATTTATGTAAGTACTTAAGCGTCAGAAAAAAACAGGTATAAATTATTTCATAAATCAAAGCAAACATCACATAATAATTACAAGTAATTACACACATCAAACAACATAGTATATGACTATCAAAACTTCTCAGGTAAGCTCCCCTTACCCTTGTAGACAAGAGAAAGATCATTTCCTTGACGCATTCAACGGTTCCTCTGCCACCTTGCAAAGCCCTCAGGTAACTCAACGACAGCTTCCAAGAATGAAATTTATGTTCCCACAAACAAGCGCGGTCACGAATGACATCAAGAGAGAGCGTCCAAACACATTCAACAATCAAACAACATAACAATAAATTAATCATCATCAAAACATACAATCAAATAATTTAAAACCTTTAATTTAACAAAACAAAATCAATTTTCCAATAAAACCAATTTTGGTAAAAAGGGTTCATCAGTAAAATTGGGGAAAATGAGATCTGATCAGATAATCATGAAATCAACCTTAGAAATCATTAATTTAATTTATCTATATACTTAATTTCACAAAATAGGGTCACTTTAATCAGAAATCAGATTTGGGCAAAATAGTGTCCAACACCAAAAATTAGGGAAAAGAGATTTGATCATAGAAATGTGAAATCAGTTTAGCTAAACATCAATTAACAATCCCAATTACAAAGAAACATAGTTTAATTTCTAAATTAAAACTGAAATCAAAAGCTAGGGTTAGGGTTTGAGGAAAACGTGGATTCTTGAGTATGAATACAATAGGTGAGATTTTCACTCATCCCAACGAAGAAGATGAAGACTTGATGGCACTGTGAGCTCCGGTAGGACGGTGAACGGCGGCGGCAGCGGCTGGACGGCGTTGGCAGCGGTTCTGAAACATCCATGAACCAAAATGAAGGTAGACTTTTGGGAAGGAGAAGGAAAGCTTAAACTAACAAAGAGAGGTGGGGTCGTGCGTTTTTAACCAGAGAGGGAGAGGAAAATTATTTTCATTTTTTTTTCCCTTTAATTGGTGATTGGTACAAAATAAGTGGTTAAGATTGAGCCTAAAAAAAAGATTTGTTTTTAACTTTTGGATCTAAAAGAAATGAGGGAAAAATATAAAATTTCAAATTTTGAATTAAAGTAGATATTAATGGTTGAATTGGTCAAACAAGGAAATCAATGATCCAAAATTAATCTCCAATTAATTCTAAACCATTTTATTTTCAAATCTAAAATTAAATAGAGTAAAATCTGAAAATAAATTAATTTCAATCATATTATTTGAAATATTTTTCTAAACAAATAATAATAATGACAATAATGTAATATTATTGCCTTGCAAGCGTGCATACACTACAATAAGGTAGTGTTAATGTACCCAGTAAAATAGTTTTAAAAGAGTAATTTAAATTACTCAAAATTAAACGTCATAAAAATAAGCAAAATTAGACATCCAAACAATTAATCACTCCAATAAAATAATATAAACAAATTAAACATTCATGTAAAAACCGAGGTGTTACACAAACTGCATGTATGAAGAAATAATAAGAAATCACCCTTACCTGTAATGTGTCTCCTTCACTTCATGCTCATATGACATACTTTCATCACGGTCAGTCCATGCTTGGACCCCTTTTCCAGGTGTAGGATGACATATCTTGATTGGGAAAAGCCATTAAACTGCAAAAAAAAAAAAAAAAGTTAACCCTAAATATTTCAAAATAACTTTCTAGTTATTGAATATGGAAGAGATTTACTAGTTGATGTGGAAGATAGAGAGAGTGAGAGTGAGTTGATCGGTGGTTGTGAAGCGACTGAAGAGAGTGAGAGAGTGAGGGAGTGAAGTGAGAAGCGTGTGCGGGTTTGAAAGATTTCCTCATAAAAGCGCTATTAAAAGCAAAACATTTAATAACGTTTTCTCATGAAAGCACTATTAGAGGTTGACCACACATTTAACGGTGTGTTCTCTTAAATAAATGCTATTAATAATAATTATCTAATAGAATCTCAAGATATTAGTCTATAAGGTATAACTGTGATTGGTCAGACAAACCTACAATAACCATAGAAGTTGGATCATCAGAAGATAAGCTTAAGACAACCTGCACAACAGAAGAAAATAAAAGTTTCTTCAGAATTCTAAGGCCAAATACTACTTGACTTGTGCATTGAGCAGAAGCAAATATGACAAGGTAGCATCATGACAACCAAATAAATATGAGACACACTAAAAGTTTCACATGAATGTACTGATCAACTCAAAAAATCCAAAATCAATATGTTGGTGCATTATGAGATTTCGAGATGTAGGAGCTTGAATCTAGAGCTAAGGTGTTCAAAATATTCACAATCATAATAAATGATATCAAGTCACTTGGAAAGACTTATGAAAACCAACAATAAGTGAGCAAGCTTCTGAGGTCTTCAAAATATATGGAGACTAAAAGTCACAACAATCCAAGAAGCTAAGGATTTAGAAACCTCAAAGTTGGGTGAGCTATCAGGATCCCTAAGAGTTCATGAGCAGGAACTGATGGATGAAATTGTGCCAAAAAGGAGGATAGTCATAGCCCTCAATGCTGCTCAAAAAGCTAAGAAACTCACCTCTCTATCATCATCTCAATGTTCTGCACTTAAATCAATAGCAAAATCAAATTCCGAAGAACATGAAGATGAGGAATCATTCTCAGAATGTGAAGATGAGTTGGCCTTTATTTCAAATAAGATACAAATGATGCTCAGAAGAAAAGGTAGAGGGGAAAGAATCTTTCAACCAAGAAAAGACACCCAGAAAGGTGAAGTCATCAAGAATTAGATAATCTGTTATGAGTGAAACTAGCCAGAGCACATCATAACTGAATGTCCCTCACTCAAAATTAATTCCAAGAAGTTTATGAAGGAAAGGAAATCAATGATGGCCACTAGGGATGACTCAGAAGATTCATCTTATAATGAAGAAGAAGTTGTGGTCAGTCTGTTTTTAATGGCATATCAAAGTGACTTAGAAAATGGTGAGGTACATGACACTAAACTCTCTTATGAAGAATTAGAGTCCACCTTTGATAATCTTCTCACTAATTCACAAGGCTTGCACGAAGCCTTTCTCAAAGGATAATTAAATAAGTCAAACAAAGAATATTAAGTTCTTAAATATGATTATGAAGGACTTCGATAAACAAACAAATATCTGCAGCAATCTTATTTAGATGATCTTAAAACAAATAAAATGTCAAAGTGAATGATTTTCTGGAATTTACACTCAAAAGCTTTCTAAATGTCAATGGAACTAAGACCCTTGAAAAGCTAATATGAACTCAGAAAGTTGTTTTTAAACATATACGACTGTGATATAATCAATTTGAAAAACCAACATTAAGGAACAATCGCTTTATGCTTACTTAGAAAATCAAGGAAAAATGCCTCTATTATAACATATTTGGGCATAAAACCTCAAACTGTCACTACAGAAATGTTGCTCTTATGAGAAAAGTCACTAACGCTAAAGGACCCAACAAGTTTTGGTATCTAAATCTTTGCTGCTCAATGTTGCAGGAATGCCTCCCCATAGCCATGAAGAAAGAGCAATAGTAGTTGGACAATGACTACTCTAGGCATATGATAGGGATACAGACATGTTCCTCACCTTCGAAAAGAAATATAGAGGGCTAGTAAATTTTGGAAGCAATGGCATAGCTCAAATCAAAGGTATATGCAAAACTGGTAAGTCTGACTCTACTTAAATAAATAATATATATTATGCAAAAAGGGTTAAAGCACAATCTTCTAAGCATTAGTCAATTATGTAACTATGACTATGAAGTTATGTTCCAACCTACAGTATGTGTCATGAGAGAATCACCTTAGGAAAAGTCTTGTTATTGGGTTAAAAGTTAAAAACCTATACAGCATAGACTTAAAAGACCTTTCTGGACAAAAATATTTTGCTTATTTTGAAAGGTGCCTTCTAGGGTGAGGGAGCACATGATGGAGCTGTTCGGAGACGTGAGGATCGATAATTAATACTGGCTCCGAGATGATTCCTGTACCGATCCCGAGGTACTCTCCTACCTCCGCTAAGAGAATCACTACACTGATTCCACCATGTCCGGTGAGTATGCTACACTGTTTGCATGTACTCCTCTTTGTGATATATGTAAGCATTTTCTTTTCGAGTTTGGTTTGCAAGATGAGAATTTTTCCAGTTATAAAAAAACTCCTTGTTCATTTTCTTTTATTCAGTGTAGATATAAAAATGAAAACAATTTTAGGCCTGGAAGCAACTGGAGTTTCTGGTGTTGTGTTTTCAGGAATCACAGGGCATAAAGGCCCAATTTTGGCATCAGAAACGCAAGGGGAAGCTGCTTGCACAAAGCTTCTTTCATTTATATTTTCCTTTTATTCTAAGAAAAGAATTCAAAATCTTTCATCTCTATTTTTGTTCATGGGCTCGCAACAGCAGGGAAGTTTGTAAATTTGGATAGGGGTTTGGTCCTAGGAAATGTGATTTCTCATAGCTGATTGAAATCTATGAAATTTTGGTAAAGAGGCAAGAAAACTTTGCCTGAGCTTGCAGTGGCTGGGAGATGGGATGAAGGGGTAGGATAAAAGTATCACTTTGTTTTTTTTTTTTTTTTTTTGGGTGACCTGTTTAACCATTATCAAGTTTCAATCTTAACCATTTAATTATTTTATTAATATATCTGAGGGTCAAAATGGGTGGTTCACCTGTGAGGACTTACTTGTCTCCTCACCTTAGAAGCCACCCTTTTGAAAATGATAAATGGATTTGACAAAAAAAAAAAAAAAAAAAACAGGACATCTTTACATTAAATGATTTCAAAATTATCCAAAATGGATTTGGTGAAAGGTCTTCCAATAATCAAATTTGAAAGGGATAAAATTTGTGAACCTTGCCTTCAAGGAAAACAGACAAAATCAATTTTTCATTCAAAAATAGTTTAAATAAGTTTTTAGTCCCAGCAAAGTTTACCAATTTTGGTTTTAGTCCCTATAAAAAAAAATTCTTAGGATTTGTCAATTTTAACCATGTGGCCCTAATGTATGATTTTTTTTCTTCTCTATTTTCTATCCAAATTTTGGAGCAAGTCCGACAAGAACAAGAAATTATCTTGGTACCCTTGAGTACTATATTGAAATAGACAACTATAAACACGAGAAGGGGGGTTGAATTGTGTTTATCAGAAATTAAAATAAAGTTGAAAACTTTTCGTGCACAGAAGCTAGGTTCGGACAGGTGTAAAATAAGTTACACAGACAGGTCACCTGTCTGTTGTATTTTCACATAAAACCACACAAGCGCACAGATGAAAGCAAGCTTGATAAAAAAACTTTTAACCCCTTAATTAGAAAGCAAATGATATATAATCAAAACAACTTAAAGAGTTTAAGGGAAGAGAGATTAACACAGTGATTTATCCTGGTTCACTCTTTAACACAAAGAGCTACGTCTAGTCCTTGGCAGCACCAAGTTTTATCCACTATAACTGATCAGGTTACAGACTCCAAGTATTGTTTGCACACCTAGCCTCTTCAGGCTCCAAGACAAGTATTCTTTGCACACCTAGCCTCTTCCGGCTCACTCAGATTTGTTTGAGAAATATGGTTTGTAATAAATACAATTTCAGACAGACAGATCTTTCACTAACACTCAGAGAGTGGTTTAAATGTAAAGCTTAGGAAAGTCTATGCAATAACTTCAAATGATTGAAGAATACAGATGGAAAGAATGAACAGAGTAATGGCTCTTTAATGCTTTGTAATCTCTGATGTGTTCATCTTCAATGACTTCTGTATTTATAGTCTTCAAACATTTAATATCCGTTAGAGACATTCCTTGCAACGATGGCTTCAAGCAGAGCTTCATTAAATGCAATAGAGTCGTTCTGGGCAGCCATTAATGCAATGGAAACGTTGGTTGTACTCTAACATGAAGGTTCATGGCTTTATGCATCGTGCGGTAGCCAAATCAGAGTTGTGCAGAATGCTTTTGTACTTTTGCAGAGTACATTTCCCTTCTTGTGTAATAACCAAAAGTACTAGGGAATAAAGCATGTTGGAAACATTCTTTAACTGGAAGTTTATCTCTGACTTCCTAGGTTGCTTGAGAGAAAAATCCTCTGAATTTCTTGATAAGCGTGAGAGAGAGATTCAGAGTCTTCTGCATGAGGGGACAGCTTCCAAAAGCTTCGTGTACTTCGAGTTCTTAACAAAGAACCTTAGATGAGTATGAGAGCAGGGCATAGACAGGTTGAAACCAATTTGTTGGAAGTCAACAATCCTAGTCAGCAGACAGGTTGACTTTTTGCTTATCCAGACAGGTTGTTACTTAAGTAGACAGACAGGTGAGTTTTGTTATTTTCTGATTTGTACACTAAGTAGACAGGTTAGCAACCACAAAGTAGGTTAATTAAATCATTAACCAATGTTTAGTTTTCATCAAAACTTAGGGAAATGCACACAGACATTTTAGAGACTTAACAATCTCCCCCTTTTTGATAATGACAAACATTCAGATGATTTAATAAACCGTAGAAAATATCAACCTAGATAATAACAGAATGTACACAGGTTGAAATTTTCTATATGTGCAGACAGGTGCATTTGAGTTCAAGTATTAGTATCAGAGAAATATGCAGCAGCTTAAGTTCAAAACAAAATCAGAGATCAAAAGTTCAATTTTAACTTTTTCTTAACCATCTTATATTTTCTCCAGTTTTGAACACTTTACACTTACTTATCATCTTACATTTTTCTCCCCCTTTTGTCAACAACAAAAAGGGACAGACAGATAACAGTAAAGAGAAAAGAGATTAAGTAAAGCTAACTTTTATTCATCATAAGCTTCTCTTTTACAAGGCAGTTTTTACAAACAAAACAGCTACCTAGACTGATTAAAAAGAAGATACAAAGAATCAACTTTCTTTTCTAACAGCAGCCTAGCATGTCTTTCTTCATCCAATGTCTTCTGACTTCTTCTAGCTCAGCTTTAAGTAGATTGAAGCTATTTAAATCCACCATCTGAGAAGAGAAGGCTTCTGAAGACAGGCTGGTTGAAGCAGCAGACAGGTTTGGATACCTGGGTAAGGCTAATACTGGGGGTGCCTTAGGTACAGAGAAGGGTGAGGAGACACGAGGAAAGATGTACTAATGAATGGTTCTGAAATAAAAGAAAGGAAGAAAAGCTAATTTAAACAAAGGTTTGATTTGACTAGGTCAGTATCAAAAGAAGGAAAGACACAGGAGAGTCTTTCACAAAAGAAATAGACGAGTGACTCTAATTTGTATAGGAGGGGGAAGAGGTTGGTTAGCTAAAACAGATGGCGGTAAGGGTAAGAGAGAGTCTATATGACAGAAAAACGAATTTGACCCTGTTATTAAGAGAAAGAAATACCTAGACCTAGAAGGTAACATTACAACAGAGGCAGGATAGTGAGATCCTTTCAATGTTCTAATGAACACAACAGTAGGGGGACAAAAGAAAATTTCCCTACAAAAGTTAAGAATATGAGGTGGAGGAGAAGGAATGACAGATAAGTGAGAGACACTTGCAATCATCAGATATTGCAGATCACTCACAAACAGTCTTGATGATATGCCAGATTGTTCTTTGGGAGTTGAGTCCCTGTGAACAATTGTGTACTGACATATATCAGACACAACATCAAAAGATGTTTGGGTTGGGTGAGAAGAGACATGTGAATGAAAAGGAGAGGCAACTGACAAAGGTTTAATAAAAAGGGCAGAAGGGGAGGAAACAACAGAACTGGGGATACCTTGGTGAAGGGGAGAAGATGGTGCAGAGGGAAAAGTGAAAAACTGATCTTCAAAGAGTCTTGTCTTCTTCCTTGAAGGGGACAAAGCAGCAGCTTCAGGATGATCAACTGTCTGAGTCCCATCAGACAGGTCAGCAGAAGTTGCAGCAGCAGCAGCAGTAGGTTCTTCTGCAGGGATTTCTTCCCTTCCAGCAATGGCCACTAAAGGCATAGGGTAGCCTGACCTTCTTTTTCTGGGAATGATTCCCAAATCAAGAGGTTTCTTCTCCTTTGGTTCCTCTAAGGGTGGAGATGTCTGCTCCCCCTGAGCAGATGCTTCCTCTTTACTAGGTTCAGACTCCACTTGCCTGACCAAGGTAAAGGTCTTCACTAGTCTTCTCTTCTTGGTGGGTTGTGCTGGTGCAGCAACAGATTTCCCAGCCTCACATGTCTTCCTCTTGGGAGAGGGTTTCTTCAGCTTGAACCTGAGAGGCTCAACTGTCTCAGCAGATTCTTCAGAAGCTGAAGGTTCCTTAGGCTTCTGGTCTTGTCTGGCCACCTTTCCAGTAGGTTTCTAGATTCTTTCAGAGATAGGAACCTCTGATTCACCAGTAGAATCCACTGGTTCTTCTATTTTCTCCTTCTGCTTCTGCTCAGCAGCAGGCTTCTTCTTCTTCTTCTTCTTCTTCTTGTCTTCCTCTTCATCTTCCAGAGGGATTCCTTCAATCCCCATTATAGACAGAACCTTCTTGTCTATGGGAAGAGCCATGTCCACAAAATGAACATCAGTTGGAACAAACAGCTTGTTCCTGAACACCCTTGTCAACAGTATTCCATAGAGATAGGTCTGCATGTTGGTCCTCCTGATTAGAGACTCAAGATACATGTAGATGAGGTCATTGATGTCTATCTTGATTTTGTGAATCAAGTGGTACAGAGCAAATCTGTCCATCTTGGTCACATTGTCTCGTGATCCTTTTCTTGGCATCACACACTCCAGCAGCAGCTTGTGCAAGAACCTGCACTTGGGCACTATGCTGACAGGCTTCTTGTTCTCAGGGTTGGGAACTCCATAAACAGCAATGTTTACATTTTCATCTCCTACCTGATCTTCCCAGTCAGGTTTGAAGGCAGTTCCAATCCTTGGACATCTTGTTGCTAACTCCAAAGATCCAATAAGGAAAAGGAGGGTTTTGTCAGACATTTGAGCCTTAAAGCTCTTGGTTCTATCAAGCACACTGGTGATGACAACAGCATTCCTCCAGAAGTCTCTAACAAGCTTGGGATGAACAAGCTCCTTGATGTCAAAGAAGGCAGTCCACTTAGAGTATTCCAACTCTTTAGTGACATCATACCCTATTTCTTCATCTGTTGAAAATCAACAGTCTTACCAGGAAGAATCTTCTCAACATCAGCTACTCTCATCTCGTATTGCTCAACAATTTCTTTTGAGGACAGACGCTTTGAAGATGCCATTTTTCAGATAAGAGGGTACAACGGTTTTGGAAGAGTGAAGGGTTTGAGAGAGGAGAAGACGAAGATAGAAAGACTTTAGGGATTTTGAAATAGATAAAGTTTGAACCTTTCTGAAAAATTGCTTTTTATAGCAGTAAAGGCAGGAGAGAGAAATAAAAACATTTTTAATTCAAAATGGCACGATTTTTGTGGGGAACTGTAGCGCCCACTTAAGACATAATGAAAAACATGGTTTCGAGATAAAAACTGTCGTGCCCATGATTAGCTTCAGATTAGTGAATGGTATTAAATAAATAATAATCATTTTAATAAAACTGTTGAGATTCAGCAAAGTGACTCAGCAGAGTCAGACAGGTAATCACGGACAGGTGATATAAAGCTATAAGACAGGTAGCATAGACAGTTCAAAAACTCAGACATTTCATTCAACAATGCAATGCATGTTTAAATTATCTCTAATAAATAAAAATCTTTCTTCTGCTAGAGGTTTAGTGAAAATATCAGCCCATTGATTTTCAGTTTTAACAAACTTAATATCAAAGATGCCTTTCTGAACATAATCCCTTTTAAAGTGATGTTTGATTTCTATATTCTTAGTCTTAGAATGCTGAATTGGATTTTTAGTTAAGCAAATAGCACTAGAGTTATCACACCATACAGGTATATTATGCTCAAAAATAGAGTAATCCTCAAGTTCATGTTTTACCCATAAAAGTTGAGAGCAACAACTAGCAGCTGAGATGTATTCTGCTTCAGCAGTAGATAGAGCAATAGTTGTCTGTCTTTTGCTTGACCAAGAGACTAAGTTTGCTCCAATGAAGTGGCGTCCTCCACTGGTGCTTTTCCTTTCTATTCTGTCTCCAGCAAAGTCAGCATCACAGAATCCCACTAATCTGTATTCTTTAGTTCTTAAATATAGCAAACCAAGATTAGTAGTCCCAAGCATATATCTAAATATTCTTTTAACAGCTTTAAGATGAGATTCTCTTGGGTCAGATTGAAATCTAGCACACATACAGACACTAAATTGAATATCAGGTCTGCTTGAAGTTAAGTATAGTAGAGATCCAATCATACCTCTGTAGACAGTTTGGTCTACCTTTTTACCTTCATCATCTTTACTTAGTTTTGCATTGGTTTCCATGGGAGTTTTCATATGTTTAGCACTTTCCATTTTGTACTTCTTAAGCATTTCCTTGATATGCTTTTGTTGATAAATGTAGATTTCATCACTTGTCTGTTTGATTTGTAAACCAAGGAAGAACTTTAACTCTCCCATCATGCTCATCTCAAATTCTGCTTGCATCAGCTTTGAAAAGTCCTTGCACAGCTTTTCATTAGTTGCTCTAAAAATAATACCATCAACATATATTTGGACTATAATGAAGTTCTCTTTAGAACTTTTCTTAAACAAAGTAGTATCTACTTGTCGTCTTGTAAAACCATTATGCATGAGAAAAGAACTTAATCTATCATACCATGCCCTAGGTGCTTGTTTTAAACCATATAATGTCTTTTTAAGTTTAAAAACATGATCTGGTTTATCAGTATCCTCAAAACCAGGGGGTTGTTTAACATATACTTCTTCTTCAATTATTCCATTGAGAAAAGCACTTTTCACATCCATTTGAAAAAGAGTGATTTGGTGTTGTGCAACATATGACAGTAGAATGCTAATAGCTTCTATTCTAGCTACAGGTGCAAAGGTTTCAGTATAGTCAATACCTTCTTGTTGGTTATAGCCTTGAGCTACTAACCTTGCCTTATTTCTGACAACTTTGCCATCCCCATCCAACTTGTTTCTAAAGACCCATCTTGTTCCAATGACAGACTTGTTTTTGGGCTTGGAGACAAGTGTCCATACATCATTTCTGGTGAACTGGTTGAGTTCCTCTTGCATAACAAGAATCCAGCTTTCATCATCAAGAGCTTCTTCAATGTGCTTTGGCTCTATTTCTGACATGAAGGCCACATTGCTTGATTCTCTTAAAGTAGATCTGGTTCTCACTCCTTCTGAGGGATTTCCAATAATGAGATCCTTAGGGTGATGAGTTTTGAATTTCCAGTCTCTTTGAAGATCATCATGAAGATCTTGACTTGTCTGTTGACTTGTCTGTTGACTTGTCTGCTCTACTTGTCTGTTTGGTTTAGCTTCAGGTTCTGATTTGGTTAAGTCAGGTTGTTGATTTTCTGACTTGTTTATATCAAGACCTGCAAGATCATCTTCTAGATCTGATAATTCCTTATCAGTCTTTAAGCTATTATTAAATTTGACATGAACAGATTCTTCAATAACAGATGTTCTAGAATTATAAATTCTAAAAGCTTTAGACATTTCAGAATATCCTAAAAAGATTCCTTTGTCTGTTTTGGAGTTAAACTTTCCAAGTTGATCCTTGGTATTTAGAATGAAGCATTCACAACCAAATGCATGAAAGTAAAAAATGTTTGGGCTTTTTCCTTTTCACAATTCATAGGGTGTCTTCGTTAGAAAATGCCTAATGAGTATTCTGTTTTGTACATAACAGGCTGTGTTTACTGCTTCTGCCCAGAAGTACTTAGGAAGATTATTCTCATTGAGCATAGATCTAGCCATCTCTTGCAGAGATCTGTTCTTTCTCTCAACCACTCCATTTTGTTGAAGAGTTCTAGGTGCAGAGAAATTGTGAGAGATTCCATTCTCCTCACAGAACTGTCTAAACTGCTTATTTTCAAATTCTCTCCCATGGTCACTTCTAAGAGTAAAAATACACCTGCTCATTTTGTACTCTTTTACAGAATACTGAGAAAGCCTTAAAAGACTCATCCTTGTGGGTTAAGAAGAGTACCCATGTATATCTAGAATAGTCATCAACTATGACAAATCCATATTTTCTTCCAGCCAAGCTAGCAATACTAACTGGTCCAAACAGATCCATATGTAACAACTGAAGAGGTCTAGAGGTTGATACTTGGTTTTTAGATTTGAAACTTGATTTTACTTATTTACCTCTCTGACATGCATCACACAAAACATCTTTCTTAAAACTAATATCAGGCAATCCTCTCAGAAAATTATCCCTTTTTAATTTTGAAATTAGTTTCATACTAGCATGCCCTAGTTTCTTATGCCATAACCATCTTTCATCCTCTTTAGACATCAGACAGGTTACACTTTGATCTGAGAGATCAGTCAGTTCAATCTTATACAGATTTTGTTGCCTTTTAGCTGAAAAAAGGGTTTTGCCATTGAGATCTTTAACTATACATAAATCCTTGGTAAAGGAAACATCAAATCCACTGTCACATAATTGACTTATGCTAAGCAAATTGTGTTTTAATCATTTAACCATAAGAACATTAGATATAGAGGGAAGAGGAGGTTTACCACCAATAGTACCAATTCATATTCCTCTGACAGCCAAGTAGCTTGGTCAGATTATCTCTACCATTAACAAATTTGGCAAGATCAGAAGTGAGCTCTTCCACTTTCTATTGAAGTTTTTCAACTTCTTCAGACTGTGGTGTATCACTAGAGATCTTAGCTTCATTAGACTTTTCACTCTTCAGCTCACTGTTCTCTTTGGCAAATTTCTCAAACTCTAGAGATTTCTGTTTATGCTCACTGAGGAGCTTAACATGATCTCTCTTGAGGGATTTGAAAGCCTTAGATAAGCAGTTGGATTCCTCCAGCAATTCCTCATAAGCATCAAGTAATTCCTCATAGTCAGGATGTACCTCATTTTCTGAATCTGAGTCGGTGTTGGCCATCAGATAAAGATTAGCTTCTTCCTCTGTCTCTTCATCAGAGGATGTTGGCTCCAGATCTTCCCAAGTAGCCATCATCCCTTTTTCTTCTTTTTGAAGAACTTCTTAAACGGGGCTTTCTTGAGTTGAGGATATTCTGCTTTGATGTGACTTGGCTTCTTGCACTCATAGCAGACAATTGAGTTCTTGTCTGTTGAAGTGGATTCTTTGAAGTTCTTGTCCTTGTTGAACCTTCTGAATGGCTTATCCTTTCTGAACTTCTTTTTCTGTAAAAGAAGCTTTTTCTTTCTGGTTAGGAGAGATAATTCTTCATCACTTTCAGAATCCTCGGGTTCCGACAGGTCAGCATCACTGGATGACTCGTCTGCCTTCAAAGCTTTAGAAGCTTTTGAAGACTTTTGATCAGCCTTCAGAGCAATTGACTTGCCCTTCTTTGTTGTGATTTCATCTCCAAGTTCTTGCTCATGAACAGTGAGTGTGCCAAGAAGTTCATCCATAGTCAAGGAAGTAAGATCCTTGGCTTGAGAGATAGCAGTTACCAAAGGTCTCCACTGCTTAAGTAGACTCCTTAGTATCTTTCCAACCTTCTCAGCATTAGAGTAAATTTTGCCAAGAGATTTTAGACCATTGATGATAGTTTGGAATCTTCCTATCATCTGAGCAACAGATTCTCCTTCCTCCATGAGAAACAGTTCATACTTTCTGACAAGTATGGCAATCTTTGATTCTTTGATTCTTTGACTTTGGCTGTTCTTTCATGTGTGACAGCTAAGGTGTCCCATATTTCTTTGGCAGAATCGCAGGCACAAACCTTTTCAAATTCGTCAGGACTGAGAGCACAAATGATGTTGTATCTAGCTTTGTGATTCAGCTCCCACTTTGTCTTTTCTGCAGGGGTCCACTGAGTTTTTGGCTTGTCAGTGTTGTCATCATTCTTAGGAATGAATAGACCATCTGTGATGACATCCCAGAAATCAGAGTTTGTAGATAGAATAAACCATTGAAATCTATCTTTCCAATAGTTGTACTTTTCTCCATTGAAGAATGGAGGTCTGGTTAAGGAAGCTCCTTCAGTCTGGTGACTCCCACAAGCTCCAGCAATCATGTCTATTCTTCAGGACCTTTTACCTCTACACTGTTAGATGCTCAACCCATAGGCTGAGCTCTGATACCAACTGAAATAGACAACTATAAACACGAGAAGGGGGTTGAATTGTGTTTATCAGAAATTAAAATAAAGTTGAAAACTTTTCGCACACAGAAGCTAGGTTCGGACAGATGTAAAATAAGTTACACAGACAGGTCACCTGTCTGTTGTATTTTCACATAAAACCACACAAGCGCACAGATGAAAACAAGCTTGATAAAAACACTTTTAACCCCTTAGTTAGAAAGCAAATGATATATAATCAAAACAACTTAAAGAGTTTAAGGGAAGAGAGATTAACACAGTGATTTATCCTGGTTCACTCTTTAACACAAAGAGCTACGTCCAGTCCTTGGCAGCACCAAGTTTTATCCACTATAACTGATCAGGTTACAGACTCCAAGTATTGTTTGCACACCTAGCCTCTTCAGGCTCCAAGACAAGTATTCTTTGCACACCTAGCCTCTTCAGGCTCAAAGACAAGTATTCTTTGCACACCTAACCTCTGCAGGCTCGCTCAGATTTGTTTGAGAAATATGGTTTGTAATAAATACAATTTCAGACAGACGGATCTTTCACTAACACTCAGAGAGTGGTTTAAATGTAAAGCTTAGGAAAGTCTGCGTAATAACTTCAAATGATTGAAAAATACAGATGGAAAGAATGAACAGAGTAATGGCTCTTTAATGCTTTGTAATCTCTGATGTGTTCATCTTCAATGACTTCTGTATTTATAATCTTCAAACATTTAATATCCGTTAGAGACATTCCTTGCAACGATGGCTTCAAGCAGAGCTTCATTAAATGCAATAGAGTCGTTCTGGGCAGCCATTAATGCAATGGAAACGTTGGTTGTACTCTAACATGAAGGATCATGGCTTTATGCATCGTGCAGTAGCCAAATCAGAGTTGTGCAGAATGCTTTTGTACTTTTGTAGAGTACATTTCCCTTCTTGTGTAATAACCGAAAGTACTAGGGAATAAAGCATGTTGGAAACATTCTTTAACTGGAAGTTTGTCTCTGACTTCCTAGGTTGCTTGAGAGAGAAATCCTTTAAATTTCTTGATAAGCGTGAGAGAGAGATTCAGAGTCTTCTGCATGAAGGGACAGCTTCCAAAAGCTTCGTGTACTTCGAGTTCTTAACAAAGAACCTTAGACGAGTATGAGAGCAGGGCAGAGACAGGTTGAAACCAATTTGTAGGAAGTCAACAATCCTAGTCAGCAGATATGTTGACTTTTTGCTTATCTAGACAGGTTGTTACTTAAGTAGACAGACATGTGAGTTTATTTATTTTCTGATTTGTACACTAAGTAGATAGGTTAGCAACCACAAAGTAGGTTAATTAAATCATTAACCAATATTTAGTTTTCATCAAAATTTAGGGAAATGCACACAGACATTTTAGAGACTTAACATATATATCATGTAAAATGAAAGATTTAGCAATTTTAACCCAGTGATCCCTAATGTATGATTTTGTTTCTATTATCTAGCTAAATTTTATAACAAGTCAAACAGTAAAATGAAATTAGCTCGATACCCATGAGTACTAAATAACGGAAAAAGATGATTGTGGGGACTATTTAATTTTTTTTTTTAAGATTACAAGGATGAAATCTTAAGATTTTTTTTTTTACAAAGACTAATATCAAATTTGGCAAACTTTGCACGGACCAAAAACTTATTTTAACCTTCTAAAAATTTAATTTCAACAAGGCCACTTGAACTACATCCACCATCACTAAACCATGTCTTTTTCCTCCAACACTTGTTTTATAGATACTAGTGTATTTAATAGTTGGAAGAGTAATATTCTTAACTTTATATTTTGGATTAATTGTACTTTTAGTTCCCGAACTTTAGCACATGTGTGATTTTAGTCCACCAATTTTTTTTTAGGACATTTGGTTCTCCAATTTTTAAAAGTTGTAATATTAGTCCCTCCGTCGATTAGCCATTAGTTATTTAACTGAAGTGTCCTACATAGCATTTATTATATTAAAATAAGAAAAATATAAATATTTAAATAAAAAAATAAATGACCTAATTAAATAAAAAATTTAAGAATAAAATAAAAACTATAGTCAAAACTTCTTCCTAAAACGTGACCAGAAGACGGTGTCGTCGTGCCGTCGTTGGTTGTTGTCATAAAACTCTTTGGGCTTCAACCTAAGATGTAGTGCTGCTAGCTTGGTAGCAACCCGGTTGAAGAAGAGAACCCCACATTCATAGAATGTTGTAGAATTGGTGAGAGATCTAGTTAATATGACATGATCGTAGAAGTGGGGTTTGAAGAAGTTTGGGAAAAACCTAACTTCTAATTGATTCCTAGAGGAATCATAGTCATGCTTGAATCACCTTCCCAAAAGTGGTGTGAGAAGTTGCCTACATCGTTTAAGTTGTGGACGCCAAAAGTATTAAGCTTGGATACGCACCTGGAAGCACTTTGGAGGGGGAATTGTGAAGGTGAAGCTATGACCGTTAGATAACTAACGGCTGATTAATAGAGAGACTAATTTTGCAACTTCTTAAAAATTGGAGGACCAAATATACTTTTAAAAAAAATGATGGACTAAAATAGCGAGTTAAAGTTGGGGGGCTAAAAATATAATTAAGCCTTATATTTTTCTTTTCTTTTTGTATTCTTTAATCTGTGCTTTTAATATGACCCAAAAAGTATTCATGACACTATAAACAACTGGATTGGAAGTTCATTACCTATTGACTAAGCACCCAATTTGGTTTCTGAAATTGTGAAGTAATATTAATATGGTTCCTGAAATTATCGAAATTCCAAATTACTCCCTGAAGTTATAAAATGGTAATCAACTTAGTACCTCCATTAAAAATCGTATGGACTAAGTTGATTTTAAGTTAGTAGTATAAGAGACTTAATTGATATTAAGTGAGTAAAATGAGGTACCAAAGTGATACTAACTTATCATTCAGGGATGCTTTTAGAATTTTGATAATTTCAAGGATCAGGTTGATATTACTTCACAATTTCAGGGATCAAATTGGGTGTTTACCAGATACTTATTCACCCAATCATAACAACGTGCAGGCCTCCAATTGAACATGCGAGCATTAAACAGTAGACGAGTCTGTCTTAGTAATGCACTACCACTGTACCCAACAAGGATATATATATATATATATATATATATGTATGTGGTAGCTTCTAAGGTGAGGGAGCAATTAAATCCCTCACTTATGCACTACCAATTTATAGGTAATTTTAATGGTTGTTTTAAATTTTTTTATTTTCTAAATTTCACATTTACCCCTTATCCTTCATCATCTTCCCCGGCCCAAACCCTTAATCCCTATTCAGAGCTAACCACTTACTCCAAAGCACTGCCACGAGTGCATATTGCATGATTTAGAGCACCGCCGCGAGTGTCTTAGTATTCCTCTGACGCCATTCGTACTTAGCCGTGCTTAAGCTACTTTTCCCCCTCATTTGGATGCATCTTGAAAACGAACTTATGATTTGGTATTGATAGAAATGGGTGCGCACCACTTTTGCCTCAATAGTTAAAGGTACAGAAAATATATAAAAAATAAATTAAGGGTTCAGACAACAAAATGACTTTCAACATCATGTTTTTATTTGGATGACACCTTTGTGTTTGTTTGCGGTGTAGGATTTCCACAACCAGTTTCCTATCGTGATGTGAATGTGTACGTTAAGTGAATCCGTAGGATTTCAACAAAAAAATACGTGCGTTAAGTGAAATGGGGAGTTTGATAGCCCATTTCCATTGTCACTTGCCCAGTTTCTCGACAATGCCTAGAGATCGAAACATTTCTGGGTGTGAGGAAGAAAATAAGGATAAAAGTGTCATTTTGATTTTATTTGTTAACCTGTTTAGCCCTTAACCAGTTTCAATCACAGCCATTCAACTATTTTAACAATAAATCTAAGGGTTTACTTTTGCTCCCTCACCACGAGGGACTTACTTGCTCCCTCATAGTAGAAGCCACCTCTATATATATATATAAAAGAATAAAGAAGGAAGAGATTATAGGCCATTGTCGGTACGGGGATGGCTTCCAGACTATAAGAAACAGTGAAGCAAATAATGGTGGAAGAAACCAGTGGAAATAACAAGGGAAAAGCAGAGAAAATAGCAGAGACATAATAAAACTGATAAAAGAAATTTTTATTTTAATTTATCATATGAAAGTTGACTTTGTTATTATCCCAAACGGGAGTTAAAATTGGTTGCAAAACCTACTTTTATTTCCTAGTACATCAGTTAAAATGTTAGAGCTATTGATTTTATGAGCTATAGAATGAGAAGTGTCAAAAAAAAAAAAGCTATCCCTAACCACCCACCAACACGCACACACTTTTTGTGAAATTTAAATAAGGAAATGATGACAGATAAAAGAAAAACAAATTCCTATAAAAAAAAAAAAAAATTTGCAAATATTCTATTTATAGAATGTAGAATACCAACGTGTGTTTCATAAATACTGGTGAATTTGTCATGTACAAGATTTAACACGCCCCCATGAGCGCGTTCAGATGATTCTCTCTCAACATCAATGTTCATTGGTGAGTAAACATTCATCACAAGAAAAAATGCTTCATTCCTGATAAACTCAAATTCTCACATTTGCTTTTAATACCCATGATTTTAAAATAAAAAATTTACTAAGAACTATGCAGTTTATCAGAACATTGATTTTAACAATCACATTCTGACCTGTTTTCTTGAATTTCTGTTTGTTGTCTTTTCCCTTTTAAAAAAAAAAAAAAATCAATTTTATGAAAGTTTCAGGCTTTTACCTCGAAAGGGTGGTGGCAAACACCAATTTTCTCAAAGACCCATTTGAGAATTTTCTAGCTTTTCTGGTTCAATGTATGTTGTTCCAATGATTCACAAAACTCATTAACTGGTTAAGATTACTTTTATTTGGCTTTTGGTTTTTGACACCCTTTTGGTTTGTTGCAGAGATTAAGCTGCAATTGACTCATACCCAATTTCAAGTGAGAGAAAGATATCATCATATCTGTAAGATTTTCTGTTGGAAAAAAACTGTTTCTTTTCATGCCAATTATTATAGTTATCTCATTACAAACCTACTGGCCAGTTTGTGTTTAATACTTTATTCATTTTGAGTTGTATTATGCCTTTCTCATTGCAACCTATGGTGCATCATTTATGTTTATTCATGTTAAGTTGCATATGCCATTTGCAAGATGATCAAAATAAATATGTGAAATGCCCTTATATCTCCATGCAGAGAAGCAGCTGGCATATATGTAGCTGTTCTCAGATTGAAACTCCATTTCTTGATTTGGTTTCAAATTTAGAGACTGGAGATGTCTATAGAGCATGAGAATTCTGATATCAACGATGTATCAGGTAAAAACTATAAGTTGTGTTTTTTCCCTCTCCCCTTGTAAAGGAATATATGAATGGAACCATTTCATTCACCTTTTCTTCCTCCCTATTTTGGCTAAATAATTTATATGACAGACCACTTGGTGAGAAGGGATAATATAATTTCCTTTCAAGGAAATGGACAATCAGTATGTGTAATTTTAAGTAATTGGGGATGCAACTAACAGAACACTGTTGAGTCCATTGTAGATTATTTGGATAACTGTTTTGTTTACTGGAAATTTTGGTCGAATCTTTGTTTTTCCCCCCTAATTCTGACTTCTGAGGCAATAGCAATTTAGAATTTTTGTCTTGCAACGTGGGGTAATGTCAAAGGCTGCAATAGTGATTAGTTATTTATACCCTCCTTAGCTTCAGTTAAGCACCACAAAATGACAAAATGTGTTACTACTTCTTAGCATACCTTCCACTTTTCTCTAGGAAAGCATGAAAATTGGTCTGAGGGCTTCACATTATCACCAAATTGGGACATTTGTATCATGACATTCTTCTATGTAAACATGTCTTTATGTAATAAATTATCTGATATTTAGTGGAAATTGTATTAAAAGGTTAAAGTCAAGGAAACAAAATGTGATTATAAGACATACACAAAGAGCTTTTGAAGTTTCTTATGCAGAGTGAAGGATCATTGACTTTCTGTAGTTTTGTTTTGTCAATGATAATTGAAATGGGAAATTGCATACAAGGAGGAATCTGAATGTGGGTAGTATGGCTTGAAATTGCATCTTGCTCCTTTAATTTTATTATTTTTAAGCATATCTAGGTTAAGTTTTCAAGAAAAGAAAAAATTGGCTTTCAAGAAGGTTTTCTGTATAAGGAAAAGTTATTACTATAAGAAAAGGAAGCATTACCTGTTAGTTTGTGGAACGACCTAAAACAGTGGTTAAAAGGTGTTGGTGAATTTAACAATTAGAAGGGTACAAGGAAGTTTTCAATACATCAAGTGAGCTTTGTGGCTGTGTTTGTTGTAATTCTGAAATGGTAAAATTTACATTCAAGTGCTTCTCTCTTGCAATTTCACAAATTATGATGGTATTGTGGCAGGCTAACTTTTCTTTCTTATAAGCAAAAAGAATACATTGATAAGACCACAAGGGGTAATATAACCCCAGGTTAACTATAAATGAAATGTCTCAACTGCAGGGTCAGGATCTTGCCTTTATGATCTCTTCTGTTCTGAAACACCAAGTTTGAATTCTCAAAGGGATCGATGGATGTCTTCTGGTATTATACCTTTTATGTTAGTTATAATTTTTATTGAATGCTCTATATTGGTTTGCAAAGTATATAGGTTTTTGTTATCTGACAATAGTGATTCGACTTGGGAGTCGTTTGGTGTGCATGTGCATTCATCTAAGCCTAGGCATCCAAAATATCTAGAGATCTTGGATTTTGGAGTAAGATTTCCATGTTTGGCATGTGGGTGTGAGATGATTACCATTGGGTGTGGGCATGTGATGAACTTTCACATTCATAGGAATCTTAAATGCCTGAAATCTTAACCAGGGAGAGCCAGTCTCTCTTTGTGGAGGTCTTAAAGCATATGAGATCCTTAGTAGAACATTGCTGTGTTAGGCATAGAATGTTAACAGTTAAGATTTGCACACAATATATTAATAAATGTCAAGGTAGAATTTTACATGGGATAAATTCTAAAGCAAGTTTGTGAATCTTATTTTTTAGTCTCTTTCTCTCCTATTACTTCATTTAGACAAGAATGTAACTAAAGCATTAACATACATTTCCATATTTTCTGATAGAGTCAAGCTTGATTTAATATTCATAAAATGCTTAGAATTCTGATATATGTCATTCAATGCAATATCACTATATAACAAATCTTCTGAAGTGATTGCCATACTTTTTGAACTTCCATCATGCAAACCCACATGAATTGGTTCCTCAGATGAAAGACTCAAGCAGAAACTTAAATGAGGACCTACTTGAAGGCAAGATCAGCTACCAATTACTGTTTAAGTGCAGTCCAAGTTCCAGTCAGTATATACATCCAAAATTTACTACTTGGTTCATCCCAAAATACATATTCTAAAGTCTAAACTACTTCATGTTACTATTCTACAATATTATATACACTATACATTCTCAAGTCAAAAACGTCTTGTACACATGGAGAGAACAGAGCAATTAAAACTTGCTTTCACTTCTGCTATTCGAACTCATTAATCTGGAAAATGGGAAATGAAATGCATTTCAAATAGGCTACCAGTTAAATTATTTCTAAGCATACTCTCAGAGTCACCCACTGGTTTTCTTAAAGAATACTTATGGACTTTCAAAACATAGTTAACTCGAAATCAATCCTAACACATCAAGTAGTGCCCAAGCACCTCAATCAGTGCATTCAAAGAATTCCCAAGCATCCAAAGGATACCCCTACTTACCAGTAATTAGGAGATCTACTCCCACTAAGGATTTAAATCCTCTCTTACATGATTAACATTTACTAACCAATTCATTAGAAAGATCACTGCCTTCAATATAGAATTCAAAGAGAACAGTCACATTAGAGCAATTTTATACTAAAAATTACACATGAAAACTTCACTTTAAAGGCAATTCGGCACCACCAAATTTCATATATGGATATGGACGCTTCCTGGGTTTTGACCTATGAAATATAATGAAATACTTTATTCAATTTCTTAAACAATTTGTCTTCTGTGTAATGTAGTTTCATGAAAAACTCTCGTCAACCAAAAGTGCATTTGCTAATTTAGCATTATGGAATGAGTAAATATGTATTCTTAATGGACATCTAAAGACAAGAGTATTAGCGAATTGACAACTAATGGATCAAAGTTCATCTTTTACGTTAATTTATTCATTTCCTTATATTACCAAATACAAGGTCCACAGAAAAGGCTAGACAATCTGATGCGTCAAGCAGGGAACAAATTCTGTGCTGATTGTGGATCATCAGAGCCAAAATGGGTGTAAGTATTAGCATGCTTTTTGGAGTAATTAAGTCTGTCTGCATTTTTACTAGTCATGTTGTTTAAATAACATAATCATGTATCATGAAATGGATGCTGTTTCAGTTTATTTCCAGAAAAAATCTTTTATTTTCTTAACTAAGTTAACTCACAGGATAAACATGCCTTACTGACAAAGTTATCTATACTTGACTAGACTGGTAACATCAATTTTAACTTATATTGGATATTTATCCAATACTTTCTTTCATTTTGATTTTATATTTCTAAATTACTGAAAAAATTGAGGAAGAGTTCTTGAAGACATGAAATATGATATTCAGAATTTATACACAAGTTAATTTTATCAGAAAATCATTGGTTCATATTATTTGCATTTCAGTTTATTCATTGCATTGGTTAAATATTAGGTCTTCAAGTCTTGGAGTATTTATTTGCATCAAGTGCTCTGGCATACATAGAAGCCTAGGAGTCCATATATCGAAGGTATGTTCCTAACATAACATGCAAAGAAACTGTTATTTGACAGCTTCCTTGTCTTTCTATTTGTAATTGTAATTTGTATCGGTATTATCTTCCCTGGCAAGGCTATATTTCTTCTTGGACAAAATTTGAGAGGGTTGAGACTCACAGTGAACATATTTGTAAGCATTTTTAGACTGTTTAAATTCTTAAAATCTACAGTACAGCTAAAGGTTTTATTAAAAATTATTTACTTAATGCATTTTTTTTCAATATATTATGTAGTCCATACTGTTTTTAAAGTTATATATAAGGATTGATACACATTTTTATAAGGTTTCCTCGTCTTCTTTGTTGCTCCTCCCTCTCTTTCTGTCAACTTACTTTCATGTTAAATTTGTTCAGAAGTAATCTCATCATTATTCACTAGCAATTGTGAGAATACTTATATAAAAAAATGCTTGGTAAATGGAAAATGGTCATAATCAAGATTTCTAATCCTGAAGTGAAAGGCTATGCAAAAGAAGCTAAAATTGTATGTAGTTGATGAACACCTGATGTCTTCAACTACGGACAAGGGAGAAATGGACAAAATGATAAATAAACTTTGTTAGCTTAGAAGGGAAAGTCAATATGAATGCTGCAAGATCTAAATTATTTTGTAATTAAAATCAGTACTTAGTTGCAGCTATTTAAGCAATCCAGACATGTTTGGGACTGTATTCACAATTTGGTCAGAGGGGAGTATTCTATGCCCCTTGTTCACACTTATATTTACTTGCACACTTACGAGAATAACAAGAAGCTTTTTTCCACTAGGTGGGGTAGGATATATGGAACTAATGATGAAATAATGTCCTAACGTAAATACAAAACTTGTCCTACTTAATGATTTCACCTATAGTTTTTCCTGATCTCTCTCTATCTCTAACCATTGGCCTACCCTCCATCTAGTCTACTTGCACATTTGCAAATTGAAATTTTAACATGATTTATTATTTAGGTTCTATCTCTGAAGCTAGATGAATGGACAGATGAACAAGTTGATGCATTGGTGAAGTTGGGTGGAAATACTGTAATCAATAAGAAGTATGAAGCTTGCCTCCCTAGCAACATAAAAAAACCACATCCACATTCTTCTATCGAGGAGCGCTCTGATTATATTAGGTAACTAAAAACACATATACACACACACACAATTCATATTTTTGTTGAGGAAGTACACCATTTTGATTTACAAAAATAATTTTATTAATCAGGAGAAAATATGAGCTGCTACAGTTTTTGGATTCTGAGGAGAATTTGACATGCCCATTTGTGCCGTCTCAAGGAAGAAGTTCATCATCCTCTCAAAGTTGTTCATCATCCAACAATTCTTCACAAGACAAAAAAACCTATGAAAAACAACCAACAAAAAATCGTATTGGGCTTGCATTTCGAAACAGCCGGGGAAGAAAAGATTATGAGTATAAGAGTACAAAGAAGAGTAACTCATTGGTAATGTATACTTCTAGCTCTCTAAGTCATCTGTCAAATAAGTTGAATCGCTCCTTTTGAAGTCAGTTAATACCAAAATGTATGCTATATTGTAAATTCGTTAACCATCAACTGAACGTAATTAACCACGTATTTGAACTACGTTAACCATCCAAATTGTAGTCGAAAATTGTTGTCCCATTTTTGTGTTCAAATAACACAACTGTAGATTAAATGAAACCACTTTTCACAATAACAAAAACTATGAAGCACCTACACTGTTGTTTAGTGATGTGTCAAGTGTCGGACACATTTCCGATATCGACACACCTCCGACACCTGTACGACATGTGTTGGACACCCCTCACTAGTTGTCCAATTAAAAAAAACATTTTGTTGGCTCAGACATGACTCGGACACTTGGTCAACACCCCAAAACACCAAAACGGCTAAGCACCTTGAAGGATGCAACTGTATAGAAAAAATTCAATATTTTTTAGGTAGCTTTCAAATTGTCAATTTAAAATGTTTTGAGTACAAACTCTTTTATTCATTCTTTAAACAGAAACAAGATACCAGCACACAGGGCAAAAGATTTAGCATTTGTTCATATCAATCTTTCTCTTCTTTCAAGAAATACTCCACAATGTAACCAAGAGGAAACTAAAATGAGGGATATAGCAGGAGATGAGTTTGGATACTTTATGATTGTATAATTCTTGAAGTTGCTAATTTGTCACTTGATCACCGGAGCTAGAGGCTATCTTTTTCAATGCAGATGATCAAGAAGGGGGAGAAAGGTCTTAGATAGACTAAATCTTTTCTTAATTTTTTGGTTACATGTGAATAGATTAAAGGTGAAAGTTTTAATAAGGAGACAAAGTGCTTAACTTGCGTGTTGCATGATGTCTTTTTCATTATATATATATATATATATCGTGTCACGTTGTTCTATATTTATGACATTGTCCATGTCCGTGCTTCATAGACAAAAACCCATTCACCACAACTTCTCTCCACATCTCCTTCCCTCCACTCTCTATTCTCAACATTTGTAAATGTTATATGATAAAATAACCTAAACAATATCAGGATTTGCTGAATGGGATTTCTGTAACCTTTTTTGTCCTATACGTGGTTTTGACTTCAAAGCCTTACTATGAAGAACCTTTAGAATCAGAACCTTCATATAATGTGAAGCATAGTATTCTATACCTTATTCTGAATAGAAAAGGGGTGAAAATCATAGTTATTGAACTACCGATTTTTTTTTCCTCAATACTGAATCTTGTTTTTACCTCTTTACTGTTATAGGCAGGTATGGTTGAATTTGTTGGGTTGATCAAGGTTAATGTGGTTAAAGGCACTAACCTGGCTGTCCGGGATGTAGTGACTAGTGACCCTTATGTCATCCTTTCTTTGGGTCACCAAGTGAGCTTCTTCCTCTCTCAACTACATGATATCATACATGTAATGCAGAAAATAACATAAACAATGTAACATCTTCAATATATGTTCTCGCAGTCTGTGAAGACACGTGTCATAAAGAACAATCTGAATCCAGTCTGGAATGAAAGCCTAATGCTGTCAATTCCAGAGAACATTCCACCTCTTAAAGTGGTATGTTCAATCTTTACCATTTTCTGTTAATAATCATGAAAAATGGATGCAATTGGTATTCTAGTACCCACAATCTTACTTCTATCAGACTTTACTCAATTTTTTTATCAGTTATATTATAACATCATCAATGCAGAAAAATAATTTAGGACTTTGGGGATTGCTATTTTGGTGATTGCTGCAGATTTGAAAGTTCAACTTATGATATTGGTACAGATTTAATCTGAATACAAACAGCTTTTCAGGTTTAATCTAACATATTGGGCAACTCTAATTAAATTACGAAAAAGTGGTCTTTATGGAAAGTGATTTTTAGTGAATCTGAATGTTTTAAACTTATTGAATAAAGTTTTTTCGCAGCAACTTATTTAATAAAGTTCGATTATTTTAGAATCAATAACATTGTTACTATTTCACTATGGTAGTACTAACTATCAAATAAATATTATTAATCTATTCAAATAATTTCATACTATTTTTGTAATTTATTTTATGAAAGCGATATTTCTTACACCATCAAACCAAATAGATATTCTTAAAATTAATGTTTAGCAAACATATCCTATCATACTCTTAATGATGGCAAAGGGGTGCAGATTGAACTAAACAAAAAAGAGGTTGCATTTAAAGAATTTAAAAGGATGCAGATTGAAATTAAGAACATAGTCTTGATCCTCCGGTAAGAACTTTGAGAAGTTTTTCTTTGTCACCTATATATATTTGATCAGATTAATTGTGATGCTCATATGCAGCTTGTGTATGACAAAGATACTTTCTCAACTGATGATTTTATGGGTGAGGCTGAAATAGATATTCAACCTCTAGTTTCAGCCGCAAAGGCATATGAAAAATCTTCAATCAATGAGTCAATGCAGCTTGGAAAATGGGTAGCAAGTAGTGACAACACTCTTGTTAAAGATGGTATCATCTTCCTTGAAGAAGGGAATGTCAGACAGGAAATCTCATTGAGACTTCAAAAAGTTGAGAGAGGTGTGCTGGAGATTGAGCTTGAATGTGTTCCTCTTACTCAATAGCCAGGATAGGAGTTCAGGGTCAGAAACTCGGCAGAACACATTTTGGAGCATTTATCAGAGGAATATATATGGTGTAGATTATCCTGTCTCATCCTCCCTTTGTACATTATTCTGTGAGACTGTGACCACTCCTTGTGTAGATGAAAAATATGAAGTGTCAGTTCGAATTTTAGGGAAAGGGCTTATTGATAAATTTCCCACATTTTGCCTTTCAGTTCAAGCTTTTGCCCTAGATTTGGTAGTTTGTATTTTTTATTTTAATTTTTTTTTTTATAGAGCAGGATTCCAGTTTTCACTTACAATAGCTTAAAACCAATTATGTTATTTCGACATTACAAATTTGACAACAATCAACACCTAATTAATGGCGTATTGGATTTGATTAACAGGTGCACCAATATATAGCTCATCCATTGAGTTTTAATAATCAAGATTTTTCACATTATTAACAAGTTGTCTTTTAATGAATTATTGTATATGCATTAATCAGATTCAATACGTCATTGATCACAGTTTTGAATGTCATTAACTAGGTGTCAATTGTAGTCAAATTTGTGGTGTACAAATATCATTGTTGGCTTAAAATTCTCTCGTGGATCTTGAAGTCGGATTGGTTTGATTATTTTTATTTCCTAAAATTATTTTCGTTTTCATTTTCTTGAATTTCTAAAAATCAGTATAATTGATGTAGTTTAATATAATTGCAACGCTTGTTATGTTTTATAAGTTGTCTATTTCTGCTTACCAAAAAAAAAAGTTTTCTATTTCTTAAAATAATGTATAATCTATTTGCTTAAATTCTAGTAAACGTGATTTAAAAATATTAAAAAGTAATTTTTGTTATATAGCTTTTGTGTAAATGATAAGCTATTTTAATATAACTTCTCATAAACTACAAGGAAAAAAAACTATAATCATTGAATTAGAATTGAGTGTAAATTATCACTCGATTCACTCCCAAAATTTTTAAATTAACCATCATTTTATAGAGAAAAGCTGGCAAAACCTAGGTCTTGAATTAAGAAACAGAAACAGAACCTTATCCCAGCATCAAACAAGGAAAGGAAGCATTAAAAAATTTCTGACCCGAAAAAACAGGACAAAATAAAATACATAAGAAGTTTGCAATGGATTCGATTTTGCATTACAAGAATCTTGACTTGCTTCTATCAAAAGCCAGAATATGAAACAGAACTACTTCAAGTTGTTATGGGTATGGAAAGGAATAATCACAAAGGGTTCCAATTCACAAATTGAAAAGAGAAGATATAAAACCGTGCTTTCAACATGAAGAATGAGACATGCACATTACTCTCAATCTCAGAACTCTATTTAGTGATATCAGACAAAATATCTAAATCATCAGTGTTAAATTTGAATTTCATTTGAGTGTCAAGGAGTTGGGCAAACCAGAGCACAATATATCAAAAATCAAAATGCCATGAACTAGCTATAATCACCATAAAGCAGCAACAGTCACTACTTAAAGGCTAGGAAGAAGGAAATTTTATGGGGGTAAAAAGTTTCTCTAGGGTGATCATTTTATAATACCAATTGTCATGAAATACAATTAAAGCTATATGAGAAAGTAGAGACACTACTCTGCGAATCCAAACAAGGGATAAAAACAACCCATTCTAATTATAAACTAACAATGACCAATATTTGCGAATCCTTATATACTAAATATTTACATTGCCGCAAGGAGAAACACTCTCCCCACTGAACACAATATACACAAACTCATAACTTTTTGTCTTTCTGAAATTTGATAAAAGCACACTCTTGAACAAAACAAAATGCTGTTCAAGGAGCAGAGCTGCAAAAGCCATCCTCAGCCCATATAACTCAAAACCAACCATAAATTCAAAGAGTGCTTTGAATCCTTAACCATCCAAACCCATATCACCACCATCATCAATTTACTTCATAAACACCTAGTATATGCAAAGGAAGAAGCAAACAACTACTTATCCCACCAGAGAGGATTCAAGAACAGCAATTAGGACACCGAATAAGTCCATTCTCATTACACTCCAAGCACCTTTTGAGCAGCCCTTCATCCTCATCAAACACCTTCCTGCTCCCACTACAATCAAAGCATGGCACAAACCTCACATCCCCACAACTCTCACAAACCAATCCAGGCTTTGTCTTTGGGAACCCTTCAATCAACTTAGCCAATTCACCACATTCAAAGAGGTGTTTGATCACATCAGCACCCCCAACATATTTCCCTCTAAAAAACACTCGAGGCAGTGAAACATTCTTCTCTCCTAGCACACACTGCAACTCCTTCCTGTACTCTGAATCCATTGACACATCCCTCTCATCAACCCACACCCTGAAACCTTTCAGTATCATCCGAACCGCGTTGCAATCCTCAAAAGTCCTTCTTATCCCTCGCAAGCTCGTGAAATACACCACTATCCGGTCCTCGGCATCAGGTAACCTAAACAATGTGCATGAGTCTGAACCTTTCGAAATCGACAAATTTGATTTCGCCCTTGAAGAAGGACGCGATTCATCGGAAGAAGCAGCCAATTTCGACGATTTCGATGAATCTTTTGATGTATCTTTTGTATATTCAAACAAATTGCAAAGCTTCTTGACCATTCTTCCGCGTATAGAATTCCCTGCAGACTTCACTGATTCCATGGAATCGTAGAACTTGCCCAGCGAACCGGACCGGTCGAGGTTGTAGGGTTTCTGCGATTCCGAGGGTGTCATGTGAATCGTGTTCGATCGATTGAAGAATGGGAACCTCGACATCTTCCACAATTCAACGCTGCTTTTGAGTTCCGAAATCGACCCTGATCGTAAAGAACCGAAAATTTTCAATCTTTCTTAGTCTTAACGGATTTTTCAATGGAAAATTGATAATTCACAAGGGAAGAGAAAAATTTCACAGAAACAAAAAGTGCATTTTAGTTATATGTATATACAGTAATAATTAGGGGCTATTAGGTTTCATCTTTCTTACCTTAAGAAAGGGTACGGAGGAGGCACCGATGTGGCGGCTGAAGACGGTGGCGGTGATGCTCCGGTGCAGCGGGGGCGGTGGAGGAGGTGAAACTTGGGTGGAATATTTTTTGCTGCGGTTTGTGGCAATGAATTGGTTGTTTTGTTTGGATGATGAGGTTGAAGCTGTTTTGGTGAATTGTTGGATGGTTTTGTAGAGAGATTTGTCGTGTTGTGGTTCAGCAAAATGTGTAGGATTTGAAAAAGGAGCTGGCTTTCTGTTGCTTTTGTAGTTGGTTAATTGGCTTCGGGATGGAGAAGACTTATCCATAACGGCGAGCCGAGAATTTGAGCAGAAAAGGAAGTAAAAACCAAAAAGGAAAATAAATTATTCAAAAAGTTAGAAATGGAAATTTTCTTTTTTCTTTTATGAGGGAAAAGAAATCAGTCAGCATATTTTTTTAATATATATTATTATAAAGGATTAAAGTAGTATGTACCGTACATGTAAAAATATTTATACTGACATTCACTAATATCTTAACATATGTATTTTTATTTTAATAATTAAGAGAGAAATAATAATGATACTGATTTGTCAAGATAATATTGGATATCAATATACAAATCTTTTATATTGACAATGTATAAAAATTAAACTCATTATATAATCTTATATAATTTAAAGGGTTAATTTCACTTTTGGTCCTCCAACTATTATCCATGTGTGATTTTAGGCCCCGTGGTTTTTTTCGGGCACATTTAATCCTTTTATTTTTTCAATGTTGCAAAATTGGTCTTTCCGTCCAATGTCCGTTAATTTTATGATGGATATTGGGCAGAAGGATCAAATTTGTAGCATTAAAAAAATAGGGGACCAAATATGCTAAAAAAAATTCACAATGACCAAAATCGCATATGACCCACTGGAGTACGAAAATTACAATTAAACCTAAATTAAATTTTTTTTATAAGAAAAAAAACCTAAATTAAATTTTGAGTCTTTACTTCTACAGACTTCACATGAGTCACATGACTTCGCATGGATTAGTATTACCTTTTTTATATTTTATTTTATAATTAACATTAATTTTATTATATTTTCTTTTTATAGTATCTTAATCTAACAAATTCAATAATCAATCCTATTAATTATGTCATTCATTTTTTATATTGTTTCTATTTAATATATTACACAATCATATATGATAATTATATATGTACCAACAACATTCTTCTTTTGTCACGTCAAAAAAAAAAAAAAACAACATTCTTCTTTTCTCCATAAATAAAAATTGAAACTTTTTAATTTTTTAGCACATTAAAAATTTTACTTCTTACTTAAAAATACTTTTTTATTACTAATAAAAAAACTCATATAATTCTAAGATTTTACTAATGGATATATCCTAATTCATAATGAAAAAATTGAAATAAAAGTAAAACCTTTTAAATTTTCAATACTTAATTATTTTTTGTTTTTATTCCTGTTGTAAAACTCATAGTGTTATATGATTCTGAAAATTTAATAATCCAGTCTATCCTATTAATTCCATATTTTAAAAATACATTTTTTAGATTCAATATAAAAAAAATTAATTATGTCTATATTCTTTATAATTGTAATATATATATATATATATATATTATGAGTGTGTGTAAAATCTGTGTACTATCATTGGAAGGAAAATGAGTTGGATATTTTCTTCTGTTTTGGAAAGACAAAGAGAGAAATAGTATGTACTCTAGCTTTACTTTGTCGAAATAAAGATATGAAATGAGAAAACAACGCACAGTTTGAGTTTTATTTTAATATATTAAGTGCAAAAACAAATTATATTATAATAAATCAAATATAAATTATTTTATTTATAATTTTTAAAACAATTTGATAAGTGTCAATTTTTTAATAATAGTTTAATGTATGATCTTTACGTTTATAGTGTATACCAATTAAATATTTAACTTTTGTCTTTTGGATTTTGACATATTTAAATAAAAATTTATTAAACATTTATTTCTTGGTTTTCAAAAGAAAGAGAAAACAAAAACTGTGAGTGCTGTTGTTTTGTCTTCTGGATTAGATATTATCATGAGATACTAAAAAGGAAATGAATATAAAACTTACCTTTTTCTTTCTTATCTTTGAACTTTGAAGAAAGAAGAAAACAGAGTGTGTGTGTGTATATATATACATATACTGTGAGTGTGTGTAAAATCTATGTGTTATCATTGAAAGGAAAATGAGTTGGATATTTTCTTCTCTTTTGGAAAGAAAAAGGAGAAATAGTGTGTGCTCTAGCTTTACATTTTCGAATCAGAGATATGAAATGGGAAATCAATTCAAAGTTTGAGTTTGATTTTAATATATTAAATGTAACATATTTATATTATAAATCAATATAAATTATTTATTTGTAATTTTTAAAACAATTTGATAAGTGTCAATTTTTTTAATAATAGTTTAATGTATGATGTTTACACTTATAGTGCATACCAATTAAATGTTTAGCTTTTGTCTTTTGGGTTTTAACATATGTAAATTAAAATTTATTAAACATTATTTCTTGGTTTTGGAAAGAAAGAGAAAACAAAAACTATGAGTGCTGTTGTTTTGTCTTCTGGATTACATATTATGAGATTCTAAAAAGGAAATGAATATAAAACTTACATTTTTCTTTGGTTTAAATAAGTTTTTGGTCCCTACAAAGTTCATCAAATTTGGTTTTGGTCCCTGTGAAATTTTTTCTTAGGTTTTCCTCCCTGTAATCTCACAAATTTTGCAAATAGTCCCTACCGTCATCTTTTTCTGTTATCTAGTACTCATGAGTATCGAGGTAATTTTATTTTACTGTTCAACTTGCTGTAAAATTTGGCCATAAAATAAAAACAAAATCATATATTAGGGATATAAGGTTAAAATTGTTAAATTCCTTCATTTTGTATGATATCTAGTACTCAGGGGGTACCGAGGTAATTTCTCGTTCTTGTCCGACTTGCTCCAAAATTTGGCTAGAAAGTAGAAATAAAATCATACATTAGGGCCATGGGGTTAAAATTGACAAAATTATTCATCTAGTATGATTTCTAGTACTCAGGGGTAACAATAGGGACTGTTTACAAAATTTTCGAAAATACAGGGATGAAATCCTAAGATTTTTTTTTTACAAAGACTAAAACCAAAATTGATGAACTTTCCAGGGACTAAAAGCTTATTTAAATCTTTTTCTTTCTTATCTTTGAACTTTGAAGAGAGAAGAAAACAGAGTGTGTATATATATATATATATATATATATATATATATATATATATATATATATATATATATATATATATATATATATATATTGTGAGTGTGTGTAAAATCTGTGTATCATCATTGAAAGGAAAATGAGTTAGACAAAAGGAGAAATAGTGTGTAAAAAATTTATTTTTATATTATAAATCAACTATAAATTATTTTGTTGTAATTTTTAAAACAATTTGATAAGTGTCAATTCTTTTAATAATAGTTTAATGTATGATCTTTAAATTTATAGTACATACACATCAAATATTTAACTTTTGTCTTCTCCATTTGAGTTTAATTGGTATGCACTGTCAGTGTAAAGTTTTTTACACTGTCAACCAATCACAAATCATGATATGAATGACTTTTAAGGTGATTTGAATAAGAATTAACGATTTTCAATGATATAGTGATTTATTATTGGTTGATAGTGTAAAGAACATTTACACTGACAATGTATGCCAATTAAACTCTTTGGATTATGACATATGTAAATAAAAATTTATTAAACATTTATTTCTTGGTTTTGAAAAGAAAGAGAAAACAAAAACTGTGAGTGCTGTTATTTTGTCTTCTGGATTAGATATTATGAGATACTAAAAATGAAATCAATATAAAACTTACATTTTCCTTTCTTATCTTTGAACCTTTTTTTTTTTTTTTTATGTTTCTTATCTTTGAACTTTGAAGAGAGATGAAAACAATGTGTATGGTTTTGTTTTGTATTTTGATATTTTCTAATCAGTTTGATTGAATAAGAGTTAAATAGGTTATCACCCATTTTTGGTGGCATGGCACTTTTGTTGCGTGCTTGTTTGGATTGTAGTATAGAGTGGGATGTAGCTGAAGTCAACCCCACCGCCTACCTTCTTTTAATGAGAAAATGAGGGCCTTAAACAACTTGTCATGACTTTATATACTAGGGAGATTCAGTTTAGTTATTAGGGGTGGACAAAATAATGTTACCGATCATAACCCGATACAACCTAGGGTTGGCAACGGGCGGGGCGGGTTTTGCCTTCTCCAATCCCACTTCGCTCCCCTTCATGGTTGGAAAATATATTCCAATCCCCGCATCCAGTGGGAGCCAGGTTTTCCCGTAGGTCTCCACCCCATCAATGAATAATCAAATTTAAAAATTATTTTGCTTTAATTGAAATTAACAACTTAAAATTTGTACTTAAAAAAATAAACAATTAAAATCTTCACACAATTAAAACAATCAACCAGAATTTGGAACTTAGTTTTCTTTCAGCTACAAATTAAAATGAAACTAATGTTTTAAAAGCACTACATTATGCTTCAAATTATATTGATAGTATCAAAACACCATAATAAAAGCACAATCAAATGTTTTATAATGTTTTTTAAAAAAAGTACCGTTTTTATATAGAATGGAATCTTTCAATCAAAATAAATCCAATATCCAGCATAGATATATGAGGATATTGTTATAATTACGTAAACAGTAGGGCGGGTTCGGGATCGGGGCAGGGCAGGTATCTGTTTCCCCATCCCCGCCCCAGCCCCAGTCCCTAGTTAAAGTAGGTTTCCCCATCAAAGTCGGGGCGGGTTCGGATAGGTACTTGCGGGTTTGGATCTCATTGTCATGCCAGGAAAATAACGCACGCAGGCGGGTATTCGATTCAAAAACTTCAGTCTTAAACGGTTTTGGGCGGGCGGGTTCGATTTTGAAATTTTCAACACATCGGAACCCGAGCCAGACCGAACGTCTTACTAAAAAACAATGATTTTGATACAAGTGGGTCTTGGGCCCTTCCTTTGAGTCCACTAGGGTTACATTTGTAACCCTCATACTCTCATTTCTCACTCTCATCCGTATTCCCTAGCATCGCCGCCATGTGTGTCTGAGTGTCTATGTCTCTCACGTTTGGCGCACCCATCCTCGTCCCCTCGTCGTGACTCGCCCATTCCCCTCCCCTGGTTGTCGCGACTCCCACCAGTCATCGTCGCCACTCGCCCCTAGCCCTCACACCTCCCTCCCTTCGCCGCCCCCTCCGTTCATCTTCTCCAGAACAGCACCGCGGGCCGCCCTAAAACCTGCCATCACACTGCGTGTCTTCGTCTCAGATCTGCCACCTCACCGTCCTCTCAGATTCGGGCACCACCGCCCTGCACGATATTTGAGATCGAAGAAGCTGCCTTTGCTTCAATGAAGAAGAAGAAGAAGAGGTGTTTTTGTTGAAAGTCTGAAACTTAATGCAGGGTTTGTTTCTGGTTTGCAAACTTAATTTCTCTTCAGTCTTCTTGAAGCTTCTGCCCAGTTTTGTCTGCTTCTTGTTCTTTTCCCTTTTTTTTCTTTTATCTAAAACCGTGGCTAACCGCCCGATGACTCGCCGACCCGACGGACCGTCGACCTGCCTAATTCGAAGGCAGAAACAGTCGGGAATGGGTCAGGTATTATCATCAGCGGTTTTCTTCGGGTTAGGTTTTTTCGGTCCGAAACCAACCGAACCAGCCCGGTGTCCACCCCTATTAATTATATTCATTTATTTCTTTTGTAAAGGGGATGTTATTGAAATTACACTAACATCTTTTAAGATAAAATAGGTATATCTTTTGAAAGAAAAAATATTGAATGTCAGACAAAAAAATTTACTGAATATTAAATTACATTAATAAAAGTTGCCGTCATTTTTAATTTTTGTTCTTTTTTTCACGGTGGAAATTTATCATAGGCCACATAGGACCACTACCGAGTCAGGCAAGGATGTTAATGAGACATATAGGCAAGTAAATAAATGTTAGAAGTGGAAGGAGGGACTAATGTGTCCTGCATTTATAAATTTTAGGGACTAAATGAGTAATTTAATTTTTTCAGGGACCAAAAGTGGGTCCTCTAAACTTTTCAGGGACCAATTTGGGCCTTTACTTAAAAAAAAAAAAAAAGAAAGACCCATTTTGGTGCATGAGAAGAATACTGGGGTCTGTTTTAGTCCCTTACAAAACTAAAGTACCAAATTAGTCTCTCACAATTTCAAATTAAGGACACATTAGTCCCTCTGTTTGATCCCGTTAAACACCATCCTTTACGTCTGTGGATTGGGGTTCCGCAGTTGCTAATTTGGGGCACAAATTGGAGTGATGTCGATTAGGTCTCATTTTGGATATTTAAGGGACACTTTTGGTTGCCTAAGGAGCCAGTTTCATTTTATCGAGTGTGCTCAAAATGGTGTTGTTTTGGGCATTTTGGGCATTTAAGTAAATGTTTAATAACCAATTTACACAGTGGAAATTATAAATATCATATAACAGTACACCTAAGCAAGAAAATAGAACATGCCATCGACTTAACAGACCCAAACTAACGAGGTTGACAGAGGGACTAATTTGATACTTTAGTTTTGTCATGGACTAAAACAGACCATAGTATTTTTCTTAGGGACCAAAATAGGCCTTTATTCACAAAAAAAATAAAATGTAAATACCCAATTTTATCCCAACAAATAATCACAATAAAGACTCAATTAAAATTGTGCACGATTTTTTTCTCCTTATTTTTCACTGTGAAAATTCATCATAGGTTATACAAGACCATCGACGGGCTAGGCTGGATGGTTAACGAGACACGTAGGCAAGTAAAAGGATGTTAGAACCCGTCTAGGAACTAACATGTCCCACGCTTGTAAATTTGAGGGATTAAATGGCTAATTTATTTTTTTCACATGCTAAAATATGATGATTGATATGCTTGATGTGATTTTATAAACATTATAATCTGATGTTGATGATGTGATGGCTGTTCTGAGTTGATAATGGGATTAGGGTTAACACCATGATAATGCCTAGGGATGGAAAGATTACCCGTGTCACATCCATGTTTTAGAACCTTGCTTAAGTGCTTAAGATGTATGTTTAAGCGTTCGGAAGCTTGTTTGAAAAGTACGTGATCAATCGGCTTGGAATCAGAGCGACAACAGAAACCAGGGTTTCTGCATAACCCAACACGCTTGAGCGTGCATGTGTCTGGCGCTTGAGCGTAAGCACGCTTGAGCGTGGCTGGTCAACCAGACAGAGGAGACTCCCCACAGCTTAGGCCCTTCGGGCCCGCTATAGGACTAATCTTTAGTTTGGCTGATTGAGCAGGATTTTATTCCTTGGTTCTCAGCCTCCCAATGGGGGTGACTCCACAAGGATTCGAACCCGAGTTCCCCAGGTTCTCCTCCTTACGGGGGCTAGTTGCTTCCACTGGACCAACACCCCATTTGGTAACTATCACGATTTTATAACCAAACACATGAACAATGGTAGTGCAACGTGATTTTAAAAGTGCAACAAATAGGCATGGGGAGTTTGGTTTAGATTATGCTGAAGCAAACAGTCAAACACGCTTGTAATACACTTTCAACCAGCGTTTGACTAGAGTATTGCTTTGTTTTGAGAAGTATTCTTTTCCCATTTGCTTCCACCAAAATTTAAATCAAATATTCTTACATTTTTTTCAAAGACTTTTACAATCAAGATTTCGTATGTTTGAGTTATAAAAGACATAGATCATAAGAATTCATAAGTTTTGAAAAGAGGACATGGATTTTACTTTTATGATGCTAACCAACCAACCTACTAGTTTCATAAATATAATAGTTTCTCGAGAATACTGCCTGATTAAGCGATTATGGGTACCTGATAAGGTGAATTCTAGGGTGAAGTAGGAGGATAAGCCCCTCACCGGTGAGGGGGTAAAATAACTTATAATAGTAAGTTTTCCAGGTTTTTAATTTTAATTTTTTATTTTTTGTTATTTTACAAATTTCATTTTTACCCCTTCCTTTATCACCACTCCAACCCCATCCTTCAGCCATCTTCCACCTACCGGAGCTCCGACTCTGCCAGAACCGCCACCCCATCACGACAAAACCAGCACCCCGTCCAGTCCCCCATCATGGCAAAACCGCCACCCCCATCCAGTCCTCCATCTCATGACAATTGCCAACTAAACCTTTGGAACGAGACATGCACCCATGTTTACAATAACTCAGTTTTTGATCTTGACAACTTTAGCTACGTTCCCAGAACCTCACGTTGTTCTATGGGTGCAATGCCACCAAAACTTTAGCTAATTTATTTGAATGTGAGAGTAATGGGAATAAGCGTGATTCGTTCTTTGGTTGGTCCATTTCCTTTGAACCCAGATCTCTGTGCTAGGTTTTGGTGCGTCTTCCCTTACCCGAGATGCGTATAGTTGCATCGGAAGGAAGCCAACTTTATGGCGAAAAACGTTATGGATCATGGTGGCTCTGTTTATCCTCTATCCCCGCAGCTCAAGTTAGGCGATATGGAGTTCTAGATCTATCCAAACACTATTTGTGTCTCGTCAGCTGCTTGTAGTTCTAGATCTATGGTGGATGGACTGGATGGTGGCACTGTAGAAGATAACATATCTAAAAATTTTACTTTTATTTTTTAATTTGGGGAATCACCATGATTTCCAGTTGTTAGAGCTCTAGAGCTCTACTACTGCTACTATTACGAATCTATGAATTTCGGGAAGTTAGGAATAGCAACACAGCCATGTCCAGAGAGAATATTGTGGCGGAGACAGGGGCCGTGGGTGGTGGGATAGGGGTGGGATGGATTGAGGGGTAAGGGGTAAAATTGTCATATTGATTTTTTTTGTTTACCTGTTCAACAATTAACATATAACTGATCTTGACCATTAATTATTAAATTAATATATCCAACGGTAAAAAAAATGTCTTCATTGGTGAGGGGCTTATCCTCCTACTTCACCCTAGAATTCACCACCTAATAATAGTTCTTTTTTTTTTTTCCAAACTTAAAAAGCTTTTTTCAAATTTATTTAGAAGAGGTATGATAAATATGGATAGACACAATAGTTAAGGCTCTTAACCAAATTGAAGTCTTGTGATCTTACATCCAAGAACACGGAAAACAATTTGTTTCTGTTATTAATCGTATTACTCATCCATTGACAAAAACGAGGGAAATAGGTCACTCATATCTTTCCTGTAGCCGAAATGTCGAATGTGTAGATTAAGCTCAATCCATTCGTCAGATGGATTATAATAGAATGAATTTGTAGGACAACATGATCCAAACAATTAAATACATCTTTTGGGGAAAAAATTTCTTGAGGGGGGAGGTCAAATGAGATCAAATACCCCAAATGACCATCAAAAGAACTATATATATATATATATACTATCATGCAGCAATCAAGCTTTATTCAAGTCTCATACTCATTGCATACAAAAAAATTCAGCAATAACAACTAAGATAGCTAGGACACCAAAAAGATTACATCCTGCAAGGCTAGGGGAACGGCAACTCTTTACTGGTTAAAATTCAAAGTAAAACCGTTACCATGACTGCAGCAACTAGTGAGAACGTATCAAGGTTCCTGCAGCAAGGAACAAGCTAAATACAGCTGCACTTCCTAGAGTGGTCTGTCCAATATGCCTTATCTTGAGGGCTCCGGGAACCTGCATTGTTTCAAGATCAAATCAGTATTCAGCAGAGCATCATCCTAAAAAGAACCTGAATACACAAGAAATGCCATTTAGTGAATATAACCCCAACCAAACACTCACACACAGACACACAGCACATAATGGACAACATCCTTCAAATGCCTAATGGCATGAACATGTATATACTGTGCCCAGGTAACAGAAGAGACACATAATAATATCGTCACATAATTTCTGATATTGAAGTTATATATCCTAAGTTCAATGAAGAAATCATACTCCACTAACTACAACTTGGAAATGATGCATATGATGTCTCTGGTTTTTCTTACAGATTAGAAATGACAAAAATAAACAATGACTTGTTTATCCTGAATACATCTTATAATGAATGTAAATCAGAAATCAGAATTTCTATTTTCTTTTTTGATAGAAGTATATCAGTCAGAGAATTAAATGTACAAAAAAAAAAAAAAAAAATTTACCAAGTTAAATGTGACTAAGTTGGTCACCTATTCACAGTTGTCTGTACCAAAACTATTACTAATTGATGAGTCGTAGTTGTCACAGGAAGAGACAGAGACATCAATATAACCTCATGGAGAACTTTAATATACCCATCATGCATTGTATTTTTGCTTCTTGATTGTGCTACAACACCTTCTCTGGTTTATATATTAGTGTTATAGTCCTTGCATCATAGGAAATTAAGTCTGCTTATGGAGACCTCAATGGAGAACTTCAATATACCCATCATACAAGCAGTGGGACAGAGTTTCACAAATAAATCCAAATTACTAGATAAATGGTGCATCACTAATAGTCTGTCCAAGTAACAAGCACTGAGATTTAAAGGCAATGTCCCCATGTATGACAATTCAATATTCATTGACAAGGCAGACCAGCATAAACTGAAATTCAGCATAATAGACAACTTTTTATTAAATTAAACCGAATAATTATGTCTAGAGACATCAACATTATGATCTATCTTGTAGTAAAATATATGTATGTCTAAGGAGACCTTGGCTTAGGCCCATGTGGTGGTGAAGCTTTGGGTATGAATCATGTGTTGGGACCTCATAAGTCTGGAACACATTCAATGTATAAATTCTCTAAATTTTGATGATTCCAAATATATTAAGTATGGTAATATTGAACCATATGAAATTATTGACAAGTCTGCTAAGTGTGCAGGAAAATAGGCTTAAGGTCACTCGTCTAAAATCTGACCCGTCTAAGTTTAAGTACAACGCAATTTTTCAGACTCGTCTGAAAAACCACCCGTCTGAAAAATAGTCAACTCAGACTTAGGCCAAGTCAACTCCCAATCAAGGTTCTGATTTAGTTGATGACATGGCAAGGATCATAAGTCCTGAAGAAGCTTCAGTGGATCACCCGCCTAAATTTCAGACTCTGCTACACAAGCTCAAGTGTTAGAATGACAGAAGAAAGTTCAAGTCAACCTTATTTGAAAAAGATGTCTTCCTTAAGGATCTTAAAGACCTCTGGATAATAGCACTAAGGACAAAAAATAAAGAATTCATTCTGTAAAGTGTTTAAGCAATAAACACGCAACCTCTGCACCAAGTCAGTAGCTTTTTGCTGTTTTAGTACAAAGTAAAAATACTTTCCAGAAAGTGAACTTAGTGTTGCACTGAAATGGAAAGTTCTCAACTACAAGTACAAGAAGTCTGCTACTGCAATTATGAAACAACTGCTCAGAAGCAAAGTGTACTCTTGGTCTCATATGTCAAAGTCCAACGTCCCTAAACATTTAATGTTTATACAGACCGACTCTTTGGCATTAATGGCGTCCCAGAAACTCAAATCAAAGGAGCACACTTTCTGAAGCTGTGTCTAACGAATCAAATTGATTGAAGCCCTTATATAGACCAAACCATGAAGATGAAAAAAAAGAGATAACAGAACATTAAGAGCTCTGTGCAAATATTCAAAGAAGCATTTACTCTCTTCATTTACTTCTTCATTCTTTCATTGAATAGCTCTTCAATCATTTGATATTAATTCGCAGTCTTTCATTCCCATATTTATTCCACTCTCTGAGTGCTATTTAAAAGACTTGCAAAGTTGTATTAATTATTCAAAAACCTTTACTCCTTACTGTGTTGAGCCTGAAGAGGCTGGGTGAGAAAAGAATACTTGTTTGAATGTTGAGCCTGGAAAGGCTAGGTGTGCAAAAAATACTTGTACTGTAATCTTATCAGTTATAATGGAAACTTGGTGCTGCCAAGAACTGGACGTAGCCCTATGGATTTTGGGGTGAACCAGTATAAAACTCTTGAGTGATATTCATATTCCCTTATCTATTTAATTTGTTTAAGAGTTATTTGTTTAAGCTTTTAACTTGTGGAGTTAATATTGTGAATATCAAACTTTGTTTTAACTTTCTCTGTGTGCGCGTGTGTTCTGTCTTAAAATTAGACAAGTCACCCGTCTAATTTTCTGTAGCTTTATTTTTTTATTGCTATGCCTGCGAAAATAATTTTTAAAATTTCCTAAAAAGTTGATAAACACAATTCAAACCCCTTCTTGTGTACACTTTGGTTATTTCAATGTGATGTAAGTTCAGTGGTAGAAGTAGAAAGACCGAAAACTAATTCTAGGGCTTCCACATAGAAGCTCCACCATTGGTGGTTGCAGCCTTGTCACCTAGACCTAGTAGTCAAGAGTACTAGTTTCAGACCGACCCTCCCCAAACACTACGATGGTGGGAGCCTGGTGCACTGGGGCTCCCTTTTTTATTTAAGCAGTTTCATATTGCCTAATTTGCACTTCCTAAAGAATCAAGTGTTAAGACAGATTTAATAAAGAAAAAATAAATAAATAGAGAATCCATAGTCTGCTTTACCTAGCAACCATTGCAATCAGAAACACATTGATTTCCCAGTGATAGGGTTTCTGAAATCTAAATCTACATAATTACCTTAATTTGATTCTTCATTTTCATTGCCATTTTATGAAGAGTTTTAAATTCTAACAAGATAAAAAATACTCCTACGCCATTAGCAAAGCTTTGTGTTACTGAAATGCCAAAATCAAACGAAGAAAAAAATGCAATTGCATTATCAATTCAGTCATTCGGTAATCAAGGGGAAAAAACCCAAAACAAAATGGGATAAAAAAATATAAATAGGAAAAAGAATATAATGACATACCTTATACCTAATTGCATCATATGTCCCATAAACTGCACCTGCATACAACCAATTCTCAAATTTTATACCATTCACAAGTATATACATAAGCACAAAACAGAACCAAAAGAGAACCGTTGAAAAAAAATAAAAACAAAATGAAAGTTATGCCCTGTTTGAGTAAAAAGGCCGTAACTACAAAGCTAACTCTGTTATGCTACGCAACCAAACAGAGACAAAGGGCAGAGCAGGAGTAATAAAATCTCACCGACGGCGCCGCCAATAGCACCGCCTACGGCGGCTCCGGTTGCGACGCGAGCGAGGACGCTGTCTCTAGCCATTCTCTTCTCTCTTCTCAGCTTAGCTTCTTCAGCTCGAGTTGCGATGCGTTCACCTTCCAACTTTTTGTTTTTTATCACCGGAAACAAAATACTTTCACTGTCTGTATTACTTAATATTAAATAAAAAAAAATGCATTTCATATTTTAAAATATTAAAAATATTTAATATTTTTTTAGGTTTAACTATTGAGTAGGTCCTGAACTATTTGAAAATTTTCAAATAGGTCCCTATATTAAAAAAACTTGTAATTGGGTCCTCAAACTTTTATAAAGTTTTCAATTGGGTCCCTGAACTAAAAAAAATTTAATTGGGTCCCTAAACTTATATAAAATTTTCAATGGGATCCCTAAATTAAAAAATTTGTTAGTGATATGTTGAATTGGACGGAAAATAACTGATTTCATCCAAGCTGGCTAAACATATCAGCCATTTATGAGTAGTTTGGATGAAAGATGAACCTTGAGACATTGTCATAACAAAATGCAGCAAGATGTAACAAGATGAAGTGAGATGTAGTAAGTTGCAAGTGGGGGAACTATTTTGGACGAAAGTATTTCAAGGAAGGGATATACAACCGTAAAACATAAATCGGGGAAGGAAGGAACTATTTGTTTAGATAGTGGAGAAGCAATCACAGGTCACATTTTGGTTTTCTTGCTCAACATTTTGGTCTATTGCAATCCTAAATATAAATTTGGGGTGAATTCTAGGTCACGTTTTACATCAGTAAACTTGAAGACCTAATCATGGAACCTATCCCAAGGACTCCATTGAAAATTTTATATAAGTTCAGGACCCAATTAGAAAATTTTTTAGTATAGGAACCCAATTAGAAACTTTTTTAGTATAGGGACCCAATTGAAAACTTTATAAAAATTTGAGGACCTAATTACAAATTTTTTTAGTACAGGGACCTATTTGAAAATTCCCAAATATTTCAGGGACATACTCAATAGTTAAACCTATTTTTTAATATATTAATCAAGAAGATGCTCCCATCCAAAATGGACAGGGCCTAAGAAGGTGTGTAAAGCTTGTTTGCTTTGTTTCCAGATTCCTGTTTTTATTTTCTATTTTCAAAAAATAATTACAAAACTATCACCTTGTTTTCATTTTGTTTCCTGTTTTCAAAGATTTATACAGGAAATACTGAAAACAGAAAAGAGTTGTTTTCAGTGTTTCCTGTACAAATTTTTGAAAACATGAAACAAAATGAAAATAAGGTGGCTGTTTTGTAATTATTTTTAAAACAAGAAATGAAAACAGAAAACTGGAAACAAAACAAATAGGTCCACGATGGAATCACACTTGATATTATTTACATTTGTACTGTCTGAAATTTATTTTCCGGAACATTTTCGGAAATTATTTTTCAGACATGTAAAAATGGCCTTCCGGAAATTAAAATTCGGATGTGTAAAATGACAATTCGTATGTTTTTAGAGTTTCCGAAAAACAAATTCCGGACATGTAAAATTTTACACGTCCGGAAATTTAGAGTTACCGAAAAACAAATTTCGGACATGTAAAATTTTATACATTGTGTAAAAATTTAAACATTCGGAATTTTTTTTCCGGATAGTGTAAAATCCCATTTCATATTTTTTAAGAGTTATCAGAATTTAATTTTTGGATGTATAAAATGACTTTTTTAACATGTCTAGAATCATTATTTTGCATCAGTCCCATAGAGGCGAAATGCGACACACGGTGGTCTAGTTCCTGGAAGCACAATGGTCTAGAAAGCTTCACCATTCCAAGCCGTCGTCTATTTTACATCCATCATTCACCATTACACATTTGAAAATTAAATTCTAGACACACTAAAAAAGATATTTTACATCAGGAAATTAAATTTCGGTAACTCTAAAAAAATATGAAGTGTCATTTTACACATCCAGAAAATAAATTCCGGATGTGTAAAATTTTAAACATCTGAAAATTAATTTGCGGATGTATAAAATTTTACACGTTCGAAATTTATTTTCCGGTAACTTAAAAACATAATTGCCATTTTACACATCCGTATTTTTATTTCCGAAAGGTCATTTTACACGTCCATAAATTAATTTCCAGAAATGTTCCGAAAAATAAATTCCGGTCAATACAAACATAAACAAATCATATGTGATTGTTGGATTAGGGTATTTTTGGGAGGAAAAAAAAACATATTAGGTGTTTGGGGAAAAAATAAGGTGTCAAAAGTAAGGCCCTTTTCCCTTCTCCCCTCCCCTAAATTTTTTAATAAAATCCCTTAAATACCCTTGCCCTTTAATCCCATATACCCACCCACCACACCACACTCAAAGAGTTGTGTTATTTGTAGAACTTCAACATCGTATTTTTATAAATGACTCATATTTATCTATTATTTCTCTCTCATCTCTGTCACCCCATTATTTTTTTTTTTCTGATTTAAGTTTCTTGTAAGCAAAAAAAAAAAAAAAAAATTTAATATCTTACGGAAAGTTTGCCACCTTACAGAAATTATAGTTTCCATAAACAAATAACAAAAAAATTTGATACCTTACGAAAATTATAGTTTACATAAGCAAAATTTTTTTTATATACTTTCCGTGAGAAAATTTATTTGATACCTTAAGCAAACTTTGATTTCTTATGGAAACTATAGTTTCCTTAAGGTATCAAGGGCGAGTTTGATCTCGAGCGAGCTGAGCTTTGGATACAATCTCTGGAAAAGATCTTTACTGCTATGAAGTGCACTGACAATGACAATGTCACCTATGCTGCCTACATGCTGAGTATTGGTGGAGAGGAGCCCGCCAAGTGCTCGAGCATGAGTAACAGGCTGTCAACTAGGGAAGCTTTTAAGAGGAAGTTCTTGGACAAGTACTTCCCAGCAAGTGCTAAGCAGGCTAAGGATGTAGAATTTCTCCAGCTGAAGCAGGGTAACATGACTGTATCTGAGTACGGAGCTATATTTGAGAGCTTGTCTAAGTTCTCAAACTACTTACATGACAACCCTCACGAGGAATGGAAATGCCGAAGGTTTGAAGGGGGTCTGAGATATGAGTTAAAGGAAGCTATGGTTCCAATGGAAAAATCTATATTTCCAAAACTGATGGAAAAGTGTCGGCCCATTGAAGATATGAAAGCTAGCTGAGAGAAGAGACAAGAGAACTTTGGGCCATCTAGGTTCAAAAAGGGGAACTACAACAACAACAACCGATTCCATAGGAAACCGTATTCTAGGCCACAGGGCCAGCAGCAACAACAACGTTCTTTTGGTGGGAGCAGTGGAGGTTCTGGACCGTCTGGGAACCCTCCACAGAAGTGCCTGAAGTGTGGCAAGGGCCACCTAACAAGAGACTGCACGATCAAGGGTATCATTTGTTTCAAGTGTGGGAAGCCTGGGCACATCTCTAGGGACTGCGAGCAACCCAAGGCTGGGCCCTTTGTGAACAATATGAAGGCCGCGAGGCCTAAAGAAGGAGGCAAAGTTGAGTGGCACTAAAGCCTCTCAGAATGAGGATCTGATATAGGGACAGTGTGCTATACGAGGTAAACCTTTAACTATACTATTTGATTCGGGTGCGACCCACTTTTTCATTGCATATGACTGTGCTAAGTTGCTAGGATTACCTGTGTCTTCTTTACCCTTTGATTTGATTATATCTACTCCTACTGCTAAACCTATTTTGACTACTGAAGCTTGTTTGAATTGTACTATCTTTGTAGAAGATAGGAAATTTTTGGTTAACTTGATCTGTTTGCCTATTTCGTAAATAGAAGTGATATTAGGGATCGATTGGTTATGTGCTAACCATATCCTATTAGATTGTGCAAATAAAACCCTGATTTTCCTTAAGGATAAGATTTCTGGATTTTTGTCTGCTAACCAAGTAAGAACTTCTTTGAAAGAAGGAGCTCAAGGATACATGTTACTGTTTTCCTTGGACGTCAAGAATGAGATCGACTTATAGTCTGTGCCTGTCGTCAATGAGTTTCCTAGGGTTTTTCCTGAAGATGTACCTGGTTTGCTGCCTGTTATAGACATTGAGTTTTCAATCGATCTAGTTCCGGGTCCTGGATCGATATCCATGGCACCCCGTATGTCACCATCGGAGCTAGAGCACTTAAAGAAGCATATAGTGGATATGTTGGGAAAAGAGTTCATTCGACCTAGTGTGTCAATCTGGGGAGCTCCAGTTTTGCTTGTAAAGAAGAAAGATGGAACTTCTCGCCTATGTGTGGACTACCGTCAGTTGAACAAAGTGACGATTGAGAACAAGTATCCTCTTCCAAGGATAGATGACTTGATGGATCAGTTGCAAGGAGCAATGGTGTTCTCAAAGATAGATCTATGATTTGGTTATCATCAGATTCGTATGAAGGTGGAGGATGTTCCAAAGACGGCATTCCGAACACGCTATGGGCATTATGAGTACATTGTGATGCCTTTTGGAGTGACGAATGCACCTGCTATATTCATGGATTACATGAATAAGATCTTTCGTCCTTACCTAGATAAGTTTGTCGTCGTCTTTATCCATGACATTCTAATGTATTCTGCTAATCAGGATGAACATGCTGAACATCCCAGTATAGTTCTCCAGATTCTCAAGGAGAAACAACTGTATGTGAAGTTGTAAAAGTGCGAGTTTTGGTTGGACGAAGTTCAGTTTTTAGGACATGTTATCTCTAAGGAAGGGATAGTTGTGGATCCGTCGAAAGTTGAAGCAGTTCTTCAATGGGAACGACAGAAGACTGTAACAAAAATCCTTAGTTTTGTTGGTTTAGCTGGATACTATAGGAGATTCATTGAAGGATTCTCTAAGGTAGTATGACCTCTTACCCAGCTAACCCGGAAGGATCAAGCGTTTGCCATGGACGGAAGCGTGCGAGAAAAGTTTTCAAGAGCTAAAGAGGAGGTTGACTACCTCACCTGTGTTAGTGTTGCCTGATCCTAAAGAGCCTTTCGAGGTGTACTGTGATGCTTCACATCAAGGATTGCATTGCGTGCTAATGCGGAATCGGAAAGTAGTAGCTTATGCTTTAAGACAGTTGAAGATTCATGAGAGGAATTATCCTACGCATGACTTGGAGCTAGTTATTGTGGTGTTTGCATTGACGATCTGGAGGCATTACCTGTATGGAATGACATTCAACGTCTTCAGTGATCATAAAAGTTTAAAGTATTTATTTGATCAGAAGGAGCTTAATATGCGCAAAGACGTTGGTTGGAATTCCTAAAGGATTATGACTTTCAACTACAGTACCATCCGGGAAAGGCAAATGTGGTAGCAGATGCCTTGAGTAGGAAAGTCATACATGCGTCTGCAATGATGGTTAAAGAGCAAGAGTTGATAGAACAGTTCAGAGATATGAGGTTGACTATAGAGATGTCACCAGGAAAACTCTGTTTAGGAATGATTACAGTTTCCAATAGGCTGATGGAACAAATACGAGAGAAGCATAATGGTGACGATTTTCTACAAAAGGAAAGGTGTGACACCCTAAACCGGGGCGCCACATCTTCATTACCCGTTGCGGAAAATAAAATAAAAGATATTAAATTGCTGGTTGCTTTCGGTAAAAGATATTATCTTTATAAGTAGCCTCAAAATGGTGGTATATTTTTTTTTTCTTAAAGACAAAGGGAAAACAAAAGGTAATTGATGAACACTCAGAACATGAAATGTAAACATCATATATATATATATATATATATATATATATATATATATATATATCAAGTGGAGTTCAGAGTTTAGTACAGAAAACCAGGGCCTAATCAAGATGGCCATTAACAACAGAGTTAGAAATCTAGAAGATACAACTGAAAAGAGAGTAAGCGAAAACATGGGGAAAGAGGGTCCGGAACCATATCACAAAAAGAGGTAACTCTAGAAAGTCAGAAGACGGAAGACTGTCCACAAAACGCTCTAAACTGGTTACAGACACTGGCTGCAAGCAGAGTCTCCGCAAATTCTCCCACGAGACGAGAAATCAGGTAATGGGTATATGACGTCGCCGCCCTTATCCACGGAATCGTCGTCGTCATGATCCAGGATGTGATACTCAGGCTCATCCTCCTCCATGATCTCATAGAAGTCCTCCTCGGGATCCTCCTCAGGGTCCAGAGGTGGTAGCTCGTGTAGTAGACCGTTAACTTGCAGTGCTTGAAGGTAGTACCAAGTCGGAGGCAGAGCAACTCTCCTAGTCTCCACGGTCTGGCTCCTACGGATCGGGTCTCCATCGGCATTCAAATTAGTTGTGGTGATTGATCCGTGGTACGTGGCAGACGTCGCCCCCGGATGAATCTGCCATGCCTCGGCGTTCCCCACGTCGTCGAAGACCTCAGTCTTCGACATCGTCGGCACAAGAGGGATGTTGGGATCCATCTGAGCTCATATACATACGGCAATACCAAAAAGGAAGAGAGAAAAACAAGTAGAAATGAAAGAGTGAGATACCGACAGTAGATATATCACTCAACAACCATATACATGATACATACAACACATTGGCATATTAGCCATTAAACATTATTCATAGGTAAGACAACAAGTATTATATCAATGGGTCTCATACCCGAATCAATCAGTTTTGTAAAGATAATGCATGACACTTCGATCATCAGGCTCTAAACTTAATCTCATGAGATATTATCACCGTTTTATCATTAAGAAATAAAGAGTTGATCAGGCTCGTATGCCGCATTGGCAAGTTGTCTCCGTCACCTTATGCACCCGGATCAACATCATCGCGAATTCCTTATCAATGGCCATTCGGATGTATACATCATCGAACACCACATCTTAAGCGGGTATTTCGGTAACTCAAGCACATCTGCTAAGAGGAAATGCATATGAATAAAAGACTTTTCATTATTCAAGACTTTTTTTTGTGTCCACTCTTTTTCGTTGTCGAAACTCAAGGCTAATGACTATTCACAATTTTCATCACTTGAAAATCAATAACACAGGACGCGCAGTCCGAGTGCTCAATCACAACGCCTTAGACCGATGCTGCAGTCAAGGTTTGTGGTCGTATAAACAATTATAATTTTATCCATGTTTTATTTCAACATGATAAGGACTCCTAGTCCACAACAACGAAATTAGAACACGCAGTCCTCAATTCTGAGATTAGGACTCCTAGCCCATACTATCACGATTAGGACCCTGGGTCCATAATTCTTGACACGGATCCCAGATCACGTGCATATAACTGAATACTAGAGACGACGTCTCGCGGACTAGATTCTCTTTCACATGTGCTTACTTTTCGCTCAGTGAAAATCAAAATCCAAGACAAAACCTCGGCCACTTATCCAAGTAACCGGAACATTTCTAAATCATTTAGGAGAAAATCTTTTTACTTTACAAACTCTTTTATAAAACATTTAGGAAATACGTTTATTTTTGAAATCCTTGATGGAATAAAGTCAAATATTTTCAAAGGGGTTTTTCCTTCATAAAACACATAGTTCGAAAAAGGTTTTCTCTCGTACAAACTTTGGATCATAAAAAGGTAGTTTCTATTGACTTAAAATCACTTCAACGTTTCTTTTCCAAAACAAGAATCTTATTCTTTTGAAATAAACACTTTAAACAAGGAACTTTTATAAATGAAACCAATACTTTCAAAGTTCTAATCAAGGCTTATTAAGGCTTTTAATCCTTAGAACCATTGAGCACAGACTCAAGTCCGGCTTCTCAAACTTCAATCAACAGTAATATATCCTCAAACAATGATATCACAGTTAATGACAGTTCATCGCATATATATAACTCACAATACTTTAAGCAAATAGTAATCAACTTCAAGTAATAATCACAATAGTTCAAGTAAACAAGTCATTCAAGTATTCACTCCATATCATAATAATATTCAAATTACTCAAGTAAACACATACACACATGCATATAGTCATTGAATATCCCTAGGCAATCCCCTCTTACCTTCTGTGAAAGTAAGGAGATTAGATGCTTGAAAAGGTATACCACGAACGTTCTCGCTTTCTCCGCGATAGAAGTCTAAGGTTATGAACACAAAATCACAAGTTAAAATCAATCAAGAACGCTAAACCACAAGGTATAGGTTTGGCCAAGACTAGTTCTTAGGGTTAGAGATTCCCGAAAATTATACAACTCATGAATTTATGATCCTTAAGTATTGAGAGTTCATAAACAATGATCATTTAACAAAGTTAAATTAAAATCCCACTAAGTTATAAACTTAGGGTATTCGGCCAAGGGTAGTAAAATAGGCTAACATTCACTAAACTTTCCAATCTCTTAGGTCTAGCATCCATATGTATTAAGGAGCTCAAAACCATGATCATTTTGGAAAATAAGAACAAAGTATCCTAGGTCCATAACCTTCTAGGTTCGGCCTTCGTAGGATCTATAGACTAGAAATCTTTAAACTTTCCAATCTCTTAGACTTAGCATCCATATATCTTATGAAGCTCAAGTCCATGATCATTTTGGAAAACAATGGAAACTTAAACATTCCAATCTCTTAGACTTAACATCCAAATATCTTATGGAGCTCAAGTCCATGATCATCTTGGAAAAAGAAAACTCAAACATCCTAGCCCCAAAACATTTAAGTTTCGGCCTCCATAGGGTAATGAGGAAAGTATTCTTTGTTTGATAACAACTCTTAGGTTTAGAATCACAAGGTATTAAGAGTTCTAAATCCATGATCATACTTGGAAAGTTGAAACATAGTATCCTAGGCTACTTATACATATTTTCGGCCATCATAGGAAAACAAGCTATCAAACCTTCCAAGATTATAGATTTAAGATCAAAGAATAGTTAGAAACTCAAACAGATGATCATATTCCAAAAGTTGAAGCAAAAACCTCCTAGGCCACATATGCATAGCTTCGGCCATCATAGGAAGAAATAGATGGAGATTTTTGTTTTACACAACTTCTTAGTATGTGAAAATATAAGTTAATACAAGACTATAGAAAGTGGTTTCAATTCAAAAGGAGTTTTCTACCATTTTAGAGAGATTTTAGAAGTTTAAAGGACATAAAGAACACATAAAGCAAACTAGGAAATAGAAGATGAAACTTGCAAAAAGATTTACATGAGAGCATTAGCCTTAGTATAAGGAAGAATTTTAATGAAGAACTTAAGTAGAAAAGATGAATAAAAATCGGAGCTTTAAGAGAAGGAAGATGAAGAAGTGTAAAATATAATGGAGTGTTGGAGCTTTATAGAGGGAGAGGGGTGTGGATGACGCAAGGAGAGAAAGAGAAGGGCTTGGAGAGCAAGTTTGGTCTTATGCCTTGCTTGGTTGAAGAGGAAAGAGAAAAAAAGGTTTTTAGAATATAATATGATATAATTTGAAAAGTGTGATGATTATACTTTTGGAGTGTGTCATAACCCATTTCCATCAAGTCCCATCAAGTCACTTCTCTTCTTTTGTGCTCCCTAATCTGCTCCATTTCGTACCCGGTTCAAGTTCCCGATCATATTTCGCCCGGAATAAATATTATATTATATTTCCAAATTCAAATTTTCGAAAAAAAACAATATCATACAAAACACCATAAAAACACTAACCGTTTCGTTCATGGGTCAAAATTAGGTTTTATGCTCAGTAAACTTGTACCGGCAGTGAAAACGCAGACCGGCTTTCGTCTGAATTTTCAACCGAAATTTTTACCGTGAGTTCATATGCTATAACAACACAAGAAAATGATTTTAGTTTAATTAAAATCATCCCTCTGAGTTTAATCTAAAAATAAACACATTTAAATATGTTTACACTACTACAGAAAGCATAGGAAAAACAGGGTTACAATACTATCCCTCTAAAAAGAATTTCGTCCTCGAAATTACGCACCTTGAAATAACTCAGGGTATTACAATTTCATCTTGTCCTCAGCCTCCCATGTAGCTTCTCCGGTTGTCTCGTTCCAGATGACTTTGACTAAAGGAATTTGTTTACATCTGAGCTGCTTCATCATCTTATCAGCGATTCGTACCGGCGAAGTCTCAAAAGACAGGTTTTCTTTTAATTGTACTTTATCAGGTTTAATAACATGATGGATCAGGAATATACTTTCTCAACTGAGAGACATGGAAAACGTCATGGATGTTGGAAAGAAAAGGAGGTAAAGATATTTTGTAAGTTACTGGACCTACGCGACGAAGAATTTAGTAGGGTCCAATGAATTTGGGAGTAAGCTTTCTGGATTTTATCAATCTGCCAATCCTAGTCGTTGGCGTGACTCTCAAGAACACATGCTCGCCTTCCTCAAACTCAAGAGGTCGTCGTCTCTTGTCAGCATAACTCTTCTGTCTACTTTGACCAGTCCTCATTTTCTCCTAGATCATCTTCACCTTCTCTGTCGTTTGTTGCACGATCTCTGGTCCTAACAGCAAACTCTCACCATCCTGGTACCAACACAAAGGCGTTCGACATCGTCGACCATACAAGGCTTCATAGGGTGCCATTCCTATACTTGAATGAAAACTGTTGTTGTAGGTGAATTCTATCAACGGTAGAAACTCGTCCCAGCTCCCAGTGTCTTCCATCACGCATGCTCTTAGTAAATCTTCGAGTGATTGGATTGTCCTCTCTGACTGTCCGTCAGTTTGTGGATGATACGCAGAACTCAATTTGAGTTTTGTTCCCAAAGAGTTTTGTAGTCCTTTCCAAAATTCTGACGTAAACCTCGGATCACGATCCGAAATGATACTCGAGGGTATACCATGCAACCTGACAATCTCGTCAATGTACAACTGAGTCAACCTTTTCATCGGGTACTTCATGTTGATAGGTAAAAAGTGAGCTGACTTGGTCAGTCGATCCACAATTACCCATATAGCCTCATGTCCTTTCCGAGTCCTTGGTAAACTGGTCACAAAGTCCATCGAAATTCCGTCCCACTTCCATTCTGGGATGTCCAATGATTTTAACATTCCTGCTGGCCTCTGGTGTTCAATCTTAGCCTTCTGACATATCAGACAAGAAGCGACGTATTCCATTAAGTCCCTTTTCATTCCATACCACCAGTATAACTTTTTGAGATCTTGATACATCTTTGTGGCTCCTGGGTGTAAACTCAGCTTACTCCTGTGAGCCTCCTCCAAAATCAACTTCATAAGCTCGGCGTCATCTGGTATACAGATTCTTTCACCGAACCTCAAAATTTCATCTGTTCCTTCTCTTAACTCTGACAGTGCTCCTTGTCGCACTAAGTCTCTTTCTTCCTGCAGATACTGATCACTCACTTGTTTTTCTTTTATTTGTTCCATCAATCCGTTCGAAACAGTGATCCTATTCAGACATCCTTCCCGGAAATGTCTCCACTGATAAACTTAGATCCCTGAATTGTTCCAACAATCCCTTTTCTTTAACCATCATTACTGACACGTGTATTGACTTCCTGCTCTGCGCAACTACTACAGAAAAGGGCTTTAATAGCGTTTTTTTTTTTTTTGCCTTCAATAGCGCTTCCAAATGCTATCTATTCACCTGCTACTGAAGGTGGGAGAGATGAAAGTAGGAATAGGTAGCGCTTCCTTGAGAAAGCGCTGTCTAAAGTTAGAAATAAGCCAATCTGTTACACACTTTAGACAGCGCTTTCTCAAGGAAACGCTACCTAAAGTTTGCAATAGATAGCGCTTTCTCAAATAAGCGCTGTCTATTTGTAACTTTAGGCAGCGTTTTTTCAAGAAAGCGCTACCTAATCCCTTTTTTTTTTATTTGTTATTATTCACTTTGTTTTTCTACATTTCCCACCTGCATTCAACAATTCACAGCAACACTACATTACTGCATACAACCTATAGTACCAAGCCCACCTAATAAACATGAGAACAACCTAGCTGTAAAATCAATCACCAAAACATAGAAACCTCATGCAGCAGCTTAAAAATCATAGTCTGCAAAAAACCAGTAAAAACCCCATCCAACATCCCATGGCAGCTGCAAACCATCCCTCAGAAATTCACAGTACACTGCATTTAGTTACATCTAGAAAATGTACAAAGCTTACATACAATATTAGTAAGCATATATAAATCAAACCAAATATCAAAATCATGCATATAACCAATTAAGTAATATATACTTTAACAAAATTCACAGTAACGCTTACACATAACCAATTCTAATATTTAAGTCCATAAACCAAAAGGTCGCTAACCTACACTAGACAATAACCATGCATACTAACAATGTATACAAGCTAATCAACACACTAATAATTCTAAACAAGTTGTGCATGCGGCTTCCATCTTCTGCTTGATCGCACAAAATCCTTGTTGTTGGCCCGCATAAGATGCACATACAAATCACTTGCACATACACACAAGTCTAATAATATAGGAGAGACGCTAGCTAGCATAATATCCTGCATTACTTCTTTTTATAAATTAAGATAAGATTGGTGAAAAGCTCGTGAAAATTTAAATTAAAATAAAGGAATTCTTTTGATAGGAATACCTTTTGCGCTTGCTCTTCAAGACAGTAGAAGTTGAAGGATTGCTATGCCAGTTCCTCTTTCTTTGATTGATGAACCAATTATTAATCTGCTTTAATTGCAAGCCCGTTTCCTGCACCAACCTTGCTTTATCTTCCTCCTAAAAAGCACAAAATTGATTAAGATGAGTAGAGAAATATTGATGAGTGAGTTGTGAGACGGTAATATTAAATTTTAAAAGGTCACTTGTAAATATCTCATGAGTATACTAAGCTCACTATTGTGCTAAAATGTGGACTTAGAGCACAAGCTTAATCTTAAGAGTAATGTGTAAAATTCTTATTCCTGTGCTTTGAATTCCAGGACGAATGTGATTAAGGACATGTTTGTTTGAAAAAATTAATGCTTAGCAAAACTCAATTTGCAGATTAAATGTTGAATCTTGAAAAGGTATTCTCCAAAATATTAGTAAAGCCAATATTGAGTTCTTACTGTAGGGTAAGGCCACTTGGAATGTGATTGCCACCAAGCTTTAAGGACAGAGGTGGTGTCACCAGGAAGTTTCCTAGCTCGTCTCTTGCGTAAAATTTCCTCTCTTATGTCCACAATTTTCTCCTTATAACCCTACATAAAGAAAAGAACATGAGATTGATCACGCGGGAATAGACTTAAAATGAAGACACTTCAAAAGCTATCAGCATTTAATTAGTCCATTGCCTGTTTCAGTTCATGCTTCAATTCATGTCTTACACGTTCCATGAGGGACCTCTCATTCTCTGTTGGAACAAGAGGGCCGAATCCCATGCTATCAGGACCATCCAAACCACCATCAAACAGATTAGCATCACTATCTACTTGGTCATCTTCGTCATCAGACATTGTTGCTCCTGTACCTTCCCCAGGTGAAACTCCTGCAGCATGTGGGAAAAATTGTCACTTCAGTACTCATATCATACACTGGTAAAAAACACTTGCTTTTGCTGTTTATCTGTGCACAATAATTTAGCTAATCTAACCAAAAGTTTTTTTTTGTCTACGTTCAACATACACAATAGTTTGGAATAACATGCTAAAATTATGAACAGCTAGGCAATGCACTACAAAGCCTTTAATACTTTCTCGTAACACAAATTATTACAATGCTTGTGGTTTTGCTAAGTTTTTCAATATTTGCTTATACATATTTCAATTTTAATTAAATTCGCTAAGATTTATAGTTTCCCAAACCCAGCCAATGAAAAAGAGAAGGAAAATAAAGTTCCTGTAGCCATGTTCATCTTGGTCTATCAACCATCAATGGATATCATTTATTGTTAGACTGAACTTCACAATATTAACTGATATTTGACCTTGTCAGAAAACTTGAACATGTGGTTACAAGTATTTAGAGTCTATCCCTTTAATTGGAATAAGTTATACTGAAATCTGGACGCCATGTTTGGTGGTTGGGTGCATGTAAATATCTGACACCATACATGCCCGTGACCACCATCTTTAGTTTCAAAAGAAAGTTGCATTATGAAGGGCATCAATTCTCTCATCATTTAATAGGGTGTCCAATGTGTTTATGACACATTCATGGATCACAAAATCAGCTGATACATGGCTATAATGCTATGACTATGAGCTCAAGGTGATGATGAAAATCAAATTAACCTGTTTTACATACATATTGCTGGCAAAGATCATCATGAACACCCCCAATCAGTCCACGTTTTCAACAACTGAAGACAAAATATTACTTACAGGAACTGCCCCCTTCCCCAATTAAAAAGAAAAGTGAACAGCATCAGAGTAGAACTATAACTACAGTAAATTTTTTAGGCTTATAAGCAAATGCAGATCAAGTAATGTATCTATCACATGGGGTCCGCTGCTGAAACTAAAGTATTGCAAGTTTTGATTTGCTAACCTGCTGATCGAAATCGGAAACAACTTCAATTATTATTATTGCTCCGCCCAATTTCAAGTTTTTCAATTTGAAAAAAAATATTAAAACCAAATGGGGATGGCTTTACAAATGAATATAAATGAAATCATAGCTTTAAACAAGATCTCCTGCAGTGACTATTGATAGCATCTCAGATTACACCTATCATCCTGACAAAGTATTTTAGAGTCTATCCCTTTAAAATAGGAAGAGAAAATACAGAGAAACTGTGATACAATTTTTCATATAAAGCTACCTAAAATTTTCGCCCAATACAAAAGGGGACACCAAACTGACCCTTGCAGTTTTCTGGAAACTGCTCATAATAACCAATATTCTGTGTTCGGGTGAGTAAATTACAGGTTGGTTCCATGTTAGCAGGAACATAAATGAGGGAACATAGAATGTTAGAGCTAAATAACATTGGAACAAATTATTTTCATTTTTATCATTCAATTCAACCAAACTTTTATTTTAATGTTAAGATGTAACAATCAGTAGAAGAAGACAATTATTGCACCTGTTAGACTCTGTAAGGATTGCTCGATCTACTGCTTCCATTGAGTTGTTCTTTGAAAGAACAGAGCAACAAAACATAGTGCGACTGCAGCAACATCAATTAGGTAAGAAAACTATCAAAATCATAACTGTATCATATTCATAGCAAACAAACTCTCTAGCACAAACCACCCATCTTTGTCCACCAGACCACCACACACCGTGACAAAATGAACAGAATGAACAGAATTCTAAATTGTAAAGGCCATGGAATATGCTGACAAAAAATAATTCATTAATTCATGTTTTTAAATCTAGGTTTTGATAGTCTCTGAAATCACATTTGAATTAGAGGGTCTGCCTGCCCATCCCTAGCCAAATGGCCCCAAATCAAACCTACTTCTGAATTCTGATTAACAAACCTAATTCAATCTTAATGCATTTTGCAAAATAAAATTCGAAGAATGCATGGGCAATAGCAGCTTCAAGGTTATGGAGTGAAAATCTTTAACAACACACTAGTTCCCAATGCCCCAGAATCCCCAATCAGAAGAACCTTGAACAAGTAATCGAATTCAGCATGACTAGAAGATGAGGAAGAAGTACAGTAGACTGGAGCAAACCTGAGAGGACGAGGCTTGCGGCGGCGACAGCGACATAGAAGAAGGGAGACAGTACTGGACGCGAGGAGGAGAGAACAGAGGCGCAAGGTGGAGAGAGGCCCGAGGTTGCCGTTGCTAGACGCGAACAGAGGCGCGACGCGAGGCTTACAGAGGTGGCGCGAGCAGTGAGGGCGGCGGTAGCGAGGACGGTTGAGGGTTGGGTGGCGGTGGAGAGGAGGGTGGCGATGTTGGGAGGGTTGGAGGTCGTGAATGAGCAGGTGAGTTGAAGCGGTGGAGACACAGTGGAAGAGAAGCCGTGTGTGGTGGCGAGTGGCGTGACGGTCGTCGGTGGAAGAAGAAGAAGATGCAACGAAGGTTTTGCTATCCTTGTGGGAGACTGAGGTATTAGACGACCTAGCGAGGCAGATTTGAGAGCGAGGGAATAAATTCGCGTGGGAGGGAACGGTTCATGAAAAAACTAATACTGGGAATAGATAGCGCTCCTTTAAAATAAGCATTGTCTATTGTTATACCTAAGACAACATTTTCTTAAGAAAGCACTATCTATTGCTATCCATTGGGAATAGATAGCGCTTCTAAAGAAAGTGTTGTCTTAGATATAATAATAGACAGCGCTTCCTTAAGGAAGTGCTATTAAAGGCCTTTCACCTCTTTTTAAATAGCGTTTCTTATTAAAATATTATTGAATGTGCGCTATTAAAGCTCTTTTCTGTAGTAGTACATTCGCCTTCCTAGGGTGGTACTGTAGGTGAAAGTCGTAGTCCTTCAAAACCTCCAACCAACGTCTCTGACGCATATTCAACTCCTTCTGATCGAAGAGGTACTTCAAACTCTTGTGGTCACTGAAAACATTAAAAGTAGCTCCATATAAATAATGTCTCCAGATCTTTAGGGCGAAGACCACCGCTGCTAACTCCAAGTCATGCGTCGAGTACCCCTCGTGAATCTTCAACTGTCTTGAAGCATACGCTACTACTTTTCGGTTCTACATCAGCACACATCCCAACCACTGGTGTGAAGCGTCACAATAAACCTCAAAAGGTTCCTTAGGATCAGGTAGGATCAACACGGGTGAGGTTCTCAACCTTCTCTTCAGCTCTTGGAAACTTCCTTCACAAGCCTCCATCCAGACAAACGCTTGGTCTTTCCGAGTTAACTGGGTAAAGGGTCCCACTATCTTGGAAAATCCCTCAATGAATCTCTTATAGTAGCCCGCTAAACCCACAAAGCTATGGATTTCTGTTGCCGTTGTTGGCCTTTCCCATTCCAAAACAGCCTCGACCTTTGACGGATCCACCGCGATTCCTTCGCTTGATATCACATGACCTAAGATTGCACTTGGTCTAACCAGAACTCGCACTTCTCCGGCTTCGCATAGAGTTGCTTCTCTTTCAAGGTCTGAAGAACAATGCTGAGATGCTCAGCATGCTTCTCCTTGTTTGGAGAATAGATCAGAATATCATCAATGAAGACGACAACGAACTGATCTAGGTAAGGACGAAAAATCCTATTCATGTAATCCATGAATATGGCAGGAGCATTCGTCACTCCAAACGGCATCACCAGGTACTCATAATGCCCATAGCGTGTTCGAAACGCTGTCTTAGGGACATCTTCAGCCTTCACACGAATCTGATGGTAGCCTGACCGTAAATCTATTTTCGAGAATACAGTCGTGCCACGCAGTTGATCCATGAGATCATCTATCCTTGGGAGCGGATATCTGTTCTTGATCGTAACCTTGTCCAACTGGCGAAAATCCACACAAAGTCGAGAAGTCCCATCCTTCTTCTTCACTAACAGAACTGGAGCTCTCCACGGCGATACACTGGGTCGAATGAATTCCTTCCTCATCAGCTCCTCGAGTTGTTCCTTCAGGGTTTCTAACTCCGATGGTGACATGCGATACGGTGCCATGGATATTGGTCCAGTGCCTAAAACCAGATCAATCGCGAACTCGATATCTCGAACAGGCGGTAGACCAGGTACATCTTCAGGAAAAACTTCCGGAAACTCATTGACGACAGGTACGGACTCTAAGTCTAAATCACTCTTAACATCTGAGGAAAACAACATCATGTAACCTTGAGCTCCCTCTTTCAAAGAAGCTCTTACCTGACTAGCAGATAAAAATCCAGAAATCTCATCCCTAAAGACTAAGGTTCTTTGAGCACAGTCTATCAAGATGTGGTTGGAAGATAACCAATCCATGCCTAAAATTACATCTAGTTGTATTAAAGGCAAACAGATTAAGTCTACAAGAAAGTGCCTATCTTGAACAATGATAGGACAATTTAAGCAAACAAAATTAACAGTTACTGGTTTAGCAATTGGGGTAGAAACAATCAAGTTATATGGTAAGGAAGAAATAGGCAAGTCTAGAAGTTTCACACGATCCATCGAGATAAAAGAATGAGTTGCACCTGAATCGAAAAGTACAGTTAAAAGATTACCAGCTAAATCGCATTTACCCTGCACTAGATCTGCGGAATTCGATGCTTTAGCTCCACTCATAGTATACACTCGCCCTTTAGCAGTTGGCTTGCTTGCTTTGGCATGATTGACAGCTGGTTCTCTTTTCGGTGCTCGGCAGTCCCTGGCCATGTGCCCCACACGATAGCAGTTAAAGCACTTCATGTCTTTCCTTGGGCAAGTATCAGCTAGATGACTGGGATCTCCACACCGATAACACTTCCTCTCTTGGCCTTGATTATTGTTTCTCTGACCTCCACTTCCAGTTCCCAAAGTACCAGAACGATGTTGTTGCTGTTGCTTCTGATTGTTGCTGGGTGATTGGTAATATGGCTTCCTCTGGTTCTGCTTCCACTTTTGGTTCTGTCCCTGATATTGACTCTTGGGACGAACGGGCCTCCAACATTCCCTTTGCTATCTCGCCCTTTGCGCATCAGTTCTAGCTTTCGGCATTTCTCTACCAACGCTTGGAAATTCCTGATTTCCAAGGGCAGCACAGATTCCTTGATCTCGAAGCGCAGACCGGCTTCGAACTTTTCGCATTTCCACTCCTCGCTGGGGTTGTTTTGGAAAAAGCGGAAATATTTGGCAAGGGACTCAAACCTCGCCGCATATTCCCCCACCGTCATGTCCCGCTGACGTAAACTCAGGAACTCTTGCTCCTTCTCAGTCCGAGCACTCTTAGGAAAGTACTTATCCAGAAACTTGTTGCGAAACACTTCCCAGGTGATTGCTTGGTGCTCAGCCTCTAACAGTTGCCTGGTGCCCTTCCACCAGTATTCAGCATCTCCTACCAGTTGAAAGATTGCATAGGGCACCTTTGCTTCCTCAGGTGTTTGAATCAGCTCAAAGATCTTTTCTAATTCCTGGATCCACAGATCAGCCTTAGTAGGATCCAAGTTTCCATCAAACTGTGACGGATTCTGACGTCTGAAAGCAGTCAGATGCCTTCCCTCAGCAGCTTGTTCAGCCTTCAGCTGTTCCTGTTGGTTCTGAGCAGCCATCGTAGCAGTCTGAAGAGCAATTGCCGCAGCCACATCAGCCATTGCCTGGGCGGCGAAGTCCATTCCGCCATTGCCTCTGCCACGACCACCACGTCCGCGCGCACCTCCTGGTTCCATACTGACCTGTAAGACACAATCAGTGAGATGGTAACCAGAAAAGGAAAAAGATCTAACTTGACGGCCATCACACATTACTCCTAAGAAGTGATTCAATCAAGTCTTAATCAGAGAACACACAACATCAACCCAACAGACCTATCCCAAGGATTCCCAGAAGACTCGACCAGCTCTGATCCCACTAATGTGACACCCTAAACCGGGGCGCCACATCTTAGTTACCCGTTGCGGAAAATAAAATAAAAGATATTAAATTGTCGGTTGCTTTCGGTAAAAGATACTATCTTTATAAGTAAGTAGCCTCAAAATGGTGGTATATTTTTTTTTTCTTAAAGACAAAGGGAAAACAAAAGGTAATTGCTAAACACTCAGAACATGAAATGTAAACATCATATATATATATATATATATATATATATATATATATATATATATATATATCTCAGTGGAATTAAGAGTTTAGTACTGAAAACCAGGGCCTAATCAAGATGGCCATTAACAACAGAGTTAGAAATCTAGAAGATATATACAACTGAAAAGAGAGTAAGTGAAAACACGGGGAAAGAGGGTCCGGAACCACATCACAAAAAGAGGTAACTCTAGAAAGTCAGAAGATGGAAGACTGTCCACAAAACACTCTAAACTGGTCACTCACACTGGCTGCAAGCAGAGTCTCCGCAAATACTACCACGAGACGAGAAATCAGGTAATGGGTCTATGACGTCACCGCCCTTATCCACGGAATCGTCGTCGTTGTCATGATCCAGGACGTGATACTTAGGCTCATCCTCCTCCATGACCTCATAGAAGTCCTCCTCGGGATCCTCCTCAGGGTCCTCCTCAGGATCCTCCTCAGTGTCCAGAGGTGGTAGCTCGTGTAGTAGATCGTTAACTTGCAGTGCGTGAAGGTAGTACCAAGTCGGAGGCAGAGCAACTCTCCTGGTCTCCACGGTCTGGCTCCTACGGATCGGGTCTTCGTCAGCATTCAAATTAGTTGTGGTGATTGATCTATGGTACGTGGCAGACGTCGCCCCCGGATGAATCTGCCATGCCCCAGCGTTCCCCGCGTCGTCGAAGACCTCAGTCTTCGACATCATCGGCACAAGAGGGATGTTGGGATCCATCTGAGCTCATATACATATGGCAATACCAAAAAGGAAGAGAGAAAAACAAGTAGAAATGAAAGAGTGAGATACCGACAATAGATATATCACTCAACAACCATATACATGATACATACAACACATTGGCATATTAGCAATTAAACATTATTCATAGGTAAGACAACAAGTATTATATCAATGGGTCTTGTAACATCCGTTATTTTATGTGTGGTTTACGTATGATGATTAGGTTTAGGACTTGAATTACATTTTTGAGATGTGGTATGAGGCATAGAGACCTTTGCATGTTAAGTACGCAGCTTTTCCGTGTGAGTTGAACATAGAGACCAATTAGGGTTTCCCGGTTAGTGTCTTTTAGATATTTGAGGGTGGAACAATAAATTTGGAGTTAGAGATGAGATTAGGCATTTTTGATGGTTGGAGATTGTTTATTAGGTCCTAATGAGCCTATATCTCAAATTTGAGGTCAATCGAACGTCGAACAGACCCTGAACGTAGAGAGTTGACTTTCTAGTCAAAAAGTCAATGCTCAAGCGTGGCAAACCCCACGCTCGAGCGTCCATAATACGCTCAAGCGTGCGTGTATCCACGCTCAAGCGCCCAAGTCAGCAGACAAGGGCCATGCTTTGACTTGCTACGTGTCAACATGGCCGACGTGGCAGCTTCTGAGTGGTTGCATGGTGCGGTGGCTGTCCATGCTCAAGCATGGATTGTTCCACGCTCAAGCGTAAAAATTCTCGAGTGTGGCAGCGTGAAGCAGAAAAATAAAAAGGGCTTAAGTGACATAAGTCACTTAGGTCATCAGAAAGAAAAGAAGCGAGGCTGAGAGCAGAGATTTGAGACTGAGAAAGCAGAGAGGGTTTTAGAGAGAGAGAGAGAAAAATCTTAGAGAGGGAAAGGCTTCTAGTGAGGGTTGTGTGAGTTTCGATCGTCCATTCGCGAAACGGAGTACGTGGTTGTGATCGTAGTGACGATACCTTCATTTTTCTCTTCTCCATTTCTTCAAAAATCGAAGGTAAATTATCCCCGTTTATGTCGAAACTCGTTTCGTTATGTTTATCTATATATCTTTCGTTTCGTTTGTCGGAATTTGATTTCATCACTAGTGCAGAAAAGGGATTTCACATCGGTTTTTTTTGGCTTTTCACATCGGTTTTCAAGCTGATGTTGAAAAGGCCGATGTGGTTTATTACCACTTTTCACATCGGTTTTAAAACCGATGTAAAAAAGTCTGTTTCAGCAAGCTAATAAATCATTTTCAGAAATTTCCACATCGGTTTCTGAAAAAACCGATGTGGTAACCCAACTTTCCACATCGGTTATGTTAAAAACCGATGTTAAAAATAGAACTTTCCACATCGGTTTTTAACATAACCGATGTGGAAAGTTGGGTTACCACATCTGTTTTTAACATAACCGATGTGGAAAATTGGGGTTACCACATCGGTTTTTTCAGAAACCGATGTGAATTTGTGTTTTTTTTTTTAAAAACCATCCTTTTCAGTATTAACAGTCCTTTCCCCTGTTTCAGTAATCCAGTAATCCAGATTAATACAGAATCTATATTGTCAACAGAATCACTTTTGTACAACCAAAACACACTAAATTAAAAGATTACTAACAATAAATATATTCAATTACATTCAGACAACAACGATAATTAGAAACCAAAAAGCTACATATGATATATTATAGATTTCATGTCAAAACATATATCAGTCAAAAGTACACTATAGCTAGTACATGATGCGTTTATATACTAACTACATACAAACTATTGTTGGTACACTTCAAGAAAGAAAGTTGCCCAACGTATCCTTATGTTTTTTATGTCGGCATCAGAGAGTGGAGTCGGATTGTTGAATATCTGCAAGTTTAATTGGACATAAGATTATATCTTTTACGTAATAAACTAAAATTAAACATATAACAAATCTATATATAATTGTTACAACTAATTGTTACCAATTAGCATTTACCTCCTGCCATCTTTTAGTGATACCGGAGGAGATAATTTCGACCATCCACTTCATCACATAATATCCACATTCCCATGATCCACGTTGTCTATGAGACTACGTACAAATGAAACTCAATTAGAATATGAGAAATTAAATAGAAATCAATAATTATACCCACTGCGCTTGAAGCGTTTGAACTAATAAATATCTTACGTTAGGAATAATCCATCTAATAGGCCGACGCCTTTCACCACACAGCATGCGGCTTGCATCAATAGACCTATCATAAGAAAATGAACTCGTAGTAACGTGTGCTTCGTAATGTGATGCTTAGGTGAATTTTTGGAAGTTCCGAGGCCCTAGAACCGCGCAGGGCAGAATCGAGCTCGTGAAGGAAACGCTCGTTTCGTCTCGTTTCGTTCATCGTACGACTCTCCAGGTGGGGGAAGAAACCATTTAATGTCGGAAACGACGCAGTTACATTGAGTTCGATAATGGCGTAGGGCGACCTAAACCCTACTCGAAAGCGAGTAACGGACAATGTCCATGTCACATTGGGGACTACTTAGTGGTACCAATGATGATATTGAAATTGTGCGTTTATCGTCGTTACGATAAAAATATTTATTATTATTATTATTATTATTATTATATTGGAAATGATGCTATGATTAATATGATGATTTGATGACATGCTGTTATGATGATATGAGTGTAATGATTATGCGTAGAGATTGAGTAAGTGATGAGATATGATGAGTCATGATGATGTATTGGGGAAATCATAGTTTATGTGTTAGTAGTGCCTAACCGAGACGATTGATGTAATATGATGATGAGATTTTATTGAGGTTATTTATGAGGTGATGATGAGCGGTTAAGGGCACTAGGGGGTGACCTGAAACATGGTCTGTGATATGTGGACCTGAAACATGGTCGTTATGTGGATCTGAAACATGGTCGTTGGGGTCTATTCCTCGGAGGGAGAATTCCCGGGGTCTAGGCTAACGACGGACCGTCCCAGACATGATTTCATTTTAGTTGCAGCTATAGTTCATGCGTTGCATGAGCACCCTGGCCGGGGTCCAGAGGTGTGCACCGGATTGTGTAGCTATAGTGCCATTGCTTTACATGGGCTGCGACACCCTAACCTGGGGTCATCACATAGTTACCCAAAAAGCGGAAAATAAATTATTAATTGCTGATTGCTTTCGGAACATTTATTAATTTCAAGCCAGAACATTCAGGTATAAAAATTTTCGTTTGTGAGTAAACTCTGAAAGACTAAGATATATACTTTAAATAATAAACTCATATTCATAATAAAGCCGCCAAGGCATACAACCTTTAATAATTAAGTTTCAATTTTCTAAACAGAAAATTAAACCTAAGACTAAAGTTTAACACCAAAGTTACTGACCATTTCGACACACCACCCAACAAAGATTCCTAAGCTGGTCACTCTACAAGACATTTATCGGAAAGACTCCGCTGCCGTTCCCACAATCAAAATACCTCTTCAAGTATCTAAAACTAAGTCCCGAAAGACTTAGGGAAACTTCTCAGCTCCATCTGCACTAGTGTACCAATGTACAACAGCAATACCAGAAGAAACCTGATATATTTGTAAGGGTGAGATGCCAATATATGAGTTTATAACGATAATCACATGCACGACATACTCAATTAGCACATAGACATACATAACCATAACAACATAAGATTCTCATAACTAAACAAGTAGTTTATCACTGGGTCTCATACCCGATCATCGTCATTTTAAAAATATGCATGACACTTCAACATTCATCGTCTAACATTCACACCTAATCTCCGGAGATCCCAACGTCTTCAAAATGAGTTGATCAAACTCGATACATCGTCTCATTGGCTAGCTAAGCACAACAATAATACATCGTCTCATTGTCCATTTAAGTACAATGATATATATATCGTCTCATTGTCCATTTAAGCACAATGATACATATACATCGTCTCATTATCCATTCTAGCATAATGATATATACATCGTCTCATTATACATTCAAGTATAATGATACACCGTCACATGACACCTTTTCCATTAAGGTCTCATGTTAAACAACATCGGGCACGTCTGCCGTAAATGCAAATGTAAAACATTTTGTCCTCGTCATTTTATTTTCGTTCATTATGTTCTTGTCGAAGCTCAAAATGGCTTACGACTATTCATCGTCTTCAACGTCTTAAAATTCTCATCGTCTCATCATTTTCAACGTCTTAACATTCTCATCGTCACACGGATCAAAGATCTTCGTGTTTTTATTATAGAACACTGGTATCACGACGTCTCGGATACTTGGTTTATTTTTCAACGTGAACACCGTCTTTTGTTTGTGAAACACAATTCAAAACAAAATCTCCGCAACTTATCTAAGTTGACAGAATAACATCGTTAAGTAAAATTCGTTTATAGAAAATCATTTCTAATTGAAAATTCCTTTATAACATCATCGGTTACTAAAAATTTAGTTTTCAGAAAGGAGAGTCACTTGAGGCTCAAACTTGTTTAAAATACGTACTGCCGCTTTAGAAATACTTGTCGTCGATACTTTTCCAAATTGCAGTCGTTTAGCCTTTTTCAAGGCATTTAAGCCAAATATTAGCTTTTTCCACTTAAATCATTTTCTAAAATCATAATTAAGTTATTTTCGAAAATTAATTTCATAAAATAACTTTTTATAATATTCTGGAATTTCTTACATAAAAATTAGCGGTACAAAAATAATTTCACGGTTACGTCCTCACTGTGACTCATAGTTTACTCTTACAGTGATAAATCATTAAAATAATGATATTTTCCAATATTCCTTATTTTTCCCAAATAAATATTTTCCATTAATATTATATACCAATATTTTACCGTTAAAACATTGAATATAATGTACGAAGCTTTTCAAAGCTTTTATCTGATTAATGGATTGGGCACTGACCACTGTCAGGCTTCTCAAACAACATCCACAACAAATATCACAGTAATATTCCCAGGTAGATCATGCATCACAACATCAGAATAGAACACTGCAGATAAACACTTATACGCAGATAAACCATCACAGATAAAAATAACACAACTTAAACAACTTAAACAAACACCAACAGATAAATAATACAGACAACAACAAATAGCACATGATTATAGAAAAAACTCCTCAGGTATTCTCCCCTTACCTCTTGAAGATTCAAGCTTTCGTTTCACGAACTGCTTTTCGATTCGAATCCGGTTTCCCCCGTGCAACTCAGGATAATCCACAAAGATTTATCCTTCAACAATTCACAACTCAACCAATCAAAATCAAACAAATATCATCACCTAAACACTTCATATAGGTCAAGGTCCTAGGGTGATTTTATGGCTAAAAATCCTAAGATTGCTTAAGTCATTGGATTAATGATCCTAAGTACTTAAGTCTTTAAAACACATGATTAACAACAAAGATTGAAACAACACATTCCAATCCCTCAAGAACTCATTTTCGGCCTTCAAAGAAAATATGAGTTAGAGATTTTAGTTTGATATAAGACTTTGGATCCAACATATATATGATATAGAAAGTTGAAATCAATGATCACTTTATAAGAAAATGAACAAAATCTCCTTCCCCCACTTCATGAAGGTTTCGGCCAAGGAGGGTTAAATGGGGAGGAAAACTTTGTTTGCATCAATCTCTTGGATTATGGTAGTAGAGATGATAACTAACTCATAGAAATTGATTTCATATTTTTAGGATTTTTCTATGATTTTCTAGAGAATTTCAAACTTCTAGATCTAGAAATGGAAAAATATGATTCATGGCATAAACATGAGAACTACATGAAGATGAAAGCTTAGATGATCAACCTTCACTTAGTTGAAAACTGGATAGCTTGAGGGTGTGATGGTTTTGTGAGTGTATCGCACAATATACTCATCCAAAAATCACAAACTTTGTCTTGTTAGAAAGATAAGAAGAAAAGGAACAACTTTGGTGTTGAAGGTTTCATTTGGTTCGGATCATAACACGGGTAAAAATAGGCTTCTTTCTGCTGTCTCGCATGGATCTGAGGATTCTGGGCAGTTTCTGTATTTTGGTTATAACTCTCAACATACTCATCCGTTTTTGATGATCTTTAGATCGTTGGAAAGAAGAGAGAAAGCGGAATAACTTTCATGCTGAGAGTTTTTCGAGTTTCAGAAAATAAGAGGGTCTTATTTTCGGTGCAAATTCTGCTAGTTTAGGACATCAATGATTGCTCATGTGTGTGTTAGAAGGAAAAAGGAGGAATGGAGAAGATGATGGATGAAGTGAGAAGCTTGGAGAATGATCTAGAAACACTTGACTCATCCAAGTTTATGAGCCAACCATGGGCCTTGCGAAATTTGGGCTTGGAAGCCCACTTAAGCCCATTTGATTTTGTCCATTGAAAATGCTTAAGACATAAACTATGTCATAGGAAACTTATATAAATGAATTGGCATCATGAAAATAATTTCATGGGCATGGAATTTAGGCTCATGGCCGCAGCCCCCTAATGGGCTTGGATGAAGATTCTGGCCCAATTTGACAAGGATAGCTTGAAGAATTCACTTTGGACTAAAAAGCGATTAAGAGAAAATTAAAGGACCAAAATGCAATTTCCCTAGAAATTGTCATCATGACTAGTGACTCCATCCATGACATCATCCACATGGCCTTGTCATTTGTGACTCATGGATATTATCCGTTGGCGATTCCCGGAAATCCCGTAATCTGCTCCGCCGTTTACCCGATTAAAGACGACGCCCGGATAAAATATAATATTTCACTTTTAGTGAAATATTTCAAAATAACCAAAATCGTAGGAAATTAAATAAAAACCTTAAGTTTTTCGTTCACGAGTTAAAATTAGGTCTTCTGAGCAGTATAAATATACTGTCAGTGAAATTCGCAGACCGGGTTTCGCCTGACTTTTCAACCTAAATTTTTATCGTAACTCTCTACAGTCAAGTAGAGTGTAACTATGGTTTCGGATTAATTAGAATAATTTTCTAAGTCTCAGATAAATATATAAATGTATTTATATAAATTTCCGATATTAGAAAACAGCGAAAAGTCGGGGTGTTACATGGGCACCCTCCATCTGTGGACGAGGGTGTGCATCGGGGCCTCTGGGACGTGTCGATTGATGTGGATATCCGGATATGGCCGACTACCTGTGGAGATTCATACAACATTTGCATTGCATCATGATGGGGGTAGAGGAAAGACCCTAGATGTGGATTGAGGATGATTGTGATATATATGTGTGACACCCTAACTTGGTATCACATGGTTACCCGTTGCGGAATTAAAATTTGTTTAAAAGCTGGTCGCTTTCGGAAAATAAACCTTCTTTATAATTAGTATTACTGAAAAAGGTACTTAAAAATCTCCCTTTTTTTTTTATTTTAAACGAAAGAAGAAGTGATGAACACTCAGAACATGAACTGAAACAACACACATATATAACTGTCCCAGTGGGACTCAAGTTTAGTACAAAATAGGACCTTATTAACGGCCATTGAAACAGAATTATAAAAAGTCTACGGATACGACTAAAGAGGGTAAGCAAAACACGGGAAAGGGGGTTCCAGAACCACGTCTCAAAAGATAGCTCTCAAAGCCAAAAGTCTAACGGCAAACACCCACAAGCTCTAAACTGGCTACTGGCACTGGCTACAGGTAGGATCTCCACAACCACTGCCACGAGACGAGAACTCCGGTGATGGATCTATGACCTCACTGCCCTCATCCAAGGAATCAAAATCATCGTCATAGTCTAAAACATGGTAATCCGGCTCGTCCTCCTCCATGACCTCCAAGGGCTCCTCCTCGGGGTCCTCTTCAGGGTCCTCCTCAAGTCCCACTGCAGGATCTTCCTCAGGTTCCCCCTCTGGGTCATCCTCTGGAGCTGGATCAAAGTGCTCGTGTAGAAGCCCAGCCACCTGTAACGTGTGCAAATATAACCAAGTCGGAGGGAGCGCAACCGTCCTAGTCTCCACGGTCTGTGTCCTCCGTATCGGGTTCCCGTTAGCGTCAAAATCCGTGGTCGTAATGGGTCCTTCGTAGGTGGCAGATATAGCCCCCTCGTGGATCTGCCATGCCCCCGCACTCCCGGCATTATCGAAGACCTCAGTCTTCGATGCGGATGGCACCAGCGGAATGCTCGGATCCATCTGAGTACGTACGCATGCGACGATACCAAAAGGAAAAGAAAGTAACAAGTAGAAATGCAAGAGTGAGATACCATTAAAAGATATATCCCACAACAACCATATACATGATACATACAACACATAATCAGTTTAACAGTTAAGTCATGCATAATCATAATATAACAGTGTTATATCAAAGGGTCTCAAGCCTGCACAATCAGTTTTCGAAAATATGCATGACACTTCAATATCAGGCTCTAACTTAATCTCATGAGATAACAACACCGTTTCATCGTAGAAGTAATAAAGAGTTGGTCAAGCTCTGATGCCCACTGGCAAGTTGCCACCATAACCTCGTGCACCAAGGTCTCCGGATGCACAACGTCTCGAATGCCTCCACTGGGCCAATCGGACTGACCCTCAGATACCACCTTGTATCTGGTTTACTTAAGCACGTCTGCTGAGGGGAAATGCATATGAATAAAAACTTTCCTTTATCAAGGTTTTTCTTTGTGTATACTCTTTTTCGCTGTCGAAGCTCAAAGCTAACGACTATTCACAATTCCCCATCACTTGAACTTGAAGAAACACAGGACACGCAGTCCGAGTGCTCAATCACAACGCCTTAGACCGCGGCCGCAGTCAAGGTTTGTGGTCGTAGAAATCACTTATGATTTTATCCATGTCTTATTTAACATGATAAGGACACCTAGTCCGCAGCAACGAAATCAGAACGCACCGTTCTCGATTCCGAGTTTTGGACTCTCAGCCCATAACATCATGAATAGGACCCTTGGTCCATAGTACTTGACACGGATCCTAGATCACGTGCGTATAACTGAATACTAGAGGCGACGTCTCGCAACTAGATTCTCTTTCGCATGTACTTACTTTTCGCTCGGTGAAAATCAAATCCAAAACAAAACCTCGGTCACTTATCCAAGTAACCGGAATGTTTCTAAATAATTTAGGAGAAAAATCATTTTCCTTTGCAAACTCTTTTATAAAACTTTTAAGAAATTCGCTTACTCTTTGAAATCCTTGATGGAATAAAGTCAAATATTTTGAAAGGGCTTTTCCTTCATAAAACACACAGTTCGAAAATGTTTTCTCTCGTACCAGACGTTTGCTCATAAAAAGATAGTTTCTATTGACTTGAAATCACTTTTCTAAAAACAAGATCTTATTCTTCTGAAGTAAGCACTTTAAGCAAGGAACTGTTATAAATGAACCCAAAACTTTCAAAGTTCTATTCAAGACTTATTAAGGCTTTTAATCCTTATAGTCATTGGGCACAGACTCAAGTCCGGCTTCTCAAACTTCAATCAACAATAATATATTCTCAACAATAATATCACAGTCCATGACAGTTCATCACATATATGCACAATCCTTTAAAGCAAGTAAAATTCAACTTCAAGTAATAATCACAATAGTTCAAGTAAACAAGTCATTCAAGTATCGGTTCAATATCATAACAATATTCAAATCATTCAAGTAAACACATACACACATGCATATAGTCATTGAATATCTCTAGGCAATCCCCTCTTACCTTCCGTGAAGTTAAGAGGTTGGATGCTTGGAAAGGGTAATTCACGAACGTTCTCGCTTACTTGACGATAGAGGTCTAGGGTTACAAACACAAGATTATAAGTTAAAAATCAACAAAGAACACTAAACCACAAGGTATTAGGTTCGGCCAAGACAATAAAGTAAGGTTAAGGATTCCCGAAAATTATGCAACTTATGGATTTATGATCCTCAAGTGCTAGGAGTTCATAAACAATGATCATTTAACAAAGTTAAATCAAAATCCCACTAAGTCATAGACTTAGGGTATTCGGCCAAAGTTAAAAAAAAATAGGCTAGTATTCACTAAACTTTCCAATCTCTTAGGTCTAGCATCCATATGTATTAAGGAGCTCAAAACCATGATCATTTTGGAAGAATGAAAACCATATATCTTAGGCTCACAACCCTTAAGGTTCGGCCTTGATGGGATTTCTAGGCTAGGAATCTTTAAATCATCCAATCTTTTGGGCATAGCATCCTTCTACATCAAGGAGCTTTATTCCATAATCATTTTGGAAGAATAACACATCCTAGGTCCAAAAACACTAGTTTCGGCCATCATAGGAAATCAAGTTAGAAAGATTTTAAACTTTCCAATCTCTTAGACTTAGCATCCAAATATCTTATGGAGCTTATGTCCATGATCATCTTGGAAAATGAAAGGAGTTTACATTCTAGGTTTTACAACATAAACTAAACAAGTTAGAAGTCTTTAAACTTTCCAATCACTTAGACTTAGCATCCTTCTATATTAAGGAGCCTTAGTCCATGATCATTTTGGAGAAATGAAAACCAAACCTTCCTAGGCCACTAAGGTATAGTTTCGGCCATCATAGAAAGAATAGGTTAGAAATCTTTGTTTGATAACAACTCTTAGGTTTAGAATCACAAGGTATTTAAGAGTTCTAAATCCATGATCATACTTGGATAGATGAAACATAGTACCCTAGGCCTACTTATTCATATTTTCGGCCATCATAGGAACAAGCTATCAAACCTTCCAAGATTTATAGGTTTAAGATCAAGGGATAGTTAGAAACTCAAACACATGATCATTTTCTCAAAAGTTGAAACAAAACCCACCTAAACCATATTACATGGTTTCGGCCTCCTTAGAAAGAAAGGGCTAGGGAGCTTTGTTTTACACAACCTTCTAGTATGTTAAAATACAAGTAAATACAAGACTATAGAAAGTGGTTTCAACTCAAAAGGAGTTTTCTACCATTTTTAAGAGATTTTTGAAGTTTAAAGCTTAATAAGAACACATAAAGCAAATAATGAAATAAAGTGATAAACTTGTAAAGAAATTTATATGAGAGCATTACCCTTAAGAAGAGGAAGAACTTTAATGAAGAACACAAGTGCAAAAGACAAATAAAAATGCAAGCTTTAAGTAGTTGAAAATAAAGAAGAAGAAGTGTAAGAGTGAAGAAGTGATGAAGAAGAAGAAAAAGTGAGGAAGTGTAAATGAAAGGGGTATATATAGGGGGAGAGGGGAGAGGCCACGAAATTGAGGGAGAAGAGAGGGGTTTGGAGTGGCTTGTGGAGTAAGTTTGAGAGTTATGGCTTGATGGGATGGAAAGAGGAGAGAGAAATAACTTTTAGATTAGAGTAGTATTATAATTTGAAAAGTATAATGATTATACTTTTGGAGTGTGTAAGAGTCTCTCCCATCATGTCACCTCAAGTCACTTCATCCCTCTTTGTGCTCCATTTCATACCCGGTTGCATTCCCGATCGTAATTCCCGACGTTTTCGCCCGAATAAAATATTTTATTTTATTTTAGAACGAAAATTTTCTAATTAACCAAAGTTGAAGGAAACATGATAAAAATACTAACCGTCTCGTTCACGGGTCAAAATTAGGTTTTCTGCTCGGTAAACGGATACCGGCAGTGAAAACGCAGACCGGCTTCCGTCTGAATTTTCAACCGAAAATTTTACCGTGACTTCATATGATATAACAACACAAGAAAATGATTTTATTTTAATTAAAATCATCCTCTGAGTTTAATCTAAAATAAACACATTTAAATATGTTTATACTGCTACAGAAAGCATAGGAAAAACAGGGTGTTACAATATGTATATACACTATATTTTGGGAGATAGATGTTTATCTTGTTGTTATAGAATTAAATGTCGCTAAACCCTTTCCACATTTGATGTTATATGGCTTCTTATCCCTTTTTCTTTTGTTGTATGTTTATGCATATATGTTTTGTATATCAGATCCAGATCGTGTAGATGGCGCACTGGGATCATCCGTGGATGACTCAGGACCTGGGGTTCCCCCTCTCGGGGACCTTTGAGGTTGAGTGCTTAGACTCGCACGGGTGGCTAGTAGACCCAGTCGCTCGTTTTTGCGGTATATATAGGTACCGCGTCCCTCACTACGGGGTTCGGTAGGGAACGCCCATTGGATTTGTTGGTATCTTTCGTTTTGGCACGACCTTCCCGTTTCCGATAGGACAGCCTGATGGACACGTACCACCGATGCCGCCTATGTTTGGAATGGCTCCAGTACCCTTCATGGTACCTCTTGATGCCTTGGTACTAGGACCCATGCCAGCAACCTGCACCCGCACCGGCACTGGAGCCTGAGTTGGCACCCATTCCAGAGGAGGAGGACCCAGTTGCCCCCGCCCCGGACCCAGCACCACTTCCAGAGGTGCCCGTACCTCCAGAGGTTCGGGCTACAGTTTCAGAGTCTTCACGGGTGTCCTCTCGGCCACTACATCCTCGCGACAGCAGGCTTTATCGACTGAGGTTTCAGCGACAGTCGGATAGGAGCTCTTCTAGTGAGAGCGGAGGAGTGTCCGGACCTGCCGGACCACGGGATGCAGACGAGGGTGGTAGCATATGATGGCTCGGGCCAGTGCCATCTGTATAGGTGTAAGTGAGGTTTTATTGTATTTTGAGAGGGGACTGGGTGTTGAGAGTTAGCGAGGCATCTTCCCTTTTTATCTTTTGATGTATTTCCTTTATGTTATGTATCACCATTTTTATATATATATATATATCGGGATCCTACTGATGGGAATTCCTTGACAGTTATGTATCAGGAGATGATGTATATATATTTGTATATATATGATGTATGTATGTGGATGTACCTGTATGTTGGCTATTTATATTTTAAGTTTTAATTTTTCCACTGTTGTTATTTAACCGCTTAACGCTAATAACACGATTAGGTTCTAAATATTTTTGGTTTTTCTTTAATGGGACGTCGGGGCGTCTCATGTCTCATACCCGAATCAATCACTTTTGTAAAGATAATGCATGACACTTCAATCATCAGGCTCTAAACTTAATCTCATGAGATATCATCACCGTTTTATCATTAAGAAATAAAGAGTTGATCAGGCTCGTATGCCGCATTGGCAAGTTGTCTCCGTCACCTTATGCACCCGGATCAACATCATCGCGAATTCCTTATCAATGGCCATTCAGATGCATACATCATCGAACACCACATCTTAAGTGGGTATTCGATAACTCAAGCACGTCTGCTAAGGGGAAATGCATATGAATAAAAGACTTTTCATTATTCAAGACTTTTCTTTGTGTTCACTCTTTTTTCGTTGTCGAAGCTCAAGGCTAACGACTATTCACAATTTTCATCACTTGAAAATCAATAACACAGGACGCGTAGTCCGAGTGCCTAATCACAACGTCTTAGACCGATGTCGCAGTCAAGGTTTGTGGTCGTATAAACAATTATAATTTTATCCATGTTTTATTTCAACATGATAAGGACTCCTAGTCCACAACAACGAATTTAGAACGCGCAGTCCTCAATTCCGAGATTAGGACTGCTAGCCCATACTATCACGATTAGGACCCCGGGTCCATAATTCTTGACAAGGATCCCAGATCACGTGCATATAACTGAATACTAGAGGCGACGTCTCGCGAACTAGATTCTCTTTCACATGTGCTTACTTTTCGCTCAGTGAAAATCAAAATCCAAAACAAAACCTCGGTCACTTATCCAACTAACCGGAACGTTTCTAAATCATTTAGGAGAAAATCTTTTTACTTTACAAACTCTTTTATAAAACATTTAGGAAATACGTTTATTTTTGAAATCCTTGATGGAATAAAGTCAAATATTTTCAAAGGGGTTTTTTCCTTCATAAAACACATGGTTCGAAAAAGGTTTTCTCTCATACAAACTTTGGATCATAAAAAGGTAGTTTCTATTGACTTAAAATCACTTCAACGTTTCTTTTCCAAAACAAGAATCTTATTCTTTTGAAATAAGCACTTTAAACAAGGAACTTTTATAAATGAAACCACTACTTTCAAAGTTCTAATCAAGGCTTATTAAGGCTTTTAATCCTTATAACCATTGGGCACAAACTCAAGTCCGACTTCTCAAACTTCAATCAACAGTAATATATCCTCAAACAATGATATCACAGTTAATGACAGTTCATCGCATATATATAACTCACAATACTTTAAGCGATTAGTAATCAACTTCAAGTAATAATCACAATAGTTCAAATAAACAAGTCATTCAAGTATTGACTCCATATCATAATAATATTCAAATTACTCAAGTAAACACATACACACATGCATATAGTCATTGAATATCCCTAGGCAATCCCCTCTTACCTTCCGTGAAAGTAAGGAGATTAGATGCTTGAAAAGGTATACCACGAACGTTCTCGCTTTCTCCGCGATAGAAGTCTAAGGTTATGAACACAAAATCACAAGTTAAAATCAATCAAGAACACTAAACCACAAGGTATAGGTTCGGCCAAGACTAGCTCTTAGGGTTAGAGATTCCCGAAAATTATACAACTCATGGATTTATGATCCTTAAGTATTGGGAGTTCATAAACAATGATCATTTAACAAAGTTGAATTAAAATCCCACTAAGTTATAAACTTAGGGTATTAGACCAAGGGTAGTAAAATAGGCTAACATTCACTAAACTTTCCAATCTCTTAGGTCTAGCATCCATATGTATTAAGGAGCTCAAAACCATGATCATTTTGGAAAATAAGAACAAAGTATCCTAGGTCCATAACCTTCTAGGTTCGGCCTTCATAGGATCTCTAGACTAGAAATCTTTAAACTTTCCAATCTCTTAGACTTAGCATCCAAATATCTTATGGAGCTCAAGTCCATGATCATTTTGGAAAACAATGGAAACTTAAACATTCCAATCTCTTAGACTTAGCATCCAAATATCTTATGGAGCTCAAGTCCATGATCATCTTGGAAAAATAAAACTCAAACATCCTAGCCCCAAAACATTTAAGTTTCGGCCTCCATAGGATAATGAGGAAAATATTCTTTGTTTGATAACAACTCTTAGGTTTAGAATCACAAGGTATCAAGAGTTCTAAATCCATGATCATACTTGGAAAGTTGAAACATAGTATCCTAGGCCATTTATACATATTTTCGGCCATCATAGGAAAACAAGCTATCAAACCTTCCAAGATTATAGATTTAAGATCAAAGAATAGTTAGAAACTCAAACACATGATCATATTCCAAAAGTTGAAGCAAAAACCTCCTAGGCCACATATGCATAGCTTCGGCCATCATAGGAAGAAATAGATGGAGATTTTTGTTTTACACAACCTCTTACTATGTGAAAATATAAGTTAATACAGGACTATAGAAAGTGGTTTCAATTCAAAAGGAGTTTTCTACCATTTTAGAGAGATTTTAAAAGTTTAAAGCATATAAAGAACACATAAAGCAAACTAGGAAATAAAAGATGAAACTTGCAAAAAGATTTAAATGAGAGCATTACCCTTAGTATAAGGAAGAATTTTAATGAAGAACTTAAGTAGAAAAGATGAATAAAAATCGTAGCTTTAAGAGAAGAAAGATGAAGAAGTGTAAAATATAATGGAGTGTTGGAGTTGAAGGAAAAATGATGAAGTGAAAATGAAAGGTGTATATATAGAGGGAGAGGGGTGTGGATGATGCAAGGAGAGAGAGAGAAGGGCTTGGAGAGCAAGTTTGGTCTTATGCCTTGTTTGGTTGAAAAGGAAAGAGAAAAAAATGTTTTTTAGAATATAATATGATATAATTTGAAAAGTGTGATGATTATACTTTTGGAGTGTGTCATAACCCATTTCCATCAAGTCCCATCAAGTCACTTCTCTTCTTTTGTGCTCCCTAATCTGCTCCATTTCGTACCCGGTTCAAGTTCCCGATCGTATTTCACCCGGAATAAATATTATATTTTATTTCCGAATTCAAATTTTTGAAAAAAACCAATATCATATAAAACATCATAAAAATACTAACCGTTTCCTTCACGGGTCAAAATTAGGTTTTCTGCTCAGTAAACTTACCAGCAGTGAAAACGCAGACCGGCTTCTGTCTGAATTTTCAACCGAAATTTTTACCGTGAGTTCATATGATATAACAACACAAGAAAATGATTTTTGTTTAATTAAAATCATCCTCTGAGTTTAATCTAAAAATAAACACATTTAAATATGTTTATACTACTACAGAAAGCATAGGAAAAACAGAGTGTTACAAAAGGGAGTTGACGCGACAAGGAGCAACATCAAAATTCAGGGAAGGAATAGATGGAATTCTAAGGTCCGGTGAAAGGATTTGTGTACCTATGGATTCTGAACTCAGAAAGCTGATTCTCGAGGAAGCTTATAAGAGCAAGTTGAGTATGCATCCGAGAGCAACCGAGATGTACCAAGACATGAAGCGGTTATATTGGTGGCATGGGATGAAAAGAGATGTAATGGAATATGTCTCTTCATGTTTGGTTTGTCAGAAAGCAAAGGTTGAACATCAAAGGCCAGCAGGGATGTTGCAACCCCCGAGTATCCTAGAATGGAAGTGGGATGGTATCGCAATGGATTTTGTGACAAGTTTCCCGAGGACTCGAAAGGGCCATGATGCTATATGGGTTATAGTTGATCGACCAACTAAGTCGGCTCACTTCTTACCCATCAACATCAAATACTCAATGGAGAGATTAACTCAGTTATACATTGGGGAGATTGTTCGACTGCATGGTGTACCTTCAAGTATTATTTTGGATCGAGATCCGAGGTTTACATCGAGGTTCTGCCAAAGCCTGCAAGAGTCGTTAGGGACTAAGCTCAGGTTGAGTTCGGCTTATCATCCACAAACAGATGGACAGTCTGAGAGGATGATTCAATTGCTTGAGGATTTGCTAAGGGCTTGTGTGTTGGAACATACCAGGAGTTGGGATGAACTTTTACCATTGATACAGTTCACCTACAACAATAGTTTTCCACTCGAGCATAGGGATGGCACCCTATGAGGCTTTGTAGACGGTGTAGGACACCTCTGTTTTGGTACTAGGATGGTGAAAGTCTACTATTGGGACAGGACATTGTTCAACAGACGACAGAAAAGGTATAGATGATTCAGGAGAAAATGCAGACAACTTAGAGTCGACAGAAGAGTTATGCGGACAAGAGGCACAGACCTCTTGAGTTCGAGGAAGGTGATCATATATTTTTGAGAGTCACGCCTATGACTGGGGTTGACAGGGTGATTAAATCCAGAAGCTCATTCCTAAATTCATTGGTCCCTACCAAATTCTTCGTCCAGTCGGTCTTGTAGCTTACCAAATAGCCTTACCACCTCTTCTTTCGAACCTTCATAATGTCTTTCATGTGTCACAATTGCGAAAGTATATTCCAGATCCTTGTCATGTCATAGCACCTGATACAATACAATTAAATGATAACTTAACCTATGAGACACTACCTGTGAAGATTGAGGACAGGAGGGTGAAACAGTTAAGAGGAAAGGAAATCCCGTTGGTTAAGGTGATCTGGAATGCTACCTCGGGAGATGCTACGTGGGAGCTAGAGGAAAAGATGCGGGAACAGTATCCACATCTGTTCTATGGTAATTTAATTTCGAGGACAAAATTCTTTTTAGAGGGGTAGAGTTGTAACACCACGAAAAATGCTTTATCTGTTTATTAATTAATTCTGTGATTAAATTGTTTGAGAAATACAATTTAACAATTATAAATAATATTTACTGCTTATACTTGAGAGTTCAACAGAATTCGAGTTAAAAACTCAGATAAGAACCGGACTGCGTTTTTGACACCGGTATGAATTTACACTGTAAATTGTGAATTCCTTGAGCCAGTATATGTCTGAGGAAAATGAATAATAAAATAATTGTTTGAGTATCTCTGATTTATTTTTAGGCGGAGTTGGTGAAAATATTATTATTTTAATCGGGTCCGCTAAGTTTAAATCCGGAACCGAGGGCAGTGCAGTAGAGGAAGTAGAAAACTGGGAAGTGTAAGACTTAGAGAGTCAATGATGTGACCCTGGTGTGAAAAGTTACCACGCTTTATACAAAAGTCTAGAGTACTTTTTCTCCCTAATTACTAACCTACCATTGAACCAAGATTACTCCCTAAGGTTAACATCTAACATAACAAAAACATTTCCCTTCACTCACTTACTCAACTACACGGCCTCACCCACACCACATACTCCAACCCCCCCCCCCCCCCCCAATTTTCTTTGTCTTACACGGCACTAAACCCCCTACACTGTCACTTTGTCATTTTATTTTTTCACTTCATCTTCTTCCAAGAGCCAAGCTCTCTCCTTCTTCCTCCATAGCTACAATTTTGGCCCATGTTCATTATTTCATGATCACATGGTTAACCCATAACCCTATTGCCATGATCACATGGTTAACCTATGTCCTTCACGACATGATCACATGGTTTACCCATGACCTCTTTGCCAAGATCACATGGTTAACCCATGACCCTCAGGCCATGATCACATGGTTAAAGCAAGACCCTTGAGACACCCCGTTATGCCCCATTGTGCCATTAATTATTTATTTAAACTTACTCTTGTTCTTAACATTAGACGTAACTCGAAAATACGAAAATTATTAACAACTTAATTATAAAACTTAAAACTCCTAAAAATAATCCATCATACCATAGACATAATACAAATATGCCACATAAGTCTATCCATCATAGCACAAATACTGTTTAGGGTATCCTATCAGTAGGATCTCTTACAGGTACATACTTACACAAACTGTTATAATTAGGGGAAAATAAAAACGTCTTACAAGATGTACTGGCCTTATACACTAAACTCTATTACTCGAACCGGCAACTCGCCCTCCAGCATCCAGTTCATACGGAGTTCCATCAAATTCCTCAGCAACTGGTTCTTCTATATCGTCTTCTCAGGGAGTAAAGTAATCATACACAAAATACAGAAATAGGGAGATAAGAAACAGTTATATCATCAAAATTATCCTAACGGTGATAAACCTACAATACCCAAATCATCATTGGTACTACGGGATAGTCACCAATGTGATTTTGGTCTTGTCAATTACTCGACCACTAGTAGGGTTTATGATGTAAGCCAAGGGGGGCAAGTCAACTTTTCCTCAAGGATGAAAAGAGCCCAATAAAGACCAAGGATCAAGAAGCTCATCAAGGATATGTTGGGTCCATGACAAGAGTTGAATACAAGAAAGCCCAACAAGCTCCTAATTTCATGGTGGCTATTTGGATAGTAGCAAGCCCAAGGTCAAGGTCAAGTGGAGTGGAGCCCAAATTAATAACTTACATTGTTCAACTAAAGGATCCATGAAGTGTGGGGCGATTTCATGAAGAATGGTCCATTCTTAGTTGTTTTTATTTAATCCAATAATTGTAATAGGTTAAGTAAGTGGGTCCAAGCTTGTTATGAATTACAAATGGATCAAGCCCACTAATAACCTATGTTGCAACGAATTTAGAAGCTTAGAGGGAGGGATCTTTTGGTTTGCATGCCATTAGTGACTCCTATAAGTTCTAGGTGTTTTATTTGGTTTGTTAATTATGTGGGAGTTACACTTTTAATTTGAGAAGTAAGTGTAACCACCACATAATAATAGAGTTAGAGTCATAAAGGGAGGTGGGGTGTGACAATAATGAGTGGGGGCTGAATTGTTGGCTGAGTTAAGTTAGTGTTAGAGTTAAGTGAATTTATTAGGCTAAGTAATGAGGGGTTATGGAATCTTTGGAGGCAAAGTGAGAAGTCAGATTTTTGGCAACCATGCCTATATGTATTACACCCAACAACATGAATAAGATAACTTGGATGTTCATTTGGATTATTTCCATTGAGTGAGAATTGTGTTCTCCTAGGTTCTTGGCTGAACCAAATTTGTTCTTATCAAGAATCCAAGATTCTTGTGGCGAACTTCACAAGGCTTATCAAACAATCTTGTTTGTGGCGCCTATCACCATCTCAATCTCTTCCATTTTCTTTGTTTTCTTCACTTGTTGTTTTTGATACAATATTGAACTCAAGTGATACTATATTTTTAAGGTGATTGCGTTTTTGTTTTTCTGGGAATTCAACCAAAAAGATCTTGTAAAGGCATCCCATCATTTGGATGTCATCAAGAATGATAGGAAAATGGATGGCTTGAGCATGTGGAAAGAAGCATATTCAGATTATTCTATTTTTACAATTTTTATTTATCATTTTCGTATTATTTTTGGGCTCAATTTTCTGGTTTTCTCCTAGCCTCACTAAATGCTTCCTAGTAGTGCTCTAAGTCATAATAATGGCTAGTGGGAATTTATTATCATGTTTATGCTTATTTACTAGGTAATGTAAATGCATTTATCCATTTGTGGTAAATGCATGTAGTGGGAGTTTTTATTTCTTGTATTTCTTTATTTCTTGTATTTCCTAGTTAGCCTATAAATAGGGAACTCTTGTACTACACAAATCAGATTTGATGATAATGAAATTTGAAGAGTTTTCTCTATTGTGAGAGCTTCCCTTTGGTTCTTAGGTCAAAGAACTAAATCCGATCTTATCAAGGCAACTTGTGGCGATCAAATCCATGACTTATCACTCACCTTCCCACCTATATCTTGAGTGTGGCGTCAATATCCTTCTTGCGTCTGAAATTTCAAGGCGGTCCGGATCAGGATCACATCAGTTGGTATCAGAGCTTAGGATCCTTGAATTTCAGGTTCTATCTTCCTTTGTTCTTTTCTATTCTCAAACAAAAAACAAAAAAAACAAAAAAGGTATCACTTTGATTCTGTTTGAAGGGGATTATTGTGTGAATTATCTCCTTGCTTCTCAAAAAAAAAAAAAAAAATTCGAAAAAAAAACAAAAAAAATTTTGAAAAAAAAAAAAACTTTTTTTTTGGGAAGTCAGAAGTGATCACGGCCTGGCCATAATATACATCACGGCCGTGATATAAAAAGAAAAAAAAAAATTTGATGAAAAATTCCAAATTTTATTCATCTTTTGTGGTGGCTGTATGCAAAGTTTGAATTTTTCTTAGTGCGTTTTTCATGGAGTCACTAATGAAGAAAAATGATGCCAAACAAAAGGAGGATACTTTCTATTCTAGATGCTATGTGAAGGACAAGATATGTAGCTTGGTCATTGATAGAAAGGGTTATGTTAACCTAGCTAGTACCACCATGGTGCAGAAGTTGGGACTTCTTGTTCAAGAGCATCCACAACCGTATGTCATTTGGAGCCTTCTGGAGTTTTGTCATATCGGTGACGTGATGGTGAACAAACAAGTACGAGTGTCATTCCGGATTGGGAGATATGAAGATGAGGTGTTATGTGATGTGGTGCCCATGGAAACGACACACTTGTTACTTGGGCGTCCTTGGCGGATTGAACGACAAGCGAGCTATGATATCGACAACAACAAGTATTCCTTTGTATTTAATAATCACAAAATTACTCTTGGACCATTGTCACCAAAACAAGTGTATGAAGATCAAATGTACTTGAGGGGAAAGAGTGAGAAAAGAAGAATGAGTGAGAAGAAAATAAAAGAAGAGGGTTCGGTGGATGAGGAAAAAGAAGAAGTAAAGAAAAAGGAGACCCATGAGAGAATGGAAGAGGAAAGGGAGAGTGATGAAAGAAAAGTAGAGAAAAAAGAAATCCATGAGAAAAGTGTAGAAGAAAAGGAAAAGGAAAATCATGAGATAGAAGTTGAAGAAAAAGAAAGCAATGAGGGATATCTCCTGATAAATGAGAGCTTTGAGAAAAAAAGAAGTGGAAGAGCCAATTATCAAGCAAAAGGTGGAAAGCACAAAAGCAAGATTTTATTAGATAATCCACTGACTTTTGATGCAGGTTTGGATTTGAGGACAAATCACTTTCAAGAAGAGGGGAATGATAGGAAAATGGATGGCTTGAGCATGTGGAAAGAAGCATATTCAGATTATTCTATTTTTACAATTTTTATTTATCATTTTCGTATTATTTTTGGGCTCAATTTTCTGGTGACCTTTTGTTTTCTCCTAGCCTCACTAAATGCTTCCTAGTAGTGCTCTAAGTCATAATAATGGCTAGTGGGAATTTATTATCATGTTTATGCTTATTTACTAGGTAATGTAAATGCATTTATCCATTTGTGGTAAATGCATGCTAGTGGGAGTTTTTATTTCTTGTATTTCTTTATTTCTTGTATTTCCTAGTTAGCCTATAAATAGGGAACTCTTGTACTACACAAATCAGATTTGATGATAATGAAATTTGAAGAGTTTTCTCTATTGTGAGAGCTTCCCTTTGGTTCTTAGGTCAAAGAACTAAATCCGATCTTATCAAGGCAACTTGTGGCGATCAAATCCATGACTTATCACTCACCTTCCCACCTATATCTTGAGTGTGGCGTCAATATCCTTCTTGCGTCTGAAATTTCAAGGCGGTCCGGATCAGGATCACATCAGTTTAGGTCGCCTACACCATTATTATAAATTACATACTACTTATTCGTTCTAACGATGGAATGGTTCTTTCTCCCACCTGATCGACTTGCGCACTTTCTCGTACAAGTTCTAAATGCGTCCATGCTACTGCCACAAACCTCGGCACCCTTTCCAACACATCCACAAATCTGCCACCAACCATACTCACACATCCACCATTCCGTTTTCGTCCCGATTACACGTACGAGTATCACAATTAGAAGGAAACACAGAAATACCAACCGAATCAACATTAGGGTTCCAATCAATAACTCTATTTGAATCAATAGACAAAATCGATGGAAAAACTTACGAGAATCACGGCTGGACTTAGGGAAAATCGGATTAAAAAATGAGTTCAAGTTAGGAAAAAGCTACCAAAACAGAGATACTGTTCGAGCTCCGTATCTCTGGCCACAGACATTTAATTACAAAAATGATCGGTGACAACGAAGAAATATATTTCCTAAACCTTCTCACAAAGTTTCAGCCCGATCCAACGGTTAGCGAATCTCGATCGCAATTATATGGTGACAGGTTTGGTGGTACCCGGGTTGAGTTTCTCACCTCCTCGGCCCATTGTGCCAGATGAATATCTCACTCTCTGGAGATTAATTCGAAATTGTAACCGTTGGATATGAAGAACCGCAAGTCTTGAACCTTCTTCTACAATTTGAGGACGATCTAATGGTTGAAGACTGTTTGGTGACTCTCTCACTGCCTGCTCCAACTAGGTTTCAAAGCTTCCAACAATGGCTTCTTGTAACTATTGAGGATTATCTCTCAATTCTTCTCCTCTAATCCGAAGTAGTGGATGATAAAGAGAGCTAAGGTGATGAGGAAGAGTATCCTCACTTTTAAATGAAGAAAAGAATCATCCAAGATGCAAGCTTTGCCATTATGGAGTCTTAAGCTTTTGAGAGAAAATGACTTAGAGAATTATGATGAAATGAATGTATGAAACTTTGGCTAAGTGTGGGGGAGTGGACAGCCATGAAATTGGCTACTTGTGGGAGGTTTTCAGCCAAGTAAATTGAGTGGTTAAGGGATAGGAGATGTGTCCTTAATAACCATAGTTGATGTTAACTAAGCTAGGTTAAGTTAAGTTAGAAATATAATATTATAAGGTAGCTAGTCTTAGTAATCATCATGGCTAGGAATGAAATGTGTGGTGAATTGGTGTTTGAAGGGTGTGGCTGCGTTGTGCACTACAATGAGGAAGAAGAAGCCAATTTGATGATGTCTTTGTAACAGCCTGATTTTCATTATACTGTTTAACCAAATAAAATATAAGTAATTATATTTTAATATGAAAGTTAGAAAATATTATTATTTTTTGAATAAAATAAAATCATATTCCTAATCTACCTTATGATAGGAAGTCACGGTAAAATTTTCGGTTGAAAATTGAGACGAAAGCCGGTCTGCATTTTCACTGTCAGTACAAGTTTACTGAGCCGGAAACATAATTTTGACCCGTGAACGAAAGAATTAGTGTTTTTATCACGTTTCCAATAACTTTGGTTGTTTTCAAAAATTTGGGTTTGGGATCAAAAATATAATATTTTACCCGGGCGAAATCTTCGTAAAATACGATCGGAAGTGCAACCGGATACGCAATGCAGCAGAAGAGAGAACACAAAAGTGATGGAAGTGACATGAGGGGACAAGTCTAAAAAGCTTATGACACACTCAAAAAAATAACCATCATTACTTTTTCAAATTAAATGTTATTTTATTACAAAAGCTAGTTTTTCTCTCTCTTCCTCAACCAAACAAGCCTTAAGCAAGACTTGGAGACCAAGTTCTTCTCCCCACCCCTCAAAGCACGAAATTCTCTCTCTCTTCCCCTATATTTACACTCATCTTCTTCACTTTTCACTTTACTCACTCAAAAACTCCATTCTCCTTCTTCTTCTTCCTTTTTCTTCAATCTTCATACTCATAAAGCTTGTATTTTTAGTCATATTTTCACTTCAAGTTCTTCACAAGAGTTGATCCTTGCACCAAGGGTAATACTCTCATACCAATCTTTTTGCAAGTTTCACCTTTTATTTTATAGTTTACTCTACTTTTTCATTAAGTGTTCTTAATGGGTTTCCAACTTCTAAAATCTCTAAGAAATTGTAGAAAAATCCTTTTGAGTTGAAACCACTTTCTATAGTCTTGTATTAACATCTAGTTTCACATACTATGATCTTGTGTTAAACAAAAATTTCTAGCCATTTCTTCCAAGGATGGCCGAAACCTATACATGGTGGCCTAGGAAGTTTTGTTTCAACTTGTTGTTAAATGATCATGTGTTTGAGCTTCTAGATACCCCTTGATCTTAAAGTCTATAATGTTGGAAGGTTTGATAGCTTGTTGTCCTATGATGGCCAAACCATGAGGTTTTGAGGCTTAGGATGCTTGATTCAACTTTTCAACTATCATGGGTTTAGAACTCTTAATACATTGTGATGCCTATGAGTTTTCATCAAACAAAGAACCTTTCCTCATTATCCTATGATGGCCGAAACTCAATGTTTTGGTGCTAGGATGTTTGAGTTTTCATTTTCCAAAATGATCATGGACTTGAGCTCCATAAGACATTAGGATGCTAAGTCTAAGAGATTGGAAAGTTTAAAGGTTTCTAACCTAGTAATCCTATGATGGCCGAACCTATGAGGTTATGGACCTAGGATGTCTTATTTCTATTTTTCCAATATGATCATGGATTTGAGCTCCTTAATATATTTGGATGCTAAATCTAAGAGATTGGGAGGTTTAAAGATTTCTAGCCTATTTTGGTGAATAAGGCCGAATCTAGAGTCTTTGGAACAAAGAAGTTTTGTTTTATTTTTCAAAGTAGGATTATTGATTTGAACTCTTTATTACCTTTTGATGTGAAATCCAAAAGCTTGAATCCAACAAAGTTTTCTAGCCTATTTTATAATATAGGGCCGAAACCCTACCCTAAGGGGTTAGATGATTTTATTCAATATTTTCAAGTTATAACAATTGATCTAAGCTACCTAGAACCAAAATGATATGTATCCAAAAGCTTAGGTTGAGAAAAGAATCCTAGCCTCGTTTTGATGAGTTGGTCGAACCTAGCATAAGATACACATAGATGAGTTTGTTTGATTAATAAGTATTTATATCATTTGGTTGAAGGTGGAATTGGTAATTTGTGGTGTGACAACAAGGAGCTGCGAGTTCGAGCTTCCAGTGATAACTCAGGTGGGGGAAAGAATCAACCTATCGTCTGAATCGATAAGTAGTAGATTATGTAGTAATTATGTAGGGCGACCCAAACCCTACTAGAAGTCGAATAATCGACAAGACCAGAATCACTTTAAATTGCTTTTATAAAACATCCATGGTGATTCGGGGATTGTAGGTTTATCGATATTAGGTTGATGTTTATATTGTTGATGGTTGATTTGAGTTTTATTACCTTTATTGAACTGATTTAGTGCTATGTTAATGTTTTGGAATATCTTTGATTGATTTGATGTTATGCATGATCTATGTGGTATTTACTTTATGCTTAGTGGATTAAGCGAATATATATATGTTGTCTAAAAGATGAGTTGTTTTGGGCGTGAGGATCATGATGACTTTTAGAGGTGCCTAACCTAAATGAATTATGTTAAAGAGGTGTTGTGACATAGAGCATGTGTTGAGGTCTTGACGAGAGGTTAAGGCACTAGGTTATGACCATAGGAGTCTGTGAGGTTCATAAGTTGTGTTGTTTCTATAACCGTATGTTGGACACATACGAGACCCGAAGTCCTTGTGGGACCGTCCAAAGGGTAAAACTTAACTTGTGCAGCTATGAGTGTCATTGCTTTGCATGAGCACCTCTGGGAGTGGACGAGGTGTGCACCGGGATCATCGTGCAGCTATAGTGTCACGCTTTGCGTGAGCGTTCTTACCATGGTGAAGGTGTGCACCGGGATAATCGTGCAGCTATAGTGTCATTGCTTTGCATGAGCACCCACGGTCCGGGGTGTGCACCGGGACAAATGTGCAGCTATAGTGTTATGGCTTTGCATGAGCATTCTGACCATGACTAAGGATGTGCACCGGGAATGGGACATGTCGCTTGGACGACTGACCGATAACCATAACTATGATAGGGAAACCGTAGCCAGTTCAGTATCAAGGTTTAGTTACAGGAATGAGGGTATGAGTGAATATAAGAATTTTACGGAAGATGGATGACTTGACTGATGCTGTGTCTGTGATAATTACTATATAGTTTACTATGACTCTTTTCCACTTTTGATGATAGAACTGTTTCTTATCCCCTTGTATCTTCTGTATGTTTGTTTTATCTCTTATGGATCGTGTTCGAAGACCCTGTGGCTGAGCTGAACGAAGAGGAGCTGGATGGGACTCCCTACGAACCGGATGCCGGAGGACGAGCCGTGACCCCTGATGAGTAGGGTGTAGTTTAGTTATGGCCAGTGCGTCTGTGTCGTGACGCTTTATCTTTTCCGCCTATGTTTTGTATAACTATGCATCTGTTAGGGATCCTATTGACGGGATGCCCTGAAACAGTGTTTGATAACTCTGATGCATTAAGTATGTTTAATACAATTATGTTTTCATATTCTGTTCTATATGAATCTGTTTGCTTAAGAAGTTAAGTTTTAATTTCTATGTATTTTCACGTTAAGTTTACGAAAAGGAATATATTTATCAAGGTTTATTTTCTAATAAAACACCGAGGCACAGCGGGGTGTCTCAGTCTTGGTCTTGACCATGGTTGCCATTTAACTAGGATAGGTTAGGTTACTACATAAATAACTAGATATTTTAAGGTTTGCATTTATGAGCATTTATGGTAAAGATTAGTCACCACCATGACTCACCATGGTGACTCATTTCCTCAGAGTCATCATGGATGACTTGCCGTTTTGTCTCCCGGTGTATCTCTGCGCATCCGTATCTGGTTCCGTTGTTTACCCGATTACGATTTTTGGGAGGAAGATGATGAAATGAAAGCAAATGAAATGGTTTTGGTTGAGTGGATGTGGCTGCACGAAATTGGAGAGGAATTTGGGGTCTAAAAATATCTTGGGATACAAAAGGGATTGTTCAAGAACATAAGGGCATTTTGGTCTTTTCACCCTTAAATATCTAGAGATATTTATAACTAAATATCTAGATATTTATGAAATTGTCATCATGACTTGATGACTCATCCACCATGAGTCATCATGTATGACTTGTTGTCCCGATCTCTTGGCGGGTCTCTGTAGTTCCTTTTCCAGCTCCATCGTTTTACCCCATTAGGGTTCCGTCCGTTTTTCGCCAAAATTCGCCCTAATAAAGTATAATATTTTATTTTTGAGAAAATTTTTGGAAACTAGACTTCCTTCCGGACATAATATAAAAATCTACAAATTTTCAGTTTTCGAGTCAAATTAGGGTTTTCTGCCGGTATAAAATTATACTATCAGTAAAAACACAGACCGGTTTCAATCTGAGTTTTAAACCCAAAATTTCACCGTAACCCTCTACCATAAGGTAGAGTATAAATATGATTTTGTTTTATCCAAAATCATTTCCTAGGTCTCAAATTAAAATATAAATAAATATATCTTATCCGGCAATGTCGCGTACATGGAAAGTAGGGTGTTACAACCCTCTTGCCATGATCACATGGATAACCCATGACCCTCACGCCATTATCACATGGTTAACCTATGAGCCTCTTTCCATGATCAAATGGATAACCCATGTCCTTCACGTCATTATCGCATGGTTTACCCATGACCCTCTTGCCATGATCACGTGGTTAACCCATGATGCTAACGCTATGATCACATGGTTAACCCATGAGCCCGTTACCATGATCACATGGTTAACCCATGATCCTCTTGCCATGATTCCATGGTTAAACCATGACCTTCTTGCCATGATCACATGGTTAACCTATGATCATCTTGACATGATCACATGGTTAACCCATGGCCCTCTTGCCATCATCCCATGGTTAACCTATGACCCTCTTGCCATGATCACATGGTTAACCCATGACCCTCTTGCCATGATCCCATGATTAACCGATGACCCTTTTGCCACGATCCCAAGGTTAACCCATGACCCTTTTGCCACGATCCCATGGTTAGCCCATGACCCTCTTGCCATGATCTCAAGGTTAACCCATGACCCGTTGCCATGATCCCATGGTTAACCCATGAGTCTCTTGCCATGATCACATGGTTAACCCATGGCCCTCTTGCCATGATCCCATGGTTAACCCATGACCTTCTTGCCATGATCCCATGGTTAACCCATAACCCTCTTGCCATGACCCAATGGTTAACCCACGACCTACTCTCTTTTCTCTCAGTTTCTCAAGGTGTCTTGTTTCGTTACTCAAAGATCATCACTTAGAGGTAATTTTCCCTCTAACCTTGCTTCATCAAAGTTAATATTAAGTCGATGAACTTCAACTCATGTTCTTAAAATTTTAAGAAAGGAATGAACATAAAAGTAAGTTTAAAATCATAACTCGTTGTATACTTGGTTTTAAGACTTAAAAATTCATCCTTAAGCTTTAAGGACCATCATCTTTATGATTGACAAAGTGACTTGATGAACAAGAACATCCTAGACTAAGAGTAGTGGCTCCTCAGAGTCGCTCCCCAACAGGCTGCTCACCATCCTCTGCATAACAAAAAGGTACATGCAAAGCAAACAACAAAAGACAGGGAGTAAGAAACATGTATTAAACATAACAGCAAAGGAAGCAGTTAGCAAGATGAGCAAACATAATAACAATAGCATGTTATCACAAGTCAACATACACAACATATTTATATCATCCATAACAATGCAATCAATGTATGTTATGCGGTGCAACACTACTCCATTATGTATGTGGATCCAATCTACCTCAGGAAGGCAACTTCAGAGTTACATATCCACATTGGCCATTAAGCACCAACACCGGCAGTCCACCAAACCATGGTGAACCCCTTGGATAGCCGATGTACCTTTCTCTCGGATCCACCACTGCGGGGGGACAGATTCACCTAACTCTTGGATGATTCACCGCGGACGGTTAGATCGCCTTACTCTCAGACGACCTCCCCTATGTTGCACATCCCCCACTAACATCTCCAATGCATGAATGCACGAGGAACAACAACACACAATCAACAAACACCACCTTCGCTTTGGCCACTAGGCTACCAAAGTTTTATCACCATCAACACCTCGACCACTTGGCATCGAGGCCCCATTGACCACTAGGCACCAAGGTTAAACATTACCAACACCTTACACCTTGATCATTGAGCATTAAGGTCCCCTTGTCCATTAAGCACCAAGGTACAACAATGTGCGGTAAACATTGTTACAGACTTAACCATCTTTAACCTTGGTGTTTAATCATCTTTGTTAAGTCTTCATTAAGTTATCTAGCTTGTCTTTACTCTGTTTTGTGTCTTATTTCATCATTGGGGACAATTGGGGTGAAACACCCCTGTTTCTGTCTTTCACGTTCTGTTCTGGATAGGGGAGCACGGTCGTGCTTCCCCCAGCATGGGCGTGCTGACTTTTAAGTCAAGCACGGTTGTGCTGACTATTAAGCACGGCCAGGTTTACTGGAACATGGCCATACTGTATCTGGGCAGAAAGGGTTGGGAACCCTTGCTAAGTTTGCTAGGGCATTCAAAGATCAATCCTATTGGCTTTTAACTAACTATCAATCATCAGTTTCATTATTCTCATTTAATCTCCATGTCTTAGAATTATTGGGACTTAATCCTTTAATTCTGTTTCCTTATTAATGTCCCTGAAACACTCATGAATCAATCCTAGGGTCTTGACTATACCAATAGCATTAACCTTCCCTCTCATTACTATAATTCAAGTCTTATGAACAATTGGGAAACATCCCTTAGTTTCATTCATCATTATGAACACATTTTAATGTCTTATTAACATCGTCGTCTTCTCGCAACATCAACCAACAACCAAGTCATTCATTCATGGTAATGAATAGCATAATCAAACCAAACATCATTCATCGCATAAAACATCATCATCAAGTACAATAACAATAAGCATGCCAATTATCAATATCATAAACAAGGATATAGCAAGACAACAATTAAACAGATAGCAAGCAATAAGGTCATGGGTTATAACCCTTCATCTTATGCTACCCCCAATACCTACATGTTCATACTATCCCTTCTCCCATACCTAATATGAAGATCCCAACTATTGATAACGCAAGCAGTTTACTCTTGATTACTCAGATGGCTCGACGAACTCTCTAAGCCTTGGTCAAACATAACATGAATAACCAATTAATCCCAAATCCAAAAACTAGGAAAGAGATTAATAGAGAGATAACAACATTACCTTAGATGACACTAAAGCGCATGACTTCTTTCAAAAACGAACTCAAGAACTCCAAAAACTTCAAAAGGATCAAGGGAAGGGAAAAGGGAGAAGTTTCTGTCACACTAGGATTGTCAAAAGTGCCACAATGAGGGTTTGCACCGCAGCCCTCACAAAACTATTCTTTTTATAAACTCTGATCCCGAGCATGGCTGCTCCCACTAAGGAAGGGCGTGCTTAACGTGAGCATGGGGTCGTTCTTGTTTAAGCACGAGCTCTCAACTTTAGCATAAAAAATGCACATTACCGACACGGCCATGCTCCCCCTGAGCACGGCTTGTGGCTAAGGCAACCACAAAACACGGGCGTGCTGATACATGAGCACGACCATGCTCATGCACCAGAAAGGGATTTCCTGTTTTGAAGTCCCACTTAGCCCTTTATAACATATAGAAAACATATACATCGTTTAAAGACTTTATACGAAAAACGGGATGTTACAATTCCACCCCCTTATAAAATTTTGTCCTCGAAATTTCTACTCACCTCGATTGAAAAGGCGCGGGTACGCTTCCATCATCTTGCTCTCCAGCTCCTATGTAGCACTTTCTGCATTAGCCCCACTCCAAACAACTTTAACCAAGGCAATCTCCTTGCCTCTTAGATGCTTTACCCTTCGATCCTCAACTCGAAGCGGCAGTACCTCAAAAGTCAAGTTCTCTTTCAACTAAATTGTGTCTGGTACTATCACATGGCTAGGATCATGAATGTACTTTCGAAGTTGTGACATATGAAAGACATTATGATGATTGAACAAGAAAGGTGGTAGGGCTATTTGGTAGGCGACTTCACCAACTCTTTTTAGAATTTAGTAAGGGCCAATGAATTTGGGAGTAAGTTTCTTCGCTTTCATCACTCTACCAACCCCAGTTCTTGGAGTAACTCGCAAGAACACATGATCATCTTCCTAGAATTCGAGAGCCTTCCTTCTCTTATAATGGTAGCTCTTTTGCCTACTTTGTGCCAATCTCATCTTTTCCTGGATCATTCTTACTTTCTCTGTGGTTTCTTGCACTATTTCAGGTCCTAGCACAATATTCTCACCGGGTTCATTCAAACACAAGAGGTTATACATCTCCTCCCACAAAGAGCTTCATAAGGTGCCATCCAAATACTGGAATGGAAGCTGTTGTTGTAGGTGAACTCTATCAGGGGTAAAAACTTGTTCCAACTAACTGACTGTTCTAACAAGCAAGCTCTCAACAAGTCCTCTAAGGACTGGATGGTTCTCTAAGACTGACCATCAGTCTGTGGGTGATAAGTTTAACTTAATCTAAGCTTTGTCCCTAAGACCTCATGCAAGCTATTCAAAAACCTAGAGGTAAATCTAGGGTCTCTATCTGATACTATGCTAGAGGGTACACCATGTAACCTAACTATTTCCTTGATGTACAACCTAGTCAACTTCTCTAAGGGATATTCCATATTCATAGGGATGGTTAAACCCGTTTTGGCGCGTGACTTCTTTCAAAAACGAACTCAAGAACTCCAAGAACTTCAAAGGGTTCAAGGGAAGGGAAAAAAAGAGAAGTTTATGTCACACTAGGATTGCCAAAAGCGTCATAATGAGGGTTTGCATCGCAGCCCTCACTAAACTCTTCTTTTTATAAACTGTGACCCCGAGCACGGCTTCTCCCACTAAGCACGGTCGTGCTTAACGTGAGCACGAGGTGGTTCTTGTTTAAGCACGGGCTCGCAACTTTAGCGTAAAAAACACACATTTCCGACAAGGCCGTGCTCCCCCTGAGCACGACCTGTGGCTCAGGCAACCACAAAACACGCGCCTAAGCATGGGCGTGCTGATACATGAGCATGGGCGTGCTCATACACCAGAAAGGGGTTTCCTGTTTTGAAGTCCCACTTAGCCCTTTATAACATATACAAAACATATACATTGCTTAAAGACTTTATACGAAAAACGAGGTGTTACAATTCCACCCCCTTATTAAATTTCGTCCTCGAAATTTCTACTCACCTCAATTGAAAAGGTGCGGGTACGCTTCCATCATCTTTCTCTCCAGCTCCCATGTAGCACTTTCAGCCAACTTTAACCAAGGGAATCTCCTTGCCTCTTAGATGCTTCACCCTTCGATCATCAACTCGAAGTGCCTCAATAGTCAAGTTATCTTTCAACTAAATTGTGTCGGGTACTATCACATGGGTAGGATCATCAATGTACTTTCGAAGTTGTAACACATGAAAGACATTGTGAAGATTGAACAAGAAAGGTGGTATGTCTATTTGGTAGGCGACTTTACTAACTCTTTTTAGAATTTGGTAAGGGCTAATGAATTTGGGAGTAAGTTTCTTCGCTTTCATCACTCTACCAACCCCAGTTCTTGGAGTAACTCGCAAGAACACATGATCATCTTCCTAGAATTCGAGATCCTTCCTTCTCTTATATTGGTAGCTCTTTTGCCTACTTTGTGCCAATCTCATCTTTTCCTGGATCATTCTTACTTTCTCTGTGGTTTCTTGCACTATTTCAGGTCCTAGCACAATATTCTCACCGGGTTCATTCAAACACAAGAGGTTATACATCTCCTCCCACAAAAAGCTTCATAAGGTGCCATCCAAATACTGGAATGGAAGCTGTTGTTGTAGGTGAACTCTATCAGGGGTAAAAACTTGTTCCAACTAACTGAGTGTTCTAACAAGCAAGCTCTCAACAAGTCCTCTAAGGACTGGATGGTTCTCTAAGACTGACCATCAGTCTGTGGGTGATAAGTTTAACTTAATCTAAGATTTGTCCCTAAGACCTCATGCAAGCTATTCAAAAACCTAGAGGTAAATCTAGGGTCTCTATCTGATACTATGCTAGAGAGTACAGCATGTAACCTAACTATTTCCTTGATGTACAACCTAGTCAACTTCTCAAAGGGATATTCCATATTCATAGGGATGGTTAAACCCGTTTTGGCACGTGAAGTCTTTCAAAAACGAACTCAAGAACTCCAAGAACTTCAAAGGGTTCAAGGGAAGGGAAAAAGGAGAAGTTTCTGTCACACTAGGATTGCCAAAAGCGTCATAATGAGGGTTTGCATCGCAGCCCTCACTAAACTCTTCTTTTTATAAACTTTGACCCCGAGCACGGCTTCTCCCACTAAGCACGGTCGTGCTTAACGTGAGCACGAGGTGGTTCTTGTTTAAGCACGGGCTCGCAACTTTAGCGTAAAAAACACACATTTCCGACAAGGCCGTGCTCCCCCTGAGCACGACCTGTTGGCTCAGGCAACCACAAAACACGCGCCTAAGCATGGGCGTGCTGATACATGAGCATGGGCGTGCTCATACACCAGAAAGGGGTTTCCTGTTTTGAAGTCCCACTTAGCCCTTTATAACATATACAAAACATATACATTGCTTAAAGACTTTATACGAAAAACGAGGTGTTACAATTCCACCCCCTTATTAAATTTCGTCCTCGAAATTTCTACTCACCTCAATTGAAAAGGTGCGGGTACGCTTCCATCATCTTTCTCTCCAGCTCCCATGTAGCACTTTTAGCCAACTTTAACCAAGGGAATCTCCTTGCCTCTTAGATGCTTCACCCTTCGATCATCAACTCGAAGTGCCTCAATAGTCAAGTTATCTTTCAACTAAATTGTGTCGGGTACTATCACATGGGTAGGATCATCAATGTACTTTCGAAGTTGTAACACATGAAAGACATTGTGAAGATTGAACAAGAAAGGTGGTATGTCTATTTGGTAGGCGACTTTACTAACTCTTTTTAGAATTTGGTAAGGGCTAATGAATTTGGGAGTAAGTTTCTTCGCTTTCATCACTCTACCAACCCCAGTTCTTGGAGTAACTCGCAAGAACACATGATCATCTTCCTAGAATTCGAGAGCCTTCCTTCTCTTATAATGGTAGCTCTTTTGCCTACTTTGTGCCAATCTCATCTTTTCCTGGATCATTCTTACTTTCTCTGTGGTTTCTTGCACTATTTCAGGTCCTAGCACAATATTCTCACCGGGTTCATTCAAACACAAGAGGTTATACATCTCCTCCCACAAAGAGCTTCATAAGGTGCCATCCAAATACTGGAATGGAAGCTGTTGTTGTAGGTGAACTCTATCAGGGGTAAAAACTTGTTCCAACTACCTGACTGTTCTAACAAGCAAGCTCTCAACAAGTCATCTAAGGACTGGATGGTTCTCTAAGACTGACCATCAGTCTGTGGGTGATAAGTTTAACTTAATCTAAGATTTGTCCCTAAGACCTCATGCAAGCTATTCAAAAACCTAGAGGTAAATCTAGGGTCTCTATCTGATACTATGCTAGAGAGTACACCATGTAACCTAACTATTTCCTTGATGTACAACCTAGTCAACTTCTCTAAGGGATATTCCATATTCATAGGGATGGTTAAACCCGTTTTGGCACGTGATGTCTTTCAAAAACGAACTCAAGAACTCCAAGAACTTCAAAGGGTTCAAGGGAAGGGAAAAAGAAGAAGTTTCTGTCACACTAGGATTGCCAAAAGCATCATAATGAGGGTTTGCATCGCAGCCCTCACTAAACTCTTCTTTTTATAAACTTTGACCCCGAGCACGGCTTCTCCCACTAAGCACGGTCGTGCTTAACGTGAGCACGAGGTGGTTCTTGTTTAAGCACGGGCTCGCAACTTTAGCGTAAAAAACACACATTTCCGACAAGGCCGTGCTCCCCCTGAGCACGACCTGTGGCTCAGGCAACCACAAAACACGCGCCTAAGCATGGGCGTGCTGATACATGAGCATGGGCGTGCTCATACACCAGAAAGGGGTTTCCTGTTTTGATGTCCCACTTAGCCCTTTATAACATATACAAAACATATACATTGCTTAAAGACTTTATACGAAAAACGAGGTGTTACAATTCCACCCCCTTATTAAATTTCTTCCTCGAAATTTCTACTCACCTCAATTGAAAAGGTGCGGGTACGCTTCTATCATTTTGTTCTCCAGCTCTCATGTAGCACTTTCCGCCAACTTTAACCAAGGGAATCTCCTTTCCTCTTAGATGCTTCACCCTCCGATCTGTTAAGTCTCTAAAATGTCTATGTGCATTTCCCTAAGTTTTGATGAAAACTAAACATTGGTTAATGATTTAACTAACGTACTTTGTGGTTGCTAAGCTATCTACTTAGTGTACAGATCAGAAAATTACAAAAGTCACCTATCTGTCTACCTAAGTACCAACCTGTCCGTATAAGCCAAAAAGTCAACCTGTCTGCTGTCTGGGATTGTTGACTATGTGCAAACTGGTTTACAACCTGTCTCTGCTCTACTCTTCAACTTGTCTAAGGTTCTTTGTTAAAGAACTCGAAGTACAGGAAGCTTTTGGAAGCTGTCCCCTCATGAAGAATACTCTGAGAACTCTCTCTCACGCTTATCAAGAAACTCAGAAGTGCTCTCTCTCAAGCAACCTAGGAAGTCAGAGACAAACTTCCAGTTAAAGAATATTTCCAACATGCTTTATTCCCTAGTACTTTTGGTTATTACACAGAAAGGGAAATGTACTCTGCAAAAGTACAAAAGCACTCTGCACAACTCTGAGTTGGCGTCTACATGATGCATAAAGCTATTATCCTTCATGTTAGAGTACAACCAACGTCTCCATTGCATTAATGGCTGCCCAGAACGACTATATTGCATTTAATGAAGCTCTGCTTGAAGCCACCGTTGCAAGGAATGTCTCTAACGGATATTAAATGTTTGAAGGCTATAAATACAGAAGTCATTGAAGATGAACACATCAGAGTTTACAAAGCATTAAAGAGCCATTACTCTGTTCATTTATTCACTCTGTATTCTTCAATCATTTGAAGTTATTACGCAGACTTTCCTAAGCTTTACCTTTAAACCACTCTCTGAGTGTTAGTGAAAGATCTGTCTGTCTGTAAGTGTATTTATTACAAACCAAACTCTCAAACAAATCTGAGTGAGCCTGAAGAGGCTAGGTGTGCAAAGAATACTTGTGTTGGAGCCTGAAGAGGCTAGGTGTGCAAACAATACTTGGAGTCTGTAACCTGATCAGTTATAGTGGATAAATCTTGGTGCTGCCAAGGACTGGACGTAGCTCTTTGTGTTAAAGAGTGAACCAGGATAAACCACTGTGTTAATCTCTCTTTCCTTAATCTCTTTAGTTGTTTTGATTATATATCATCTATTTACTAACTAAGGGGTTAAAACTGTTTTTATCAAGCTTGTCTTTCATCTATATACGTGTGTTGTTTTCTGAGAAAACATCAACAGACAGGTGACCTGTCTGTGTAACCTTTTACACCTGTCCGAACTTAGCTTCTGCATGCAAAAAGTTTTTAACTTTATTTTAATTCTGATAAACACAATTCAACCCCCTTCTCGTGTTTATAGTTGTCTATTTCAGTTGGTATCAGAGCTCAGCCTCTGGGTTGAGCATCTAACAGTGTAGAGGTAAAAGATCCTGAAGAATTGATGTGACTGCTGGAGCTAGTGGAAGTCACCAGACTGAAGGAGCCTCCTTAACCAGACCTCCATTCTTCAATGGAGAAAACTACAACTATTGGAAAGATAGATTTCAATGGTTCATTCTATCTACAAACTCTGATCTCTGGGATGTCATCACAGATGGTCCTTTCATTCCTAAAAATGATGACAACACTGACAAGCCAAAAGCTCAGTGGACCCCTGCAGAAAAGGCAAAGTGGGAGCTGAATCACAAAGCCAGATACAACATTATTTGTGCTCTCAGTCCTGATGAGTTTGAAAAGGTCTGTGCCTGTGATTCTGCCAAAGAAATATGGGACACCTTAGCTGTCACACATGAAGGAACAGCCAAAGTCAAAGAATCAAAAATTGCCATACTTGTCAGAAAGTATGAACTGTTTCTCATGGAGGAAGGAGAATCTGTTGCTCAAATGATAGGGAGATTCCAAACTATCATCAATGGTCTAAAGTCTCTTGGCAAAGTTTACTCTAATGCTGAGAAGGTTGGAAAGATACTTAGGAGCCTGCCTAAGCAGTGGAGACCTCTGGTAACTGCTATCTCTCAAGCCAAAGATCTTACCACCTTGACTATGGATGAACTCCTTGGAACACTTACTGTTCATGAGCAAGAACTTGGAGATGAAGTTTCAACAAAGAAGGGCAAGTCAATTGCTCTGAAGGCTGATCAAAAGTCTTCCAAAGCTTCTAAAGCTTTGAAAGCAGACGAGTCATCCAGTGATGCTGACCTGTCTGAACCTGAGGATTCTGAAAGTGATGAAGAACTATCTCTCCTAACCAGAAAGATAAAGCTTCTCTTACAGAAAAAGAAGTTCAGAAAAGATAAGCCATTCAGAAGATTCAACAAGGACAAGAACTTCAAAGATTCCACTTCAACAGACAAGAACTCAATTGTCTGCTATGAGTGCAAGAAACCAGGTCACATCAAAGCAGAATGTCCTCAACTCAAGAAAGCCCCATTTAAGAAGTTCTTCAAAAAGAAGAAGAAAGGAATGATGGCTACTTGGGAAGATCTAGAGTCAACATCTTCTGATGAGGAGACAGAGGAAGAAGCAAATCTCTGTCTAATGGCTAACACTGACTCTGATTCAGATAATGAGGTAAATTCTGATTATAAGGAATTACTTGATGCCTATGAAGAATTGTTGGAGGAATCCAACTGTTTATCTAAGGCTTTCAAATCTCTCAAGAGAGATCATGTTAAGCTCCTCAGTGAGCATAAACAGAAATCTCTAGAGTGTGAGAAATTTGCCAAGGAGAACAGTGAGCTAAAGACTGAAAAGTCTAATGAAGCTAAGATCTCTAGTGATACATCACAGTCTGAAGAAGTTGAAAAACTTCAACAGAAAGTGGAAGAGCTCACTTCTGATCTGGCCAAATTTGTTAATGGTAGAGAAAATCTGACCAAGCTGCTTGGTTGTCAGAGGCACTCCCTTAACAAAGAAGGTATTGGATATGTCCATCAGACACATCATAAAGTATCAACTAAGCACTCTAAAGTGTCTACTACATCTACTTCTATTAAATCCATACCTGTCTGTAATTTCTGTGGAAAGACTGGACATGTTATGTCTAAGTGTCTTCATAAGAAAAGAAGGAAGTCTTCACAGACTCCTAGAACTAACAGAAAAGGACCCAGAAAACTATGGGTACCTAAAGATCAAATAATCTCTGTTGCAGATGTCCTCAACAGCATCAAGAAAACACCACTGCTGGTACCTGGACAGTGGCTGCTCGCGACACATGACAGGAGAAAGGTCTATGTTCCTAGACCTCCAACTTAAGAAAGGAGGACATGTGGCATTTGGTGGAAATCAGAAAGGGAAGGTTATAGGAATTGGTACTATTGGTGATAAACCTCCTCTTCCCTCTATATCAAATGTTCTTATGGTTAAAGGATTAAAACACAATTTGCTTAGCATAAGTCAATTATGTGACAGTGGATTTGATGTCTCCTTTACCAAAGATTTCTGTATAGTTAAAGATCTAAGTGGCAAAACCCTCTTTTCAGCTAAAAGGCAACAAAATCTATATAAGATTGAACTGACTGATCTCTTAGATCAAAGTGTAACCTATCTGATGTCTAAAGAGGATGAAAGATGGTTATGGCATAAGAAACTAGGACATGCCAGTATGAAACTAATTTCAAAACTAAAAAGGGATAACCTTGTGAGAGGATTGCTTGATATTAGTTTTAAGAAAGATGTTTTGTGTGATGCATGTCAGAGAGGTAAACAAATAAAATCAAGTTTTAAATCTAAAAACCAAGTATCAACCTCTAGACCTCTTCAGTTGTTACACATGGATCTGTTTGGACCAGTTAGTGTTGCTAGCTTAGCTGGAAGGAAATATGGATTTGTCATAGTTGATGACTATTCTAGATATACTTGGGTACTCTTCTTGACCCACAAGGATGAGTCTTTTAAGGCTTTCTCAGTATTCTGTAAAAGAGTACAAAATGAGCAGGGTTTCTGCATTTCTACTCTTAGAAGTGACCATGGGGGAGAATTTGAAAATGAGCAGTTTAGTCAGTTTTGTGAGGAGAATGGGATCTCTCACAATTTCTCTGCACTTAGAACTCCTCAACAAAATGGAGTGGTTGAGAGAAAGAACAGATCTCTGCAAGAGATGGCTAGATCTATGCTCAACGAGAATAATCTCCCTAAGTACTTCTGGGCAGAAGCAGTAAACACAGCCTGTTGTGTACAAAACAGAATACTCATTAGGCCTTTTCTAAAGAAGACTCCCTATGAACTGTGGAAAGGAAAAAGCCCCAACATTTCTTACTTTCATGCATTTGGATGTGAATGCTTCATCTTAAATACCAAGGATCAACTTGGAAAATTTGACTCTAAGACAGACAAAGGTATCTTTTTGGGATACTCTAAAATGTCTAAAGCTTTTAGAATTTACAATTCTAGAACATCTGTTATTGAAGAATCTGTTCATGTCAAATTTAATGATAACTTAAAGACTGATAAGGAATTGTCAGATCTAGAAGATGATCTTGGAGGTCTTGATATAAACAAGTCAGAAGATCAACAACCTGACTTAACCAAATCAGAACCTGAAGCAGAACCAGACAGACAAGTAGAGCAGACAAGTCAACAGACAAGTCAAGATCCTCTTGAAAGAGACTGGAAATTCAAAACTCATCATCCTAAGGATCTCATTATTGGAAATCCCTCAGAAGGAGTGAGAACCAGATCCACCTTAAGAGAATCAAGCAATGTGGCCTTTATGTCAGAAATAGAGCCAAAACACATTGAAGAAGCTCTTGATGATGAAAGCTGGATTCTTGCTATGCAAGAAGAACTCAACCAGTTCACCAGAAATGATGTCTGGACACTTGTCTCCAAACCTAAAAACAAGTCTGTCATTGGAACAAGATGGGTCTTCAGAAACAAGTTAGATGAAGATGGCAAAGTTGTCAGAAACAAGGCAAGGTTAGTAGCTCAAGGCTACAACCCAACAAGAAGGTATTGACTATACTGAAACCTTTGCACCTGTAGCTAGAATAGAAGCTATTCGCATACTGATGTCATATGCTGCACAACACCAAATCACTCTTTTTCAAATGGATGTGAAAAGTGCTTTTCTCAATGGAATAATTGAAGAAGAAGTCTATGTTAAACAACCCCCTGGTTTTGAAGATACTGATAAACCAGATCATGTTTTTAAACTTAAAAAGGCACTATATGGTTTGAAGCAAGCACCTAGGGCATGGTATGATAGACTAAGCTCTTTTCTCATGCATAATGGTTTTACAAGAGGTCAAGTAGATACTACTCTGTTTAAGAAAAGCTCTAAAGAAAATTTCATTATAGTCCAAATATATGTTGATGATATTATTTTTGGAGCAACTAATGAAAAGCTGTGCAAGGATTTTTCAAAGCTGATGCGAGCAGAATTTGAGATGAGCATGATGGGAGAATTGAAGTTCTTCCTTGGTCTACAAATCAAACAGACAAGTGATGGAATCTACATCCATCAACAAAAGTATATCAAGGAAATGCTCAAGAAATACAAAATGGAAAGTGCTAAACTTATGAAAACTCCCATGGAAACCAATGCAAAACTAAGTAAAGATGATGAAGGTAAAAAGGTAGACCAAACTGTCTACAGAGGTATGATTGGATCTTTATTGTACTTAACCTCAAGCAGACCTGATATTCAATTTAGTGTCTGCATGTGTGCTAGATTTCAATCTGACCCAAGAGAATCTCATCTTAAAGCTGTTAAGAGAATATTTAGATATTTGCTTGGTACTACTAATCTTGGTTTGCTGTATTTAAGAACTAAAGAATACAGATTAGTGGGATTCTGTGATGCTGACTTTGCTGGAGACAGAATAGAAAGAAAAAGCACCAGTGGAGGATGCCACTTCATTGGAGCAAATTTAGTCTCTTGGTCAAGCAAAAGGCAGACAACTATTGCTCTATCTACTGCTGAAGCAGAATATATCTCAGCTGCTAGTTGTTGCTCTCAACTCTTATGGGTAAAACATCAACTTGAGGATTACTCCATTTTTGAGCATAATATATCTGTATGGTGTGATAATTCTAGTGCTATCTGCTTAACTAAAAATCCAATTCAGCATTCTAAGGCTAAGCATATAGAAATCAAACATCACTTCATTAGAGATCATGTTCAGAAAGGTATCTTTGATATTAATTTTGTTAAAACTGAAAATCAATGGGCTGATATCTTCACTAAGCCTTTAGCAGAAGAAAGATTTTTATTTATTAGAGATAATTTAAACATGCATTGTATTGTTGAATGAAATGTCTGAGTTTTGAACTGTCTGTGATCACCTGTCTGACTCTGCTGAGTCACTATACTGAAACTCAACAGTTTTATTAAAATGGTTATTATTTATTTATTTATTTATTTAATACCATTTGTTAATATGAAGCTAATCATGGACATGGCAGTTTTTTCCTCGAAACCATGTTTTCATTATGTCTTAAGTGGGCGCTACAGTTCCCCACATAAATCGTGCCATTCTTAATTAAAAATGTCTATTTTCTCTCTCCTGCTTTTACTGCTTTAAAAGGCAATCTTCAGAAAGTTTCAAACTTTATCCTTCTCAAAAGCCCTAAGTCTTTTCATCTTCGTCTTCCTCTCGTTCAAACCCTTCTCTCTTCCAAAACTCTCATTCTTTCTTGTCTGAAAAATGGCATCTTCAAAGCGTTTGTCTCCAAAAGAGATTGCTGAGAAATATGAAATGAGAATAGCTGACGTTGAGAAGATTCTACCAGGCAAGACTGTTGATCTCCAACAGATGAAGAGATGGGGAATGGATGTCACTGAAGAGTTGGAATACTCTAAGTGGACAGCCTTCTTTGATATCAAGGAGCTGGTCCATCCCAAGCTTGTCAGAGACTTCTGGAGAAATGCTGTGGTCATCACCAATGTGGTTGATGGAACCAAGAGCTTCAAGGCTCAAATGTCAGCTGATGTGACTCTCCAGTTTCCTATCAGCTCTCTGGAATTGGCAACTAGATGCCCAAGGATTGGAACTGCCTTCAGACCTGACTGGGAAGATCAGGTAGGAACTGAAAGTGTCAATATTGCCATATATGGAGTTCCCAACCCTGAGAACAAGAAGCCTGTCAGCATGGTGCCCAAGTGCAGGTTCCTGCACAAGCTGCTTTTGGAGTGTGTGATGCCCAGAAAAGGATCACGAGACAATGTGACCAAGTTGGACAGATTTGCTCTGTACCACTTGATTCACAAAATCAAGATAGACATCAATGATCTCATCTACATGTATCTTGAGTCTCTGATCAGAAGGACAAACATGCCTACCTACCCTTATGGAATGCTGCTGACAAGGGTTTTTAGGAACAAGATATTTGTTCCAACTGATGTCCATTTTGTGGACATGGCTCTGCCAATAGACAAGAAAGTCCTGTCTATGATGGGGATTGAAGGAATCCCTCTGGAGGATGAAGAAGAAGATAAGAAGAAAAAGAAGAAGCCTGCTGCTGAGCAGAAGCAGAAGGAAAAAGTAGAAGAACCAGCTGATTCCACTGGTGAATCAGAGTTTCCAATCTCTGAGAGAATATGGAAACCTGCTGGAAAGGTGGCCAGACAGGATCAGAGGCCTGAGGAACCCACAGCTTCTGAAGGATCTGCTGAGACAGTTGAGCCTCTCAGATTCAAGCTGAAGAAACCCTCTCCCAAGAGGAAGACCAGTGAGACTGGAAAATCTGGTATGGTTTCTGCACAACCTACCAAGAGGAGAAGATTGGTGAAGACCTTTACCAAGGTCAGACAAGTGGAGTCTGAGCCTAGTAAAGAGGAAGCACCTGCTCAGGGGGAGCAGACATCTCCACCCTCAGAGGAGCCTAGGGAGATCAAACCTCTTGATCTGGGATTCATTCACAGAAAAAGAAGGTCAGGCTACCCTATGCCTATGGTGGCTGTTGCTGGAAGGGAAGAAGTCCCTGCAGAAGAGCCTGCTGCTGTTGCTGCTACTGCAACCTCTGCTGACCTGTCTGCTGGAACACAGACAGTTGGTCATCATGAAGATGCTTCTCTGTCCCCTTCAAGGAAGAAAGCAAGACACTTTGAAGATCAGCTCTTCACCTTTCCTTCTGCACCATCCTCTCCCTTTCACCTAGGTATTCCAGATTCTGTTGTTTCTTCCCCCTCTGCCCTTTTTGTCAAACCTTTATCTGTTGCCTCCCCTTTTCATTCACCTGTCTCCTCTCACCCCACCCAAACATCTTTTGATGTCGTGTCTGATGTATGTCAGTACACAGTTGTTCACAGGGACTCAACTCCCAGAGAACAATCTGGCATATCATCTAGACTGTTTGTGAGTGATTTGCAATCTCTGATGACTGCTAGTGTATCTCACTTATCTGTCATCCCTTCTCCTCCACCTCACATTCTGAACCCTTGTAGGGAGATTTTCTTTTATCCCCCTATTGTGTTGTTCATTAGAACATTGGAAGGATCTCACTATCCTGCCTCTGTTGTAATGTTACCCTCTAGGTCTAGATACTTTTTTCTTTTAGTCACAGGGTCTAATTCGTTTTTCTCTCACATAGACTCTCTCTTACCCTTACCCCCATCTGTCTTAGCCAATCAACCTCTTCCCCCTCCTATTCAAATAAGAGTCACTCGTCTGTCTCTTTGTGAAAGACTCTCCTTTGTCTTTCCCTCTCCTGATTGTGACTTAGTCAGAATCACTCCTCTGTTTAAGATAGCTTTTCTTCCTATATTCCTTTTCAGAACCATTCATCAGTATTTCTTTCCCCATGTCTCCTCACCTTTCTCTATTCCTAAGGCACCCCCAGTTTTTGCCTTACCCTGGTATCCAACCCTGTCTGCTACTTCAACCAGCTTGTCTACAGAAGCCTCCTCCTCTCAGATGGTGGATTTAGATAGCTTCAATCGTCTTAAGACTGAGCTAGAAGAAGTCAGAAGACATCTGGATGCAGGGAGGCATGCTAGGCTGCTGTTAGAACAGAAAGTTGATTCCTTGTATCTTCTTTTTAATCAGCCTAGATAAGTAGTTGTAGGAACTGCCTTGTAAATGAAATGCTTATGATGAATAAAATCAATATTACTTTATCTTCATTATTTTCTCTTTATTGTCTCTTTTTCTCTTCACTGTTATCTGTTTGTTCCTTTTTGTTGCTGAAAAAAGGGGGAGAAAAGTGTAAGATGATTAATGTAAAATGATTGGAGAAAATTATGTGATGGTTATATGCTAAGTGTTCTGGAGAATATAACAATTGGTAAAAATTTTTAATTCTCTGATATACTCTGATATTTTGAACTTAAACCTGCTGCATATTGCTCTAATAATCTTTATTGAACACAAATGTATCTGTCTGCACATATAGAAAATATCAACCTGTCTACTTTCTATTATTCTGTAAGATGATATTTTCAAAGGTTCATTAAATCATCTGAATGTTTGTCATCATCAAAAAGGGGGAGATTGTTAAGTCTCTAAAATGTCTATGTGCATTTCCCTAAGTTTTGATGAAAACTAAACATTGGTTAATGATTTAATTAACCTACTTTGTGGTTGATAACCTATCTACTTAGTGTACAGATCAGAAGATTACAAAAGTCACTTGTCTGTCTACCTAAGTACCAACCTGTCCGTATAAGCCAAAAAGTCAACCTGTCTGCTGACTGGGATTGTTGACTATGTGCAAACTGGTTTACAACCTGTCTCTGCTCTACTCTTCAACTTGTCTAAGGTTCTTTGTTAAAGAACTCGAAGTACAGGAAGCTTTTGGAAGCTGTCCCCTCATGAAGAATACTCTGAGAACTCTCTCTCACGCTTATCAAGAAACTCAGAAGTGCTCTCTCTCAAGCAACCTAGGAAGTCAGAGACAAACTTCCAGTTAAAGAATATTTCCAACATGCTTTATTCCCTAGTACTTTTGGTTATTACACAGAAAGGGAAATGTACTCTGCAAAAGTACAAAAGCACTCTACACAACTCTGAGTTGGCGTCTACATGATGCATAAAGCTATTATCCTTCATGTTAGAGTACAACCAACGTCTCCATTGCATTAATGGCTGCCCAGAACGACTATATTGCATTTAATGAAGCTCTGCTTGAAGCCATCGTTGCAAGGAATGTCTCTAACGGATATTAAATGTTTGACGGCTATAAATACAGAAGTCATTGAAGATGAACACATCAGAGTTTACAAAGCATTAAAGAGTCATTACTCTGTTCATTTATTCACTCTGTATTCTTCAATCATTTGAAGTTATTACGCAGACTTTCCTAAGCTTTACCTTTAAACCACTCTCTGAGTGTTAATGAAAGATCTGTCTGTCTGTAAGTGTATTTATTACAAACCAAACTCTCAAACAAATCTGAGTGAGCCTGAAGAGGCTAGGTGTGCAAAGAATACTTGTGTTGGAGCCTGAAGAGGCTAGGTGTGCAAACAATACTTGGAGTCTGTAACCTGATCAGTTATAGTGGATAAATCTTGGTGCTGCCAAGGACTGGACGTAGCTCTTTGTGTTAAAGAGTGAACCAGGATAAACCACTATGTTAATCTCTCTTTCCTTAATCTCTTTAGTTGTTTTGATTATATATCATCTGTTTACTAACTAAGGGGTTAAAACTGTTTTTATCAAGCTTGTCTTTCATCTGTATACGTGTGTTGTTTTCTGAGAAAACTTCAACAGACAGGTGACCTGTCTGTGTAACCTTTTACACCTGTCTGAATTTAGCTTCTGCATGCAAAAAGTTTTTAACTTTATTTTAATTCTGATAAACACAATTCAACCCCCCTTCTCGTGTTTATAGTTGTCTATTTCAGGAAAGACACAGGAGAGTCTTTCACAAGGAGACAGACGAGTGACTCTTATTTGAATAGGAGGGGGAAGAGGTTGATTGGCTAAGACAGATGGGGGTAAGGGTAAGAGAGAGTCTATGTGAGAGAAAAACGAATTAGACCCTGTGACTAAAAGAAAAAAAGTATCTAGACCTAGAGGGTAACATTACAACAGAGGCAGGATAGTGAGATCCTTCCAATGTTCTAATGAACAACACAATAGGGGGATAAAAGAAAATCTCCCTACAAGGGTTCAGAATGTGAGGTGGAGGAGAAGGGATGACAAATAAGTGAGATACACTAGCAGTCATCAGAGATTGCAAATCACTCACAAACAGTCTAGATGATATGCCAGATTGTTCTCTGGGAGTTGAGTCCCTGTGAACAACTGTGTACTGACATACATCAGACACGACATCAAAAGATGTTTGGGTGGGGTGAGAGGAGACAGGTGAATGAAAAGGGGAGGCAACAGATAAAGGTTTGACAAAAAGGGCAGAGGGGGAAGAAACAACAGAATCTGGAATACCTAGGTGAAGGGGAGAGGATGGTGCAGAAGGAAAGGTGAAGAGCTGATCTTCAAAGTGTCTTGCTTTCTTCCTTGAAGGGGACAAAGAAGCATCTTCATGATGACCAACTGTCTGTGTTCCAGCAGACAGGTCAGCAGAGGTTGCAGTAGCAGCAACAGCAGCAGGCTCTTCTGTAGGGACTTCTTCCCTTCCAGCAACAGCCACCATAGGCATAGGGTAGCCTGACCTTCTTTTTCTGGGAATGAATCCCAGATCAAGAGGTTTGATCTCCCTAGGCTCCTCTGAGGGTGGAGATGTTTGCTCCCCCTGAGTAGGTGCTTCCTCTTTACTAGGCTCAGACTCCACTTGTCTGACCTTGGTAAAGGTCTTCACCAGTCTTCTCCTCTTGGTGGGTTGTGCAGAAACCACACCAGATTTTCCAGTCTCACTGGTCTTCCTCTTGGGAGAGGGTTTCTTCAACTTGAATCTGAGAGGCTCAACTGTCTCAGCAGATCCTTCAGAAGATGTGGGTTCCTCAGGCCTCTGATCCTGTCTGGCCACCTTTCCAGCAGGTTTCCATATTCTCTCAGAGATTGGAAACTCTGATTCACCAGTGGAATCAGCTGGTTCTTCTGCTTTTTCCTTCTGCTTCTGCTCAGCAGCAGGCTTCTTCTTTTTCTTCTTATCTTCTTCTTCATCCTCCAGAGGGATTCCTTCAATCCCCATCATATACAGGACTTTCTTGTCTATTGGCAGAGCCATGTCCACAAAATGGACATCAGTTGGAACAAATATCTTGTTCCTAAAAACCCTTGTCAGTAGCATTCCATAAGGGTAGGTAGGTATGTCTGTCCTTCTGATCAGAGACTCAAGATACATGTAGATGAGATCATTGATGTCTATCTTGATTTTGTGAATCTAGTGGTACAGAGCAAATCTGTCCAACTTGGTCACATTGTCTCGTGATCCTTTTCTGGGTATCACACACTCCAGAAGCAGCTTGTGCAGGAACCTGCACTTGGGCACCATGCTGACAGGCTTCTTGTTCTCAGGGTTGGGAACTCCATATATGGCAATATTGACACTTTCAGTTCCTACCTGATCTTCCCAGTCAGGTCTGAAGGCAGTTTCCAATCCTTGGGCATCTAGTTGCCAATTCCAGAGAGCTGATAGGAAACTGGAGAGTCACATCAGCTGACATTTGAGCCTTGAAGCTCTTGGTTCCATCAACCACATTGGTGATGACCACAGCATTTCTCCAGAAGTCTCTAACAAGCTTGGGATGGACCAGCTCCTTAATATCAAAGAAGCCTGTCCACTTAGAGTATTCCAACTCTTCAGTGACATCCATTCCCCATCTCTTCATCTGTTGGAGATCAACAGTCTTGCCTAGTAGAATCTTCTCAACGTCAGCTATTCTCATTTCATATTTCTCAGCAATCTCTTTTGGAGACAAACGCTTTGAAGATGCCATTTTTCAGAGAAGAAAGAATGAGAGTTTTGGAAGAGAGAAGGGTTTTGAACGAGAGGAAGACGAAGATGAAAAGACTTAGGGCTTTTGAGAAGGATAAAGTTTGAAACTTTCTGAAGATTGCCTTTTAAAGCAGTAAAAGCAGGAGAGAGAAAATAGGCATTTTTAAATAAGAATGGCACGATTTATGTGGGGAACTGTAGCGCCTACTTAAGACATAATGAAAACATGGTTTCGAGGTAAAAAACTGCCATGTCCATGATTAGCTTCATCTTAACAAATGGCATTAAATAAATAAATAAATAATAACCATTTTAATAAAACTGTTGAGTTTCAGCATAGTGACTCAGTAGAGTCAGACAGGTGATCACAGACAGTTCAAAACTCAGACATTTCATTCAACAATACAATGAATGTTTAAATTATCTCTAATAAATAAAAATCTTTCTTCTGCTAAAGGCTTAGTGAAGATATCAGCCCATTGATTTTCAGTTTTAACAAAATTAATATCAAAGATACCTTTCTGAACATAATCTCTAATGAAGTGATGTTTGATTTCTATATGCTTAGCCTTAGAATGCTGCATTGGATTTTTAGTTAAGCAGATAGCACTAGAATTATCACACCATACAGATATATTATGCTAAAAAATGGAGTAATCCTCAAGTTGATGTTTTACCCATAAGAGTTGAGAGCAACAACTAGCAGCTGAGATATATTCTGCTTCAGCAGTAGATAGAGCAATAGTTGTCTGCCTTTTGCTTGACCAAGAGACTAAATTTGCTCCAATGAAGTGGCATCCTCCACTAGTGCTTTTTCTTTCTATTCTGTCTCCAGCAAAGTCAGCATCACAGAATCCCACTAATCTGTATTCTTTAGTTCTTAAATACCGCAAACCAAGATTAGTAGTACCAAGCAAATATCTAAATATTCTCTTAACAGCTTTAAGATGAGATTCTCTTGGGTTAGATTGAAATCTAGCACACATGCAGACACTAAATTGAATATCAGGTCTGCTTGAGGTTAAGTACAGTAAAGATCCAATCATACCTCTGTAGACAGTTTGGTCTACCTTTTTACCTTCATAATCTTTACTTAGTTTTGCATTGGTTTCCATGGGAGTTTTCATAAGTTTAGCACTTTCCATTTTGTATTTCTTGAGCATTTCCTTGCTATACTTTTGTTGATGGATGTAGATTCCATCACTTGTCTGTTTGATTTGTAGACCAAGGAAGAACTTCAATTCTCCCATCATGCTCATCTCAAATTCTGCTTGCATCAGCTTTGAAAAATCCTTGCACAGCTTTTCATTAGTTGCTCCAAAAATAATATCATCAACATATATTTGGACTATAATGAAATTTTCTTTAGAGCTTTTCTTAAACAGAGTAGTATCTACTTGACCTCTTGTAAAACCATTATGCATGAGAAAAGAGCTTAGTCTATCATACCATGCCCTAGGTGCTTGCTTCAAACCATATAGTGCCTTTTTAAGTTTAAAAACATGATCTGGTTTATCAGTATCTTCAAAACCAGGGGGTTGTTTAACATAGACTTCTTCTTCAATTATTCCATTGAGAAAAACACTTTTCACATCCATTTGAAAAAGAGTGATTTGGTGTTGTGCAGCATATGACATCAGTATGCGAATAGCTTCTATTCTAGCTACAGGTGCAAAGGTTTCAGTATAGTCAATACCTTCTTGTTGGTTGTAGCCTTGAGCTACTAACCTTGCCTTGTTTCTGACAACTTTGCCATCTTCATCTAACTTGTTTCTGAAGACCCATCTTGTTCCAATGACAGACTTGTTTTTGGGTTTGGAGACAAGTGTCCAGACATCATTTCTGGTGAACTGGTTGAGTTCTTCTTGCATAGCAAGAATCCAGCTTTCATCATCAAGAGCTTCTTCAATGTGTTTTGGCTCTATTTCTGACATAAAGGCCACATTGCTTGATTCTCTTAAGGTGGATCTGGTTCTCACTCCTTCTGAGGGATTTCCAATAATGAGATCCTTAGGATGATGAGTTTTGAATTTCCAGTCTCTTTCAAGAGGATCTTGACTTGTCTGTTGACTTGTCTGCTCTACTTGTCTGTCTGGTTCTACTTCAGGTTCTGATTTGGTTAAGTCAGGTTGTTGATCCTCTGACTTGTTTATATCAAGACCTGCAAGATTATCTTCTAGATCTGACAATTCCTTATCAGTCTTTAAGTTATCATTAAATTTGACATGAACAGATTCTTCAATAACAGATGTTCTAGAATTATAAATTCTAAAAGCTTTAGACATTTCAGAGTATCCCAAAAAGATACCTTTGTCTGTCTTAGAGTCAAATTTTCCAAGTTGATCCTTGGTATTTAAGATGAAGCATTCACATCCAAATGCATGAAAGTAAGAAATGTTGGGGCTTTTTCCTTTCCACAGTTCATAGGGAGTCTTCTTTAGAAAAGGCCTAATGAGTATTCTGTTTTGTACATAACAGGCTGTGTTTACTGCTTCTGCCCAGAAGTACTTAGGGAGATTATTCTCATTGAGCATAGATCTAGCCATCTCTTGCAGAGATCTGTTCTTTCTCTCAACCACTCCATTTTGTTGAGGAGTTCTAGGTGCAGAGAAATTGTGAGAGATCCCATTCTCCTCACAAAACTGACTAAACTGCTCATTTTCAAATTCTCCCCCATGGTCACTTCTAAGAGTAGAAATGCAGAAACCCTGCTCATTTTGTACTCTTTTACAGAATACTGAGAAAGCCTTAAAAGACTCATCCTTGTGGGTCAAGAAGAGTACCCAAGTATATCTAGAATAGTCATCAACTATGACAAATCCATATTTCCTTCCAGCTAAGCTAGCAACACTAACTGGTCCAAACAGATCCATGTGTAACAACTGAAGAGGTCTAGAGGTTGATACTTGGTTTTTAGATTTAAAAACTTGATTTTATTTGTTTACCTCTCTGACATGCATCACACAAAACATCTTTCTTAAAACTAATATCTGGCAATCCTCTCACAAGGTTATCCCTTTTTAGTTTTGAAATTAGTTTCATACTGGCATGTCCTAGTTTCTTATGCCATAACCATCTTTCATCCTCTTTAGACATCAGATAGGTTACACTTTGATCTGAGAGATCAGTCAGTTCAATCTTATATAGATTTTGTTGCCTTTTAGCTGAAAAGAGGGTTTTGCCACTTAGATCTTTAACTATACAGAAATCTTTGGTAAAGGAGACATCAAATCCACTGTCACATAATTGACTTATGCTAAGCAAATTGTGTTTTAATCCTTTAACCATAAGAACATTTGATATAGAGGGAAGAGGAGGTTTACCACCAATAGTACCAATTCCTATAACCTTCCCTTTCTGATTTCCACCAAATGCCACATGTCCTCCTTTCTTAAGTTGGAGGTCTAGGAACATAGACCTTTCTCTTGTCATGTGTCGCGAGCAGCCACTGTCCTGGTACCAGCAGTGGTGTTTTCTTGGTGCTGTTGAGGACATCTGCAACAGAGATTATTTGATCTATAGGTACCCATAGTTTTCTGGGTCCTTTTCTGTTAGTTCTAGGAGTCTGTGAAGACTTCCTTCTTTTCTTATGAAGACACTTAGACATAACATGTCCAGTCTTTCCACAGAAATTACAGACAGGTATGGATTTAAAAGAAGTAGATTTAGTAGACACTTTAGAGTGCTTAGTTGATACTTTATGATGTGTCTGATGGACAAATCCAATACCTTCTTTGTTAAGGGAGTGCCTCTGACAACCAAGCAGCTTAGTCAAATTTTCTCTACCATTAACAAATTTGGCCAGATCAGAAGTGAGCTCTTCCACTTTCTGTTGAAGTTTTTCAACTTCTTCAGACTGTGATGTATCACTAGAGATCTTAGCTTCATTAGACTTTTCAGTCTTCAGCTCACTGTTCTCCTTGGCAAATTTCTCACACTCTAGAGATTTCTGTTTATGCTCACTGAGGAGCTTAACATGATCTCTCTTGAGAGATTTGAAAGCCTTAGATAAACAGTTGGATTCCTCCAACAATTCTTCATAGGCATCAAGTAATTCCTCATAATCAGAATTTACCTCATTATCTGAATCAGAGTCAGTGTTAGCCATTAGACAGAGATTTGCTTCTTCCTCTGTCTCCTCATCAGAAGATGTTGACTCTAGATCTTCCCAAGTAGCCATCATTCCTTTCTTCTTCTTTTTGAAGAACTTCTTAAACGGGGCTTTCTTGAGTTGAGGACATCTGCTTTGATGTGACCTGGTTTCTTGCACTCAAAGCAGACAATTGAGTTCTTGTCTGTTGAAGTGGAATCTTTGAAGTTCTTGTCCTTGTTGAATCTTCTGAATGGCTTATCTTTTCTGAACTTCTTTTTCTGTAAGAGAAGCTTTATCTTTCTGGTTAGGAGAGATAGTTCTTCATCACTTTCAGAATCCTCAGGTTCAGACAGGTCAGCATCACTGGATGACTCATCTGCTTTCAAAGCTTTAGAAGCTTTGGAAGACTTTTGATCAGCCTTCAGAGCAATTGACTTGGCCTTCTTTGTTGAGACTTCATCTCCAAGTTCTTGCTCATGAACAGTAAGTGTTCCAAGGAGTTCATCCATAGTCAAGGTGGTAAGATCTTTGGCTTGAGAGATAGCAGTTACCAGAGGTCTCCACTGCTTAGGCAGGCTCCTAAGTATCTTTCCAACCTTCTCAGCATTAGAGTAAACTTTGCCAAGAGACTTTAGACCATTGATGATAGTTTGGAATCTCCCTATCATTTGAGCAACAGATTCTCCTTCCTCCATGAGAAACAGTTCATACTTTCTGACAAGTATGGCAATTTTTGATTCTTTGACTTTGGCTGTTCCTTCATGTGTGACAGCTAAGGTGTCCCATATTTCTTTGGCAGAATCACAGGCACAGACCTTTTCAAACTCATCAGGACTGAGAGCACAAATAATGTTGTATCTGGCTTTGTGATTCAGCTCCCACTTTGCCTTTTCTGCAGGGGTCCACTGAGCTTTTAGCTTGTCAGTGTTGTCATCATTTTTAGGAATGAAAGGACCATCTGTGATGACATCCCAGAGATCAGAGTTTGTAGATAGAATGAACCATTGAAATCTATCTTTCCAATAGTTGTAGTTTTCTCCATTGAAGAATGGAGGTCTGGTTAAGGAGGCTCCTTCAGTCTGGTGACTTCCACTAGCTCCAGCAGTCATGTCTATTCTTCAGGATCTTTTACCTCTACACTGTTAGATGCTCAACCCAGAGGCTGAGCTCTGATACCAACTGAAATAGACAACTATAAACACGAGAAGGGGGGTTGAATTGTGTTTATCAGAATTAAAATAAAGTTAAAAACTTTTTGCATGCAGAAGCTAAGTTCGGACAGGTGTAAAAAGGTTACACAGACAGGTCACCTGTCTGTTGAAGTTTTCTCAGAAAACAACACACGTATACAGATGAAAGACAAGCTTGATAAAAACAGTTTTAACCCCTTAGTTAGTAAACAGATGATATATAATCAAAACAACTAAAGAGATTAAGGAAAGAGAGATTAACACAGTGGTTTATCCTGGTTCACTTTTTAACACAAAGAGCTACGTCCAATCCTTGGCAGCACCAAGATTTATCCACTATAACTGATCAGGTTACAGACTCCAAGTATTGTTTGCACACCTAGCCTCTTCAGGCTCCAACACAAGTATTCTTTGCACACCTAACCTCTTCAGGCTCACTCAGATTTGTTTGAGAGTTTGGTTTGTAATAAATACACTTACAGACAGACAGATCTTTCACTAACACTCAGAGAGTGGTTTAAAGGTAAAGCTTAGGAAAGTCTGCGTAATAACTTCAAATGATTGAAGAATACAGAGTGAATAAATGAACAGAGTAATGACTCTTTAATGCTTTGTAAACTCTGATGTGTTCATCTTCAATGACTTCTGTATTTATAGCCTTCAAACATTTAATATCCGTTAGAGACATTCCTTGCAACGATGGCTTCAAGCAGAGCTTCATTAAATGCAATATAGTCATTCTGGGCAGCCATTAATGCAATGGAGATGTTGGTTGTACTCTAACATGAAGGATAATAGCTTTATGCATCATGTAGACGCCAACTCAGAGTTGTGCAGAGTGCTTTTGTACTTTTGCAGAGTACATTTCCCTTTCTGTGTAATAACCAAAAGTACTAGGGAATAAAGCATGTTGGAAATATTCTTTAACTGGAAGTTTGTCTCTGACTTCCTAGGTTGCTTGAGAGTGAGCACTTCTGAGTTTCTTGATAAGCATGAGAGAGAGTTCTCAGAGTATTCTTCATGAGGGGACAGCTTCCAAAAGCTTCCTGTACTTCGAGTTCTTTAACAAAGAACCTTAGACAAGTTGAAGAGTAGAGCAGAGACAGGTTGTAAACCAGTTTGCACATAGTCAACAATCCCAGTCAGCAGACAGGTTGACTTTTTGGCTTATACGGACAGGTTGGTACTTAGGTAGACAGACAGATGACTTTTGTAATCTTCTGATCTGTACACTAAGTAGATAGGTTAGCAACCACAAAGTAGGTTAATTAAATCATTAACCAATGTTTAGTTTTCATCAAAACTTAGGGAAATGCACATAGACATTTTAGAGACTTAACATTTCCCTCTCCTGATTTTGACTCAGTCAGAATCACTCCTCTGTTTAAGATAGCTTTTCTTCCTTTATTCTTTTTCAGAACCATTCATCAGTATTTCTTTCCCCATGTCTCCTCACCTTTCTCTATTCCTAAGGCACCCCCAGTTTTAGCCTTACCCTGGTATCTAACCCTGTCTGCTACTTCAACCAGCTTGTCTACAGGAGCCTCCTCCTCTCAGATGGTGGATTTAGATAGCTTCAATCGTCTTAAGACTGAGCTAGAAGAAGTCAGAAGACATCTGGATGCAGAGAGGCATGCTAGGCTGCTGTTAGAACAGAAAGTTGATTCCTTGTATCTTCTTTTTAATCAGCCTAGATAAGTAGTTGTAGGAACTGCCTTGTAAATGAAATGCTTATGATGAATAAAATCAATATTACTTTATCTTCATTATTTTCTCTTTATTGTCTCTTTTTCTCTCCACTGTTATCTGTTTGTTCCTTTTTGTTGCTGACAAAAGGGGGAGAAAAGTGTAAGATGATTAATGTAAAATGATTGGAGAAAATTATGTGATGGTTATATGCTAAGTGTTCTGGAGAATATAACAATTGGTAAAAATTTAATTCTCTGATATACTCTGATATTTTGAACTTAAACCTGCTGCATATTGCTCTGATACTCTTTATTGAACACAAATGCATCTGTTTGCACATATAGAAAATATCAACCTGTCTACTTTCTATTATTCTGTAAGATGATATTTTCAAAGGTTCATTAAATCATCTGAATGTTTGTCATCATCAAAAAGAGGGAGATTGTTAAGTCTCTAAAATGTCTATGTGCATTTCCCTAAGTTTTGATGAAAACTAAACATTGGTTAATGATTTAATTAACCTACTTTGTGGTTGCTAACCTATCTACTTAGTATACAGATCAGAAGATTACAAAAGTCACCTGTCTGTCTACCTAAGTACCAACCTGTCCATATAAGCCAAAAAGTCAACCTGTCTGCTGACTGGGATTATTGACTATGTGCAAACTGGTTTACAACCTGTCTCTGCTCTACTCTTCAACTTGTCTAAGGTTCTTTGTTAAAGAACTCGAAGTACAGGAAGCTTTTGGAAGCTGTCCCCTCATGAAGAATACTCTGAGAACTCTCTCTCACGCTTATCAAGAATCTCAGAAGTGCTCTCTCTCAAGCAACCTAGGAAGTCAGAGACAAACTTCCAGTTAAAGAATATTTCCAACATGCTTTATTCCCTAGTACTTTTGGTTATTACACAGAAAGGGAAATGTACTCTGCAAAAGTACAAAAGCACTCTGCACAACTCTGAGTTGGCGTCTACATGATGCATAAAGCTATTATCCTTCATGTTAGAGTACAACCAACGTCTCCATTGCATTAATGGCTGCCCAGAACGACTATATTGCATTTAATGAAGCTCTGCTTGAAGCCATCGTTGCAAGGAATGACTCTAACAGATATTAAATGTTTGAAGGCTATAAATATAGAAGTCATTGAAGATGAACACATCAGAGTTTACCAAGAATTAAAGAGCCATTACTCTGTTCATTTATTCACTCTGTATTCTTCAATCATTTGAAGTTATTACGCAGACTTTCCTAAGCTTTACCTTTAAACCACTCTCTGAGTGTTAGTGAAAGATCTGTCTGTCTGTAAGTGTATTTATTACAAACCAAACTCTCAAACAAATCTGAGTGAGCCTGAAGAGGCTAGGTGTGCAAAGAATACTTGTGTTGGAGCCTGAAGAGGCTAGGTGTGCAAACAATACTTGGAGTCTGTAACCTGATCAGTTATAGTGGATAAATCTTGGTGCTGCCAAGGATTGGACGTAGCTCTTTGTGTTAAAGAGTGAACCAGGATAAATCACTGTGTTAATCTCTCTTTCCTTAATCTCTTTAGTTGTTTTGATTATATATCATCTGTTTATTAACTAAGGGGTTAAAACTGTTTTTATCAAGCTTGTCTTTCATCTGTATACGTGTGTTGTTTTCTGAGAAAACTTCAACAGACAGGTGACCTGTCTGTGTAACCTTTTACACCTGTCCGAACTTAGCTTCTGCATGCAAAAAGTTTTTAACTTTATTTTAATTCTGATAAACACAATTCAACCCCCCTTCTCGTGTTTATAGTTGTCTATTTCACGATCCTCAACTCGAAGTGGCAGTACCTCAAAAGTCAAGTTCTTTTTCAACTAAATTGTGTCGGGTACTATCACATGGGTAGGATCATGAATGTACTTTCGAAGTTGTAACACATGAAAGACATTGTGAAGATTGAACAAGAAAGGTGGTATGTCTATTTGGTAGGCGACTTCACCAACCCCTTTTAGAATTTGGTAAGGGCTAATGAATTTGGGAGTAAGTTTCTTCGCTTTCATCACTCTACCAACCCCAGTTCTTGGAGTAACTCGCAAGAACACATGATCACCTTCTTAAAATTCGAGAGCCTTCCTTCTCTTATGATGGTAGCTCTTTTGCTTACTTTGTGCCACTCTTATCTTTTTCTGGATCATTCTTACTTTCTCTGTGGTTTCTTGCATTATTTCAGGTCCTAGCACTACTGGAATGGAATGGGCAGACTTAGTCAATCTATCCACAACAACCCAGATAGCATCACAACCAACTGGAGTCCTAGGGAGTCCAGACACAAAATCCATAGAGATACTATCCCACTTCCATTATGAGATACTCAAAGGTTGCATCTTACCTGACGGCTTTTGGTGTTCTATCTTAGCCTTTTGGCATACTAAGCTTTCATAGACAAACTCGGCCGCATCCTTCTTCTTCCTAGGCCACCAAAACATGCGCTTTAAATCCTGATACATCTTAGTGGCACCTGGGTGCACATTCAGTCCACTCCTATGTCCTTCCTCAAGGATCAACTTCCTAAACTCTGGAACATCTAGTATACATACTCTATTTTGAAACCTCAGAACTCCATCTGTTCCTTCTGTAACATCCTGCTTTTTATATATGTTGTATTACTGGTAACAATACATTTATTTATTTTTTTACTTGAGACCATATAAAACAAAATCATATTTAGACTCTACTATATAGTAGAAGGTTACAGTTAAAATTTGGGTTTAAAATTCAGACGGAACCTGGTCTGCGTTTTCACTGACAGTAAAATTTTACTGATTAGAAAACCTAATTTTGACCCGAGAACAAAAAAGTTTAGATTTAAATCACATTTTCAAAGTTATAGGCAATTTTGAAATTTTCACTCAAAAATAAATTATTATACTTTTTACGAGTGAATTTTCAAAGAAATCGACGAAAAACCTAAATCTGGTAATCGACGGAGTCGGGAACGGAGGTGCAAAGATAGAACCGGACACCGGATGGAGGTGACACTTGCCACCTAGGGGTGGTGAGTCATGGGGTGAGTCACCACCATGAAATGATGGAGTTCCAAATTAAATGCTAACCTCCTTAATGAAATGACCAAATTGCCCTTGACCTTTCTTTGTATTTCCAACCTTGTCCCAACAATTTGTGACCATCCCCCCTACACGGCTGCCTCCCCTCTTGAATCACTTGGACACTTCATTTCTTCACTTTCATCAAATTACTCTAAGTTCATTCTCCAAAAACTCTAAGATACCATTGTTGAAAGCTTGCTATTTTGATCACCTTTCTTCATTTCTTCCATCATCTAGAGGTAAACCCTCATTGCTCATGATCATGATTACTCTTCCATTCATTTATTTCCCTTCATTCTAGTCAAGTTCGTCATATTTCCTCTTTCATGTATTTTCTTCAAATAATTCTAGAAAATCATAGAAAAATGATTTTGATGTGGTGATAATTTCTATGAACTCTCTAAGGCCTCTAGATTCTAGATCCAAAAGGATGAAAGCAAGAGAAATTTCTAGCCAATTTTTCCTATCTTGGCCGAAACCCTATCTAAGTGGGTTAGATGAGTTTTGTTTCAATTTTTGACTTATAACAATCTTTTCTATGCTATCTAAGACCCTAGCAACTAGTATCCAAAAAATTGAAATGAGAAAAGAACCCTAGCCTATGGATATATGCATTGACAGGTAATGTGTTTTGATGATTAACAAAAGGATTCAAGTCAGAAGGACTTAATTACAAAAAGCGGAAAAAGGTCAAACAAGCAATCAAGATAGGCAAAGCAGTCAAGATGGGCAAAATGAGAATTTCAGTTATTGTATTGGCTGTTTTAGAAAACATGTGTTAAATGATAAGTAAAGCTCTCATAATTAAAACTAGTCACACACACACATAAATGAGCTTTCTAAATAAAACTTAAATGGCCTTTAAATGAACTTAATTGATAAATGTTTTTCAGCCTTTAAGTTTTCTAGATTCAAATTTAAATCAAGGAATAATCAATTAGTAGAATTGATTATCAAGCTCTTGAATACGTTTTTAATGAGTAATAAAACATAAAGCTGTTATGTTTTCAAAATTAGAATTTGAAAAGTGATAATCGATTATCCTAATCGATTATGCAATGCTAAGCTCGTTTTCTAAATCAACTTAATTGGCTTTAATGGGTGTAAATGAGTATTAATTATTTCTAGCCGATGAGTTTGAATTTGAGAACTATATAATCGATTATGACAATTGAAAAATCGATTATGACTTTTTTAAATACAAGACAGAGAATAGATAATCGATTACTATAATCGATTATGTCTTTTAACGGTCAAATAATTTCTACACAGAGAACAAGTAATCAATTATTCTAATCGATTATGCCATGACTGTTTGAAGACGCGCCTTTTTAAAATGAGTTAATATAATCGATTATTAATTCTAAATAATCGATTACGATGCGAAGAAAATAATTTTTTAAATGGGCTTGAACTAATTTCCATGAACTTCACTTCTTCGCTATAAAGGAAACTTGGGCAGATTTTCAAAGGGTCAATTTCCATTTTCTAATAGTGTAAAAACCCTATCATTGTCATTCTCTATTATCACTCTCACTTATACACCTTGATCATAATATACTGAGAGAGCTTTACACCATATAGGTGTTATTGTATTTGAGCTTCAGTTTGTTTTTTATCCGCACTAATTAGAGTGCTTTATATTGGTTTATATTGGTAAGAGTCGGATTGACTCAAACCTTTTTTTTGATTACCATTCTTACAAGAGAGGGTATATCTCTTGTAAGTGTTTAGTGGGTGTGATCCCACTATTTATTGTTTGAGGCTTTTTCACTGGTGGAAGTGATATCTCTGGTCTGTGAGGAGTGCTCTTCATTGTGATGGTTCTACCTGCTGTAACACCCCCACTAGGTATTACTACGTAACACATGTGGAATTTAAAGTAAAAAGATAGTTTGCTGGTTGCTTTCGGAAAATAATTTATATAAGTATATAAGCGTCTGAATGTGTGTTTTAAATTCGATGAGATAATAACTGTTTATGTAGTTTAAATATATTTGTATGTCCGGATTGAACTGTTGATTTTAGGTTTGACTGAAAGCTTGACAATGGCCAGAGCTCAATGATAGTAAGAATAATGCTTTAAAAAAAATACTTGAGAGGAAAATTTGAAGTGTTGAGTTATGTAAATGGAAGTTTTGAGGACCTAGATAACCGAAAACGTAGGGCTAATGTTCCTATGAGTAAGTACGTGGACTATTTGTCTTATACGTCGCGGGTTAAAGTCCCAGTCGGCATAGTTGAATTCATGTTGTATGTGTCGTGGGTTAAAGTCCCAGTCGACATATTTAAACCTCTATTGTGCATGTCATGGGTTAGAGTCCCAGTTGGCATAGTTGAATCCATGTTCAATGTGTTGTGGGTTAGAGTCCCAGGTAACACATTTGAATCTCTGTTCGGTGTGTTGTGGGTTAGAGTCCCAGTTAACACATTTGAATCTTTGATGTGTGTGTCGAGGGTTAGAGTCCCTAGTCACACAGTTGAATATCTGTTGTGTGTGTCGAGGGTTAGAGTCCCTAGTCACACAGTTGAATATCTGTTGTGTCATGGGTTAGAGTCCCAAGTCACACAGTTGAATCTCTGTTGTGTGTGTCGTGGGTTAGAGTCCCAGGTCGCACCGTTGAATCTCTATATTGTGTGTCATGGGTTAGAGTCCCAGTTGGCACACGTGACCGTGTGTCCTATGTTGAGAATGAACGTTTTCGATGTCTAAGTAAGAATAGTAGTAAGAGGTAAGCCTCGACAAAGAAAGAAATGAACAAAAAGAAAAGTAAAGAGAACAAATATTAAGATTTGATGGTGGATGTTGAAGTGTCGTGTAATTTTATAAATTGCAATGACTGCCGGGTATGAACCTCATTGTTTAGAATATCTTATTTATTATGAGAATTTATGTGGAGTGCATATGTGTACATGCTGTTGTTGTCTGTGTGTCGCGCATGTAGTTATCACGATAAAACTCATATGTCGGTATCTCACCTTTGCATTATTTCTGTTTGGTTTCTTTTGTGGTATTTTGGGTTTGAGTGTACAGAGGTTGCAGAGAAGTTCCCAGCTTCACTCGGGGATATTAGTCCCAATCCTTGAAGATGTCGGATGTTAATTATAATGGTGAGAATCATGGGATCTTTCTCAGGAATATCTTTTAGAACCACCAGCTTAGGTTTTTGAGACGTTATTAATTTATGATAGTATATATGTTCATGGCTCGGAGAGCCTTTATTTTAAATGGATTGTTTATGGCTCTGAGAGCATTTCTTTTAGTTGGAAATCTAAGATTTTCCTTTTGGTCAGGCATAGCTTGTTGATGTAAATATTTTCAGAATATTACTATCTTGATGTATTTTGTATGACTGGAAATTTCTAGGTGGAAAATATAAATATTTCAGCAGGTGTTTTCATTCTAGGATGTTGAAATTACAGAGGAGACTCTGTCGAAATTTTTGTAAAAATTCTAGCTTTTTATCCAAGTAAAATTTTAAAATAAATAGGCTTGCCAGACTAGGATTGTAAGTCTGTGCGCCAGTCTCGGGTTAGGTTTTGAGTCATGACAAAGTTTATACCAGTTTCTGATGCTTAATTATGTTTATAAACTTTTTTTTCCGAAAGCAAACCAGCAAAATTCTTTTTATTTAAGTTCCGCAACGAGTTAAGAGTTAGATATGTAACGCCCAGGGGGGGGTGTTACACTAAGAGTTGAGAAAATTTGAAAGTTCCTAGCTTTTTGTTCTTGACAAGGCCGAAACCCAAACTCTTTAGATTTAGTTTTGTTTGTTGTTTGTTAATTTTGGTTGTAATTCGCTGTGAAGGATCAAATCGGTAAGCTGTGTCACCGGAACCGGAATCAAAGACTTTGTGGACTCAAATTGGTAACTTCAAGAGGTAAGGGGAGCTTACCTGAGGGATTTTTCCGAATAACTGTATGTGATTAGTGTGTGGTCTGTATTATTTATCTGTGGTGGTTGTTTGATTTGGTTAAAGTTGTGTTATTTTATCCGTGATTGTTTATCTGCATTTAAGTGTTTATTTGCAATGATATATTATAGTGTGATGATGCATGATCTGCCTGGGATAAATACTATGATATTGTTGTTGATTGTTGTTTGAGAAGCCTGACAGTGGCCAGTGCCCAATTCAATTAATCAGATAAAAGCTTTAAGAAGCTTTATAAATTATATTCAATGTTTTAAAGATAAAATATTGAAATATAATATTAATGGAAAATTTTATTTGGTAAAAATGAGGAATATTGGAAAATATTATTATTTTAATGTTTTAACAGCGTAAGAGTGTTTTATGAGTCATACTGAGGACGTAACCGTGAAAATATTTTTGCACTGCTAGTTTATACGTAAGAAATTTCTAAATACTAGAAAATGTTATTTTAAGAAAATAAGTTTCAAAAATAATTTTATTATAGTATTGGAAAAATTATTTTATTAGAAAAGTTATAATTGGACTTAAAACGTTTTTAAAACATCAAACGTCGGACAATTCCGAAAATATTTACTGTAGGATTACTAAAAACGGTAATGCTAGTTAAAATGGAGAATTTCTATCAAAACAATATTTTTTTAGGTTCAAAAGATTGATTTTATCAAAGAAAATGAGTTTCAAGTGATTTTGATGATTTTGTAAAATGAATTTCCAACGTAAACGTATTTCCATAAAATAGTTTTATACACCGGGTTATCTCCAATAACTTGGATAAGTTTCGGAAGTTTTGTTTTGATTTTGTGTTTCACCGAATGAAAACAGTGTTAACGTAAACCTAGTATCCGAGACGTCGTGATACTGGCTTTCTTAATTGCAAGCACGAAGATCTTTGATCCGTGTCATGTCGTTACACGTTGTACTGTTGTTACAAACGTTGTTAATAGAGAGTATTGTTTTTATCACCACGAACCCATGACTGATTGTAAGGTCTAAGGTTCTGTGTTTGAGCACTCGGACTTCGTGTCCTGTGTTAACGTTGAAAAGTCTACCACGTTGAAATTTACCAATAGTCGTAAGCCATTTTGAGCTTCGGCAAAAAAAGAATGAACACAAAGAAAATAACGAGAACAAAATGATTTATATGCATGCATTGGCATACGTGCCCATGTCCTATGTCTGATACCTTAATGATAGGGTATTCGGGCTACGTTGTTATGTCTGATACCTTAATGATGGGGTATTCGGGCTACATTGTTGCCACGTCCTGTGTCTGATACCTTAACAGGGTATTCGGGCTACGTTGTTACGTATGGTGCCGAATAGTATTCCATGCCACGTTGTGCCTAATATACCTGGCAATTGAGCATGATCAACTCATATATTTGGTGTTGGAGTCTCCGGAGATTAGGTATTAAATTAGAGCCTGAATATTGAAGTGTTCATGCATTTTTTCCAAAAGACTGTGATCGGGTATGAAACCTAGTGATAGACTACTTGTTTATTTATGGAAATGGAAATGTATATGTGTATATATATTTCTTTTGTGTCGCGCATGTAGTTATTGTGTTAAATCCATATATTGGCGTCTCACCCTTACAAATATATCAAGTTTATTCTAGACTATGGTAGTACTTTGGTACACTAGTATGGATGAAGCGAAGGAATTCACTAAGTCATTTGAGGACTTAACTTCTAGATGCTTGAAGTATTCGTTAGTAGGAAGGTCACGAGGGTATTTCAAATAACTGTCTTGTAGAGTGACCAGCTTAGGACTTTTGGTTGAGTTGTATAATTAAAAAGGTATTTAACTGTGAGATTGTAAGTTAGTCTTTGTTACAATTTTCTCTATTGAAGATGAGACTCTTTGAGAAAACAGTGTATGTCGTGGCAACCTTGTTATGAATGTGTAAAGATATCCAATATGACTTCAACACTTTAATTCGTGTATCATGTTTCTAGAGCTTTCAGTTAAAGAAAATTTTTACACCCGAGTTTTCTTCCCTATAATAAATTAATTTTCCGAAAGCAACCAGCAAATAGAATTTTTCATTTATTTCTGCATGTTTTATGAAGTAATGCCCAAGGGGGGTGTTACAACATGCAGAGAAAGACCTAGGCAAAGAGACCAATTTTCATAGAGGGGGAACCATAAAGAGAAAAAGGCACATATAAAGATAGAACAGTGATGGGGAAAAGGGGGGTGATGAGCAGTGCGAAGTCCTTCGTCCATCGATATTCATGCTCATGTAATCATTATTGTAGATTAAGTAAAGGTTGATAAAATCCCCCGAGCCGTATTTCCATCTTGAAAATATGACAAAAGTGTGTATTTGATGATGCTAATAAATTGCTCTATGGTTGCAAATTATTTTTTTAACATGTTGAAAAATCAAGTTGAAATTAATTTCTTGATCCTAGTCATGGTATACAAATGGTTGAATGGTTATTGTATTTTTATCCTTGAGACTCTTATGTTACGTGAACCTCGAAAGGTCAGTTAATCCACTCGTATTTTAATAAGAGCTCTAATGCTAATATTAAAAACAAGGCTTTGTTAATTAGGTTCTTTGTTGATGGGACAACGAGTGTCTCGTCTGATTTGCATAATGAAAAATTAGAGATTTGGGTAAAGGGATTAATTTTCAATAAAAGAAAATGAGTTTATTATTGTGAAGGTTTTTGATCCTCCATAGAATTTTTGGTGCTTGAATTCAACTTTATTAAGAGTCTTAAGTCTAATATCATAATAAAGCAAAAATGCAGATTCATTATCTGGAACTTGTTTGATAGTATCATTTTCCTTTCTATCTCTCTCTCTCCCCCCCTACTGTTCACTGTATTGTTGTTGTTGCCGTTATTATTATTTTTATTATTAATATTATTACTACATTATTATTATTATTATTATTATTATTATTATTATTATTATTATTATTATTATTATTATTCCAATTCATGTTGTCGGTGAAGGTTCACAAAACAATTTAGTGGTCCTTTTAGCTATTCAGAGAGATATTGCTTTCAACAAATGGTGATATTAAATTAAATTCATTAAATTGCATTTAAGTAAATAACCATAAAAAATAATTTCCTGAAATATTATGATTGCATCAATTAAAAACACTTGAATTGGTTATTTGCTTACGTGTATCCACTCTAATTTGGTCCTTCGATGATCAAACAAGTTCCCTATAAATTCAAGTTTAGTTTTCAAATATTAAAGTAGAACATCTTCTGGTTTTCATTAGGAAGAATTGCTGTTTCTTTTCATAAGCAGCGCAAACCATTTGAGTTTTCTTCAATTACCATTGCATGTAAATGCTATGGTGAGTAGAGAATGGTCTTTTTGAGTCTCTCATCCCCAAATACTGGTTTCTAACCCAACCAACATAAGGCAGTTATACATGGAAAATAGTCGATACGGAGTTATTCTTTTGCCGTTGATTCTTTTTCCGTGTTCAGCTGCCTTATTGCAGTTGGGCTGGAAACAAATATTTGGCATTCCGAAAATTGCTCGAGCAACATATAGGTTGAAATTTTTTTCCTCCGAACTGGAATCTTTTATTTGACTTCCCAAATAACTTGACTTCATCTGTTTCTCATTAACTTGTGTTTCTAACTTATGAAGCATAAAATACTTTTCAGGTTGAGTAGCAAATGGACTTATGGGAGCCCCATATGAAAAAACACGTAAACTGTGAAGCACACGAACTAGGGAAAAAGTAATAGTAAGAACATGCAGAGAAAGGCCCAGGCAAAGAGACCAATTTTCATATAGGGGGAACCATATAGAGAAAAGGCACGCATAGAGATAGAACAGTGATGGGGAAAAGGGGGTGATGAGCAGTGCGAAGTCCTTCATCCATCGATATTCACGCTCGTGTAATCATTATTGTAGATTAAGTAAAGGTTGATAAAATCCCCCGAGCCACATTTCCATCTTGATAATATGACAAAAGTGTGTATTTGATGATGCTAATAAATTTGCTCTATGGTTGCAAATTATTTTTTTAACATGTTGAAAAATCATGTTGAAATGAATTTCTTGATCCTAGTCATGGTATACAATTGGTTGAATGGTTATTGTATTTTTATCCTTGAGACTCTTATGTTACATGAACCTCGAAAGGTCCGTTAATCCACTCGTATTTTAATAAGCGCTCTAATGCTAATATTAAAAATAAGGCTTTGTTAATTAGGTTCTTTGTTGATGGGACAACGAGTGTCTCATCTGATGTACATAATGAAAAATTAGAGATTTGGATGAAGGGATTAATTTTCAATAAAAGAAAATGAGTTTATTCTTGTGAAGGTTTTTGATCCTCCATAGAATTTTTGGTGCTTGAATTCAACTTTATTAAGAGTCTTAAGTCTAATATCATAATAAAGCAAAAATGCAGATTCATTATCTAGAACTTGTCTGATAGTATCATTTTCCTTTCTATCTCTCTCTCTCTCTCTCTCTCTTTTTCCTATTTGGATCTTCCCAACAGATCATCAATCTTCCTATTTTATTAAAATTAGGCAACTTAACCATAACCACCATAGCTTTAAACCATCGTTTACAGGTATTGGATGATTATCTGAGAATAATCCCAATTTTGTCCTATTGAAAACATGTAATTAAGCTTCTAATCAGTGGAAAATCATCAGCAATAAAAATTATATAATTTTATATAGGATTGAGAGGTCCCATTTGCATATCTTCAACCTAGTATCAAACCATTTCCAGATCTTGAACCCAACCTTCAACTGTGTATAAGTGTCACCACTCTCCAGGGCCACCCTAGTGGTCGAAATCGAAGCTTTACATCAATGTGTTGTTCTTCATGCCGTACTCATGCAACAAAATCTGTTGTATGTTAAAAGTTAACTCAAGCTAGATGGTCCTAATTTTTAATTATTATGATTATTATTATTCAAATTCTAGTTATTATTGTCAGTGAAGTTTTAGAAGTTTTAGAAACGAGATTAATTGTCCTTTTAAATATTTAGAGAGATATTGCTTTCAATAAATGGTTATATTACATTAAATTTATTAAATTTCATTTAATTAATTACCAATAAAAATTTAATTTCCTGAAAATTATATTGGCATCATGCGAAAATGCTTTAATTGAATGGTAGCTTATGTGAATCCAATCTAATTTGGTGCTTCAATGGTCAAATAATTCCCATCTAAATTCCAGCTTTGGTTTTGAAATGTTCAAGTAGGAACACCTTCTCATTTTCATTGAGAAGAAGTCTTGATTCTTCTCACAACCAGCATAGACCTTTTGGGTTTTCTTCGATTAATATTCCACTTAAATGCTATGGTGAGTGGAGAAAAATCTTGCATAATTCTCTCTTCCGCTACCAGCAGGCACCTACCATCGTAAAATTTAAAACCACGTTACCGACGGGCTCCTGCAACCGGTAACTCCGACACCTCGAAAATGTAAACTTTTATTATCAACTGCCTAAAGCTGTTGCAAATGTAACTGTAGTTACCGACAGGCCCCAGCCGTCGATACCATTAGCTAACCTACTGTTCACTGTATTGTTGTTGTTGCCATTATTATTATTATTATTATTATTATTATTATTATTATTATTATTATTATTACTATTATATTATTATTATTATTATTATTATTATTATTATTATTATTATTCCAATTCATGTTGTCGGTGAAGGTTCACAAAACAATTTAATGGTCCTTTTAGCTATTAAGAGAGATATTGCTTTCAATTTTCAACAAATGGCGATATTAAATTAAATTCATTAAATTGCATTTAAGTAAATAACCATAAAAAATAATTTCCTGAAATATTATGATTGCATCAATTTAAAACACTTGAATTGGTTATTTACTTACGTGTATCCACTCTAATTTGGTCCTTCGATGCTCAAACAAGTTCCCTACAGGTTTAGTTTTCAAATATTAAAGTAAAACATCTTCTAGTTTTCATTGGGAAGAATTGCTGTTTCTTTTCTTAAACAGTGCAAACCATTTGAGTTTTCTTCAATTACCATTGCATGTAAATGCTATGGTGAGTAGAGAACGGTCTTTTTTGAGTCTCTCATCCCCAAATACTGGTTTCTAACCCAACCTGCATAAGGCAGTTATACATGGAAAATAGTCGATACGGAGTTATTCTTTTGCCGTTGATTCTTTTTTCGAGTTCAGCTGCCTTATTGCAGTTGGGCTGGAAACAAATATTTGGCATTCCGAAAATTGCTCGAGCAACATATAGGTTGAAATTTTTTTCCTCCGAAGTGGAATCTTTTATTTGACTTCCCAAATAACTTGACTTCATCTTTTTCTCATTAACTTGTGTTTCTAACTTATGAAGCATAAAATACTTTTCAGGTTGAGTAGCAAATGGACTTATGGGAGCCCCAGACGAAAAAAACGCATACACTGTGAAGCACACGAACTAGGGAAAAAGTAATAGAAAGAACATGCAGAGAAAGACCCAGGCAAAGATACCAATTTTCATATAGGGGGAACCATATAGAGAAAAGGCACACATAGAGATAGAACAGTGATGGGGAAAAGGGGGTGATGAGCAGTGCGAAGTCCTTCATCCATCGATATTCATGCTCGTGTAATCATTATTGTAGATTAAGTAAAGGTTGATAAAATCCCTCGAGCCACATTTCCATCTTGATAATATGACAAAAGTGTGTATTTGATGATGCTAATAAATTTGCTCTATGGTTGCAAATTATTTGTTTAACATGTTGAAAAATCATGTTGAAATCAATTTCTTGATCCTAGTCATGGTATACAAATGGTTGAATGGTTATTGTATTTTTATCCTTGAGACTCTTATGTTACATGAACCTCGAAAGGTCCGTTAATCCACTCGTATTTTAATAAGCGCTCTAATGCTAATATTAAAAATAAGGTTTTGTTAATTAGGTTCTTTGTTGATGGGACAACGAGTGTCTCATCTGATGTACATAATGAAAAATTAGAGATTTGGATGAAGGGATTAATTTTCAATAAAAGAAAAAGAGTTTATTCTTGTGAAGGTTTTTGATCCTCTATAGAATTTTTGGTGCTTGAATTCAACTTTATTAAGAGTCTTAAGTCTAATATCACAACAAAGCAAAAATGCAGATTCATTATCTAGAACTTGTCTGATAGTATCATTTTCCTTTCTATCTCTCTCTGTCTCTGTCTCTCTCTGTCTCTCTCTTTCCTATTTGGATCTTCCCAACAGATCATCAATCCTCCTATTTTATTAAAATTAGGCAACTTAACCATAACCAGCATAGCTTTAAACCATCGTTTACAGGTATTGGATGATTATCTGAGAATAATCCCAATTTTGCCCTATTGAAAACATGTAATTAAGCTTCTAATCAGTGGAAAATCATTAGCAACAAAAATTATATAATTTTATATAGGATTGAGAGGTCCCATTTGCATATCTTCAACCTAGTATCAAACCATTTCCAGATCTTGAACCCAACCTTCAACTGTGTATAAGTGTCACCACTCTCCAGGGCCACCCTAGTGCTCGAAATCGAAGCTTTACATCAATGTGTTGTTCGTCATGCCGTACTCAAGCAACAAAATCTGTTGTATGTTAGAAGTTAACTCAAGCTAGACGGTCCTAATTTTTAATTATTATGATTATTATTATTCAAATTCTAGTTATTATTGTCAGTGAAGTTTTAGAAGTTTTAGAAACGAGATTAATTGTCCTTTTAAATATTTAGAGAGATATTGCTTTCAATAAATGGTTATATTACATTAAATTTATTAAATTGCATTTAATTAAATACCAATAAAAATTTAATTTCCTGAAAATTATATTGGCATCATGCGAAAATGCTTTAATTGAATGGTAGCTTATGTGAATCCAATCTAATTTGGTGCTTCAATGGTCAAATAATTCCTATCTAAATTCCAGCTTTGGTTTTGAAATGTTCAAGTAGGAACACCTTCTCATTTTCATTGAGAAGAAGTCTTGATTCTTTTCACATCCAGTATAGACCTTTCGGGTATTCTTCAATTAATATTCCACTTAAATGCTATGGTAAGTGGTGAAAAATCTTGTATATTTCTCTCTTCCGCTACCGGCGGGCGCCTACCATCGCAAAATTAAAACCACGTTACCGATGGGCTCCTGCAGTCGGTAACTCTGACATCTCAAAAATGTAAACTTTTATTATCAACTGCCTGAAGATGTTGCAAATGTAACTTTAGTTATCGACGGGCCCCAGCCGTCGGTACCATTAGCTAACCTACTGTTCACTGTATTGTTGTTGTCATCGTTATTATTATTATTATTATTATTATTATTATTATTATTATTATTACTATTAGATTATTATTATTATTATTATTATTATTATTATTCCACTTCATGTTGTCGGTGAAGGTTCAGAACACAATTTAGTGGTCCTTTTAGCTATTCAGAGAGATATTGCTTTCAACAAATGGTGATATTAAATTAAATTCATTAAATTGCATTTAAGTAAATAACCATAAAAAATAATTTCCTGAAATATTATGATTGCATCAATTTAAAAACACTTGAATTGGTTATTTGCTTACGTGTATCCACTCTAATTTGGTCCTTCGATGATCAAACAAGTTCCCTATAAATTCAGGTTTAGTTTTCAAATATTAAAGTAGAACATCTTCTGGTTTTCATTAGGAAGAATTGCTGTTTCTTTTCATAAGCAGCGCAAACCATTTGAGTTTTCTTCAATTACCATTGCATGTAAATGCTATGGTGAGTAGAGAATGGTCTTTTTTGAGTCTCTCATCCCCAAATACTGGTTTCTAACCCAACCAACATAAGGCAGTTATACATGGAAAATAGTCGATACGGAGTTATTCTTTTGCCGTTGATTCTTTTTCCGTGTTCAGCTGCCTTATTGCAGTTGGGCTGGAAACAAATATTTGGCATTCCGAAAATTGCTCGAGCAACATATAGGTTGAAATTTTTTTCCTCCGAACTGGAATCTTTTATTTGACTTCCCAAATAACTTGACTTCATCTGTTTCTCATTAACTTGTGTTTCTAACTTATGAAGCATAAAATACTTTTCAGGTTGAGTAGCAAATGGACTTATGGGAGCCCCATATGAAAAAACACGTAAACTGTGAAGCACACGAACTAGGGAAAAAGTAATAGTAAGAACATGCAGAGAAAGGCCCAGGCAAAGAGACCAAATTTTCATATAGGGGGAACCATATAGAGAAAAGGCACGCATAGAGATAGAACAGTGATGGGGAAAAGGGGGTGATGAGCAGTGCGAAGTCCTTCATCCATCGATATTCACGCTCGTGTAATCATTATTGTAGATTAAGTAAAGGTTGATAAAATCCCCCGAGCCACATTTCCATCTTGATAATATGACAAAAGTGTGTATTTGATGATGCTAATAAATTTGCTCTATGGTTGCAAATTATTTTTTTAACATGTTGAAAAATCATGTTGAAATGAATTTCTTGATCCTAGTCATGGTATACAATTGGTTGAATGGTTATTGTATTTTTATCCTTGAGACTCTTATGTTACATGAACCTCGAAAGGTCCGTTAATCCACTCGTATTTTAATAAGCGCTCTAATGCTAATATTAAAAATAAGGCTTTGTTAATTAGGTTCTTTGTTGATGGGACAACGAGTGTCTCATCTGATGTACATAATGAAAAATTAGAGATTTGGATGAAGGGATTAATTTTCAATAAAAGAAAATGAGTTTATTCTTGTGAAGGTTTTTGATCCTCCATAGAATTTTTGGTGCTTGAATTCAACTTTATTAAGAGTCTTAAGTCTAATATCATAATAAAGCAAAAATGCAGATTCATTATCTAGAACTTGTCTGATAGTATCATTTTCCTTTCTATCTCTATCTCTCTCTCTCTCTCTCTTTTTCCTATTTGGATCTTCCCAACAGATCATCAATCTTCCTATTTTATTAAAATTAGGCAACTTAACCATAACCACCATAGCTTTAAACCATCGTTTACAGGTATTGGATGATTATCTGAGAATAATCCCAATTTTGTCCTATTGAAAACATGTAATTAAGCTTCTAATCAGTGGAAAATCATCAGCAATAAAAATTATATAATTTTATATAGGATTGAGAGGTCCCATTTGCATATCTTCAACCTAGTATCAAACCATTTCCAGATCTTGAACCCAACCTTCAACTGTGTATAAGTGTCACCACTCTCCAGGGCCACCCTAGTGGTCGAAATCGAAGCTTTACATCAATGTGTTGTTCTTCATGCCGTACTCATGCAACAAAATCTGTTGTATGTTAAAAGTTAACTCAAGCTAGATGGTCCTAATTTTTAATTATTATGATTATTATTATTCAAATTCTAGTTATTATTGTCAGTGAAGTTTTAGAAGTTTTAGAAACGAGATTAATTGTCCTTTTAAATATTTAGAGAGATATTGCTTTCAATAAATGGTTATATTACATTAAATTTATTAAATTTCATTTAATTAATTACCAATAAAAATTTAATTTCCTGAAAATTATATTGGCATCATGCGAAAATGCTTTAATTGAATGGTAGCTTATGTGAATCCAATCTAATTTGGTGCTTCAATGGTCAAATAATTCCCATCTAAATTCCAGCTTTGGTTTTGAAATGTTCAAGTAGGAACACCTTCTCATTTTCATTGAGAAGAAGTCTTGATTCTTCTCACAACCAGCATAGACCTTTTGGGTTTTCTTCGATTAATATTCCACTTAAATGCTATGGTGAGTGGAGAAAAATCTTGCATAATTCTCTCTTCCGCTACCAGCAGGCACCTACCATCGTAAAATTAAAACCACGTTACCGACGGGCTCCTGCAACCGGTAACTCCGACACCTCGAAAATGTAAACTTTTATTATCAACTGCCTAAAGCTGTTGCAAATGTAACTGTAGTTACCGACAGGCCCCAGCCGTCGATACCATTAGCTAACCTACTGTTCACTGTATTGTTGTTGTTGCCATTATTATTATTATTATTATTATTATTATTATTATTATTATTATTATTATTATTATTACTATTATATTATTATTATTATTATTATTATTATTATTATTATTATTATTCCAATTCATGTTGTCGGTGAAGGTTCACAAAACAATTTAATGGTCCTTTTAGCTATTAAGAGAGATATTGCTTTCAATTTTCAACAAATGGCGATATTAAATTAAATTCATTAAATTGCATTTAAGTAAATAACCATAAAAAATAATTTCCTGAAATATTATGATTGCATCAATTTAAAACACTTGAATTGGTTATTTACTTACGTGTATCCACTCTAATTTGGTCCTTCGATGCTCAAACAAGTTCCCTACAGGTTTAGTTTTCAAATATTAAAGTAAAACATCTTCTAGGTTTTCATTGGGAAGAATTGCTGTTTCTTTTCTTAAACAGTGCAAACCATTTGAGTTTTCTTCAATTACCATTGCATGTAAATGCTATGGTGAGTAGAGAACGGTCTTTTTTGAGTCTCTCATCCCCAAATACTGGTTTCTAACCCAACCTGCATAAGGCAGTTATACATGGAAAATAGTCGATACGGAGTTATTCTTTTGCCGTTGATTCTTTTTTCGAGTTCAGCTGCCTTATTGCAGTTGGGCTGGAAACAAATATTTGGCATTCCGAAAATTGCTCGAGCAACATATAGGTTGAAATTTTTTTCCATCGAAGTGGAATCTTTTATTTGACTTCCCAAATAACTTGACTTCATCTTTTTCTCATTAACTTGTGTTTCTAACTTATGAAGCATAAAATACTTTTCAGGTTGAGTAGCAAATGGACTTATGGGAGCCCCAGACGAAAAAACGCATACACTGTGAAGCACACGAACTAGGGAAAAAAGTAATAGAAAGAACATGCAGAGAAAGACCCAGGCAAAGATACCAATTTTCATATAGGGGGAACCATATAGAGAAAAGGCACACATAGAGATAGAACAGTGATGGGGAAAAGGGGGTGATGAGCAGTGCGAAGTCCTTCATCCATCGATATTCATGCTCGTGTAATCATTATTGTAGATTAAGTAAAGGTTGATAAAATCCCTCGAGCCACATTTCCATCTTGATAATATGACAAAAGTGTGTATTTGATGATGCTAATAAATTTGCTCTATGGTTGCAAATTATTTGTTTAACATGTTGAAAAATCATGTTGAAATCAATTTCCTGATCCTAGTCATGGTATACAAATGGTTGAATGGTTATTGTATTTTTATCCTTGAGACTCTTATGTTACATGAACCTCGAAAGGTCCGTTAATCCACTCGTATTTTAATAAGCGCTCTAATGCTAATATTAAAAATAAGGTTTTGTTAATTAGGTTCTTTGTTGATGGGACAACGAGTGTCTCATCTGATGTACATAATGAAAAATTAGAGATTTGGATGAAGGGATTAATTTTCAATAAAAGAAAAAGAGTTTATTCTTGTGAAGGTTTTTGATCCTCTATAGAATTTTTGGTGCTTGAATTCAACTTTATTAAGAGTCTTAAGTCTAATATCACAACAAAGCAAAAATGCAGATTCATTATCTAGAACTTGTCTGATAGTATCATTTTCCTTTCTATCTCTCTCTGTCTCTGTCTCTGTCTCTGTCTCTCTCTTTCCTATTTGGATCTTCCCAACAGATCATCAATCCTCCTATTTTATTAAAATTAGGCAACTTAACCATAACCAGCATAGCTTTAAACCATCGTTTACAGGTATTGGATGATTATATGAGAATAATCCCAATTTTGCCCTATTGAAAACATGTAATTAAGCTTCTAATCAGTGGAAAATCATTAGCAACAAAAATTATATAATTTTATATAGGATTGAGAGGTCCCATTTGCATATCTTCAACCTAGTATCAAACCATTTCCAGATCTTGAACCCAACCTTCAACTGTGTATAAGTGTCACCACTCTCCAGGGCCACCCTAGTGCTCGAAATCGAAGCTTTACATCAATGTGTTGTTCGTCATGCCGTACTCAAGCAACAAAATCTGTTGTATGTTAGAAGTTAACTCAAGCTAGACGGTCCTAATTTTTAATTATTATGATTATTATTATTCAAATTCTAGTTATTATTGTCAGTGAAGTTTTAGATGTTTTAGAAACGAGATTAATTGTCCTTTAAATATTTAGAGAGATATTGCTTTCAATAAATGGTTATATTACATTAAATTTATTAAATTGCATTTAATTAAATACCAATAAAAATTTAATTTCCTGAAAATTATATTGGCATCATGCGAAAATGCTTTAATTGAATGGTAGCTTATGTGAATCCAATCTAATTTGGTGCTTCAATGGTCAAATAATTCCTATCTAAATTCCAGCTTTGGTTTTGAAATGTTCAAGTAGGAACACCTTCTCATTTTCATTGAGAAGAAGTCTTGATTCTTTTCACATCCAGTATAGACCTTTCGGGTTTTCTTCAATTAATATTCCACTTAAATGCTATGGTAAGTGGTGAAAAATCTTGCATATATTTCTCTCTTCCGCTACCAGCAGGGCGCCTACCATCGCAAAATTAAAACCACGTTACCGATGGGCTCCTGCAGTCGGTAACTCTGACATCTCAAAAATGTAAACTTTTATTATCAACTGCCTGAAGATGTTGCAAATGTAACTTTAGTTATCGACGGGCCCCAGCCGTCGGTACCATTAGCTAACCTACTGTTCACTGTATTGTTGTTGTTGCCAATCGTTATTATTATTATTATTATTATTATTACTATTAGATTATTATTATTATTATTATTATTATTATTATTATTATTCCAATTCATGTTGTCGGTGAAGGTTCAGAACACAATTTAAGGGTCCTTTTAGCTATTCAGAGAGATATTGCTTTCAACAAATGGTGATGTTAAATTAAATTCATTAAATTGCATTTAAGTAAATAACCATAAAAAATAATTTCCTGAAATATTATGATTGCATCAATTTAAAACACTTGAATTGGTTATTTGCTTATGTGTATCCACTCTAGTTTGGTCCTTCAATGCTCAAACAAGTTCCCTATAAATTCAGGTTTAGTTTTCAAATATTAAAGTAAAACATCTTCTGGTTTTCATTGTGAAGAATTGTTGTTTCTTTTCATAAGCAGCGCAAACCATTTGAGTTTTCTTCAATTACCATTGTATGTAAATGCTATGGTGAGTAGAGAACGGTCTTTTTTGAGTCTCTCATCCCCAAATACTGGTTTCTAACCCAACCTGCATAAGGCAGTTATACATGGAAAATAGTCGATACAGAGTTATCCTTTTGCCGTTGATTCTTTTTCCGTGTTCAGCTGCCTTATTGCAGTTGGGCTGGAAACAAATATTTGGCATTCCGAAAATTGCTCGAGCAACATATAGGTTGAAATTTTTTTCCTCCGAAGTGGAATCTTTTATTTGACTTCCCAAATAACTTGACTTCATCTTTTTCTCATTAACTTGTGTTTCTAACTTATGAAGCATAAAATACTTTTCAGGTTGAGTAGCAAATGGACTTATGAGAGCCCCATACGAAAAAACGCATACACTGTGAAGCACACGAACTAGGGAAAAAGTAATAGAAAGAACATGCAGAGAAAGACCCAGGCAAAGATACAAATTTTCATATAGGGGGAAACATATAGAGAAAAGGCACACATAGAGATAGAACAGTGATGGGGAAAAGGGGGTGATGAGCAGTGCGAAGTCCTTCATCCATCGATATTCACGCTCGTGTAATCATTAATGTATATTAAGTAAAGGTTGATAAAATCCCTCGAGCCACATTTCCATCTTGATAATATGACAAAAGTGTGTATTTGATGATGCTAATAAATTTGCTCTATGGTTGCAAATTATTTTTTAACATGTTGAAAAATCATGTTGAAATCAATTTCTTGATCCTAGTCATGGTATACAAATGGTTGAATGGTTATTGTATTTTTATCCTTGAGACTCTTATGTTACATGAACCTCGAAAGGTCTGTTAATCCACTCGTATTTTAATAAGCGCTCTAATGCTAATATTAAAAATAAGGCTTTGTTAATTAGGTTCTTTGTTGATGGGACAAAGAGTGTCTCATCTGATGTACATAATGAAAAATTAGAGATTTGGATGAAGGGATTAATTTTCAATAAAAGAAAATGAGTTTATTCTTGTGAAGGTTTTTGATCCTCCATAGAATTTTTGGTGCTTGAATTCAACTTTATTAAGAGTCTTAAGTCTAATATCATAATAAAGCAAAAATTCAGATTCATTATCTAGAACTTGTCTGATAGTATCATTTTCCTTTCTATCTCTATCTCTCTCTCTCTCTCTCTCTGTAATATCTTGTCCCAAGGATATTTTAGTCATTTCATTATGATTGTGATCACTAGTGTGCTTTAATTCCTTTCATCTCATGAGTATGCAAATATAAGAATTATGAATTGTTGAACCTCTCTTTATTATTTTTAGTTTGAGCCGATGAATATCTTATTTGATTTATAATTGTAAAATGGTATTTTATAATTTAGTATCAAATAATATTTATCTTTGACCAAGAAATATTCTAGTGAGAAAATATAATTATTTTGGGGGTTTATAAAGGGTAAAATTTATTTATGAAACAACCTGATTTTAATATAACACATATTTCATTAAAAGCTGATTTTCTTAAATTTCTAGTCGCACCCCCTATTTTACTGCATACACCCCCTCTCTTTTGACATAACCGACGAATTTCCCCTCCCTCATACTCACTTATTCAGTTTTGAAGAATCTGAACACTCTTCTTATTCTAGCCTCACCACCACCATCACCTCCATTCCACCAAAACCACCACAAACCACCCCCAATCTACATCATTCTCCTCCTCATTTCACTTTCTAGCAAAAATACCACCACACTCCTCTTAAACCAATCCAAAATCTGAGCATGCAAACATCCCTTCTTCACCTTCAAAATTTGTCATGGAAGGATTTAGGTTTAGATGAAAGTTCTTCTTTTCTACCTACAAAAGTGAGCTAATTAAGGAGATAAGAAGCTACTATTCTCACCATTCCAAGGGCTAGGAAGCAAAGGAAGAAATTGATAATTTGATAATTGGGAGAATTTCTCTAAGATCAAGAGTGATAGAGGAAATCACCAATTCTTCATTTTCTAGCTTCAATCAAGTGAGTTTCCTTAGTTAGTGCTTGGTAACCATAAATCCAAGCTTAGGAATTTTAAATTTGATACTATTGTTTGATTTCTGAATTGCATGTTGATTATATGGTTTTAAATGAATGCAGAATTGTGTTGTAGAATATTCAATTTACATGCATGTATTCTGTTTGTTAAATGTTCTAAAAGAAGCTGCTGATCTGACAAACCCGTATAGACATATGTATAATATTTTTATTTGTAACTATTTCTATAGTGCTCTGTTTGGTATGATTTTTGTTTTTTTAGAAAGTAGACTCGAAATGCTACACTTTAGACACTGATTTTGCTGTTTTTCATTGAGTATTGATGGAGAAAAACCTGTTACAAGTTAGGGTATTGCTGCTGTCCTGTTTTCTGAGTGCAGGGGCTTTCCGGTAAAAAAATGTAACTTTAGGAAGATGGTTTTCCAAAAGTCAAATTTTATTCATAAAGTAAACTTGATTAGCTTTCCAGGGAGGGGTCTTTTATTTGAATCCGATTTCGTTTGGTATTTTAATAAAATCATAGAAGTTAACTGAAAACTGCTGAAATTCTGCTTATGTTGTTGATGCATTATCCCTTGTTGAATACTTGATTGAGAGATTATATATTGTTCATGTGAATGGTTTATATGTTTTGCTTTAGATCATTAGTTTTTAAGCTATAAATTGATATGTGAGTTAAGTTATTTAATATTATGAAGAAATGAATGTGAAACACCATTTGGCATCCAAAGGTAGTAACCATGCTAATTCTACTCTTGAATCGAATTAGAATGGTTATCAATGACATTTCAGATGTCAAGTACAGAAGTCCTTTCAGTTTGGAAGGCAAGTATAGAGTCCTTCCCGTTTGGAAGGCAATCACAAAGTCCTTTCAGTTTGGAAGGCAAGTAAGTAAGTGCAAAGCAAGTGGGATGCCGCTTGTGGTCATAGACGTATGTCCTGCCTTACAGTATAGAGCTGGTTCCTCTTAAGTACCTCGGTGCGCAAGGAGCAGCGAGGTGTTAGTTCCTCTTAAGTACTTCGGTGAGCGGGGAACAACAATGTTTTTCACTGACAAAATTAAAAAGGAATGTCCAAATGAGTGGTTCACAAATATTATGAATGACATGATGATACCAGGATTAAACCCAAAGCTAGTCCCTCTTAAGTACCTTAGTGCGTGGGGGGCAGCAATGATGTTTATACCTGATGATATGTATAAGTTTACTAATATATGTATATGTGTGGGACTGAGTACTCTGTTTGCAGGGAATTCACTGAGATTTCATATCTCACCCCCTCACCCTTTTGTTTCAGGTTAATCCCTTCTATGTTGGAGAACTGTGAAGTATCCCCGGAAATACTTGGCAGTTGTTCCAATGTAAGATGTCTCTTTTATGGAAGATGTCACCGGATCGGAGTTAAGAGTCATAATGTCATTGTTTACTTTCTAAGTATAAATTTGAAAATGTATGAGATATTTTTATATATTATATATGAGATCTTTAGCGAAAAGCTAATTTCAGTGTATCTTATGTTTTGTATCTAGTAGTATCCTAATGTACTTTGGGGTATTACATTATGGTATCAGAGCAGTTCGATCCCATCGGACTGTGAGTATGAGTGTAGAACGATCCGGCTTAGGGGTTTGTATGTCAGGTTCTATGAGTTGATATTGTTCCACTTTCTTCATGTGAATTAATGAGGTAGGCCACCTCAGGTATTCACGTAAAGAATGACGAAGAGTATTGCCCCACAAGGACAAGTCATCTTTTGAAGTTTGATGAACATAAATGTTGTTTATAAGTTAAGCGGAGCAGTATCTGCCAGTAAATGTTTTTGACTAATACAAGTTAAAAATTTTCTTTTTATGAATGCTGATCTTATGGCGCTTCTAACTGAATTGTTGTATTTCCAAAATACAAATATATTCATTTCAGAAGATATTTTCAAAATAATCAAATTCTTTTGTGCTTTCTACATTGGTCCTCAGGAGTTCAAATTTGACAAGCCTGGCAGTGTAACAACAGATAAGATAAGGAAAAGAAAATGAAATGTAAACCAATGAATCATGTGTTGTTACTGTGTTGTGTAGACTTATAGTGTAGATCATATTGAAACAGTTATATTCTTTCTTTGTGATTGATACGCAAGTGTAAGAAAGTAATAATACAATTACATTCCCTATAATCTGAGTGTTTACCTTTTGTGTGGTGTAATTGTTATGCCTGAGTGTGATATCAGATGATAATTCAGATTACTTGAGTATGGAAATAAATGCTGGTAGCAATAATATAACATTCGCATGCTTATGTGTTGTTGTTATGTCTTGCTATATGTTTTGGGAGTATCTACCATGATCTTTAAGTTTCTCCCTCTAGTCGGACACAATGGAACATTACAAGCTCAGATGCTTGCAAAGAATGAGTGCTCTGTCTATTTCCAAGTTCTTTTGTTGCACCTTGGTAACCTGACGTTGCCAGGGTAAACGCAAGTTAAGTTATCTCTTATTATATGCTTTTGTTTTTAGAATAGAAAGGGAACTAGTTGCCTTATTCGATGCATTCTTTTGATTGTAACCATGAAGGTCAACTGAACATGATATATAAATATGAAAGAAGCATGCACTATCTTTTCAGTATAGAGCTAAGTAATTGTTGCTAGCCGAGAAATCTAACTGAATGGATTAGCCTTGTATGGGTTAGAGTTTTGTATTGTGTTTTGTTTAGACTAGTAGTAAATATGGTTAGACTTGCACATTGTTTTGTGTTTCCCCCCGTTGAATCTAATAAGTTTTGGCTGTTGTTATAAATTTTCATCCTTTGTGCGGTTTTGACTTGTTAGGTGGAATGCAGTAAAACCATGTACACTAACAGTGAACAACTCCTTCCTTCTTATTCGGTTTTGTTTCATGTTTTTAATTCTTTACTTTGCATGATACTTTTGTCTATTAAATTGAATGTATAAGATGTTATTAATTCTAATCTCTATTTCAAAATGTTAAGTATAATTGATAAACTTCTTAAGTCTTTCATATTTACAAGCATGTAACTGCTCTATCCTACAATAATATTCCTACAGTTAGGTATTGGTTGTTGTTTGTTTTTGGGCTCTGATCAAATTCTTCTCGGCATGTTTGAAAACTGCATGAATAAAGTTTATAACTTAGTTTTTGTTTTCCTTTACATAACTTAACCTATGATGCAAGATTGGGAAGGTTTAATTAGTTTGGCTATACATGTAAATCATCTAAGATGCATTGTTGTATGTTCTTGGTTTCAAGCAGAGAATCATCAATGGTCCAAATTCATCATATGCTATAATGAATCCAGGGAAATGGTTTAGTATATAGGTAAGTAGAATCACATTTCAAATAAACCTTGTTGAGGAGGATATTACATGCCATAGTTTGTAAATGATAACGAGCTTGTTAATTACTTGATTTATATTGTTAATAGAAAAGAATGAATGCATGCAAATACATGACTTGTACCTGATTGCTTCTTTTTATTTTTTTTAAGAGGATTGTATGATACTTCTTTGTTCTTGAACTAGTTGATGAGTTCATGAGACTTTTATTTTAAGACTGTGAACCTCATAAGATGTTTGGGACATATAATTAAATCAGATTAGCAGTTGTGTAGTATGTTGTAATGTGGTGTCGATTGACTCACCTCTTTATTATAACATTGCTTTGAACTGTTTTGTTACCAGTTTTAAAAAGAGAAATTGTTCTAGGCATCAAGATTTGTAAATGGATCCTTGCATGTTTTAAATGCATAGTGGTTATGTTATTGATTGCATGTTCACTAGTAGTATCTTTTATGGTACCCAAGTAGCATTGCGCAATTTCTTCTATTTTAAACTTGACGTACTGTGTTAGCATTGATGAGACTAGCAACAGTAGTCCAGCATGTTATTGACTGTTTTTGGTTTAGTTAAAAAAAAAATGATGTTTAATGCAAATTGAATTATAGTATATGTGATATCAAGTTTGAGACAAGAGCACATAGGTTTGGGTTAGTAGAGTTGAAGCCCATATCGGTAGTTACATTTTGTAGTTCTAGTTTCGTTTTCAAATAGCGAAGACCTCAGGACTTTAGAAATCAGAGTCCGCAGCAGAAGCTAAATGAGTTTAAGACTCATCTTAACTTTCAAACCTATACGGGTTCAAGTTGTTGACCACACTTTGAAACCCGGAAGCTTAGTAGCTACTAGACGAAGGATCTTGTAGGAAACCATTTAGGAACTTAAATGCAAACTGAAGTAGTTTTGTGTTCTCAATTATCACTTGCATGCTTTTAAATGTCATGAGGTGGGAAGTTCGCTAAGGCAACAACTGTTATTGTTCGAGAAATCATTGCTAATGCATTTCTCTCAGGTAGGTTTTACTAAATTTTGAGGACAAAATTTCTTTAAGGGGGAGAGTAATGTAATATCTTGTCCCAAGGATATTTTAGTCATTTCATTATGATTGTGATCACTAGTGTGCTTTAATTCCTTTCATCTCATGAGTATGCAAATATAAGAATTATGAATTGTTGAACATCTCTTTATTATTTTTAGTTTGAGCCGATGAATATCTTATTTGATTTATAATTGTAAAATGGTATTTTATAATTTAGTATCAAATAATATTTATCTTTGACCAAGAAATATTCTAGTGAGAAAATATAATTATTTTGGGGGTTTATAAAGGGTAAAATTTATTTATGAAACAACCTGATTTTAATATAACACATATTTCATTAAAAGCTGATTTTCTTAAATTTCTAGTCGCATCCCCTATTTTACTGCATACACCCCCTCTCTTTTGACATAACCCACGAAATTCCCCTCCCCCATACTCACTTATTCAGTTTTGAAGAATCTGAACACTCTTCTTATTCTAGCCTCACCACCACCATCACCTCCATTCCACCAAAACCACCACAAACCACCACCAATCTACATCATTCTCCTCCTCATTTCACTTTCTAGCAAAAATACCACTACACTCCTCTTAAACCAATCCAAAATCTGAGCATGCAAACATCCCTTCTTTCACCTTCAAAATTGGTCATGGAAGGATTTAGGTTTAGATGAAAGTTCTTCTTTTTCTACCTACAAAAGTGAGCTAATTAAGGAGATAAGAAGCTACTATTCTCACCATTCCAAGGGCTAGGAAGCAAAGGAAGAAATTGATAATTTGATAATTGGGAGAATTTCTCTAAGATCAAGAGTGATAGAGGAAATCACCAATTCTTCATTTTCTAGCTTCAATCAAGTGAGTTTCCTTAGTTAGTGCTTGGTAACCATAAATCCAAGCTTAGGAATTTTAAATTTGATATTATTGTTTGATTTCTGAATTGCCATGTTGATTATATGGTTTTAAATGAATGCAGAATTGTGTTGTAGAATATTCAATTTACATGCATGTATTCTGTTTGTTAAAAGTTCTAAAAGAAGCTGCTGATCTGACAAACCCGTATAGACATATGTATAATATTTTATTTGTAACTATTTCTATAGTGCTCTGTTTGGTATGATTCTTATTTTGTTAGAAAGTAGACTCGAAATGCTACACTTTAGACACTGATTTTTCTGTTTTACATTGAGCATTGATGGAGAAAAACCTGTTACAAGTTAGGGTATTGCTGCTGTCCTGTTTTCTGAGTGCAGGGACTTTCCGGTAAAAACTATAATTTTAGGAAGACGGTTTTCCAAAAGTCAAATTTTATTCATAAAGTAAACTTGATTAGCTTTCCAAGGAGGGGTCTTTTGTTTGATTCCGATTTCGTTTGGTATTTTAATAAAATCATAGAAGTTAACTGAAAACTGCTGAAATTCTGCTTATGTTGTTGATGCATTATCCCTTGTTGAATACTTGATTGAGAGATTATATATTGTTCATGTGAATGGTTTATATGTTTTTCTTTAGATCATTAGTTTTTAAGCTATAAATTGATATGTGAGTTAAGTTATTTAATATTATGAAGAAATGAATGTGAAACACCATTTGGCATCCAAAGTTAGTAACCATGCTAATTCTACTCTTGAATCGAATTAGAATGGTTATCAATGATATTTCAGATGTCAAGTACAGAAGTCCTTTCAGTTTGGAAGGCAAGTATAGAGTCCTTCCCGTTTGGAAGGCAATCACAGAGTCCTTTCAGTTTGGAAGGCAAGTAAGTAAGTGCAAAGCAAGTGGGACGCCGCTTGTGGTCATAGACGTATGTCCTGCCTTACAGTATAGAGCTGGTTCCTCTTAAGTACCTCGGTGCGCGGGGAGCAGCGAAGTGTTAGTTCCTCTTAAGTGCTTCGGTGCGCGGGGAACAACAATGTTTTTCACTGACAAAATTAAAAAGGAATGTCCAAATGAGTGGTTCACAAATATTATGAATGACATGATGATACCAGGATTAAACCCAAAGCTAGTCCCTCTTAAGTACCTTAGTGCGTGGGGGGCAGCAATGATGTTTATACCTGATGATATGTATAAGTTTACTAATATATGTATATGTGTGGGACTGAGTACTCTGTTTGCAGGGAATTCACTGAGATTTCATATCTCACCCCCTCACCCTTTTGTTTCAGGTTAATCCCTTCTATGTTGGAGAACTGTGAAGTATCCCCGGAAATACTTGGCAGTTTTTCCAATGTAAGATGTCTCTTTTATGGAAGATGTCACCGGATCGAAGTTAAGAGTCATAATGTCATTGTTTACTTTCTAAGTATAATTTGAAAATGTATGAGATATTTTTTATATATTATATATGAGATCTTTAGCGAAAAGCTAATTTCAGTGTATCTTATGTTTTGTATCTAGTAGTATCCTAATGTACTTTGGGGTATTACCACTCTCTCTCTCTCTTTTTCCTATTTGGATCTTCCCAACAGATCATCAATCATCCTATTTTATTAAAATTAGGCAACTTAACCATAACCACCATAGCTTTAAACCATCGTTTACAGGTATTGGATGATTATTTGAGAATAATCCCAATTTTGTCATATTGAAAACATGTAATTAAGCTTCTAATCAGTGGAAAATCATTAGCAATAAAAATTATATAATTTTATATAGGATTGAGAGGTCCCATTTGCATATCTTCAACCTAGTATCAAACCATTTCCAGATCTTGAACCCAACCTTCAACTGTGTATAAGTGTCACCACTCTCCAGGGCCACCCTAGTGCTCGAAATCGAAGCTTTACATCAATGTGTTATTCTTCATGCCGTACTCATGCAACAAAATTTGTTGTATGTTAAAAGTTAACTCAAGCTAGACGGTCCTAATTTTTAATTATTATGGTTATTATTATTCAAATTCTAGTTATTATTGTCAAGTGAAGTTTTAGAAGTTTTAGAAACGAGATTATTTGTCCTTTTAAATATTTAGAGAGATATTGCTTTCAATAAATGGTTATATTACATTAAATTTATTAAATTGCATTTAATTAAAAACCAATAAAAATTTAATTTCCTGAAAATTATATTGGCATCATGCGAAAATGCTTAATTGAATGGTAGCTTATGTGAATCCCAATCTAATTTGGTGCTTCAAGGTCAAATATTCCCATCTAAATTCCAGCTTTGGTTTTGAAATGTTCAAGTAGGAACACCTTCTCATTTTCATTGAGAAGAAGTCTTGATTCTTCTCACAACCAGCATAGACCTTTAGGGTTTTCTTCGATTAATATTCCACTTAAATGCTATGGTGAGTGGGGAAAAATCTTGCATAATTCTCTCTTCCGCTACCAGCAGGAACCTACCATCGTAAAATTAAAACCACGTTAACCGACGGGCTCCTGCAGTCGGTAAACTCCGACACCCTCGAAAATGTAAACTTTATTATCAACTGCCTAAAGCTGTCTGCAAATGTAACTGTAGTTACCGACAGGCCCCAGCCGTCGGTACCATTAGCTAACCTACTGTTCACTGTATTGTTGTTGTTGCCATTATTATTATTATTATTATTATTATTATTATTATTGTTATTATTATTATTATTATTATTATTCCAATTCATGTTGTCGGTGAAGGTTCACAAAACAATTTAATGGTCCTTTTAGCTATTAAGAGAGATATTGCTTTCAATTTTCAACAAATGGTGATATTAAATTAAATTCATTAAATTGCATTTAAGTAAATATCCATAAAAAATAATTTCCTGAAATATTATGATTGCATCAATTTAAAACACTTGAATTGGTTATTTACTTACGTGTATCCACTCTAATTTGGTCCTTCGATGCTCAAACAAGTTCCCTATAAATTCAGGTTTAGTTTTCAAATACTAAAGTAAAACATCTTCTAGTTTTCATTGGGGAGAATTGCTGTTTCTTTTCTTAAACAATGCAAACCATTTGAGTTTTCTTCAATTACCATTGCATGTAAATGCTATGGTGAGTAGAAAACGGTCTTTTTTGAGTCTCTCATCCCCAAATACTGGTTTCTAACCCAACCTCATAAGGCAGTTATACATGGAAAATAGTCGATACGGAGTTATCCTTTTGCCGTTGTTTCTTTTTCCGTGTTGAGCTGCCTTATTGCAGTTGGGCTGGAAACAAATATTTGGCATTCCGAAAATTGCTCGAGCAACATATAGGTTGAAATTTTTTTCCTCCGAAGTGGAATCTTTTATTTGACTTCCCAAATAACTTGACTTCATCTTTTTCTCATTAACTTGTGTTTCTAACTTATGAAGCATAAAATACTTTTCAGGTTGAGTAGCAAATGGACTTATGGGAGCCCATACGAAAAACGCATACACTGTGAAGCACACGAACTAGGGAAAAAGTAATAGAAAGAACATGTAGAGAAAGACCCAGGAAAGAGACAATTTTAATATAGGGGGAACCATATAGAGAAAAGGCACACATAGAGATAGAACAGTGATGGGGAAAAGGGGGTGATGAGCAGTGCGAAGTCCTTCATCCATCGATATTCACGCTCGTGTAATCATTATTGTAGATTCCGTAAAGGTTGATAAAATCCCCCGAGCCACATTTCCATCTTGATAATATGACAAAAGTGTGTATTTGATGATGCTAATAAATTTGCTCTATGGTTGCAATTATTTTTTTAACATGTTGAAAAATCATGTTGAAATCAATTTCTTGATCCTAGTCATGGTATACAAATGGTTGAATGGTTATTGTATTTTTATCCTTGAGACTCTTATGTTACATCAACGTCGAAAGGTCCGTTAATCCACTCGTATTTTAATAAGCGCTCTAATGCTAATATTAAAAATAAGGCTTTGTTAATTAGGTTCTTTGTTGATGGGACAACGAGTGTCTCATCTGATGTACATAATGAAAAATTAGAGATTTGGATGAAGGGATTAATTTTCAATAAAAGAAAATGAGTTTATTCTTGTAAAGGTTTTGATCCTCCATAGAATTTTTGGTGCTTGAATTCAACTTTATTAAGAGTCTTAAGTCTAATATCATAATAAAGCAAAAATGCAGATTCATTATCTAGAACTTGTCTGATAGTATCATTTTCCTTTCTATCTCTCTCTCTCTCTCTCTCTCTCTCTTTTTCCAATTTGGATCTTCCCAACGGATCATCAATCTTCCTATTTTATTAAAATTAGGCAACTTAACCATAACCACCATAGCTTTAAACCATCGTTTACAGGTATTGGATGATTATTTGAGAATAATCCCAATTTTGTCATATTGAAAACATGTAATTAAGCTTCTAATCAGTGGAAAATCATTAGCAATAAAAATTATATAATTTTATATAGGATTGAGAGGTCCCATTTGCATATCTTCACCTAGTATCAAACCATTTCTAGATCTTGAACCAACTTCAACTGTGTATAAGTGTCACCACTCTCCAGGGCCACCCTAGTGCTCGAAATCGAAGCTTTACATCAATGTGTTGTTCTTCATGCCGTACTCAAGCAACAAAATCTGTTGTATGTTAAAAGTTAACTCAAGCTAGACGGTCCTAATTTTTAATTATTATGATTATTATTATTCAAATTCTAGTTATTATTGTCAGTGAAGTTTTAGAAGTTTTAGAAACGAGATTAATTGTCCTTTTAAATATTTAGAGAGATATTGCTTTCAATAAATGGTTATATTACATTAAATTTATTAAATTGCATTTAATTAAATACCAATAAAAATTTAATTTCCTGAAAATTATATTGGCATCATGTGAAAATGCTTTAATTGAATGGTAGCTTATGTGAATCCAATCTAATTTGGTGCTTCAATGGTCAAATAATTCCTATCTAAATTCCAGCTTTGGTTTTGAAATGTTCAAGTAGGAACACCTTCTCATTTTCCTTGAGAAGAAGTCTTGATTCTTTTCACAACCAGTATAGACCTTTCGGGTTTTCTTCAATTAATATTCCACTTAAATGCTATGGTAAGTGGTGAAAAATCTTGTATATTTCTCTCTTCCGCTACCAGCGGGCGCCTACCATCGCAAAATTAAAACCACGTTACCGATGGGCTCCTGCAGTCGGTAACTCTGACACCTCGAAAATGTAAACTTTTATTATCAACTGCCTAAAGCTGTTGCAAATGTAACTGTAGTTACCGACGGGCCCCAGCCGTCGGTACCATTAGCTAACCTACTGTTCACTGTATTGTTGTTGTCATCGTTATTATTATTGTTATTAATATTATTACTATTATGTTATTATTATTATTATTATTATTATTATTATTCCACTTCTTGTTGTCGGTGAAGGTTCAGAACACAATTTAAGGGTCCTTTTAGCTATTCAGAGAGATATTGCTTTCAACAAATGGTGATGTTAAATTAAATTCATTAAATTGCATTTAAGTAAATAACCATAAAAAATAATTTCCTGAAATATTATGATTGCATCAATTTAAAACACTTGAACTGGTTATTTGCTTATGTGTATCCACTCTAATTTGGTCCTTCAATTCTCAAACAAGTACCCTATAAATTCAGGTTTAGTTTTCAAATATTATAGTAGAACATCTTCTGGTTTTCATTGTGAAGAATTGCTGTTTCTTATCATAAGCAGCGCAAACCATTTGAGTTTTCTTCAATTACCATTGTATGTAAATGCTATGGTGAGTAGAGAACGGTCTTTTTTGAGTCTCTCATCCCCAAATACTGGTTTCTAACCCAACCTGCATAAGCCGTTATATAGGAAAATAGTCGATACGGAGTTTATTCTTTTGCTGTTGTTTCTTTTTCCGTGTTGAGCTGCCTTATTGCAGTTGGGCTGGAAACAAATATTTGGCATTCCGAAAATTGCTCGAGCAACATATAGGTTGAAATTTTTTTCCTCCGAAGTGGAATCTTTTATTTTGACTTCCCAAATAACTTGACTTCATCTTTTTCTCATTAACTTGTGTTTCTAACTTATGAAGCATAAAATACTTTTCAGGGTTGAGTAGCAAATGGACTTATGGGAGCCCCATATACGAAAAAACGCATACACTGTGAAGCACACAAACTAGGGAAAAGTAATAGAAAGAACATGCGAGAAAGACCCAGGCAAAGATACCAATTTTCATATAGGGGGGAACCATATAGAGAAAAGGCACACATAGAGATAGAACAGTGATGGGGAAAAGGGGTGATGAGCAGTGCGAAGTCCCTTCATCCATCGATATTCACGCTCGTGTAATCATTATTGTAGATTAAGTAAAGGTTGATAAAATCCCTCGAGCCACATTTCCATCTTGATAATGTGACAAAAGTGTGTATTTGATGATGCTAATAAATTTGCTCTATGGTTGCAAATTATTTGTTTAACATGTTGAAAAATCATGTTGAAATCAATTTCTTGATCCTAGTCATGGTATACAAATGGTTGAATGGTTATTGTATTTTTATCCTTGAGACTCTTATGTTACATGAACCTCGAAAGGTCCGTTAATCCACTCGTATTTTAATAAGCGCTCTAATGCTAATATTAAAAATAAGGCTTTGTTAATTAGGTTCTTTGTTGATGGGACAACGAGTGTCTCATCTGATGTACATAATGAAAAATTAGAGATTTGGATGAAGGGATTAATTTTCAATAAAAGAAAATGAGTTTATTCTTGTGAAGGTTTTTGATCCTCCATAGAATTTTTGGTGCTTGAATTCAACTTTATTAAGAGTCTTAAGTCTAATATCATAATAAAGCAAAAATGCAGATTCATTATCTAGAACTTGTCTGATAGTATCATTTTCCTTTCTATCTCTCTCTCTCTCTCTCTCTCTCTCTCTCTCTTTTTCCTATTTGGATCTTCCCAACAGATCATCAATCTTCCTATTTTATTAAAATTAGGCAACTTAACCATAACCCCATAGCTTTAAACCATCGTTTACAGGTATTGGATGATTATCTGAGAATAATCCCAAATTTGCCCTATTGAAAACATGTAATTAAGCTTCTAATCAGTGGAAAATCATTAGCAACAAAAATTATATAATTTTATATAGGATTGAGAGGTCCCATTTGCATATCTTCAACCTAGTATCAAACCATTTCCAGATCTTGAACCCAACCTTCAACTGTGTATAAGTGTCACCACTCTCCAGGGCCACCCTAGTGCTCGAAATCGAAGCTTTACATCAATGTGTTGTTCTTCATGCCGTACTCAAGCAACAAAATCTGTTGTATGTTAAAAGTTAACTCAAGCTAGACGGTCCTAATTTTTAATTATTATGATTATTATTATTCAAATTCTAGTTATTATTGTCAGTGAAGTTTTAGAAGTTTTAGAAACGAGATTAATTGTCCTTTTAAATATTTAGAGAGATATTGCTTTCAATAAATGGTTATATTACATTAAATTTATTAAATTGCATTTAATTAAATACCAATAAAAATTTAATTTCCTGAAAATTATATTGGCATCATGCGAAAATGCTTTAATTGAATGGTAGCTTATGTGAATCCAATCTAATTTGGTGCTTCAATGGTCAAATAATTCCTATCTAAATTCCAGCTTTGGTTTTGAAATGTTCAAGTAGGAACACCTTCTCATTTTCATTGAGAAGAAGTCTTGATTCTTCTCACAACCAGCATAGACCTTTTGGGTTTTCTTCGATTAATATTCCACTTAAATGCTATGGTGAGTGGAGAAAAATCTTGCATAATTCTCTCTTCCGCTACCAGCAGGCGCTACCATCGTAAATTAAAACCACGTTACCGACGGGCTCCTGCAGTCGGTAACTCTGACACCTCGAAAATGTAAACTTTTATTATCAACTGCCTAAAGCTGTTGCAAATGTAACTTTAGTTACCGACGGGCCCCAACCGTCGGTACCATTAGCTAAACTACTATTCACTGTATTGTTGTTGTCCATTTATTATTATTATTATTATTTATTATATTATTATTATTATATTATTATATTATTATTATTATTATTATTATTATTATTATTATTATTATTCCATTCTGTTGTCGGTGAAGGTTCACAAACAATTTAATGGTCCTTTTAGCTATTCAGAGAGATATTGCTTTCAACAAATGGTGATATTAAATTAAATTCATTAAATTGCATTTAAGTAAATAACCATAAAAAATAATTTCCTGAAATATTATGATTGCATCAATTTAAAACACTTGAATTGGTTATTTGCTTACGTGTATCCACTCTAATTTGGTCCTTCGATGCTCAAACAAGTTCCCTATAAATTCAGGTTTAGTTTTCAAATATTGAAGTAAAACATCTTCTGGTTTTCATTGGAAGAATTGCTGTTTCTTTTCTAAGCAGCGCAAACCATTTGAGTTTTCTTCAATTACCATTGCATGTAAATGCTATGGTGAGTAGAGAACGGTCTTTTTTGAGTCTCTCATCCCCAAATACTGGTTTCTAACCAACCTGCATAAGGCATTATACATGGAAAATAGTCGATACGGAGTTATTCTTTTGCCGTTGATTCTTTTTTCGTGTTCAGCTGCCTTATTGCAGTTGGGCTGGAAACAAATATTTGGCATTCCGAAAATTGCTCGAGCAACATATAGGTTGAAATTTTTTTCCTCCGAAGTGGAATCTTTTATTTGACTTCCCAAATAACTTGACTTCATCTTTTTCTCATTAACTTGTATTTCTAACTTATGAAGCAGAAAATACTTTTCAGGTTGAGTAGCAAATGGACTTATGGGAGCCCCATACGAAAAAACGCATACACTGTGAAGCACACGAACTAGGGAAAAAGTAATAGAAAGAACATGCAGAGAAAGACCCAGGCAAAGAGACCAATTTTCATATAGGGGGGACCATAAAGAGAAAAGGCACACATAGAGATAGAACAGTGATGGGGAAAAGGGGGGTGATGAGCAGTGCGAAGTCCTTCATCCATCGATATTCACGCTCGTGTAATC